>CM033471.1:171635343-172346175 GCA_019447015.1 Hymenochirus boettgeri
CCATTTTGACGCTGTGTCACATGTGTTAATAAAACACCGGCTGTTATAAGTCTGGTGTGCACTGATACTATGGATATACTAGCACACTATACCCATCTCCACAAGCCAAACCCACCTCCACAAACAAGCCCTACTTTCCCCAACAAAGCCACGCCAACTTTACAGGCGGCATTCAAAAGCTGTTTCAGGTGCCAAACATCCTAGGAACACCCCTGATAGTTTTGAAGATATTTAAATTTTTGTGTGTGATATGGCAGCAGCATCACCATGTCCCCTGCACTTACTGCTTCCTGCTCTGAAACCTGTCAGTCAATCTGCACTGTGTCTCCTCCCCTTTGCAGCCCCCCTGGTCCCTCACACTCATGGACCCCATGGTCACTCCAGTTTCAGGCCCCCCTTGGTCCATTCCCTTACAGCCCCATGTGTCCCCGCCCACTCGCAGGGTGCCGTGGCCCCTGCCCACTCGCGGGTGCCATGGCCCCACCACTCGCGAGTGCCGTGGCCCGTGCCTAAGCCCCACCCGCTTACAGGTGCTGTGGGCCACTCTGACACCCCCCTACCCCCCGAAAACTCTGTGGAATCAGCCTTTTCAGGCACAGCGAGAACAGAGTGAGAACTCTGCCTGAAAAGGCTGTTTTCACACAGTGAAAGAGAAGGGCTGTAGATTCCCTTACCTTCTCTGTCAGGACTTCACACAGCAGAGAGGAGGAGGGACTTCCTGTCTCCTTCACACACTGAGGGAGTCTGAGGCTGTGCTCGCCAGCGGCACTGTGCAGGAGAAGCCTCAGGAATGTCACATGTCAGCCTCCCACCCATTAACTTTCTGGTCAGTCATTTCTGTATATCTTGGGCTCTGGAGCAGGTAGAGAGGTGGTTGATGGCTCGTTTTAAAGGTAGGAAACTGGCCTTTCATTTAAACTCAACTTGTTTGGAGACCACAGTTCCCCTTTAAAGGATAACTGAAATGAACTTGGGACAGGGATATAGGACTGGTAATTTTTACCTCCCAATATTGTTATTTAAACTTAAAGGGCATGCCCACCCCAAAACTAAAATTTAATCCACTACTGGCACCACTGTGTAGTGTAAAAAAATCCTTATCTTACATTTCTGCTCCTTATAGCTCTCCTGCAGTGCCTGTTCAAAGTCCAGGAAACTGAAGAGTAGGAGCTGTCTGAGTGTTATACAGTCTGTGCTTCTTCCTTGTCCTCAGTAAGGACTGTGACGTGTTGGGGAGCCCTTTTACACACACCCCTCTTCCTCCCTCTGAATCCCACTTTGCTGCCTGGTGCCCTATGTCTAAAAACTTTAAATATATTGTAGGGCATACTAGCTCACCCCCAACCGCCAGGTTTGTTTGTTAAAAAAAGCAGCAGAACTCTACTTACATTACTTTGTTCCCCCAGCGCTCTACATTGCCGTCAGTCACATCTGTGATTGGCTAGGCTGTCAGTCTGGCCCCTGCTTGCAACTTCTGGCAAGAAGAGGGCTGGGAACAGAGTGCCAGGAGAATGTAAGTAGAGTTCTGTCCAATTAAAGTTTAACCCACAACTGGCCCCACTATGTAGTGTTTAAAAATCCTTACCATACATCCCTGCTCCAAATGGTTTTCTTGCTGTGTCTGTTCTAAGTCCAGGAAAGTGTAGTGTAGGAGCCTGTCACTGAGTCATCCGGTCCCAACAAGGTATGACACCTCATGCTCAGTGCAGCCCTCCCTTTCCTCCCGTTTCTCTCTCCCTCACCCTAGCTACAAACCCCTTTGCTGTAGTGTAGGGCTCCACCCCCCAGCCTCACTCGCCATAGTAACTTTTGTAGAAACTCCCCCGAACTATACTTACCTTACCTTTTCCCCCCGGCGTTCTGGATAGCCGAAAGCCGCGGCCGTGATTGGCTGCCTCTCAGCCAATCACGGACACGGCTGCCGGTCTGGCCCCCTGTTTGCAGTTTCATGCAAGCAGAGGGCTGGGACAGATCGCCGGAGGAAAGAGGTAAGGTAAGTATAGTTTGGGGGAGTTCCTGCAAAAGTTACTATGTTTTTTGGGGCTGTGGGAGGGAGCCCAACACTACAGCAAAAAATTAAAAATGGGGTGGACATGCCCTTTAACAAACGAACCTGGCGGTTGGGGGTGGGCTACAATATATTTTTTTAAAACATTTGCAGGTGGACATGCAAGTACTTTTCATTTTAACTGTATATAACTTTATATACACAATAGTTATCCTTTAAATATCCAAACACATAAGTCATAGGTCATTTAAAGTGAAGGTTGTCAGATCAATGAACATCGTCCATCTTAATATATTTTAATAATGTGCTGCGGTCATCATATGGATTGGTTACACTATAACTGGTTTGCATATGGTAATTTTCAGCAAAATGAACTAAACCTTGTATACATTTGTTTTGCTTTCACTAAGGTCACTTTTTGGTTTTAAATTGTATTTACAACTAGCAAAAGAACTTATTTTTTCATTTGTAGCTATGTTTGTGGGTGCATGCACAACAATTAACAGCTGAGGTAACGGGTTATAATAGTGTGCACACAAATAAAGGAATAAAAACACTGTGGTATGCAGGACTGGACACATGTATTTTGACTTTAAGAGTCCTTTAAAAAACATGGTCAGTTTAATCTAGATGTGCTTTAGGGTTTTCCCACACACTGTCAGTAATGCTATGATAAAAGTAGAATGAAACCCCAAAAAAGCAAAGTTTGAGTAAGAAAGTACTTGCCTCAGTAATCTACTCAGCATTTAAGTTTCCACTCGGTTGCCATTCCTTTTCCTCTAATTTTAAGTTTGCTCCCCAAACTTCTACTCTTACCTCCTAACCCCTATGATGTAAGATTATAATAAATCTTCAATATTCAAATAGTAAAAGTCACTGGATGGTGCAGAGAGATTTACACTATCCTAGTAGCAGTGTTGTAGTGTGAAGGTCTCTAGCTCTCCTTGTCAGCTGCGCAAAATATTAGTGGAAAGTGTACCTTCTGAAAGGGGGAATGTTGAACGGTAGAAAGAGTGTGTTTTTGTTTATGCTGTATGCATAGAAATAACATGGTACAGAGCTGTAGGGGGAGGATAATAAAGTGAACCTGATCTTAGCACGATAATGGCATATGTGAAGCCATTCGGTTGAATTGTTATTAATGTATCATATTGTTTGTGTGTGAGGCCATACAAATAAAGGGAATCTCCACCCTCTAAATAATTTTTTAATATACCGTAGGGCATCCCTTCCCACCCCCTTGTTTGCTGCGCCACAGGAGCAAAGGGCTGTAAGTACAGTTTAGATTATTATATGTAATATAGCGGTTAGAGGTGTGAAGGGATGCCCTACAGTGTATAAAAAATATTTTACACTAGGCGAATGGCAGCCATGAGGGGTCAGGAGGGAGGGGGGGAATGGCCCCCTCCCAGGAGGAGGCAGAAACCTTTCATTCAGGAAGACAGCTCCTAGTTTTCAGTTTCCTGGACTTTGGACAAGCACTGCAGGAAACCATAAGGAGCAGAAATGTAAGGTATGGATCTTTTTAAACGACACAATGAGGCCAGTAGTGGGTTACATTTTAATTTGGGGGGGTGGTAATGTTGTTTAATTGCAAATCCACCAACATTATTCCTTGAGAGCTAGGCCACACTAGCTTGTTGTTTGCATACAATTTCATTATAATGGAAATTGCAGGAAGAAAAAAAAAATGCGATTTTAGATGCATTGCGTTTTGCACATCCGTTACCATAACGGAAGATTGGTGAATCAAATGAGCATACGCACACAATCGCGCACGCAATTCCGGTACTTTGTAGTGTGCCATTGCCCTCAATCAGTACACTTATAAAAACAATAGTGCAGAGCATAGGAAGGATCATGAAGTGACCCTGTCCTCCCTATGCAAGCTATACACTGATATAAGAACAGAATGTGCAATGCAATTCTCAATAGTGTATGAATTAAAAAGTAAATGTCAGAGACTAGGCAATCAGTGCAGCCCTGCTAATTACATTTCATACCCTCCACCATTCACCTGTTTATTGGAACACTATTGAGAATTGCATTGCACATTCTGTGCTTATATCAGTGTAGAGCTTGCATAGGGAGGACAATGTCACTTGTCATTAAAAAACTTAGATTACATCGACCTGTATGTGACAGGTGGACACCGGGGGTCCCTGATATGATTAACAATATTGCTTTAATAAAGTATAATGCTACCTTATTAATAGAATGTTAGTTAACCCATTAGTTATAGAAATGATCCTCACATATACTTTATTAAGGTAGCATTATACTTTATTGAAGCAATATTGTTAATCACATCAGGGACCCCTGGTGTCAATGCTACCTTAATATAGTATATGTGAGGATAATTTCAGTAACTAATGGGTTAACTAACATTATATTAATAAGGTAACATTATACTTTATTGAAGCAATATTGTAAATCACACCAGGGACCCCTGTGTCCATCTGTCAGTATGTTGTTTGTATAAATATACTAATAAAAGGGGTGATGTTGGAGGGTATGACATTTATTAAGTGTGTCCCTACTAGGCCAAATGCTCTGGCAACCCAGGTTGGAGGGTAAGAAAAGTGTTTTATTTATAATAAATTTCTTGACAGCCCTCCTGCTACATCAGTTTTATAGAATATGTATGCAACATTCCCCTTTAATAAGGCAGAACAGAGCTCTTCTAAGATCGGGTTTACTTTTTTATCCCACCCCCTGCAGTTCTGACCCACGTTGTTTGTATAGATGTACCATTTTAAAAGTGGCATGTTGAAGGGTATGTTTTATGTCATACACTTCAACATTCCCTTTTAAATAAGTATTTCACATTTTCTTCCACTCCCTACCATCCAACAGTCCCCTTTAAATAGGTACAATAGTGAAAATGCACTGCACTGAGCTGTGCTAAAATCAGGGTCACTATATTATTCTCCACCTCCAGCTCTGCACCATGTTATTTGTATACCTTTACCAATTAAAGGAGTACTGTTGGAGAGGATTCATACATGTTCTATACAATTGATGCACTAGGGGGGCTGCCTGTGGTATGTTTTGCATAAACAAAACATGAATTACCTGATCATTTGGTCTAGTAGTGGCACTTAACCCCTTCAGTGCCAAGCGCATACGCTGTATGTGCCTGGCTGGGTGGTCTATCTGGCCAAGCACGTACAGCATTCGTGCTATCTATCTCTGCCTTAAAAACAAATTACTGCTGCTAGCGGGGATCAGAGGGCATATTCTAAGTGCCAAAACTGATGTGGGGATCCAAAGATATTAAGAAGAAATTAAGGAGAGCTGGTCTTTCGAAGATCAAAGGAGTCACGCGGTAGGGGGGAAACATCAGCGGACTTCCTTTTCCACCGGGTCTCACCTAAGTCTTCCCCCAACCTTCATTGGTGGTCTGGCGGAGGTACTGAACTGTGATCCTCTTTTGGATCGCAGTGCAGTACCTGATATAGGACCCCAGGCACATGTCAGATTTTTTTTTTCTGGCATCAAAATGGCTGCCTTCCTACAGGGTGCTGCCCTGTAATGTGCTTCACCCTGCCTCATTAGGGAGACGGCCCTGATTACTGCATCTGGAATTCTTCATTTATGTATAAAGGCATGGCACCATTACATAGCTGAAGGTGTGTAGATTCCAAAAGTATATAATTTGTGTGGGGTATTTCCAAGTTTTGAGGTTGTTTCGTTTGATTGAAAATTGGAGGCTACAACCTTTGAATCATCTTATTTTATTTTTTCACAAAATCTCCTAAAAGCACGGAGTTCTATGGATTACTGCGCCTGGAATTCCTCATGTATGTATGAAAGCATGGTTCCGTTGCATAGTTGAAGGTGTGTAGATTCCAGGAATGTATAGTTATTATTTCCATGTTTTGGGGCTGTTTCCTTTAAAAAAGGGTAGCACTTTTTCTTGTAATTGCAATTGTGCATGCATCCCATTTGAGCTATTTAGTGGCCACTTCTCTGTGTGCACCCATGCATATGGCATACCGTTTGATTCAGGACATGTGGGAGATTGATATTAAGTGGCTTTTTTATTTGTGGGGGGTACTTCCAAGTTTCAGGGCTATTTTCTTTGAAAAAGAGTAGGCTGTTCAAATGCACTTTGATTTTTTCCTGGAAGAAGGAAGGCAAACTTCCATAGGTCGAACGATTGGTTGGCTGTGGTGGGTAATCTACATAGTAACATAGTAACATAGTAATTAAGGTTGAATAAAGACATTCGTCCATCAAGCCCAACCTATCTTTTTTTTTTTTTTTTTTTTTTTTAGCCCTACCTAACAGTTGATCCAGAGGAAGGCAAAAAACCCCAGCTAAAAAAGGGGGGAAAAAATTCCTTCCTGACTCCAAACGGCAATCGGAAAGTATCCCTGGATCAACCAGATCTATATGCATTAATACCAGTAATTCTCAATATTTTTTAGTTTTAGAAACTTATCCAGGCCTTTTTAAAGTTATTCAATGAACTTGCCATTACCACCTCCGCTGGAAGACAGTTCCACAGTTATCACCGTTCTCACTGTAAAGAAACCTCTCCTAACCTGAAGATGAAACTTCTTTTCTTCCAACCTTAAAGGATGTCCACGAGTCCTCTGATATGACCTATTAGTGAACAATGCACCAGAGAGTTCACTGTATGGGCCATTAATATATTTGTATAAGGTTATCATGTCCCCACGCAACCGCCGCTTCTTCCAATGTAAACAGCCCTAACTTGTCTAATCTGCCTGCATATTCAAGCCCCTCCATTCCCCTTATTAATTTAGTTGCCCTTCTCTGAACTGCCTCAATTTCCAAGATGTCCCTTTTGTATATGGATTCCAAAACTGCACCGCATATTCCAAATGTGGCCTTACCAGTGCCTTGTAAAGAGGGAGAATAATATTTTTCTCTCTTGATTCCATTCCCCTCTTATACAAGACAATATCTTGCTAGCTCTAGCTGTTGCTACCTGGCATTGTTTGCTACAGCTAAGTCTGTTATCTACCAGAACCCCCAAATCTTTTTCCATTTCAGATGCACTTAACACAGAGTTATTTATGGTGTAGGTGGCACAGGGATTATTAAATCCCAAATGCATCACCTTACATTTATCAACATTGAATCTCATCTGCCATTCTGCTGCCCATTTTGATAATCTATCTAGGTCTGCTTGCAGCACTTGCACATCATTGGAAGTTTCCAAAGCTCTGCATAATTTAGTGTCATCAGCAAACACAGAGACCTTGCTCTCAATGCCCCCTTCTAAGTCATTTATAAACAGAATTAACAGAAGCGGCCCCAGTACAGAACCCTGAGGAACTCCGCTTAGAACTTTAGCCCACATAGATGTAGCTCCATTAACCACCACTCTCTGTTTGCGGTCCAATAACCAGTTCTCTATCCATGAACAATGTTTTCTTCAAGGCCAACAGTCCTCAGTTTATACATTAGTCGCCTATGTGGACAGTATCAAAGGCTTTGCAAAATCCAAATATACACATCCACAGCTGTGCCTGAATCTAACTTCTTACTCACTTCTTCATAAAAACCAATTAATGCACACCGTTATGGTGGGAATGCGACATAGCAACGCCCAGTTTAGGTGTTTGATGTAGGTCTAGGGTTTATTATATATAGTTATATATGTTCTTATATGGATGTGATTGTTAATAAAATTTATAATGTTTTTCTATAATGTTTAGTTTATTTGCCCATTCCATTTGTATACATGGAGAGAGATTATATTTCCCCTAGTGAAATTTTCCAGTTGAGTGCCTCCTTTAGGTGTAGAGTGGGTATTTCTGGCCATTCCTTGGGCAGTCGTTTCTTAAAAGCACGGAGTTCTATGGATAACTGTGTCTGGAATTTTTCATTATGTATGATAGCGTGGCACCGGTACGTAGCTGAAGGTATGTAAATTCCAAAAATATATAGTTTTGGGGCTGTTTCCTTTGAAAATGTGTAGGCTGTTCAAATTACAGAAAACTTTGATTTTTTTCTTGTAATTGCATTTGTGCATGCATCCCATTTGAGTTAGTTGGAGCCATGTCTCTGTGTCCACCCACGCATATGGCATACTGTTTGATTCAGGACATTTAAAAGATTGGCATTTAGTAGTTTTTTTTTTACTTGCTAAAAGTGCGAAATTCTACAAGGAACTGCGCCCACACCATTGATGGTATGAATGTACAAACTACAGTGTTACGTAGCTGAAGGTGTGTAGATTCTGAGAATATATAGTTTTGGTGGCTTCCATGTCCATTGTAATCATGCATATGGCATACCGTTTGATTCAGGGCATTTGGGAGATTGATACAAGTTTTTTTTTACATAGGAATTTTCCCTGATTTTTAACTTTGAAATTTATTTTTGTACATTTTTCCAGAAAATCTGGTAGAATTGCAAAAAATGCATAAAAGAATGGCAAAACGTTTGGGGGGGTATTTCTAATATAGAGGGGTGTTAAAGAGCAAGTCCAGCCAAAAAAATATTCTTCTTTAAAATGTGTATTAGCCCCCCAAACAACATAGTTGACACATTTCACAGAGGCCCCAAAGCTTACTTACCTGACCCGGTCCCTCGCCGGCTATTCCATGTTCCTGCTTCTGTTTCGAGCTTGTTGAGAGTAAAAACAGGAGCAGGGGACTTCTGCGCTGACAGCCGCTTCTCTTCCTGGTCGCAGCTGTCAGGCGATTGGGCGTGATGTCACAGTCGTGCCCTAACTGACAGCCGCAACCAGGAAGTGGAGCGGCTGTCAGCAGCAGCCGTGCAGCAGAAGCGGCAAGGGACCGGGTCAGGTAAGTAAGCTCTGGGGCCTCTGTGAAATGTGACAACTATGCGAAAGTGGGGTTTGGGGGGCTAATACACATTTTAAAGAAAAATAATTTTTTGGCTGGACATTCCCTTTAAAGGCTAAAATTTGATATGTTGTTCCCCCATGTCCCCCAGCATCAATCGCGTAATTTTTAATTTCAGAAAGCCCCCCAAACTCTACTTACCTCCCCTCTTTCCTTCGCTGGGCTCCCAGCCCTCTGCTTGCGAGGAAATGCAAGCAGAGGGGCAGGACCGGCAGCCGCGTCTGTGATTGGCTGAGCGGCAGCCAATCATGGACGCGGCTGCCGGCAGCTCACTTCCGCGTAGGAAAGCGGAGAGGTAAGTAAAACATTGGGGAGCTTTCTAAAAATAAAAAGTATGCGGTTGGGGCTGGGGGACATGGGGGAAGGCTGTGTTAAAGGGAAATAACGCTAGGGGAGGGATAGAAGAACGGGAGGGAGAGGGAGGGAGAGGGAGGGGGGAGAAGGGCTGCAGCACGCATGGCAGAAATCTCCGGGAGGCCAGGTAGCAGGCAGTGTCCTATATGGACCTGCTAGCCTCCTGGTGGTCAGTTTTTGGGACTTTGGGGGGGGACTACAGGAGAACCAGATGGAGCTGGGATGTGAGGTAAGGATTAAACTACACTACATGGTGGGGCCAGTAGTTGGGGGGATTATAGTTTTGGGGGTGGACATGCCCTTTAAGTCTGAAAAATCTGAAAAGTTGCTGTAATTGGGCCACTGTGCATTAGTTTACTTTGTGGCTAATCAATTCCACATCCACGTGTGTGACCATACATTTGGCACACCGTTTGATCAGAATTTGGGAGATTGATATTTGGTAACTTTTTTTTGCATTACATGGGGTTTTGGCATGATTTCTACATTAAAAAAATTTTTTTGTTTATTTTTTTCAGAAAATCTGGTAAAAGTGGGAACTTCTATGAAGAACTACGCCCACACCATTGATGGTATGAATAAACAAACTACAGCTTTACATAGCTGAAGGTGTGTAGATTCCAGGATTCCAGTTTGTGGTCTGTGGTATTTCTGAATTACAGGGGTGTTTAGAGTAAAACTGTAGACTGTTCAAATACAGAGATGGATATTTTTTTTTTGCTGCTACTGCCATTTGGCATTGGTCCCCCTTTGGGTTAGTTGGTAGCCATCTCTCTGAGTACACCCTGAAAGTGGCATACTGTTTTATTCTGGATAGAAGGGTTAGGCTTTCATATTTGAGATGCTTTTGAATTTTCCATTTTCCTCAACAGTTTTTAGTTGAAATTCACATTTGACTTTGTCTTGTTGAGGGAAAAAAAGGAAAATGTGAGAAAATAACTTACAAAAAGTGCTGCAGCTGGGTATCTGCATTGTGATCAAAACTTACCTCCCTCACAAAGTCCTGCAGGTATTCAGTTTCAAAAATATCTCACTTGTGGGGATATTTTAGTGAATTTGGTAGATATTCTATGTTAACTATGAGAAGTGATAATACATTTCAGTTTGGTGTAATATTCTTCAAAGTGCTGTTTTAGTTTGGGGGGGGTCTCCTGTACAGAAAAAACAGGGTACCTACATATATCTGGTATCGTACTCAGGAGTATCAGAGCTTTTAGAAACAGTGAGATTTTTGTGCGGAATCTTGAGATATAACTATAAATAAAAAAGGGGAAAAGCCACTAAATTTAACACATGTTACATGTTTTACCCAAAAATCTAGTATAATCTCCAAAAAAGTTACAAAATTCTGTTTTCTTGTTAAAGTACACTTTGTGCTGAAAAAAACCCGATGTATAATATTCCTGACTTACTTTGGGGTTTCCTACTGTAAACATTGTCTAAACCGATTGAGGACAAAATTCTTTTGGTCAGAAAATGGGAAACTGCTGCACTGAAAGGATTAAATACATTCTGTATAGCTACACTGAAATCAGTGCAGCTTGCATTATACTTCTAAATGTACATTGCAGCAATACACACACTGATATACATGGAGTGCAGAAATAAACACATAAAAAGTTAGTCTCTTGCAGAAATTCTCACAAATATAAAGGGTTAACTGGTTGCTTCATATATACATATGAAAAGGGTTAACACCTTCCCCCACTCTGTATATTCACTGCTATCTCTGATCATTGGCTTGGAGACACTGACAAGTGGATACTCCGAGGTCAACTGTCACATGCAGCTTAGCATAAGGGGAGTGGGAAACAGACACAAGGTACCTAGTTAGCATGTGCAGAAGGAGCTTTGTGTCTGAGACCATCAGGAAGAGGAAACACTAGAAAGCAACAGTGACATCATAGATTGCCAGTACCCTAAAATCTTCTATAAATTATTTCTACACTAAGAGGCTAAATTCAGAGGTGAGAGACAAATGGTTTTTAAGTTACATTATAGAGTCTGTGGAGCTGCCTTTCTTTTTTGGGTTTTGTTGTCCTTTAAAACAGTTACACCCATGTGACAGTCATCACTCTCATTCCATGGCAGATTTTAATGAAATCTGTTGGTAACATGGAGCAACTCGCATATACACTCGCTCAATCAACCTACTTCTACTGGGTAATAACTGCCCAACAGAAATTTTAGACCAATTCATAGTTTTCTTAAGGTACCCCCTATTGTCCCTTTTTTCGTTATTGTGTGTAGAGCATTTCTGAATGCTCCCAAGGCCAAAGAACGTTCACCGTTGCCCTTGAGTTCCCTCGGACGTGGTAGTCTCCTTAGTCACCGGCGGGTGGTGGAAATTTACAGTCCTGATTGTTCTCCCTCTCTACATAGGGAGAAAGCTCGGGACTTTGAGTAGCGAGATTGTTACAAAATTACAGAATCTTGCAGATTCTGTCTGTCATTTTGTAAAATGCGTGCACGCGTGTACCCAGCTTTACAATGTATGAAAAGTTACAGTAAATTGAAACTACGAAGCTAATTATAAATGCAACACATTGGCCATTCTATATTATTTCAGGAGATTTGGAAACTATGTGGTGCCCTTAACTTTAAGAGAAACTAAAGTTACCAGATAACATTGTATAATATTAAAGGTATGGCCCTTGTAATTGTTTAAGTAACACCTCTTTAAAGGGTAAAACCACACTCTAAATTAAAGCACCCGTTAAGGTATATAGCACAAATACAAACTAGAGGTGATACAAGTTTATTAACACGTATATCAATTACCCAGGTAAAAGCACATATTAACCCCCTCAGTGTCACCTCACAGGTGATATATTCTCCAGTACAACTGTGTAAATAGAAAAAACAAGTTCAAAGCATATTAATAGACAAATGAGAATTAAAAACATATACAAAAATCTGCATAAGTTTCTGTGCAAATTCCCAATATTGTTTTAACACATGATCGATTCATAAAAACTTTTTTTAAAAAAATTTTTTTTTACATTTTATCTCAGCTTCAAAATGATCAAACATCATAAAAAATGGAAGCAATAAAAATTAACATGTATTTGTTTCCACAAGTAACTACGTTTCCGGGGGGGAAGATATATTTAAATGTATTCAATAATCTTAATCAAAAATCTTAAATTATATGTCTAGTTAGCTGAAACGTGTCAATATATGTGTCATAACTAAAAGTTATTTTGATTAAGTCCATTGAGTGCTCTGAAGAATTGCTGACCATGTACATAAGCACCACGGCTGTTGTATGGTGGAAGCGTGAGTGCGGAGGATACAAATAAGGTGAATGTCTTCAAAGCGTATCTCCACCTCTTTTTTCAAAAATTTCTGTAGTGTAGAGAACCCTCTCCCACCCCCAGCCGCTATATTAGTTTGTAAAAAACAAAAAAAACAAACTCTACTTAAACAACCTCGTTCCCCCAGCATTCAGACATGGTCCTCTGCTTGCATGAAACTGCAAGCAGGGGGCCGGACCAGCAGCCGCGTTCGTGATTGAACAAGAGGCAGCCAATCACGGACACAACTGCCGGCAGTTCAGAATGAGGCTGTGTAAGTAGAGTTCGTATTATTTTTTTTACACACATATTAGCAGTTGGTGGTGGGAGAGGGTCCCCTACACTACATAAAATTGATTTCATGCTAGGGCACCATGGAGGAAACGGGGGGGGGGGGGGAGAGGGCTGCACTGAGCAAGTCAGAAACCTCTCAGAGGACACCTAAGAGGCGGAAACATTTTCCCTCCCAGCCGGGCTCCTAGTCTTTACTTTCTAGGACTTTGGACATTACAGAAGAACCATTTGGAGCAAAGAGGTAAGGTAAGGATTTTTAAACTCTGCACAGTGGAGCCAGTAGTGGGGGAGAATGTAGTTTTGTGGGTGGACATGCCCTTTAATAACGCACCCATCCTGCATATTGAGAAGTAACCCCATTACCTGATTACTTTTACTGCACCAGGGTCCATACTTCATTCGATCAACAATGGAGGATAGGGAGTATGCTAATGCAGCCTCGGTTGATTGTGACACAGATTTCTATTTTACACAGGATGATGCACAAAGCATACTCTTTGCAGAGCCTACAACGGCATTGAATGTGGATTTGAATACCAGGGATGTTTCAGTCCGTTTATTAGCGCTTAAAAAGAAGGAAACAGGCCTCTACTTACAAGGAATATTTCGCCTAGAATACCACAGGTGTTGAAGAATCCCACGTGGCTTTAGAATAAAAAAATGCACCGACCATTGGACAATTGGAACGGGAGTTCTGCACTAAGTGGTGTGATTCCTTAACAAATGCTCATTTGATCTCCTGCTGTTGGTGATCAAATTTGTTTCCAGGGAGCTTAAAAACACCAGGACACTAATTGAAGAATTGGAAATCAATCATGGAGAGGAATTGAAAACTGATGCTGCGGGTGATTTCCTTGAAAAGATCAGACTGCAGGTCAATAAATACCAGGAGGATTTGATCACATACAAAAAGAAAAAATTGGGGAGAGTCGAATCCGACTATGAACAAAAAAGGGTCTATAGTTAGCTTCTGGCAATTTATATTCAAACGGCCGACCAAATAGAAGATCACTTAGATGAAGAAATATATGTACCTGTGACAGGTCAAACGATTTCCAGACGATTCCTGATGTTGTTAATAACCGACAGCCAAGGATTGGAAGCGAACGCCAGGAAGATTCTAGTAAAGTGACACCTTCCTCATCATCTACCTCATCACCTACTTTTTTAGGGGTTATTACGAGATCCGGAAACCAAAGGGACACAAGAGAAAGATCACGAGAAGGGGAGGCTATAGGAGTGAAAGGCAAACCCCCCCAAGACTAAACTGTTCTCGCAATTAGATTTAGTGTATAATCTGAGTAAGCATGTCCTTACGGAGGACAAATATATCTTATTCAGTAGGGGGCTAACATCTGTCCCAAACCCAAAATATAATCGATTGGAGGAAGAAGTTGACCTATATAAATTCCAATGACATCTAAAATTGAAAGACCAGTTTCGTCATGAGATTGGGACATTTATAAAATTCAGAACTGTATGTACTAGCCCCCCAACACAGCCCCTGCGATTAAAGTATTTTCCACTATGATTAAAAATGATATGGATGAACATATAAAAAAACCCAGATTATGGATAAAACATATCATAATTTGACTTTGGGGCAACACAAGGCACTGAGGTCCCAAAGGGATGATGCTGAACTAATAAAACGACCGGCAAATAAAGGTGGGATGGGCTATAATGTTGTTGGACTGTGAGTATTATAGATCAGAACTGTTGACAGTTGGCTGATACTCATACTTACCGTATATACTCGAGTATAAACCGATGTTTTCAGGCTTTAAAAAACCTGCAAATCTTACCTCGGTTTATACTCGAGTCAATGTTTCCCCTACCTGGTCCGACGGCCGCACGATCCGCATCCTCGCTCCACACCTCTGCGCATCGGATGATGTCACTACCCGGCGCCCCAAAGTGAGAGGCGCCGGGTAGTGACATCATCCGATGCGCAGAGGTTGTGAGCGAGGATGCGGATCGCGCGGCCGCCGGACAAGGTAGGACAAACATTGACACTTAATGGCAATACATACAATAGATATAACCTTCTTTATTTGTGCATACTGTATGCACAAATAAAGGAGGATTTACCCGTATTTGCCACTTAAGATGTTTGAAAACTACACCTCCCAGCATGCTTTATTGTTTTGTTATTTTTGTTATTGTTTGTTATTTATAGTTTTCAACATCTTAAGTGGCAAATACTTGCAAATAGGGGTAAATCCTCCTATATTTGTGCATACGTATGCACAAATAAAGAAGGTTTTACTCTTATTTGTAATTATTTGCAACTTAAGATGTTTGAAAACTACAACTCCCAGCAATAAGCATGCTGGGAGTTGTAGTTTCCAAACATCTTTAGTGGCAAATACTACCCCCTCGATTTATACTCGGGTCAGTGTGGCCTCCTTTTATTCCTAAAACTAGGTACCTCGGTTTATACTTGGGACAGTTTATACTCGAGTATATACGGTATAGAAGATTGCCGTCTGATCCCACCAGAGAACTAAAATTGAAAGCCTTAGTCTCTATGGCTTTATAAGGTGGGTGGATTAGTGAGTTGAGGCGGGATATCTGTGTACTGAGTCTCCAAGGATAGGATATACACAGTACCTAAAATCCATAAATCTTTAAAAATGAAGGATATGGTTTTGATGACCGTTGATGTACAAAGCCTATATACTATTATACCCCAGAGACAAGGTGTTAAGGTGCAGACAAGCCCTTACCAAATCTAATCATCGGGATCCTCCAAAAGAATTTCTAATGGACTTGTTCCTGTTTATGTTGGAGAATAACTACTTTAAAAGGTATCTTTACTCTAAAAAAAATTCAAAATTTCAAAAATAGTACCTTTAGATACTGTACAGCAAGATCCCACTCAACCAAAAAATGTTAAATCAGATTTTAAATCTGAGTTGTAGATTCTGTGTAATCATCAATTGAAATCACAGCATTTAGAGGGAAAGACCTGTCACTCCAGAAGCAGAAATTGTAATATGTGACCCATGCTTGAACTCTCTGCCTGGTTGCCAGCACACTTTCTGCAACATTTAAGGGAGCAAACATGTGAAGCACGATGTGTACGAACGGCCAATAATCGTGCCATGTATGGGCACTTTATCCGCTAAAATAGCCGTTCTGTTGATACACGGCTCGATTATCGGGCGAAACGGCCGTTCGTACACGTCGTGCGTCGGCACCCGTGATCCATTCTACTTTTATAGAATGGATAGTTTTACATGTAGTGTGTCAGGGCTGGGTGATTGAAAGTAAAACTCCCAGAGCTAAAAAAAAATAAAAAAAGTTAGGACTCTCCAGACTGGGTTTACCTTGACGTGGTTGGAAGGCTTTTCAGTCATGTGATCACAGTGATGTATACTGAAGCCCCTTTGTTATAATGTATGCCAGTGTGCAGATTAAATGATATTGTATGGGGCCTAGGAATGTGCATTGATTATCTTTTCTTTGTTTATATAAATGTTTGACCAGATCAGTAGCACTTCCGCAAAATGTAATCGTAATTTAGCCTAAGGAGTGCTTCCACAGTCCTTCTTTTGTAAATACAGTTGTGTCCCCTTTAAGATGGCTCAAGAAATTCTTCTTCAGTCAGAGAGGCATCTTTTGCAGCTAAAGGCAATTACTTGCACGGGGATAGGAATTAGATCACAAGACCTTCAAAATGATTTGCACAAAGTAGGGGGTGTGCCATTGGTGGATTTGATGGCAAAATCCAACCAAAAACCATTAGTAGAGAGTGCACTTTAGAACTGGCACATTGTGTCCAAAATGTGATAAACATGATTTACAGCAGGGGTGCCTATTAGCAGCACTGAACACTGTGAGGGGGCTGTGGGGAGTAGCTCCGCCCCAGGCCTTCCCAGTTACGCCCACAGAATGCCCCTTTCCATGCCCACCTCGGGGCATCACAGATTTACAGCTCTATTTTGTGCTTTTAAATGCCTCTACTGCTCTAATATTATTGCTACATGATGTATTAGGTATAGTGGGAACACGTACGTTGGAGAAGCAACAAGTTTTGGTGCACCGTACTAGATATTCCTACTGTCTAAATAACCCATCCAAGAAAAAAAAGTCTTGTCTTCAAGGTTCCCGAAGATAGGGAATTTAGCTACATATGTTTTCTCTATACTATGGAAGTTCAATTTGGTTTACATTTTTTCACTTCTACCACTAATCCCAAGAGACGTTTGTAAGATTCAGGTGAATAGGTCAAGAGTAGCAGCCATTTTGCCTTGGTTGCCCAGAAGTCATTGGATCTCAACTGGCCATTCAAACTAAAGTTCCATACCTTCTGTTCCAGAGGCGACTCTCCACCTGGCAGCCTGTATTTTGAAAGGAAAACCTTTAGAGGGCCTGTGACAGATGTGGCAACATGTTGGCAGTGAAAAAGGATTCAACATCAAAAAATCTGATGTAACCAAATGGAAGATTTGCTTTTTGCAAAGCACGTCTTCCCCTGTCTCATTGCCGAAGGATTGGAGTAGACCAGAGCAGTGCCTGAGAATTTAGGTAAGTAAACATGCTGATTAGGAAAGTACCCACATGCAGTTTAGGTGATTTACTCATATGCATTTTTTTCAATTTGAGGGGTGGACTTGCCCTTTAAATGTTTCCTAAAGCTTTTCTTTCAGAATTCTGTATTTAGATTCTGGAGAATACAATTAGCAGTTTTAGCAAAAATTCCTACTTTCAAAAATATTCTTTGCGGTAGGCAAACACAGGTGCGTGGGTAACACCCATGCAAATGCTGCTACCTATTTTAAGGGTATGCCTTAAACTAACCCCAAAAGGGAGCAATGCATAAGAGTGATTACAGAAATAAAAATGAACCATCACTGTATTTAAACAGTTTTCAGTTTAAAAAAAAAAAAAACATTCGTCAATTTCTGCATAAAGATTTGAACTGAAGTTCAGAAACTCTCCCTGGGTGCGGAGTCTAAAAGGCTTGTACACAGGCACGACCCCCGAGGGTGATGAATGCCCATTTGGGATAATCGCACTTGTATATGCATTTATTTGTGTATCGTTCTCTGATATTTCCATGTTCCCAGTGTAGCCTTCAATAAGACTTTTAACACCATTGCATAAGTTAAGTGCAGATCCAGTGTGCCAGTTGAGCCATCATCAGTACAAAGCAGACCTCTGGTCTGCATATAGAAACATCTTTAGATGGATGAAGACGAGAAAATTCAAGTAAGACTTGGGTAATTTCCATGTTAGAAATCAGTACAAAAGATATAGGTTCCGCACCATCCGATGTCACCGGGACAAAGAAAACCAAGCTGCAAATATTTCAATATACCAAATCAATTGAATCATGCCTGACGTGTTTTAGACCCACCAGTTCTTAATCATAGGCACAGCCTATGTACTGATTTCGGACATATGGGTCTTTGCAACGGGCCTGGGGCTACCAGCACCCGGGTCACTTGGAGAGTTTGGTAAGCGTCTACCCTTTGATGAGTTTTTCTTGATGCACAGCTGATCAGGCGATGGGTCCCGGACCACTATTTTTCCTAAGTAAGGATTGTGTAATTTGTATATGCATACATAGTGTGGGGTTGAGCCCATGGTTGCTTTAGAATCAATGTGGCTTTTGTCCGAGCTGCTGCATGCAGAATGGTTTCGGCTTTATTTAGCCATCATCAGTACAACGTGGGCCTTTTGATCTGCATGGTGAAGCGCCTTTAGACAGACGTCACCAAAAAAATCAAATAAGTTTGGTTGACTCCAGGCTAGAGTTCCTCAGAGGTTGAGGCAATTGGCAATGTCCAGAAAACAAAGCAGGGTTGGCAACAGTCTATCAGAAATCGGGTACAGCTCAGAAACTCACAGCTAACAACCAAAAAGCTGATCTGATGAAATCTCATATCAGGGAGAAGCAATTTCTTGACATTGACGAATCATCAATTGGCCTATTTAAACCTCCTAGTGGTCTCCAATGTTGCAGTTTCATCAGATAAGCTTCATGGTTCTTACCTGTAAGTTTCTGATTACCATTGCTGTTACTGTTGCGCTTTTTTTTACTAGACTTCTTAATTTTCACTGCCTGCCCTATTGCCTGGAATATAGACTCTGACCCTTTGGCGTCAAACTTGACCTCTGCCGGTTTATCATTTCTGAATTCCAGCCACCTGCCCTGATCCTGTGACCTGACTTTGCTATTGCTTAAATCTCAGCTTACATCTACTAACTAGAGGTGTTACATCTGTCTTACGCTCCAGTAGCTTCCTTTTACTGGTTCCAGTTACTTTTTCCTAGGAGCGGAACCTGGTATCTCATTCATAGTGCAACATCCTCCACATTAGGTGCTCTGATAAAGACCAGACTACACACCTAGGGAGAGTTCCTAAACCCCCAGAACAACCGATTACACTATGAGATGGTGTCATTTATTCATGCATAATTCCAGAAGCCGTTTTTTGTAGAACCTTTAGCAGATTTTCTGAAAAACAAAGAAAAAAATGTGTGACTAAATAATTTTTTTCCCATACAACCTTAATGGGTAAATAGTGCATGGGTAAATAGAGACATGATCAGTCCCATGAGGACCCAAAGCATAACTTTGACCTTTGCACTGTCTTAAGTCCTCAGTTTTTACTAAAACATGAATTGATTACTGCAGTGATGGTAGAGACAATGTATCTCTTAAATCTGGGCAGCCAGACAAAAAAAAGCAGAGGGGTAAAATGTAACAACTGGTAAAGGCTGAACCTGCCAAGGGATTGAACCCCCCCCCAAAAAAAGTAATTAATCTACCAACTGGTTCCACTGTTACCGCCTAATGCAGGGAAAAAACAGTGTATGAACCAACCTTGTACCTCACTGTTACACCACTTGTACACAGCCTTTTCATTGCATTGGGGCAGGGTTGATTTTAATACAATCCCATATAATAGATTATTTAATTTGGTCTGAACTATAAAAATCCATTTTGAATAAATATTACACCTACCGTATATACTCGAGTATAAACCGACCGGAGTATAAACCGAGGTACCCAATTTCACCTAAAAATCTAATAAAAGTTGTTGACTCGAGTATAAACCGAGGGTAGAAACTTGGCATTCAAGATGTTTGGAAGCTACAACTCCCAGCTAATAAAGCATGCAGGGAGTTGTAGTTTCCAAACATCTTGAATGCCACCCTCACTTGGCCTTCAGATTTTTTGGAAACTACAACTCCCAGCATGCTTTTTAGCTGGAGTTGAAGTTTCCAAACATCTTGATGCCAAGTGAAGGTGGCATTCAAGATGTTTGGAAACTACAACTCCCAGCATACTTTATTAGCTGGGAGTTGTAGTTTTCAAACATCTTGAATGCCACCCTCACTTGGCATTTAAGATGTTTGGAAAACTACAACTCCCAGCTAATAAAGCATGCTGGGAGTTGTAGTTTCCAAAACATCTTGAATGCCACCCTCACCCTCAAACCCAGTTAAGTTTGTACCTGTGGGCTCTCTTCATCCAGGATCTTGTCTCTCCTCCATCCAAGGGCTTCCTGGGACTGTGTGCTGGTAAGTTCCTGTCCATTCCGGCAGCAGCGTCCTCTCCATTCCGGCAGCAGCGTCCTCTCCATTCGCCGCCGCCATCAGTCCATGTACTGGCGGCCGGCTGACTTCACTAATTGGTGCCGGGCTTGGCGCCGGGCAGTGACGTCGCCGGCGCGCCAGTTCATGGACTGATCGTGCGCTGCCGAAATGGAGAGGACGCTGCTGCGGAATGGAGAGGACGCTGATCTTCAAAGGTGAGTGACTCGAGTATAACCGAGTCGAGTTTTCAGGCTGATTTTTCAGCCTGAAAAACTCGGTTTATACTCGAGTATATCGGTATTCATTGTTCTAATGATGCAGTGCTCACTATTTAATATAATCTATCTGTGTTCCAGTGAATAGACAGGGAAAGTGATCCTGATTCTTCTTCCGTCTCAAAGTGGTTGTGTATATGGGGGGATTGTTACTGGAAAAATTACTACTGAGAAAGAAGCAAAGGGGCAGTGACCAGTGGCAGTCCCATTGATCAGCCCAAAAAAATGATACACCACCCAGCCTAGGGTTATCAGACCAAGGATCGGAGGATATTCAAGATAAAATGTTACTAGTGCAGCTGAACTGATTGGCACTGCGCAGCACGGTGGCCCTGCAGCGCTGAAGTCCTGAGTTCGAATCCACCCTTAGACACATCTGCAAAGAGTTTGTTTGCAGCATGTAACACATTACACTGTATTTACTGACCTATAGATTCATTGGTAGTTTCATAGTAACAATATATCCATCTGAAGTTTAACAGTTGGGGACCTCCTTGTGTCAGCGATAGACATGCTGGTTAACCTATCAAGAATATAAATAGGACCACAACTATTAACAAATAATCTATACCCGCAGAGCAAACCTATATTTAAGGGTCTCACCACATACACTGATAATCAGGACATGAGTGCAAGATAAAAAGATGCCAGATGTGTTTCGTCCACATTGCTGGACTTTCTAGCTTGGCTTGCTTTCTTCCTCTCTACTGACTGTCCTGTTTGGATTCTGGGGACTTTAACTGTCACACTGACAACTCCTCATTCTCCTTTCCTACACTTAACATCCTCATTTGATCTTCAACAGTGGATTAACACTAGTACTCACTAAGACAGTCACTTCCTGGATCTAGTGTTCACTAAAAACCTGTTATCTTTTTTTTTTTTTTTTATTTGTAAATTTTTTTATTGTGACAATTCAAATACATAACAAAAAATAAAAGAGGATGGAAGAGAAGATAACCCTCTCCTTGTTCACATTTTTCATATAGTTGAAACATACATATGAGCTGGGGGAGGGGGGGGGCGGACCCCAAGGCAGCGCAGCGTTATTACTTCAGTTCTGTACCCCTTTGGATACCTTCATTCCATTTTTCTGCCTCCGCGGTCGAGTCCGCCCCCCCCCCCCGCCAAATAAAACACGGCATTAACTTTGATTCCAATTCCTATAGTTTAGTATTATATATATGACAAAACCGCTGTACTTACAGATAAACATACTGTCAAATGGACATACGAGCGTGCGTCCCCTCCTGGCCTGTCTTCCCACCTGTTTTTCTTTTTTTGATTGTAGATGAAGAAAGGAAAAGCTTTACCTTTAAGTTCTGTATCTTAGGGTTATGGGCTGATCCTCCCCTGGGTGTTAGTTCTGCTACTCCTATCTGCTTGGTCTGTGTATCTAAACCATGGTTCCCAGGTCTCTTCATATGTCTCTGTTTTCCCCCTGAGTTGAGCTGTGTAAAATTCCATAACCTGTGTGTCATTGATTCTTTGTATGAGCTCCCTGAGATTGGGTGTTTGGGTCTGTTTCCAGTATCTCGGTATAAGACATCGTGCTGCTGTGAGAACCTGTTTGATTAAATCCCTTTCCTTTTTTCTCAAGTCGGGATGCGGGGCTGACAGGAGAGTGTGTATGGGTGAGAGTGGAATTGGACGTCCAACCAGAGTGTCTGTCAAGGTTTGTACCGAGGACCAATATTGTGTCAGTTTCGGACAGGTCCAGTAAATGTGAAAAAGTGTTCCTGTTTCCGTCCCACATCTCCAGCATAATTTTGGGATTGTAGGATTGATATTGTGTAATCTTTCGGGGGTAAAATACCAGTGAAATAACACTTTGTAGCCGTTCTCCTTATGGATGGTGTTTATGGATGTTTTCCCTACCGCCTCCCAGATTTTCTCCCAGGTGTCTTTTGTTATGGGCTCTCCCAGGGCTTTCTCCCATTTCACCATATATAGATGAGTTAATGACTCGTTGGGGAGTGTATTTAGTATATAATATATTGAGGAAATAATTCCTTTTTTATTTGGTCCCTGGATCAAGAGTGTCTCAAAATGTGTCAGTGTAGGGAAAATTCCTGTTCTAGTTAGGGTGTCTGCCTTATGTTTTATCTGGTGGTACATGTATGATAGGGTGAGAGGTAGCTTCTTCTTAGAGATCAGCTCTTCATATGTATACAGTCGTCTGGTGATTTTGTCTGTTATGTCATGGTAGCGCAGCAGGTAGCGGTCTGTCCAGGGCTTAAACATCGCTTTAATTAGACTAGTGGGGATATCGGGAGTTTGTACGAATGGGTGTAGTTGGGATGCCTTGTTTAGGAGGGGTTGTTTTTTGTTGATTTTTTTCCAGAGGCCGTAGGTGACTCTAATTGGTCCTGTACTGTTTTTCGTTGATAGTCGTAAGGTGGTCGAGGTAAGTAACGTAAGTAAGTGTGAGGGATAGACCTGTGCTCCTTCTATTTCAACCCATCTAGCCTGAGGTTGTACTGAGGCCCAATGTGTGAGGTGGCGTAGTTGAGAGGCGTAATAATATTTAGCTAGGTCCGGAACCCCCAGGCCTCCCTGTGTTCGTCTCGCTGTTGCTACTCGGCGAGAGATTCTATGTGCTCCATGTCCCCATATGAATTTCATGAATTCTTTTTGTAAATGGTGGAGTGTCTTCAGGGGTATTTCTGTGGGGAGAGTTGTGAATAAATAGGTGAGTTTCGGTAGTATATTCATTTTTAATGATGTAATGCGTCCGAACCAGGAGATCATATACGATTTCCATTGAGTTAACATATTTTGGATTTTGTGTATCATGGGCTCATAGTTGGCCGCATATAATCCCTGGAATGTAGGCGTGATTTTGATGCCTAGATATTGAATATTGTCTTTTTTCCAGTTATATTGGAAGTTGTGTTGTAATGTTTGTAAGGTCTCCAGTGGGGTGTTCACTGGGAGGGCTTCAGTCTTTCCTCGGTTGAGTTTATATCCTGAAGTTTCTCCGTACGTCTGAAGAATCTTATGCAGGTTAGGAAGGGAAGTCTGGGGTTGAGTGAGCGTTAGCATAATATCGTCCGCATATAGTGATATTTTGTATTGTTGTTTATTGATTTGTAGACCATGGATGTTCGGGGAGTTTCTGATTTGTGCTGCCAGTGGTTCAATGCACATGGCATATAATAGGGGTGATAAAGGGCAGCCCTGTCTTGTTCCCCTCTGTATAGCCAATTTTTTGGAAACTGCGCCGGATATCTTGATCTGACCCATGGGGGAGGAGTAAAGCACCCCCAGGGCTTTCAAAAACCTCCCGGAAAGGCCGAAGATTGATAATGTCGAGAACATAAATGTCCAGTCCAGTCTGTCAAAAGCTTTTTCTGCGTCAAGACCTAGCAGTAAAAGTTGTTTATTTTCTCTGTTTGCTATGTCTACTATGTCAATGGTCCTCCGTGTGTTGTCGCTTGCTTGTCTGTCCGTAATAAATCCCACCTGGTCTTTGTGTATTATTTGGGGAAGCAATGGTGCTAGTCTGTTGGCCAGGATCTTGGTAAAGATTTTGTAGTCTGCGTTAAGCAGGGCTATGGGTCTATAATTGGCTCTGTTTGATAGATCTTTTCCCGTTTTCGGGATAAGTGTTATGTAAGATGAGATATAGTCCTGTGGTGGTGGGATTCCGTCCAGGGTTGAGTTGTAAAAGCTTGTCATATAAGGGGCTAAGATGTCTAGAAAAGTGCTGTAGTATTTATAGGTTAGGCCGTCAGGCCCCGGAGATTTGCCCATTGGAAGGGTTTTTAGGGTTTGTTGAATTTCCAATAGAGAAATGTCTTTATTCAATGTTTCGGCCTGTGAATGGGATATATTTGGGAGGTTGCTGTCTCTGAGGAATTGTTGTATTTGGTTCTGTCTAGAGAGTGGGGGAGATGTGTGTGGGTTAGTGTATAATCTTTGGTAGTATTGCAGGAATCCTTCCGCTATTTGTTCTGGGCTGGTTGCTTGGACCCCTGTGTCTGTGTCTATTGGGTGCGTGGCAGAGATTGTTGCTGAGTTTCTGAGCCTTCTAGCTAGTATTGTGTGGGCTTTATTGCCAAGCTCGTAGAATTTTTGGCGGGACCAGAGCAGTGATTTTTCTACTTTAGCTGTGTCCAGGAGTTTTAGTTGTGTACGGAGGGCCATGACCCTCCGGAGAGATTTTATTGTTGGATTGGTATATAGTTTTTGTTCAAAGTATTTTAGGTTTTGTGTTAGTTCTTGTGTTCGGAATTTGGTATTCCTTTTGAGTCTGGAGCCCCACTTTATAATGTGTCCCCTTATCACTGCCTTGTGAGCTTCCCAGACCGTTCCCAGGGAAGGGACTGACTCTGTATTTAGAGTAAAGTAATCTTCCAGGACATGGGTGAGATCCTGAAGGACTGCCTGATTGCGAAGGAGCGATTCATTCAGCCTCCAGTAACATGTCTTTGAGTGCTGGCCTTGTATTTTCAATGAAAGTGTTATTGGGCTATGGTCGGACCATGTTATACTGGAGATGTGGGAGGTAGAGACTAGTCGGAGCAGAGGTGCAGAAACCCAGAAGTAGTCTATGCGTGAGTGTGTTTGATGTGGTGAAGAGTAAAACGTGTATTGTTTGCCTGTTGGGTATTCTATTCTCCATGGGTCGTAGAGATGGCATTGTCTCATCAGCTGCCTAAATCCTTTAGATTGTGTCTCTGTTTTAGTGGAGTGAGTTTTTAAGGTCAACTTGTCTCTGTTCGGGGAGTATGTCATGTTAAAGTCGCCTCCTATCATCAGTAGGGGGCTATCAAATGTAGATATGCGTTGTAAAGTCCTTTTCAGAAATCGTAGCTGACCCGTATTTGGGGAGTATAGGTTACACATTACTATATTGGTATTTTGTAGTTTTCCCTGAAGTATGATGTATCTACCTGCTTTGTCAATTGAGTGTTTGATGAGTTGGAATGAGCAATGTTTGTGTATCAGGATGGCTGTGCCTGCCTTCCTCTGTCCTGATGCTGTGGCATAGATTGTTGGGTAGAGATGCTTAATAAATTTAAAGGATTCAGGGCCTATCAGATGTGTCTCCTGCAGAAACAAGACCTCCGCCCGCGAGCTTTTAGCTTCCTGAAGCAGGAGTCTCCTTTTTGCAGGGGAGTTCAAACCCTTAACATTTAGAGATAAAAATTTCAGTGAACTTGCCATATCAGTTGGGTTGTTGGAGTTTGATAGTTAGTAATCTCAAGCTGTTCTTCATCTTTAGGGTGGTGCCAGGAGGAGACGCTCCGCTCAACATAGAAAAAACATTTAGAGAGAAAAAACATTATTAGCAAACTACATTTCTGTATATATATTAAACAGTTATTTAAAGGTTGCAACATTGGGAAGATTAATCTATACAATAACAAATATACCGTCAATACAAGAAAAAACCTAACCCAATCTAAGTGAAGGCGTGGAGAGACTAGCCTAAAGTCCCGTCCCGGGCTCCCGCAGGTCCCCCCGATGTTGGTATGGGTCCATACAATATAGGTCCCCTAGTGTATTTTCCCCCCTCCCCTTGGCGCTTTCTCTTTCTATCCTTTCAGGATTGTTTCTCAGTTCTGTTATTAGTTGAGGTGGGAGACTAAGTCCCATATATGGGATGGTTCGTGATTACATTTAGGAGGGTTTTTATTTTTTGACCGCTCTGTTGTATTATTTATGGTGCTGATCAATAATTCCCCCTCCGCCCCCCTCCCTCCAGGTGTTAGGGCAGTCAAATTTTAGTTAAGATGAAGTCTTATAAGGGTTTTGAGAAAGTTAACTTGTTGCTCCGTGGCGTAAATTGTGTCTTTGCCACCTAGCTAGTACACCTTTCTTGTCGTGGTCGTTGCATAGTTTGTATTTGAGAAGTGTGGTCCTCATTTTCCAGCTCTGTTGTTTAGTTTGGTGGTGTTTGTGATTACAGGCGACCAGGTTTGTGATGGGCTATGTGGTAGGATTGGTGCTGGTTTCCAGTCCGGGAGTTTCATCTCAGGGAGTTGTAAAGCGTTGCAAAAGCTTGGGAGGTCCTCAGGGTAGCTCAGAGTGTGTGTTGTCCCCTCGTGACGGACGATCAGTTGGAAGGGGAAACCCCAGCGATATGCCAGCTTTTTATCCCTTAGTGCCTGTAGTAGAGGTCTCAGCTGTCGTCGTCTTGCTAGAGTTGAGGGTGAAAGGTCTGGGAATAGTTGTATTTCCGCTCCTTCGTGAGTCAGAGAGGAGATTGTGCGATATTGTGTGAGAATTTGCTCTTTTATTGCGAAGTAGTGTACCCGGCAAATCACGTCTCGGGGGAACTTGGAACTTGTCTTTGGTCTCAGTGATCTGTGGATTCTATCCAGTTCTATGATCTGTGATGGGTCAGATTCCAGAATTGTGTGGAATAGGGATGTCACCGATTCCAGCAATGCTCCATCCTGGACGGTTTCAGGGAGGCCTCTGATGCGAATATTATTGCGTCGACCTCTATTTTCGAGGTCTTCCATTTGGCGAAAAAGGTCTCTAATTGCCCTGGAGTGGTCGTTAAGCACACGGGTGACATTGCCTATATGTTGGTTAGTTTGCTCCTGGGTGGCTTCTAGCTCCTCTACTCGTTCCAGGACCGCCCCAAGGTCTCCACGCAGTGCCGCTATTTCAGTGCGGCAGGTTTGTTGAATTTGCTGGGTTGCCCCTATTAAGTCCTCTTTAGTTGGTATATTTAGGAGTAGCTCTTTGAGTGAATCCCTCTGTATGGTGGGGGTTTCATTAGGCCTCAGCCTGTTATCTTGTGGCATTGGGTTCTGGTTTGTCTCAGTTTGTTTGCTCCCCAGGGTGTCTGTAAGGGAGTGCTGGGAGGCAGGTGAGCTCTGCCCTGAGGTGCCTGATGGAGTTGGGGAGGCGTTCTGCCTTTGTACAGGTGGGCTGGAGGTGTCCCTTTGCATAGGGGTCGGGCCTAGAGGTGAGTTCCCAGTGTTGGGCTTACCCGTCTGCCGTGCGTATATTGCTGCTGTGGGGGCCTGTTGGTCCGCGTGGAGGTCGGCTCGGGGCTGCCGTGGAGGGAGCGCCGTATTTGTGTCATCCCGCGCTGGTAGCGGGGTTTTCTGCCGGGCCGCGTGGTGTGGGACCAAGATGGCGTCCGCCGGAGCCGGGCCGTCGTGGTCCGGTTTGAAGTAGTCCTCCAGCTCTCGCTGCTTCGGAGTCCCTGCCGCCTTAACCTCTTTATCAGAGGTAGTTTTATTTCTTTTACCCATTTTTGTGGGTATATGAGTGGTGTTGGAGGGTTATTTGTGGGTTGACCGCGGGAGCCCTGGGATCGCACGTCCTCCTAGCTCTGCATCAGGCCACGCCCCACCTGTTATCTTTTAAATATAACCCCTTCCTGCTTTGTGATCATCATCTTATCACTTTTCAGGCTCAACACCCTCTTCTTCCTTCTTTTCCTCCCTCTTGTGTGTCTGTTCGTAATACGAAATCCATAGATCTTCTGGCACTCGCCTCATCCCTGTCCTCTAGTCTCTCTTCCCTTTTGACCGTCTATGACCGTCACTTGCTAATTCCTATAACTCTATCCTGACTAACACAGTAGACTCTTTTGCCCCCTTGCATTCCCACAGTCGAGCGACCTCTAATCCTTGTCTGGGGCTTAACCCCACTCCCAATTTTATACGCAGGTGCACGCATGCTGCTGAACGTGCTTGGAGAAAGTCCTGGTCAAAAGCTGAATTTCTCCATTACAAGTTCATGCTGCAGTGTCTCGGCTCTGGGCTCCCTTCTGCGCCCCTTGCCCGTTGACTTTCTTTTTTTCACACTGTCCCCAGGACTTTGCACATTACTTCCAACACAGTCCATCCACATGCAGATCTCTGGTCCTAGGGATGAAACTCAGATTATATTACTGAAGCACTGTAATCATGTGCTTACCCCTATACTTACCCACATATTTAATGCCTCCCTTACATCTGGAATTTTTCCTTCCATCTTTAAGCATGCCCATGTTAAACCCATAATAAAAAAAGCCCTCGCTGGGCCCCTCTCGTTTAGCCAACTACCGTCCAGTCTTTCTCTTACCAATATCCTCTAAACTGCTAGAACGATTAGTCTTCTCTTGTTTCACTAACTACCTTCATGCTCATAACCTATTGGATCCTTTGCAATCTAGATTCCGTCCAGCACATTCCACGAGACGGCTCTGTGTAAGGTTGTGAATGATTGTCAGGTTGCAAAGGACAAAGGTCACTTTTCTATTCTTATCCTTCTTGACCTCTCCTCTGCTTTCGACACAGTTGATCATTCCCTTCCTTATGCAGATACTTCACTCCTTTGGCAATCGGAATGAAGTGGCATCCTGGTTTCTATCCTATCTTTCTAACCAAACGTACTCAATATCTTATGCTAATAACACCTCTTCTACAGTTCCTCTTAGTGTAGGGGTGCCGCAGGGGTCTGTTCTTGGACCTTTATCATTCTTCCTCTACACCTTTTCCTTGGGAAATATCATTAGCACTTTTCGCTTCAAGTATCACTTATATACAGATTATACACAAATCTACATGTCCACTCCTGCGCTATCTCCCAGCATCCAATCAGACTGTCTCCTTGCCATCTCCTCCTGGATGTTGTGACGCTGCCTCAAATTAAATCTTTCTAAAGCTGAACTGATCATTTTCCGACCTAAACCTGGTCCTGTCCCATCTTTCTCTATTTCTGTTGACAATACTCCCATTTTTCCTACCAAATCGGCATGCTGCCTAAGGGTAATTATCAACTCTCTCTCTCCTTTTCTAACTACATTAACTAAATAAACCTGCTGTTTTTTTCCTTCTCATTATGGCAAAAATCTGCAGGTTCCTTTCTCTCCTGATTACGGCTATGCTTATGCATGCTCTCATCCTATTACGCCTGGACTATTGTGACCTACTACTCACTGGTCTTCCTGCTTCCTACCTCCCTCCCCTTTAGTCCATACTAAAGTTTGATACACTTATTGTTTTGCTCTCTAATATACAGGATCCCAAATTTCCTCTGTACCGGACAACCACCAGACTCCCTGTTAAACAGCGCATTGTATACAAAATCTTCTCCTAACATTTAAATCCCTTCGCTCTGCTGCACGTCCTTATATTTCCTCTCTAGTGCCCGTATATTCCCGCCCACACCCTGTATCACAGGACCATCTCCTGTACAGATCCCCCACTTTTAATGCTTCCTCGCCATAAACCTCTCTCTATTGTGGCTCTCATCCTCTGGAATTCTATTCCCTTCTTTCTACATCAAGGAACCTCAATTAGCATCCTACCTATCTGGTAACCAGCACAGTATATGATGTTTTATTTACACTGCATAAGTCTCACTCCTGCACTTATACCCATTCCGTTGTATCTGTATGTCACCCACCTAAATAGATTGTAAGCTGTACGTGGCAGGGACCTCCTTTCATCTATAATTTATATATTAAAGTATGTATCTCCACTGGAAAAAAAAAATTGGGCATTTAGTTTTTTTGAAGAATGGAAGGTAAAGGAGCTGTGTCTTACCTCCTGTTCTTCAAACAAATCTGCAGGATCCGGTAGAGAAGGTAAGTTACTTACCCGATTGATCGCTCCTCCGCCGCAGGTCCAGATGGACTCTGTCTTCTATGCGCATGTGCGATGAGCATTGAAGACAGAGTCTGTCGGGACCTGTCAGAAGATGCGGCAGAGGAGTGATCTATGAGGTAAGTTCCTTATCTTCTCTCCTGGCTCCTGCAGTTTTATTGAAGAACGGGAGGTAAGACACACCTCCTTTACCTGCCGTTCTTCAATAAAACTGAATACCAAAATTTTGATTATACCCTTATAAATGGCAATTTGCAAGTAAAAACTTTTGTTAAGTAATAATCGTGAATTAATAAAACCACCAGTACACCCCATCACCTGTACCATGAAATCATACCCTGACACATCCTGTAATAATACCAGTGCACTCATCTACTCTTCCTGTGCCCCATGATCCCGTAACAATAAGTGTGTTCCATTCATCTACGTCACATCCATGTCTCCCTAGTATCCCAGTCACCCCTCCGTCTGTACCACCTTTCTAATTGTTATATTACCAGTGCATCTGGTCACCCATTCCCTCTTTCTGTATCATGTCCCCCTCTAATAATAAAAACCCACACAGCCATAGATCCCCAATACCAATAAAAGTGCAGTCCTTCATCCCCTCTGCCAGTACTATCTCTCCCATTATACTAACCAGTCCTCCTTCCTGTCCCCCTGTAATCCCAGCTATGCCATCCCGTGTAGTTGGGCCTAGGCATTCCTTGTGGCAATTTGCCAGTGAAGATGTGGGTGCGACTTTCAACGGTCCTTCACCTCAGGACCCCAAGCTATAGCGCAAGCACAAAGGTTTGGAGATGAACACTACTCTTCTGTGAATTTTCATTTATTTATAAATCTCAAACTTCATTTATTATATGTGATTTATTAATAAATGAAAGTTCATCTCCAAACCTTTGTGCTTGTGCAGTAACCCATCCCCTCTCAAGCACTCTCCTGTCCCCCAGTTATATCACTGTACCTTCCCAGTCACACATCACCTCTCCTTGTTGTACCACTATGGCCAGTCCCCGCTCCCTGTACCCAGTGCACCAATTTACCACCCCCCGACACTACAAATGTAGTTACACCCACTCCCTTCTACGTGCCTTCCTGCAATAATACTACCTATCCCTCTATGTGGATGTTTTTCAGTAACAATACATCCTACACCTCCATAACAAGTCCCCAATGAATTCAATTCTGATCTGAAACGTGTCAACTCACTCATCCTATATCCGCTGCGCCTCCACCTGTTGCTACCGCCCACTCTCTAAATCCCACCCACATCCGGCTTCATTGATGATATCACTTCCACGTCCCTAGGACCTATCATTCACCGTTCAGACCATACAATCTACTACCTTACAATCATCCTTAGCCGCGCCCACTTTCTGCTCGCTTGACATCACTTCCTGGTCCACTAGAACGTCTTATCGAGTTTAGCCTGTAGAAGTGGTCAGACAAACAGAAACTGAGGATGAGTTCATTCATAGAAAGGGAAGGCTGACTGGGGTTAGAGGAATCAGTTCATTACTCCAGAAAGAGGTTCGATTAGCTGGTAATTAATTTAAACTACGGGTTAGTTAAGGGAATTGCAGAGACTTGGTAAATGTGTAGGTTATACATAGAATAGTTAGCTTATAATGCATGTTTGCTTGTGGTGATTTCCTATTGGGTCCAGTCACTATTGTTGCTGCCCTGCTGTCTGCATTTGAATGAAGGTTGAGCCTTGCTGGTTGGTTGTTATTGGTTTATATTCTACCTATATATCCAGCCTGTTGGGTGCAAATTCTCTGCCTTAACCTGCTTGAAAGATGTGGGCCAAGGCTTTGTGTATTGGCCTTCTTGCCTTTACAGTGGGCCTCCTTAATCACCTGCAGCCAAACATTCCTAAAGCAGCCATAGGTTACCTTTCATCTTCTCTTCAAAGTATCATCTCTGCGGAACCATCTTACTCCTCCTTGCAATCAACTGAAGAAGCCTTTGCAGCATCCTGGGACAGGCTCATCGTATCCCCAAGGAAGCAATGGGGGAGGGTAGCAGTAGGGTAAGTAAAGCTGGAAATTTCATGCAAATTTCAGACTGAAAAACTTGTGTATGCATTTACTTACCTAATATATCTTACTAATTTCAAATCTCCTATTAAAGGGCAACTGTGGTCTCAAAACAAGTTAGGGTTAAATACAAGCCTGCAGTATTTCCTTTATAATGAGCTAACAATCACATCTCTGTCTGGAGCCTATGAGAAATTACATTGGGGTGAATGTTCAAACTTCCTACTTCCAGTAGGTTGAGTGACATCACCTGACCTCTGCCCCGCCCGTCCGCCTGCCCCGAGGAAGAAGCATGCTCAGTTAAGACTTAATACTGGGGAAATCAGGAAGTACCTGGGGAAAAAATTGACAGTTGAGAAGGGGAGCCTATGAATCCAGGCAGAGGCTGGTCACATTGCTGAAAACAGGAAGTGTTCAAGCAGGAAATAATATTGCTGAACCTTTCTAGCAATAACATCTCACAATATTTATCTAGAGATGTGATTTAGATTTTATTTTGAAGGTACAATGGAAGGCTTTTTATATAATTCTTACTAGTTTGGACGCGTTCAAGACCACAGTTACCCTTTAATGCAGGCATCTGTTGGCTGGTGAAAAGAAGGAAGTGTTCAGGAAGTAATATTGCAAAATTTTCAAGCAATATAACTTCTTACAAGTTTTAACTAGAGATGTGATCCAGGTTTCATTTTTAAGGTACAACGAAAAGGGCTTATATTTATCCCTAAGGCTGGGTACACACCAGCTGAGTTTTTGTCCCGACCAAGCATTCTCTACTTGCGAGCGCTCGGTCAGGACAAATGATTGTCGGTCGCGGCAATAGTGACCGATTGTGAGGTTCGATAGGAAACCGCACGATTGCCCGTGATTTGCCGACAGTCCCAATAGCCTGTTCGTCTGGCCGGCTGCCCCACACTATCAGATATTTCCGGCTGACCGACCAATACACGACACTATCGGTTAGTCGGCTGGCCAGAAATATCTGCTGGTGTGTACCCAGCCTAACTTGTTCGGAGACCACCGTTGACCTTTAAGCAAGCAAATAGAGCTTTGTAGATTTTTCAAGGAGATAGACTAGAGCAGGTTTTCCTGACCTATAGCATAGGAACTGCTGTTAAAATTACCTATTTTTATTCACAGCTAAAGCCCTAAAAACCGACTGATAGTTTCCAATCCTTTTTATTATGTTATATGCTTCATCCAATAACAGAAAAAGTTATTTACTGCTTCCTCTTCTAACTGCTGTAGTTCTCCTCCTTTTTCATTGTCCCTTGTTTTTGTCTGACAATTGATGTGGATATATTACAAAATTTGTTGAAACAGGCGCTGTAGTCCTTATTTACATAAACATTCATTATAAGTTGAGGTTATATGTACTTCCCCCACAACCGTCCAGTAACTTTCACATGCTTTATTTTAGCATACAAATCAGCTTCTATTTGCTGGGATGATGATTTGTTTATTCATTACCATCTAGTCAGGAAGAAATTGGTTAAAGGACAATTATACTCACCTTCCCTCCGCTCCTCTTCCTTGTTCCTTAGCTTTTACCAGGGGTGAGGACCTGAACCGCTAAGTCCTCACCCCTGGGTTCGCGCAGCCTACAGCAGACTCTCAGAGCAACACTGCTCTGGTAGGCTCCGCCCCTCCTCCCCATCAGCGACGAGGCCAATAGGAAGGCACACTCTGCAACAAGCGTGCCTTCCTATTGGTCTCGTTGCCGAGTACAGTGGTCGTGTCGTAAAAAGGGAGAGACGTTCTTTAGAGATATGTAACTTATCATTGTAAATAATAGAGAATTTCAAATGATTGTGGGTGGTAAAGTATTTAACATACATTTTATTTGTTTTTTCCAGAGTGAATGCATGTGTGGATGTAGTACTTTCTGGAGTAAGCCTGTTGCAGGCATTGGGTCTGATTGCGCATTCTGCGAAAGATCACTTGGTATTAAGCTCAAAAGAAGAGCTTGCAAACACCTTTATGCATTACATGCAGCAGGGAGCAGCAGCAGAACGTTTCTATAGTGATTCAAACAGCTTTGCAGACATCTCCAGCCAAGCCTCACAGGACCCCAGAGCACAGGTAACATCTTCTATAACCACCAAGCTGCCTATATTTGCTTCTTGATCTGGCACTGAGGATATTTCATTCTGCTAAATTGCATGCTAAGAAAAATGAGGGATTTTGTTGTGACTGGAAAAATAAAGTCCTAAGCACATCCAAGGCAATAGGGTGCAGATTCTACCCCAAAGGGTTAATAATATCCAATATAGCAAACAGAAAGATGAAGGATCGCACACCTTACATGTGAACAAACTTGTTTATTGAACCATCAACAAAAACACGCACAACGTTTCGGGGGGCTCCTCCCCCTTCATCAGGTGCTAACAATGTGGATCTTCCCATCCCTTGTGTATAATATATTAGTATTTGTTGCCAGTTCTTTTTCCTTTGCTGATATATTGTGTTATTAGTAACTTTTTTACCATAGGAAGTTTTTACAGAAAACAGAGACAGCCTGTACTTATGTATGTATTTTATTTATTTATTCACTGTATTTACTATGCTCTACACATTATCAGATATTTGTCTATATAATATTATGCACTTTACTATTAGAGATTTGAGTACGGTATATAGGAGGACGTAGTGAACATATTGTCCTTTACACATTAAAAGGTCACTTTATGCACTGTTGCACTTTTTTTTATATATTCCCTATAATACGTACAGTTATGCACTTTGTTTCTCTTAATTAATATTTTTATGTTTTTTTATATAACTATTTTTTTTAGATGCACGTATTTCTTTGGCATTTTGTGTATCCACTACAAGTAAAGTGGGTGTGTTCACTGAGCATCATGGGTATTTAAAGGGATGGGAAGATCCACATTGTTAGCACCTGATGAAGGGGGAGGAGCCCCCCGAAACATTGTGCGTGTTTTTGTTGATGGTTCAATAAACAAGTTTGTTCACATGTAAGGTGTGCGATCCTTCATCTTTCTGTTTGCTATATTGGATTTTGTTGTGACTCTACAAACATTTCTTCCAAAACAAAAAAAGAACTGAAGAAAGGATTATTTCTATTTGCTGTATTATAATTGCTCGCTTGTGAACCTGAGTGTCTTGTTAGTCTGGTTTGCGTGTAGCATTATAAATTGTAGATGAATATTACATTTAAGCAGTAGTTGAAAGAATTTTGTTGCCTTTGCAGAAGAAATATTTAAAAAATCCTTCAATTTTTAAAGAGCAAATAAAGCCTAAATTCAATAATGTAGCAGATGTTCAGGCATCTTTAGCTCTATAGATAACTGCATATTACCTGTATTAATGCTATGAAATTGTATGTGATGACTGGATTTTAGGACTCGCTCACAAACCACGGTGCACAGTTGACCTATTTAGCAGAAAAAAATTGTTTAGTGTTTCACCAAACCAACCGCACCTGAACCACTGGATAAATACTGCTGTGAAATTGCACATTGCTTATCTATAATTAGCCTAAGGCCCAGTACACACTGGCTTCCGTTACCTGACATTTATTTTCTCCAGACAGTTTTAAGTCATATTTCTGTATGGCAGATATTTTGTCCCAATGCCAGATCCTTCTTGTAAAAATGTGCAGGATCGGGCAAAAATTACCGACATGTCCAATCAATATTATTTGTGGTTAAAATCCCGGTCTGACAAAATATAACATTGGTTGGTCTGGCTAAAATATCTACCAGTAAGTAATCTTACTAAATTCAAACTTATAAATATTTTAAAATCCAATCGTTAGTCTTACCAGGGAGTGTGAAATCTTCAGGCAAATAGTTTTTCTATAATTTCTAGTTAAGACAAAATGCCTATCCATTATTCTAAAACAAAGGAGTATACATATTTATTTTACCGGTACAAAGTGTGTTCCTCCTGGGAAATCAACTACAATTAACATCCACAGAACACTCATACAAACTCAGCTGGACCACGACAACAAAGGTAATGGAGCCATCCTTTCCCTCGATGCACAAAAGGTGTTTGACTCCCTGGAGTGGACCTTCATATGGGACGATCTAAAAAAATTGGGATTTGAAAAACAATATATAGCCGTAAAACAATTATTATATAAACAACCAACAGCTAGAATTACGCTTAATGGCATGACCTCAACGCCATTTACTCTAAATAGACACTCCTGGGTTGCCCACTCTCACTATACTTATTTGCACTCCATAGAAACCCTGGCTGAAAAAAATCAGATCACAACCACTAATCCAGGGACTTGGCCCATATACAGAGTTACTTGGATTGTATGCTGATTATATAATATTGTTCCCGAATGCCAACACAGCACTAGATACTATAACAAAATATGGACCCTATTCAGGACTTTATATAAATTGGACTAAATCCACAATATACTCCCTTGATGGAGAATAAAGCTTCAGAGATCAAAGCACAGAAGTGTGTTCCTAAATCATAGCAGACACTCTTGTTCTTAACTTGATGCTGATTGATGGACTAACTAGACTAAAACAAAATGACTGACAAAGCTTTATTAACTGCACTGCTGTGTGCCAAAAAACCTATATAACAGACAAATCAGAACACATCAGACACATTGCAGCATCACATTTATAGCTGCAATTTTTTTATGGCAGACTTTTCTCCAGTCACTTCCCAATTTAGTTAAAACAAAAGCACAAAGCAATTCTTGCCCAAGTATACAAATGTCTCTGTTATAGTGGCAGTGCTTTTGTATGTGCCCTATAGTGAAGAATTCTAAATTAGTATCTTTTGCACATGCAAAACTACAACCGCTTCAAAAGGATAAGGCCATTGATCGAGCAATGTATCATCACCTCTACCCTGGTAAAGCACATCCATGTATATATGGACTTTAAAAGATACACAAGTAAGGTGCCCCACTAAGACCTATAGTCGGCAGCATCAACTCTGTAACATACAAGGTGGCAAAAAACCTAGTCAACATCTTAGGGTTGGAAGTTTTAAGCATCACATCCAGAACTCCCAGGATTTCACAAACAAGATTAAAGATGTAGTACTAGGTGCAAAAGAAACTATGGTGTCCTATGATGTGACATCTCTCTTCACCTGCATACCCACCAAGGAGGCTATTGCTACTGTGAGATGGCTAGACCAAGACAGCACCCTTACCAGCAGAACAGATCTTAACCCGGAACAGGTGTGTTCCCTACTGGATTTATGCCTGAATACCACCTATTTCAAATACAGGGATAAGTTCTATAAGCAAAAAAATGGATGTGCTATGGGATCTCCAGTTTCACCCATTGTGGCCAACCTTTACATGGAGGAAATGGAAAAGCAGGCACTTAATACCTTTAAGGGCATAGCACCCACCCACTGGTTCAGATATGTGGATGACACCTGGGTTAAAATCCACCAGAAAGAAGTACAAGCTTTCACAGAAAACATCAATGCCGTGGACCAGAACATCAAATTTAGGAAAGATTTAAACAACACACTGGCCTTCTTGGACTGCTTGGTAGAAGTCAGGGAGAGTGGTAAACTGGAAGTAGAGGTTTACAGAAAACCAACCCATACAGACCAGTATTTGATGTTTCACTCCCACCATCCTTTAGATCACAAGAGGTGAAAGCTAAAGAAATGAAACATCTCAGAGGAGCCCTTAAAACTTGTGGATATCCAGACTGGGCCTTTGTCAAAAGAAGTAGAAAGAAAAGAACACGAATACCAACAGTGAAGGGGGAAAGCAAGACAGGAGAAAGAACATGGTCATCCCATATGTAGCAGGGGTCTCCGAGAAATTAAAGGGTATGGCTAAGTGCGATGCGCATAGAAGACAGTCCGTCGGGACCTGTCTGACTACACGGTGGAGGAGCGAGCGATTGGGTAATTAGCTTACCTTCTCTCCTGGCTCCTGCAGGCTTTATTGAAGAACTCCTTTACCTCCCGTTCTTCAATGAAACTAAATGGCAACATTTTTTCAATTTAAGAAGAATTCAAAAAAGATTGTATCCCTGTCTGCTTTAAACCAAACAACACACTGAGGCAAAAATTGGTACATTTGAAAGACCAAGTACCGAAACACAAGAAAAGCTACATCATATATGCAGTGCAGTTAAGAGTGCTCTAATTTGTATGTGGGGGAGACCAAACATCAACTGCACCAACGTATGGCCTAGCACAGAAGAGACAATTCCTTGGGTCAGGACAGGAAAGAGGACATACGTTTGAAGATTATCTTGGCAAAGAAACATGATTGGTCCAAGAGAGGTGTTCAGGAGGCCATTTATGTGAAAATAAAGAAATCAAGCCTGAATAGAGGTGGGGGGTTCGACACCAACGGTCTGCCATGTACAATGCTGTTTTGACACCTTACCCTGGGCAGTTTCGATAACACAGCTAACTGGGACTTTCCAGGGTACTTAATTGCCAACAGATTCTTGTTCAAGTCATTCTGAATTGAGAGCCAGCGAAACGTCTTCAAGAACTAAACTTTAAGTCCAGTTGATCTAACTGAATACAACAGATATACCATGACCTGGATGAATGAGAACCATCACAAGCATTTTGCATATGCTATTTATAAATTTTAATTAAGCTCTCCTTATAAAGAAAATATTTACCTTAGTGTTGACATTAAGTTTATTTAATTATCTCTGTTTGTTCAAGCTGTAATAAACCTTTTTTGTTACTGTTTTCTTAGTAAATACTTTATTAATTCTAAGCTTCTATTTATTTTTTACTCAGCACTTCGTTGGTGGGAATGCAGCTCTTATTGCCCAGAGATTGGCATCCTATCCTGACATGGAGGTAACACAACATATGATAAGCCCTGTCAGCTTCATCTAAAAAAAACTGCACTAAAGTATCTTTTATTTTATCTATGGTGTATTCCATTGAATTAGTTAAGTAGAGGTAAAAAAGAATGCTTATAGAATTGTTAATTGAATGAATGGTTTTATGTGTGTTCTTGGAGAATAAAACCAGGACACTACCTTATTCAGAAACAATTTAAAGGGCATGTCCACCCCCAAAACTATAATCCCCCCCACTACTGGCCCCACCCTGTAGTGTAATAAAATCCATACCTTACATCCCAGCTCCAAATGGTTCTCCTGTAATCCCCCCCCCCCCCCAAAGTCCCAAAAACTGGCCACCAGGAGGATAGCAGAGTGCATATAGGACCCTGTCTCCCCTCCAGGGAAGATTTGGCATGCGCACTGCAGCCCTTCTCCCTCCCTCTCCCACCCACTTTGGTCTCCCTCCCCCTAGCGTAAATCCCTTTATGTATAGTATAGTCCCTGTTCCCCCAGCCCCAACCGCTATAATTACATTCTCAGAAAGTCCCCCGATCATTACTTACCTTACCTCTCTCCTCTTCTCAGCCAATCACAGACGTGGCTGCCGGTCCTGCCCCCTGCTGGCAGTTCCGTGCAAGCAGAGGGCCGGGGCATTGTGGCGAAGGAGAGAGGTAAGGTAAGTAAAGATCAGGGGACTTTCTGAGAATAAAATTATAGCGGCTGGGGCCGGGGGAACATGGACTATACTATACTAAAAGTTTCTATAAAGGGTGGACATGCCCTTTAAAGGTGAATCAAATTGTAATAAAAATATCAGGATATTACCCTGTGAAATAAGGACCCAAAATAATATATTTTAACCTTAGAAATGCAATTTATGGTTTTGTGGATGATGCTTATCTATTCCTCCCAAGCTCATTTCATTCTGGTAGTACTTGCCTGTGAGAAAAATCTTTATTTGGCACCTGCCCCATAGACCTCAATGGGGATTACATTAACGGCAGCAAAGGACAATGAGAAACAGGAAGAAATGGAGCATCAGTGGTTGGAATGGTGTTATGGTATTTGTTGCATTCAAAAATGAGAAATGTAGGATCTCATTACATAGGAAATCTTATTGATTTCATTTATTATTAGACTTTCATTCTCCATTAAAGGGCATGTCCACCCTTATAATAAACTCTCCCCATAACATAGTATGCCTTCCCCCAGCCCCAACCGCTATAAAATAATTTTAAGAAAGTGCCCCGATCTTTACTTACCTTCCCTCTCTCCTCCGACGCACAGTCCGGCCTTCTGCTCGCAATACACTGCAAGCAGGGGCCGGGACTGGCAGCCGCGTCCGTGATTGTCTGAGAGGCAGCCAATCATGGACGCGGCTGTCGGCTTCTCAGAATGCCGGGGGAGAGAGGGAAGGTAAGTAGAGTTCGGGGGACTTTCTTAAAATTATTTTTTAGCGGTTGGGGCTGGGGGAAGGCAAACTATTATATGGCCAAGGGTTTCTGTGCTAGGGGGAGGGATCGCAAAACGGGAGGGAGGGGGAGGGAGGGGGAGAAGGGCTGCAGTGCGCATGCCAAACTTCTCCCAGAGGCGAGACAGGAGGCAGAGTCCTATATGGACTCTGCTATCCTCCTGGTGGGCAGTTTATGGGATTTGGGTGGGGACTACAGGAGAACCATATGGAGCTGGGATGTGAGGTAAGGATTTTATAACCTACCCCTGTTAAGGATCTCAATGAGATGCAGGTGTAAATAATATCCTTATAATCAGCGCGCTACTGCGTAGTAGCGCGCCGATTATAACCCAGAACTAATGCAACACCCCCCCTCCCGCCCGTTTGTCCGGCCGTTTGCTTACCAGCGATGTTCTTCGTCTCTATTGTCCTGACCCGGCTAAATCTAGTGTGCATCCTGTTTCAATAAAGTTTTTTATTAAAAAAACAAAACAATCTGAAGCACGGACTCTGACTCACGCTGAATGGAAGCAGGAGATCATAGAAGGCACAGGCACAGGCTGTCGGTAGACACTATTACTGAGGAGTCAGAGGTTAGTGTTGTAAATCAATAAAAGTTCTGTCTGCCCTGCTGATTCTTTCATGCATCCTCGGCTTAATAGAGGGGGAGGGAGAGGGGGCTGCTAGTGCACTACACTTAACTAAACTTCCCATATACATTCATTGTTCACTGTCCTGCAAAGTCTGTCTGTATGTACTGTATCTATTCCATCTAATATCTAATAGTCTAATCTAGTCTATCTATCTAATATCTATGTAAGTCTGTATACTGTCTATAGATCTAATCTAGTCTGTACATTCCCTCTTTAAATGAGAGAGAAGGGGTAGGTTATAATGGATAATGTACCCCCTACTGTAAATTAATTGGATATTAGAAGGCACCTCGGAGTTCCGTGGCCTGTATAAAAGACACTCGGCCTCCGGCCTCGTGCTTTTATATGGTCACGGAACTCCTCGGTGAATTCTAATATCCTTATAATTTACAGTAGGTAAATCCACTATATTACACTACATGGTGGGGCCATTAGTGGGGGGGATTATAGTTTTGGGGGTGGACATGCCCTTTAATTCAAAAAGAAATATCTAGGTAAAATTATGTATGATTGTTTTACCATTGGGTTAATTTTAACATGTTATTCTGCTTTGAGGCGATATATACAGGGACTTCAAAGCAAAACATCTTAAAATATGTTCACTGAAATTAATAAATTAAAAAATATAAACTATTTACATTCGAAAATTATATTCTCCAGAGTATTCATATTTTTATAGCACAACTTTTATTGGGGGCCATAGAGTTTATTGCATTCCTATTCCTCTACACTCTAACTGGTACAATGCGCCCTATGTGAAAGAGGGAAGCAGGGGTTCTGCTCCAGGAGCAGCAATCCTTGGCTAAGAATATCTGAAGTCGTAAGTAAAAATGGGATGTAGGGTCTTGTCCTAATGTAGAAAGCTACTGGAGACAAATTGTCCAATTTCTACATGATGAAATGGGCTCCCCAGTGGGAATGGACCCAAAGGTGTGCCTATTAAATATAACCGAACATCTCCAGGTGGACAGTTTTCATAAAACATTCCTATGCTCAACATTATTCACAGCTAAAAAAACGACTTGCAAAAGTATGGATACAGGGACAACTCCCATTGATTGCAACAGTGGAAATCGGCCATAAATTACCTTAAACCTTACATAAAAATGGTGTATCTGATTAGATACCCGAAGAAATTCAGCAAAATTTGGGACAAATGGTGTATATCTCCGATAACCTGTAGTGACTCACCGACTTAGATTCGAACCAGACATGTTTAAACAAATATGACCCCCACCTTTCTAATTCCCGATAATGATAACCATGGTATCTTTTCTCCTAGTCCCTGTCCCCCCCCTTTTCTTTATTTCCACTTTGGCTATGTAAAACTTGAATACAGTATATATTACCTTGTATAAGCAAAAACAATTCAAAACTATGTCAAATATTTTCATAATGTTTATTATTCATATAGAATAAAACATTCTTCCGAATGGAGGGGATTTAAAAAAAAAAAAAATGTGATGTAGGAGTTGCCTTTTTCCTCCCTGGAACTTATTGTTTACATTTAATATATTTAAAAGATTGCTTACATTTATATACTCTTGATTCTGTAAATTTATTTAAATTTTAATTTACCTACTGTAAATTAAATGTTACTGTACCTACACTAAATTTGGCACGCTCTTTAAGAAACATTTGTCTAATTTATAACATTTCTATAGGTTTTGCTTTGTGGACCTGTTGGTCCAAAACTACATGAACTGCTGAATGAAAAAATTTTTGTGCCACCAGAATCCCTGCAGGAACAAGATGAATACCACCTTATTCTAGAGTACAAAGCAGGTAAAATATTTCAGTGATCCCTGTGTTAAAAAAAAAAGTATCTCCTGTGTGTGCTCAATTCTGTTGTGCCTCAAAACAAATCTGGAAAGATGGCAAGTCAAACATATATATTGCTTTCAAGTGAAGTAAAGTGGTGATTTATATACTTGTACTTAACATTGTTCAGCGCAAATATTTTTGAATAAGAAAAATAAACTATGCATAGAGAGAATACCTACAGTATGTGCGTCTTCTCCTACTGCTCATTGCTCACACGCCTTTCGGTCCCGTCTCAGTATGAAGTAGAGCAAAAAGTATAGCGAAATGACAAGGCAGGCTAGCAGAAGAATAAAAAATCCAAATTTTATTCATATGGAGTAAAATCACTCTGGTCCAAACATGATGTCCTGAAACACAGAGGGCGGGGCTTACCCCACGAAGTGATATTTCTGTTTGGACTGGAGTAAATTACTCCATATGAATTAAAAATGGATTTTTTATTGTGTGTACTCCTGGTAGCCTGCCTTTCCATTTTCATTATGTAAAAATATGCCAAGAAACCCTTAAAAAGATCTGCTTCTTTTGTCAACTAGCTCTACTTTTTTTTCCAGCGTCTTGGTCCTATTTCGGTCTTCATTTAAAAACAGATAAGGCTACCTGACCTAAATGCTGTTTTATACGTTTTTTTTTCTTTTCAGGCAAGTGGAAGGAATATAAATTCCGACATTAAAATTAGTTCGACAGGGAAATATTTAGCTAAACTTAACTTTAAATTGCCTGTTGTCAGAAAGGAGTTTTTTAGGGGGAAAAGTCCAGTGCTCAGGAAGTAAACTGCAGAAAGTGAAGCGTTTAAACTTTATCGATCAAATTGAATTGTAAAAAAGTACACTAATATTACATTAATCTGAGGTCTGATCTGATGTACAAATACAGTGAAGCTCTACAGATCTATAATGTAAACATATGTGTATTTTACTTCTTTAGTTCCGTGTAAGTTATCTTATGGTTAATAATAACACTCACCAAGGTGATATATCAAATAAGCATTTATTGAATGGAGTAGTTACAAATTATGCAAAGTAAAAAGCCAGTCAAGTATATTAGAGACAGCCTACAAATTATAACTATATACTTTAAGCATAATTAGTCTATTATGGTGTGTGTGTGTGTGTGTGTGTAAAGAGTGTATGTGTATGTCTGCTTACCTCCTCCTCCTACTAACGTCAACCTCCAACTCCTACCACCCACTCCCACCACCTCAGTGTGTGAATCCTGACAAGTTATATACATCTCTGGTGGCTTTAGTTACACTCTAAAAGTTCCATGAATGGTCATAACTTATGTTACTGATGAACTTCATTTTCCAAAATAACTTCTACTACTTTGTGAGTAAGCAAGACAGTTGTGCATACATAACAAGCTTTGGTTAACTATTTACAATACTGATTAACCCTTTATACTAGATTCAACATGAATTATTGACACACAATGTCCCCCAGAAAATAAAAAAATTACACATGGAAAAGTAAGGTGGGTGAAAAGAGTGTGTACATGGCCTTACTGAGGTTTCAGTAGTTTGTGTGGGAAGTAAAACGAACCCCTTACAGTGCAGTTGTATTGCAGTGTGGGCAGTGTCATCCCATTCACTGGGGTTTATCAGAATTGACTGATTCACTTCTCCAACCTTAGTATGGAGGTTTTCCTTATATTTGAAAGACACTAAGCATATTATTAATTTTATAGAGGATATGGTTTGTAGATGGTGAATTTTGCACAGATTGGATAGGGTTAATACTTTGAATGAGGGTGTATATAAGAAACAGTGTTAAGCATGCCGGTTCCGTTCAGCCTATGACTAAGAGCGTGGGATACACTCGCAACATGTAAGGCAATGGAGGTCCTTGTTGTGATGTTGTGTTTGAATAAAGTTTGTTGCATTGAACAGTCACGTGGGTTGGCGTTCCGGTGTGCATCTTAGCTCCTTGGTGTTGGACGGGACGTCATCCCATTCACAGCTGTCATTGTCTTTCCTTAAATAAAACTACACATTTCCTTAGCTGCTTTCTCAGACTGCTCACTGCTGCAAACTGTGACAGTAGCTGCCTGCCCAACCCCCAGTACAAAAGTCTTATCTAGGATTCTTGTAGTAAAAGGTACCCTCGCAAGGACTTCATATTTCATAAATGGAGTTGTGTGAAGTCCTTGCGAGGGTACCTCATCTTTATTTTTACTACAAGGATTCGGGTGCTTGGAGGCAGAGCACAGAGGAACCACCAAGGCGGCTATAGTGGGTGGAAATATCGGTGTCGCAGTAAATAGACTTGGTGAAAATAATAATTGTTTTGCCGTATTAGTCCAATATATGTAGTAAAAAGTAGAGTACTGTGATATATCTGTTGTATTCAATTAGATCAACTGGACTTGAAATGTAGTTCTTGAAGACGTTTCGCTAGTCATCCGACTGGCTTTCTCAATTCAGAATGACTTGTACAACAATCTGTGGAAATTATGTACCCTGGAAAATCCCAATTAGCATATCACAGCCAGGTGTTAAGGGCGTGATTGGATAGTGGCTAAGAGGTGTTATAGGAACGCTCAGAGTAAGGTGTTAAAACAGCATTGTACATGGCAGACAGTTGGTGTCGAACCCCCCCACCTCTAAAAGTACTGTGATACTTTTAATGGACTAACAGTTTATTTAGTAGAGAAGCTTTCAAGGGATCTTCCTCAGGTCAGCAGTACTGATTGAAACAAACATTAGCTTCTTACTTTCTGTTAACCTTTGTTTCCTGCAGCAAAAAGACTTATCTAGGATTGGTCAGTTTACTTCTCAATCTTGACTCTGGGTGATCCACAAGTGAGAGGAGGTGACAGAGTGTGTGGTCCCATGACCTTTTTACATCACATGTTCTGATACTCCTAATGATTGACAGCTTTATCCTCCTATCACAGCATCAACAGAATAAAATGCAGCAAAGCATTGCACTGCCCTGAACAATTTGTGATCTATTTTTTTTTTTATTCGATTTTGCAGCTCAGTTCAATACATACAAATATTGTCTTTGCAGTATAACAGTTTCATTATATTACATTGTTCTATATAGCATATAATATTAGTTATACACAATAATTGTATAGAAAGTGGGGGAAGTAAGGAGAGAGTAAATAATTAAAACAGACATATATTTCACTTTACAACTCCATTAAGTGGTAAATTCTATCAGGGTTATTCAATAAAAATTCTTATCGTTTAAAATGGTGCTAATTTTTCCCCAACCAATCAGATGATAAGAACTTTTATTGAATCTCCCTGTATATCTCTTACAGTATCTGTATGATAGCTCGATTTATATATCTACTGAGCTGTTTTTTTGGTTTGTTGAAACTTATAGTTTTATTAAACAGGTAACATCTTAACTAAAAAATAAAAAAATTTAAACATAACTTTTTCTATGTTGTTATTGTCTCCAATTTATGCATAAATATAATACAAGACACTATTTGTATCAGTTTAGCTTGGTAATATTTAATATGTGCATACAGACAGGCGCCAAGTGAGACAAAATTTTGGGGGTTATTAAATTGTAGGGGGGTATCTTCCTACATTCATGTATTAATATAGTATAGTAGCCGGGGAGGAGTGCCAGATTTCCCAAATCTTATTGTATTTAGAGGGGTCATGTCTGTGTTAATTAGATCAAGCCACTGTTGTATAGTGGGTACTTCAGGTGCCAGCCACTTAATTGTAATGTTTTCCTAGCGTGAAAAAGGATACGATTAAGTAGTATAGCTTGATGTTTGGTCCATTGTTCCTCATCGATACAGCCTAATACACAAATCTCTGGCAGTTGATCTACCGCCATGTGCAATTGTTGATTAATGAATTTTATAATTGATTTCCAGTAGTTTTGTATATACGGGCAGGACCATATGAGGTGCCAGAAATCTGCTTTAGTTGTTTGGCATTTAGGACTTGTATCTTGTTGTGTTGATCTGAAGTGCTTTAGTTGTTTCGTAGTCGGGTAAGCTTTGTTTGTAATATAGAATTGGATAAGCTTGTTTTGTGCTGCTGGTGAGACTTTGTAGTGACTAGATAGCATCAAATCTATTTTATCGGTGTCAGTATCATTTATATACGTTTTCCACTTGTCAATTAGCTTATTAGTGTTTGGTTGAGTATGTGCTTGTATGAGAGTTTTATACAATCAGGAGATCATTCCTTTCCTGGACTTTGAATGGTGTTTGATACAGTGTCTAAGTTGCAGATATCAAATTGAAATGCTTTTGGTAGTTTAAATTGGCTTTTTAACTGTTCAAATGTTTTAAGCTCATTCTTTTCATATATATGTCCAAAATTGTAAATACCATATTTTGTCCATAGGTCTGCCTCGTGGAATGTGGCTAGGCTAGTATTGGCATGATTATTTCATAGCGAGGTGCTTGTTGGATTCTTGGAAAATTTGATTATTTTGTTTGCTTCCAAATATTAATGTCTTGTCTGTGTATTGTTGTTACACACCCAACTGTGTGTTTTGTTGGCTCTCCCATATAAGCAAGATATGAGCTTTTTAAATAATGCTGTAACATATGGTCTGACTGGGTTGGTTGTGCTTCATCTAACCAGCATTTTTGATATTTTAGTTGCCCAGCCAGGTAGTATAGTTGGAAATTTGGGAAACCAAGGCCGGCGTTGTCTTTAGATGCTTGCAATTGGCAAAGTTTCACCCTAATCTTTTCCGACCCCAGATGAAGGATTTTAGTAAACTGTTGATTGTGGAGAAAATTCTGTAACTCATGGCATGTTGTAATATATACAGAACTATAAAGATTTTAATTACATTGATTTTCCCTATCAGGTTTAGTGACAGTACTTTCCAGTGTTGAAGCTTATCCTTGATAAATTTGATTAGCGGGGAGATGTTGAGATTATGGAATTCCGACAGTGATTTAGTAATGTGTATCCCAAGGTATTTAAATGACGTACTAGTCGGTATTGAGTTTGTATTTGTGCCATAGCATTATCATCTATAGGATATAAACATGACTTGTCCCAGTTAATATATAATCTAGATTTTGTGCTGAAGTCATTTATGGTTTGTATCATTGCCTGTACGGATTCATTTGTTGCATCTAGATAGATAATCGTGTCATCCGCATATATTCTAATTTCCTCCTCGTACGGTCCAAGTTTTAATCCTGTAATTTTTGGGTGTGATTTAATTCTGCATGCCAATATTTCAATAGCCAGGGCGAACAAGAAGGGAGAGATAGGGCATCCCTGTCTAGTTCCTCGAAAAAGTTGAAATGGTTCAGATGTGGAGCCTTGTACTGTGATTCTTGCTGTAGGGGAGGTGTATTGTAGCTGAATCCAGTTTATAAATATTTGTCCAAATCCTCTAAGCACTTCCCATAGGTAGGTTCATTCAATCGAGTCAAACGCTTTCCTGGCGTCTAGTGACAGCATTATCCTGTGCCCAACATTGTCGTGGTTTATTTGAGTTTGTATTATTGTCCTTCTAATGTTTATGGAGGTAGACTTATTGGGCATAAAACCTGTTTGTTCATCTGCAATTAATGAGGTGATAACCCTTTTGCAACCTGTTTGCCAGGATTTTTGCCAGTATTTTGTAATCACATGTTAGTAGAGAGAGGTCGATTAAGAGTCTCTCTGTTTTTAGGCGGTTTGCCTGGTTTTAAGAGGATTATGATGTTGGCTTCGCGTAGTAATTTGGGAAGATGGCCTACATGAAATGCTTCTTTGTACATTTTTAGCAGGGGTAGTGATAGTGATTCTTCGAACTTTTTGTATACCTCTATTAGTAAGTGGTTCCAGCTAGGTGTAACGGTAGCGGGGTTGTGGTCTGAGGGTCCTCTTGGGAGAGGTTCTACTTTAAGAATTATCCACGTTAGTGATGCAGATACAAATATATAGTCTATCCTGGATAGAGTGCCATATGTTGCTGAATGACAGGTGTACATGGGAGTATTTGGGTTCATATAAGTTCCATGAGTCTACCCAGTTCCAGTCTTGGGTGAATTTAAATAGTTGAGTATTGCTGTTTTGTTGTTGGCCAGTGGGTATCCTAGCTGGCATTCTATCCCTTATCTCATTCAACACTAGGTTAAAGTCTCCAAGACTTATAACCTGTGCTTGGGGAAATTGTGCTATGAACGGTATAGCGTGTGTTAGGAGGCCAGCACCTGCGGTTGGTGGGTTATAGAAATTTAGTATAATATAGGAGATAGTCTATTTCAAGCCCTGTGAATACATATCTTCCTTTGGTATCAGTTTTACTTTGCAATATCTTGTAGCGGACTGTGTTTCTAATTAGAGTAGACACACCTCTGGAGTATGTTGAGTGGCAGCTGTGCAATCTACACGGAAGTAGATTGGGCCCATCAGATTGACATTGCTCATCATGACGTAAATCCCTATGGCCATCCACTGCCGAGCACGTCATCAAGGCCAGCCCAAGAGCTATTGGTGAACACAGGGGAAGTAGCCAGGAGCCCAGGACTAGAATGGAAGGACGGTATCCCCTTCCATCCATGATCCAGCCAGCCACAGACAGCGTTCTATGCAAATTACAAATTATATGTATACATTTTATTGTCCACCCCCAAAACTATATTTTAACTCACTACTGGCCCACTGTGTAGTGCTCAAAAATCCTTACCTTACATCCTTGCTCCAAATGGCTGCCCTGCAATGTCTGGGGTTAGAGTTGATTGATTTTAGCAGTGTCTGTGTGCTAACCATCAGAGTCTGTGCCAATGATTTTATCAGTCTGTGTGACAACCATTTAACAGAGTCTGTTTGGCACACAGACTGATAAAATCATTGGCACATTTATTAGAGTCTGTGCCTATGATTTTATCAGTCTGTGGGCCAACCATTTATTAGAGTCTGTGCCAATAATTTTATCTGTTTGTGTGCCAAACATTTATCAGAGTCTGTGCCAATGTTTTTTTTCAGTCTGGGTGCCAACCATTTATCAGAGTCTGTGCGAATGATTTTATCAGTTTGGGTGCCAACCATTTATCAGAGCCTGTGCCAATAATTTTATCAGTCTGTGGGCCAACCATTTATCAGAATCTATGCCAATGATTTTATCAGTCTGTGTTCCAACCATTTATCAGAGTCTATGCCAATGATTTTATCAGTTTGGGTGCCAACCATTTATCAGAGCCTGTGCCAATAATTTTATCAGTCTGTGGGCCAACCATTTATCAGAATCTATGCCAATGATTTTATCAGTCTGTATTCCAACCATTTATCAGAGTCTGTGCCAATGATTTTACCAGTGTATGAGTTCCAACTATTTAGTGTAATGTAAGTGTAATATGTGTGTGCTAAAGTGTGTGTTTAATATGTGTTCTAGTCTGCGTGTAATGTGTGAGTTGGTGCGTGTTATGGGGGGCCCAGTAATTTACCCAGTATGGGGCCCAGAAAAGTCTGGCCCTGATTGTTTCTTTACTCGGCTTTAAAAGAGCAGAATGTTCAAATACACTTACACTTTTACACTTTTTACTAACCAGCTATCTCTTTATTTGTAGGAGAGCAGTGGGGTTCAGCACAGGCCCCAGCAGCCAGTAGGTTCATATTTTCACATGATTTGTCAAATGGTGCAATGACATCACTTGAGGTTCTGCTTTCTAGTTTGGAAGAGTTCCAACCCAACCTTTTAGTGCTCTCTGGGCTCCACATGATGGAGGGACTGAGCAAGGAATCCAGAGAGGAGAGACTCGGACAAGTGAGTATGTAAAGTGTATTTAAAAGGACTGGAAAACTGAAAAAAGTAGATAGCTGAGGTTCATAAGACTAGGTTTGAGATTAGTATAAAGTTGAAATACTGTACAAATACCAAAGAAACCATTTTTAAAATGCTGTAGTAAAAATTTTTCAGCACAACATGCAAAGCTAGCTGTGCGAGCAAAAAAGGAAAGGATGTAACACTCGCTTAAAGGGCATGTCCACCCCCCATTTAATCATTTTTGATATATAGTTGGTCTCCCTCCCCCAGCCCCAACCGCTGTAATAGATTTTCCAGAGACTCCCCCGATCGTTACTTACCTTCTCTCTTTCCTCCGGCGAACTGTCCCAGCCCTCCGCTTGCCGGCAGCCGCGTCCCTGATTGGCTGAGAGGCAGCCAATCACGGACACGGCTGCCGGCTGCACAAAACGCCGGGGAGAGAGGTAAGGTAAGTAGAGTTCGGTGGAGTCTCTGGAAAATCTATTATAGCGGTTGGGGCTGGGGGAGGGTTGCAGTGTGCATGGCAAAATTCTCCCGGAGGGGAGACAGGAGGCAGAGTCCTATATGGACTCTGCTAGGCTCCTGGTGGCCAGTTTTGGGACTTTGGAGGGGCATTGCAGGGCAGCCATTTGGAGCAGGGATGTAAGCTAAGGACTGCAAACTGGGTTTCGGGCCTAGGCACTCCTTTTTGGCAGTTTAGCCACAAACTTCAAAGGTGCTCCCTTCTCTGGTCCTCTACCATGGACCCACAGCTATAGCACAAGCATAAAGAGTCATGAGAGGGGCACTCTTCTGTGAATATATGCTTCTTTATTGGATCACATTAACACAACGTTTCAGGGACAAGCTAAGCTAAGGATTTTATTACACTACAGAGTGGGGCCAGTAGTTTTGGGGGTGGACATGTCCTTTAACTATGTAATAAAACTGCTTTAAAACTGTTGAAATTATACACCGCATGTATGCATATATAATATATCCACAAGGGAAAAACATATACAAATAATCGCATAAAACAGTAGTTTATAAAACAAAGATTACTTAAGATTATTGGAAGCTGGAGCTCTGTTGGCTGCTGACAAGGGAAATGCATCCAGGCATAACAGACCTTATGTTTACTGATTATTTTTAGGTCTCCAATGATGATTGTTAATTACTTTATATGTAAATCTGCTTTATGTGATAGGCTTATTCGCATGTATATATGTACCGACCTTGCAGCAGTATTAGATGGATACATCCTGAGTCTCTATTGCACTTTATTTTTAAGTTATTTTATTGACATTGTTAGCTGTTCATTTTTGAGATATGTAGTTAAAGAGCATGTCCACCCCCAAAACTATAGTTTAACCCACTACTGGCCACACTGTGTAGTCTAAAAAAAATCCTTACCATACATCTCTGCTCCTTATGGTTCTCATGCAGTGCTTGTCCAAAGTCCAGGAAACTAAAGAGTACGAGCTGTCCTTCTGTCCAAATGTCTCTGCCTCATGTCTTGCTTGCTTCCCCCCCCCCCTCACTCCCACCATCCGGATCCCTCTCTGCCTGCCCTTTTCCTGCTTAAAATCGTTTGGCTATATTGTTCCTCCCCCCTGCCCACCCCCATCCACCGTGTTAGATCTGAAATAAAAGTTTCCAATCATACCTGCATCCCTTTGATCCTGCGGCTGCCAGTCTGGCCCCTCTGTGCAGCTTCCGGTTTTCAGAAAGGAGGAAAAGACAGCTGCAGGAGCCAAGGGATATAAGTATGATTGGGAAACTTTTATTAGAGATCTAACCCGGTGGTTGGGCCAGGGGGTGGGGGTGGGCAGTGGAGAGGAACAATATGGCAAACTTTTAATTTAGGGTGGACATGCCTTTTAAGGACATTATACGTACATTTAAATATATTGCACACTTTCCTTTCTCCTTTCTCTCGTTTGTCTGGCTTGTTCCTCGCTTAAATGCATCTGTAGTCATTAGTCTGTCAGTATGCTAGTCAAATACATTAGGGTGAAGTGCTGCAAACCTCTGAAGTTCACTTTGCTGGGGGCTGGTAAGCAGAACTTTGTGTTTGTCATTTTGCTAGTAACATGCTGTCTGTCCCCCACACCTGTTAAGGTTCATACACCCGTGCGATAGCAGGAGCAGACGCGCAATGCACAATGTGTATGAGCGCCAGTTTCGTCTGACAATTGAGCCGTGTGTGGGCACTTTGTTGGGCGAGATGGACGTTCTCAACAAGGCCCGACTGAACGTTCATTTCGGCTGACAAAGTGCCCATACACGGCTTGATAATTGGCTGAAACAATAATTGGCTGAAATCGCACGTGTGTATGAGCCTTTAGATAACTTTATCTGCTCATCACCAAATTGTCCATTATTCAAATTGAGCGTTAAGTAAAGTTTTTAAAAATCCACGCTGTAAGTATGGCTTTCAAATCTGAGAAATTCAGCATTTCAAATGGTTGGTTGTGATGTTTTTTGATTGGAATTGACAAGCTATTTCTGCTGTTGATCTAAATGCATACTGTGTTTTGCTTCGGTTAGGCTGCTGCTTCTTTGTCAGGGGTGCCTTCAGATATCCTCATTCATCTTGAGCTGGCCAGTATGACAGATGGAGACATGATGAGAGGAATCATCTACCAGGTAATCAGTGAAAGCAAAATTACTGCAACATTACATGATACATGATATAAAGAGTAGGCAGATGTTATGGCAGTGCTCAAATCTTATCAGAACACTGTATTGCTTTTAACCCTAGTAATCCACCGCTCATGTGAAGGTTCTAGTCAAGCCTCCATTGTATGGTTGGAAATTTCAACCATTCTCAAATCTCTGTGGTTGGTAAAAATGTTGAAAAATTGACCACCTTTTCTGCAACAAACCAGTGAGCATCTCAGACATTGCCCCCCCCCCCCCCACCTCCTTTTTTTCTTACCTGTCTAGCCCTTAATGCCCGTTTGCCACAGGTGTGGCCGCAGAAGATATACTCACATATAACATGAGTTCCGAGTACATCATCTTATCAAGACAAAACGTTTTGGTGTTGCACAAAGCACCATCATTGGATATTTTGATGAAGGTGCTCTGCACAGCACCAAAACATTAATGAGGTTTTGACCTGATAAGATGGAGTGCTCAGAACTCATCTATATGGGAATTAATGTGTAACAGATTGAGGCATCAGTGTTCCTTGAAGCACCCAAAAAATTTATACTACATGGATGAAATTATTTGAAATTGAAACTGAATTACATCTATATATATATATAGTTGTCTTTTATAGGCTATAGTGTGTTTAATCAGTCTTTACAAAACTGTCAGTAATCAGTTAACTGAATTACAAGTGCTGTATAAAACAGTTTTTTTATTTGTTTTGGTCAGCAGGTCTTTCCTTTTATTAGCTCTCTCGGACTGAATGAGCAAGAACTCTTATTTCTTAGCCAATCAGCATCTGGACCCCACTCCTATATTTCTGCTTGGTCAGGTGTCCCGGACATTGGGATTGTCAGTGATATCATCTTCTGGATTCTAAAGGGATCTGAGAATAAAACATCTGCCTTGACTCGTGTTCACTTTCACACTTTGGCCTACCACATTCTGGCAACTATTGATGGCTTTTGGGGAAATCAAATGTCTGCAGTAGCTGCTGGTGCAAGAATTGCAGGTGCTCAAGCTTGTGCCAATGAGACAATAGATCCTTCCAGAGTGACACTAAAGAGTCCTTTGGAGTTTTCCACCTCTCAAGAGCAAACAGGTGGTACAGCTAGAGTAAGTTCACAGGAACCAGTTGCAGTTTGGAGTAGAGAAGGAGTGACTTTTCACTTTACACCAGTTCTTGTCTGCAAACACCCAACTAGGACTGTTGGTTTGGGGGATGCAATATCTTCTGAAGGACTATACTTTTCTGAGGCAAACTCTTAGTAGAATATCACGTATCAATATCCCAAACCTCTCCGTTTGGGGAAAGAAGTTTTAAGGCTGAATTTAAAGAGGATTACTGCTTTTACATTTAATATATTGCAGTACAGTTTTCTATGTTCGGGTCTGCTGGCAGTGATTATATGTGTAAAAATTCTTTATTTTCTAGCTTCAATTTCACGTTCTACTTTTGAAACCTTTAGTTTATTAAGTCAGAAGCAAATGGTATTTATGAAATTTTTTGTACTCGTTAGATTACATGGAAAGAAAAACAAAACCTGCACAATCTCTAGTGTAGCTAATGAATGTTTAGACCAGCTAATTTCACTATCCTTTTCTTTAATGGGTTCCGATGTTTAGGTTTTGTTTATGAATCCCCTGCTTGATATACCAGCATTTACTATGGTCTAGTTGAACCACAGCAGCTACTGACTGATATTTCTAGAACTTTTCACTACTAGATCATGACTAAAAAAGTAGCCCTTATGGCCCCAGCCAGAGACAAGTCACACAGGCACTTAAAAATAGTTATCACAGTGCTGTTCTTGTATTTTAGTTCCCATAGTAAGCTATTGCTGACAGCCTTTTGTATTACTTCTCTTTTTTATTATATGGCTTCTGTAGCAATACCTTCCTCTACTGCATTATTTCCATTACATTTTTTCCTGTGCCCTTGCTGGTCATAAAGGAGATATTTAGATACAAATGTATGACTTTCCACTGAGTAGCTTATAACCTGAAAGCAAAGGTGTGTGTAAAAATGCACTTTCTATGCAGACTTCTTTAAAGGGCATGTCCACCCCCAAAACTATAATCCCCACCATGTAGTGTAATGTAATCCTTACCTCACATCCCAGCTCCATCTGGTTCTCCTGTAGTCCCCCTCCAAAGTGCCAAAAACTGCCCACCAGGAGGCTAGCAGGGCTCTGCCTCCTACCTTGCCTCAGGTAGATTTTTGCCATGCGTACTGCAGCCCTTCTCCCCCCTCCCTCTCCCGATTCCCTCCCCCTAGCGTGAAATGATTCATATGTAAGATTCCCCCTGGGCTCCCAGCCCCAACCACTATGTTTATATCTTTAGAAAGCTCCCCAAACTTTACTTACCTCTCCTCTTTCCTCCAGCGAAGTGAGCTGCCGGCAGCTGCGTCCGTGATTGGCTGCCGCTCAGCCAATCACAGACGCGGCTGCCGGTCCCGCCCCTCTGCTTGCATTTTCTCGCAAGCAGAAGGCCGGGAGCGCGGCGGAGGAAAGAGGAGAGGTAAGTAGAGTTTGGGGAGCTTTTTAAAGATATAAACATAGCGGTTGGGGCTGGGAGCCCTTGGGGAATCTTATACACAAAAATTTTATTTTGGGTGGGCATACCCTTTAACAAGAATGCATTTTTTTCTTTCTTTGTATGTAAAGCAAACAAAAAATGTAGGTTGAGAACTGCCATCCCTGAATGCCTACAGTGGGTAGTCATTGGTATGCACTGCTGCATAAAGCAACAGCTGTAACATTTACTGCTGTCCACAAAAGTTGCTTTTTGGGGGCGGAATTCTGGAATTTTTGTAAGTTATATGTACAAGTGTAGACAGAGATATATACAGAAAACATTTGATTCAATTAAACTTACCACATGCTATGTAGGTAGAGACCCCCCGAACATGTGAGTGTTCAGTGCTATAAACGATCAGTGCAGATGTGCAAACATCTGAGCCTTCACAGCGCGCAGAAGGGGTGGGACCAATAACCGGAAGGATATATCGGCTTATAAGTTAATTTTTTTTTTACATGTTGGGGAGCCTCTACCTGCAGGGTATTTTCATTATATTGGGGTGGACATGCCCTTTAATGCAAAAAAGTCCACTTGCATAATACCAAAATCACAAACATCTTAATGTTGCTTCTTTTATTTATAAAAATAGCCACTTTTATGAATCAAACCGGTATTCTGTTTCCAACCCACTCAAGGTGCTCCTTCTGAAAGACAATATATAGGGAAAAAATCTCAAAGTTCAGGTTTATTTGTGCAGTCGATTTAATATGTTTCAGTTCTATGGAATGGGAAACTACGAGTCTAGTGCAAAGGCAGAACAGCCACAAGAGCAGCTTCTGCCCCATAAAATGGCTGTAGATGAAGCAGGGGGCCAGGTGATTTCTAGTTTATGCCAGTGGTCTAGTGAGAAAGTGGCCTGCATGAATAAACCATCACTCTTTGCAGTAATTTCCACTTGGTGCTGCTGTCCAATGTAGTGTCTGCTTTCAGGCAAGCAAATATATTTAAAGGGTTAGTTGGCTATCGAAGTGAATATTGCCTTTTTAGCATTAAGTAAAGAACGGGAGGTAAACTAGTTATTTCTTACCTCCCGTTCCTAAGTTAATGTGCCAGGAGAAAGGAAAGAACATACCCACAGCACGATCCACCGCTGTATCCTCTGACGGGTAATGACTGCTTCTGGCATTAATGCTTACGGTAGTCTTTAAAATGCACTGTAGCAGCAACAAAGTATTGACCCTTTTGGAATCTAAATGTAATTCTCTTTTAAAGGAATAGAAAATCTTGCCTTACCGTAATTGGCTTTTATCTGAAAGGTAGCGGCCTTCAAACATTTATATATGTTAAATGTATCCTGAAGATATCAAAGCTCTGACATTTCAATTTACCATTAAATAGGGGTATTTCTCTTCCCTTGGAAATGTAAAAGCATGTTACAGGCATGGCACAAGTTTCCAATGATGCTGTGCTTTTACTCTATAAAATGTGCTGCAGTTCTAGTACCTGTATCTATTTTCCCCCCTTTCTAATCTGGGAACAGAAATCCTAATTTTCCCAGTCAGTTAAATTGGGACTATTGGGTAATTGCCTTAATATTTTTCCAATATATTAGAAAATGCCATAGCCTTTTGTTTAAGACAGATTAGCCTTTAAAATGAAACATTATTTTATATGTAATAACCAGAATAAAATGCTTTTTCAGAACTGTTATAGTGCTGATAAAGCATCTTCCCAGTTTTGTTCTATAGTGTCAATGCAGGTCTGCACTAAAGGGCCAGCGGCTAATTTAGTGCCTCACTGCATTTGTGTTGCTTGCTTGGACCAAGCATGGATGGGAAAACTGACCCATGGGCCTGCCACTAGTAAAAAGAAATCCTCTGGCCTTGAAGTTTAGGAGGTGGAGAAGGTCTGTGGCATATATTAAAACATAGCAGAACATTGTATTTAAATAGTTTATATTAAATAGGTCTTCTGCATCCTACTTTCAGAAAATGAATCTCTAGATATATGTAGTGTTTTTGTATTTATAAAAAAAAAAATGTAAACCGTACCCTTAAAAAAATTACTGGTACATAAACAGCATGTCTCCAACTGTTAAAGGTCAAATGAAATACAGTTGTAGCTCTCCTGGAATCTTTTGAAATTTACTTAAGCATTTTTAAGTTCTAAACTATTCTAGCTTGCCTGCGTACTTTAATAGGCAGTATGTAGTTTCATTTACTTAAGTGATGCTAAATCCTATAAAATAATGATAATAGTACCCTCCTGTTCAGGTTAGCTGTGGGTTTCTATAAGTAGCTGGCTTTTTGATTTTATAACAGTTACTAGTTAAAATAAAATTTAAAAAAATGATGCAAGAATTTAACATCTCCTTACCATTAAGGCTGCTACACACGAGATGTTCCTTGGTCCTGGCTTATCTCTTGTGACAAATCACTGAGTCGCGGTGCCGCAGCTGGCACTTTGCCGAGACCGATCATGTGGTCCATAGGAACCTGCACGATTGTCCATGATTCACCAGCGTTTGCGGCCTGACCAACACATGGAAATATTGTTCGGTCGACCCGAAAAATCTGCTCGTCTGTACCCAGCCTTACTTTGCAGTTTAGTTAGTTTAGTTTCTTAGTTTTGGTTTTCTAAGGACCAAATTTTCCCTTTCAGCTGAAATAAACTCATCTCTTATTGTGTAAAAGAAAAGATCCATTTGCCTTCTATACTCATTGACATCTTGTGTGTGTAAGTCACTTTTATACACTAGCAGCCTCATTTACTGAGAGTTTTAGAGTTGGTCATGCTAACCGATTCAATATCTCTTAGCGTGACTTGTCTTCCTTGGGCCGGGTGCGTGGGTAATTCAATATGCGTTTTGTGTATAAAACATTGCAACTATTAGTCACGCTGCGCAAAGTGTGTATACCACAGAATGTATACACACAATTGGTCCTTTAGGTGGTTGGCTAATAGTTCTGTCAGGTGTGATTGTTCACATAAAATGGAACACCCGTGATCTTTTTTTTTTCCCTATAAATCCTAAATGATTTGTTAAAGGTGCTTTAAGGTCCATTTTGTGACTTGTGAAAAGGATAAATTATCCACATACATTCCTTCGGAGGTCAAGACAAGACTTGGTATTTATATATTTATGGCTATTGGGAGATGCTAATTATTTGCAGTAACTAATGCTTAATATTGTAGCAATGTTTAGCTAGAAATACTGTATTAGAACTCATTTATAAATAATTTATTGATACTGATGCCAGTATGCTTTAGCAGTTTTAAACCAAAAGACTGTTAAGTTATTTATATTTATTATTTTTCCTATGCTATGAAGCCAAAATCAAAGTAAGTCTTAAAGGGCCATATTTATAAAGGTGCGGTATTGGTTTTTAGTGATACTACGCTTTTAAAGATTGTTAAAACGATTGTAAGTGTACAATCCCCATAAAATAACATTGCGGTAGTTTACTATCACATGGTATTCTATGACCAAACGTTTGTAAGTTAACGAACATTTGGCTTAAATGTTCGTCATAATTTACCAATAACGCGCTATCGCTAATGTACGATACTGGGCGTTTATAAATGTGGCCCATAGTGTGGTGCATTTGAGGCGCTGAGCACAGTAGTGGTTCTGCTAATGCTTCCCTGGATTAGTAAAAAATTTTAACTGGTTATGTCCTAATCTTGTTTTCTTCGAATTCTATAGTTTATTTGTAATGTTTGTGAACATATATTTGAAACATTAAAAGATGATTTTTAACACATTCTGTCTCTAGTTTTGTTAAATATTACATGGAGTATGGATTATATCAGGGGTGTCCGACCTGAGCCACGCTGGGGGCCGCCTTGGCTATAGGCCCGATTCAACCAAGTCCTGTCCACCCAGGGGTTTGCACAGGCTGCAAAAAATTGCCTTTGGGCATCACTGGATTTGAAGCAGTTAAAAGTGTCAATGTGGCACTGCACAAGGAAATAGACGGGAAAGCTTGAGATAAATGTTTTACTTAATTTATGCCATGGCCATAAAATATGGTCCCCATACAAGTACCCTCTATTAACAAGTAAAACTTTAAATGCTTATATCTTTTAAATCACAACAGCTAGAGACATCCTCCTAGACGTATTTACAGGATATGAGAGAGCTCTTTTCAACAACAATTGAAGTCACTTTTATGGAGAACACCTTTTCAGGAACTGTTGTCTTCACCTGACGTAGCGCAGGTTTTATAGTGCACCTTCGAATATATAGTCTACAAGGACTCTATATTATACAGACTACAGTTCCCTTTTAAATAACTAAAAGATTGTGATATGACCACTGTATTCAATAATATGTAACAAGTTTGTAGTTATGTCGCCAATAAATATGGCTTATAAATATGGCCCCAAGTTTCCAGTAAGAGCTAAGCCTTATAGACAAAAGAAAACCAAGGGTCTATTATAAACTGAACTGGCCAGTTAAAATGTAAATTATTGTAGTGCTTTATGGTTTGCAGTCAATATTTAACCAAGGTAAGCAAAACTGCCTTGTGCAATTTACATTCAAATAGAAAAGTGTCTAAAAATGTGCATAATAATAAAAATTATTTCATTTACAGCTTAAAATTCATTGAGCATCTGCAAAATATAAAGAATCAATAGTGATGCCATTGTATTGATTGTCATTAATTTAAAAAACTGCTTTATTAATAGTCTTTGAAAACAAAAGAGCTCAGCAATTAAGTTAAACCAAATATTAATACAGTTTCTCAGTCGGAAATGTTTAGTGTGAGAAACCAGCACTGGACAAATTTTAATTGTGCTTCGCATATCACTGTCCTGGAATTATGTGACAAATGAACTTTATCAGTGACATACTGTATATCTCTCAACATATAGCCTCAGCCTGTTTCCCATTTAATGCCACTTTGCATTCAGAACTACAACCGCACTAGGACATAAGCGCCTATACAACCTATCTGCAAAAGGAGACGAGGCACCTTAAAAAAAATTCTTAATAGCTGCCACCTTTTTAAAATTTTTTCACTAACACTTTACAAGTATCTGTGTGGATAGAATGCGATATGGATACACAACCCCCATGCTCCTTTTCTGTATATAGGATCTAGTTAGCTGTGACTTCTTGTGTACTCGGAAGCTGTAGAACTGGTGCTTGAGGGATCTTCTGGCTCCAGTGGCAAAGAAGGGGGTTTGGAAATTGGATTTGTGGCGATACCTAAAAAAAAAAAAAGTGGGGAAGAGACCCCATATTAATTAAGATTCCTAATCCTTACTTGTCAGGAAATATAATGTTTGTAATCAGGTCCATTGCACTGTTTCTTGTCATTTATATGTAAACTTATGATCTAGTCACCTTAAGATAATGGCATAAATAGTATCAGTGCTTTAAAGTGGACCACACATATTGTACAGCCAATTAATTTTTGTACCTGACGTTTGGCCACTAGCTTTGCTATATCCTGCCGCTGATGACATTGCTCTTCCTAGGGCTTGGTTGGATCCCAGTGGAGTCTGTTCTGTTCCAGGCCCTCTCCCTGTTCCTCTTTGCTTTCCTTTGGGATCTTTTGACTGTTTGGTCCAAACCAGACTCTCTCCGACTTGTAGAGCAGCTCCTAGCTTTTGGGTCATGTCCACCATCTTAATGTGTGCAAAGAAAGAACAATATAGACAAGCATTAATACAATAAAAAGTGTTTGCTGGGGTGCTCCTGTTCTTAAGTTAAACTGGAAAAAAGAAAGTTAAAATCCCGGTGGACATACCCTTTAAAACAATTCAAGAACAACCGGTACAAATATCTTAAGTCTTGTTCCACTAATTGTTTTAACTGCTAATTCTAAGTGTATAGTCTAGGTGAGAATTTCTCTCTTCACCTCTGGATCAAACTCTGTAGCAGTTTCCCTAAGAGTGCTGACTTTCCTCTCTAGCTCTTGGTATTGAATTAAAGCGCCTTTCTTGTCTCCTTGGTTGTAAAGCAGCATGGCGAAATTCAGATTGACCAAGGGATCTGTCCTGGAAAATTAGAGGTGAAATATCAAGTGAAGGAAAAAAGTAAATAAAAGCAGAGAATCAATAGAGATGTATAAAATGTGTTAAATAACAGAAGCAAATCTTAAGGTTCATACACGTGTGATCATGGGTACCGACCCGCAATGCACGGCAGTTTCGACTGATAATCGTGCCGTGTATGGCCAAAACTGCCGTACGGTTGAAGATCCGCCCAGCTGGGCAACGATCCCTGACTGAACGGCTGATCTGGTCGGCAAAGTGTCATTAAATGGCACGATTAACCCTTTCACTGCCACAGATCGTATATTCACGATCTGTGCAGTGAATGCACAAACTGCCACAGATCGTGAATATACGATCTGTGGCTTCCCCCCTCTCCAAAAAAATTTGCCCCCCTCTAGCCGCGATCGGGGGGCAGCATTCGAGTGTCCCCCTACCGCCCTCGATCCCCCCTGGGTTGTGTCCAAATCCGAGGGGGGGGGGGGATTGGGAGAAAACTTACAGTTTCTGCCGTGACCGTATAGCAGGAGTTCGGTCCCACGTGGAGCTCTCTTCTGAGCCGGAAAGTAAGACCCCGGTGACTCACAGAACTTCCTCCTTCACCGGGGTCTTCCCTAAGAACTGTACCATGCTGCCCCTGGTGGTCTAGTGGAGGTACTGCAGTGTGATCTCCATATAGATCATGCTGCAGTACCTGGTATAGCACAAGCTGTCATGCTGTCAGCTGTACTATACATTTTGTGAATGGAACTCAAAGTTCCATTCACAAATAAGATTTTTTCTAAGTCTTTGCTACTTAGCGAAGACTTAGAAAAAAAATGGGGACAGAGATCAAAATTTGGTGATCACTTCTGATCACCAAATTATTGATCTTTGCCAATGAATGAAAAATCACTTCCTGGAAAATGATTTCCGGGAAGTGATTTTTCCGATCGGATTTCGAATTGGAAAACGGGCATTTATGCCCGTATTCCAAGTTTGGTATCATTCCCTAAGATGATTTGATGATCATCTTTGGGAATGATCCAAAAAAAAAAGGGGAAATGCACACAAAAAAAATCTTAAAGTGATACACACACCTTTTTTTTTTTTACCCTAAAACTATAAATTAGCAAAAAACTTTGTCTTCTGCAAGCTTCCCAATGTCCCCGGTTATATCGGTAAAGTAAACGCGGATCATTTATTTGTTGGATTTCAAGGGAAACTAAGCCTATTTTAGTAGGAAATTTTGCAGAGGTACCAAAAAAAGACCGTATTGAATTTTTAGGATCAGTAAAGTGTGCAAAAACTTGTGTGACTCTCCGTACCAACTGGTTTTCACTAAAATACCACTAAAAGGGGGAGTGGGGATAGGGTTGGGGGGTGGGTTGTGGCGTTTAATTTTTTCTTGTAATTGCAATTGCGCATGGATCCCATTTGAGCTAGTTGGTGGCCCCGTCTCTGTTTGCACCCACCCTTATGGCATACCATTTGATTCAGGACATGTGGGAGATTGCCATTTAGTGGGGGTTTTTACTTGCCAAGTGGGTTTAGGTAGGATTTCAACCCTTGAATCATATTTTATTTTTTCACAAAACCTCCTAAAAACACGGACTTCTTTGGATCAGTGGGTCTGGAATTCTTCATGTATGTATGAAAGCATGGCATCGTAACGTAGCTGAAGGTGTGTAGATTCCAAAAATATATAGTTTGTGGGGGGAATTTCCATGTTTCGGGACTGTTTTCTTAGAAAAAGGGTAGGCTGTTCAAATTACAGAGCACTTTGATTTTTTCTTGTAATTGCATTTGTGCATGCGTCCAATTTGAGCTAGTTGGTGGCCGCGTCTCTGTGTGCATCCACGCATATGGCATACCGTTTGATTTAAAACATGTGGGAGATTGATATTTAGTTGGGGGTTTTATTTGTGGGGGGCATTTCCAAGTTTTGGGGCTGTTTGAAATTACAGAGCACTTTGATTTTTTCTTGTAATTACACTTGTGCATGTGTCCCATTTGAGCTAGTTGGTGGCCATGTCCCTGTGTACATCCACGCATATGGCATACCGTTTGATTCAGGGCATTTGGAAGATTGATAATTGACAAGTGTTTTTTACATGACATGGAAATTTGCCATGATTTTTAACTTTGAATTGTATTTTTATAAATTTTTCCTGAAAATCTGGTAAAAAAGCAAAATTTTACATGAAACTGCGCCCACACCATTGATGGTATGCATAAAGGAATCACACCATTGTGTAGCTGAAGGTGTGTAGATTCCAAGAATATATAGTTTGGGGGGGTATTTCTAATATAGAGGGGTGTTTAGTCCCCTCTGAAAAGTTGCTGTAATTGGGCCATTGTTCATTGGCTCACTTTGTGGCTAGTTGATTCCATGTTTGCGTGTGTAACCATACATAGGGCATACCGTTTGATTCAGGACATTTGGGAGACTGATATTTGGTAACTTTTTTTACATTACTTGGGATTTTGGCATGATTTCTACCTTTGAGAGTGTTTTTTTTCAAATTTTTTAAAAATCTGCTAAAACTGTGAACTTCTACGAGAACTGCGCCCACACCATTGATGGTCCGAATGACACAACTACAGAATTTCGTAGATAAAGGTGTGTGGATTCGAGAAATATTGGTTTGTGGGGGGTGTTTGTGGGGAAAAATTGCACTGTTCAAATTCAGATTTGGCTGAATATTTTTGCTGTTTCTGAGCCATTGTGCATTGTTTCACTTTGTGGCTTTTGGCTTCCACGTCCACGTGTGTAACCACACATATGGCATATCGTTTGATTCAGGACATTTGGGAGATTGATATTTAGTAACTTTTTTTATATTCCACGAGGTTTTGGCATGATTTCTACCTTTTGAATTTGTTTTTTGTTCATTTTTCAGACAAATGCGAACTTCTATGAAGAACTGCGCCCCCACCCATTGATGGTATGAATGAACAAACTACAGTGTTACATAGCTGAAGGTGTGTAGATTTCAGGAATATATAGTTTGTGGGGATTATTTCTAAGTTACGGGGGTGTTTTGTGGAAAAAACTGCAGACTATCCATTCGGAGTTGGCTAATATTTTCGCTGTTTCTGAGCCAACGTGCATTGTTTCACTTTGTGGCTTTTGGCTTCCACGTCCACGTGTGTAACCACACATATGGCATATCGTTGAATTCAGGACATTTGGGAGATTGATATTTAGTAACTTTTTTTTACATTCCATGAGGTTTTGGCATGATTTCTACCTTTTGAAGTTGTTTTTTGTTCATTTTTTCAGACAAATGCGAAATTCTATGAAGAACTGCGCCCACACCATTGATGGTATGAATGACAGTGTTACATAGCTGAAGGTGTGTAGATTTCGGGTGTATTGGTGTGGGGGGGGCGTGGAGGAGGGGTAGTTTGGGGGGGGGGGCATTTTGTGGAAAACTGCAGACTGTTCAAATACAAAACTGGCTAATTTTTTTGGCACTGGTCACGCTCTGGGTTAGTTGGTAGCCATGTCTCTGGGTACACCCATGAATGTGGCATACCGTTTTATTCGTGAGGAGTTAGGCTTTCATATTTGAGATGCGTTTGAACTTTCCTCCACAGTTTTTAGCTGAAATTCGTATTTGATTTTGTCTCTGATTTTACAGTTGAGGAAAAAAAGGAAAATGTGAGAAAATAACTTTGGACGAAGAGCTGCGTCCGGGTATCTGCATTTTGATCGAAACTAACCTCACTCATAAAATCTTGTGGTTGTGTAGTTTCTAAAAATATCTCACTTGTGGGGATATTTTAGTTAATTTGGAAGATATTCTATGTTAGCTGTCAGTAGTGGTTATACATTTTAATTTGGTGTAATATTCTTGAAGGTGCAGTTTTAGTTTGGGGGGGTCTCCTGTACAGGAAAAGTCGGGTACCTACATATATCTGGTATCGTTGTACTCGGAAGTATCAGAGCTTTTAGAAACAGTAAGATTTTTGTGTGTAACCTTAAGATAACTATAAGTAAAAATGGGAAAAATCAATGAAAATTTGCAAATTTTTCTTTTTTTTTTTACATATTTTACCCATAATTCCAGTAAAATTTCCAGACAAGTTACAAAATTCTGTTACCATGTTAAAGTACACTTTGTGCTGAAAAAAACAATGTATAATATTCCTGATTTACTGCAAAGTTTCCTACTGTAAAATTAGTCTAAAGCGATTAAGGGCAAAATCCTGAAAATTCTTCTGGCAGTTAACGCAAAAAAAAAAATGAAAATCTCCTGGCAGTGAAAGGGTTAATGGCTGTACATACACATTGTGCGTAGCGGGTTGGCCCCTGTGATCACACATGTGCATGAACTTTAGAAGGAGAGGCAATACCTATTTTAAAGAGACCAGAAGTTTTGCCAGCTATAGCTTTGCAAAAATGAAACCTCCAACCACCAGACATGCAATGGAAAGAAGCTACACATATTCTGTTGCATCACAAAAACTAAGCAGCTCACATCAAAAATTGGCATATTGTTTGGTAAATCTATTTGACTCACTGATCAAGACTGGCTGCCTGCTTATACGAGTTCTTTGCATTCTCAGTATCATCCAGGTTGGTGAGAGCCACTGAAAAGAAGATAGTGGTTTTGGTTTAAACATTATATGTGATAGATTTGACAAATAGAAAAGCATTTTATGCTACATACCAGCCAGTAACATGTATAAGCTGGCATTTCCATGATGCAGAGATATGGCTGCACTTAAGAAGTGGAAAGCTGAGGCATACTGTTGCATACTGAGATGAACAAGACCCAGGTTATAAAGTACCCGCCAATCGAATGGAGAGAGATAAAGTGCACGCTTTAGACAACTGATGGCCTGCAAAACACAACTTATAATTATCTTAATCAGCTACAGTCTACATTTTTGAGTGAATGTAAACACTAAGGACTAGGCCACACTAGCACGTTTATCGCGTGTTTGCGCACGCATTTTCGATTGCGCCCACGATTTTCATTAACATGGAAATTGCGGGAACGCAAAAATTCCGCAATTTGATGACCACACGAACCATTTTTTTATGAAAACACATGCGTTTTTAGAATATTAGATTACAAAAACGCATGTGCAAACGCGCGGCAACACACAGAAATCATGCACGCTCGCGATTGTGTTCGTGATTTAGTGCGTTGTAGTGGGGCCTCAGCCTTACTGAATAAATGTTAGCTTGGTTCTCATTTGAATTAAATTATAAATGCAGATGAATGCGTATATAACTGGCATGGCATTCTAAATCTTCTTGATTTACAATCTAGTCTAAAGATCTATTTAGTGTGGCCTAGGGCTAGGCCGCACTAGCGTGTTTTTGGTGCATTTGCACATACGATTTTGTTTTATATGGAAATGGCAGAATCGCGATACGCACATCCATTTACGTTTTCATAATGCATACAATCACCAATTTTTTGCTCAATAGCATCTGTTACCATAGCACAACATTGGCGAATTGCATACACAAAAGCGCACAATCGCACTGGAAACATGCTTGATTCTGGTGCATTGTAGTGTGGCCTTGCCCTTACAGAATAGCTCCAATTTAGACAAATCACATAGCAGCTCCTTCCTGTATGTATTACGAGAAATGCATAGATTTCTATTCGTTTCTATTTCTATTAGTTTTCTATTCACACATTTTCCTATAAATATAGATGCTAACTGAACAGCTATGTATATTTTGCTTATATAATACATGTACAACCTATCCACTTGCAGTAAAGATATGACAGTCCCCTCCCAGTTAGACATGGTCATAAAATCTTGTCACCCATAGGCTTCTTTCGCACAAATGGTATTGAAGAGATTTCTAAGCGGACGCAGAAAGCCCCTAATGTAGCATTTTGTCAGTGGTGACTGGTCAAAAAACGTCTGGTAAATGTTAAGAAAACACTACCTAAGCAAAAGCGTTTGGCCCATGTGAATGTATTCTTAGGAAGAAATAAATACATGATGAAGCACTTACTCCTACAGTACTATAGTTTCTGACAAAAGTCTTGTCGCCGGTGTATTTTGCAGTAACTCCTGCTATTAACCTGATTTTTAATTGATCAATTGGTGTTAGAAATAGCTCATATGAAAAGCTAAAGCCCTCCAAAATAATATGAAAGGGACAGTTCAGTGGAAATGATCAATATTTGTTAAATTGTTAGTTTGTGTAATGCCTTCTTAGTTATTCTATATATTCTCTCCCATTTTGAAAAATCAGTTGATTTCATACCCTTTGTTGTTCCCTGCTGTTGACATTAGTGAGCTGCCATTTCAGGTTCTAACGGTCCTTCTTCTTCCCAGGATGCAACACATCCTTGGAATGTTCCTAACAGTAATTTCTACTGATTGGCTATTGTATGGGTCAAAGATGCTCAGATCTCTACTGAGCAACTGAATCAACCCAGGCGCTGGGTCAAAGGCAAGACCATAGTAGAGGTCCTGCAAACAGGAAGTCAGTATTTCAGTTACATTTATTTATACACAGACACAATGTTGAATTGGCAGATTAAGGTCATTGGGATGGAAAAGTACTGCTCTTTTTTCTGAAAAGCATATGTATTTGCACTGAACTTCCCCTTTAAATGTACTGGTAAAAAATAGTTTCACTGAAAAAAAGATTTATCATTTAATCAAGACAGTTGGGAATATATGAGGTAGCTAAGATTTCTTGGTATTTTACACTATTGATGTTGCCTTCCACCCTGCAGATCCCTCGCACACCCCCATACTGGATGTAACCCTAGACCATGATTTTGCCTCCACGAAACGTCACTGTTTTCTGGGTAAATCTCAGCTCCATGCGGGTTCCAGTAGGTCTTCTGCAATATTTGCAGGTTTTTCAATTTATATATTTGGTTTTAAATTGTCTTTTGTTTAGCGCTGGCTTATGGGCACTGATTCAACCATGGAGGCCATTTTGAGACAGAATCCGACAAACTGTTCTGGTTGACACAGGGATTTCAGGTGACCAGGTCTCCTGGAGCTCTGCTGCAGTTGAAAATGGGCTTGCCTTGGATTTTCGAGCCAACATAAGGTCCTCTCGAGCAGTTGTCTTGCAGGGTCTGCCTGACCTGGGCTGGTCAAAAACTTCTCCAGTCTCTTCAAATCTTTTCTTTATCCTCTGAACTTGACGCTGAGAGACATTGAAGGTGTGTGCCACATCAGCAGTGAATTTGGTCTTCAGCCTCTTGATAATCAACAATAAAGTCTCAGGGTGAATCTTAGGCATGTTTGCAGAGGTCTATTTGCAGTTGATGTGAAGGTCTAGTGTACTGGGGTTCTTTTTATACACACCTGACACCTAATTGATCTATTATTAGTCACTAGTGAAGCCCATATGACAAGGCGACAACACTTATGTCTTTGCAAAAATTGACTCAATGGGCTTTACCAAGCTGTGAATATTAGAATACTTTTTGTTTGTTTCGTTTGGCATTGAAACATTATTACAAAAGCTGTTTGGGGTAAAATGAACCATTTTTTGAAACAAAATCTGCATTAGAATTATCGTTAAGCGGCACTTCAGGTCTATTTGTACACAAGCGACAAGATTTTTGTCAAAAACTGTATACATTTTAATGTATACATTTTAATAAGAGAGCAGTGCCAAGTCAGTGACAGACTAAGTAATGTTTAAAAATATAATCAGCAACCGTCAACTTCTGGCAACAGCTTAACAATTTAAGTTTGTGCATCATAAAAATATACAAGTGCTTGAAACATGTACCGTATATACTCGAGTATAAGTCGAGGCACCAATTTTTACCTGAAAAATTTGTAAAAACTGATTGACTCGAGTATAAGCCAAGGGTAGAAATTATGACCACTACTACCTTCTGATTCAGTATTGTTTTGTGGCTTAATTTGCCCTTTAAATGGACAGCAGAATTCCCATACATTAATCCCACACAGTTATAGCCAAATCCAGCACCAATAACCCCCAATTCCTTGGCACTCCAGAAAACTACAACTCCCAGCATGCATTGTTTGCTGGGAGTTGTAGTTTCTAAACATGTGGAGTGGCAAGGTTCAATAAACTTTTAATTAAGCTTACCATCATTTACAATTATCCCGACCCCTATATAGTAAAGGGCACTCTGACCAATAGTTAAAAATGTCACCTGAGATTTGTAGTTTCAAGCTCTCATTTGCACTGAACTAGCAGCTGTTTTTTTGCCCAAAACTGAGCAGACCAATCAGATTTACAGCATCCAGATAAGTGACAGTGCTGAGTGAGTCCAGCAGCCAGACTACAGGAAGCAGGAAGGAGTGTAAAGGCATATCAGCTCCTGTAACTTTCTATGCAGGTGAAGGAGTTTTTTTTAAGACATCGCCACCTACTGGTTACTATCCGAAATTGCAGCATTTGGATTTAAATTAGGGCTTGACCTGAGTATAAGCCGAGGTTAGATTTTCAATTTTAAAGCCTGAAAATCTCGGCTTATACTCGAGTATATATGGTAACCCCGTAGAGCTTACAATTTAATTAGGTGGGTAACACACAGTTACAAAGGAAAGAGTAGATGTGCCATAGTAATAACTGGTGCAGTGTCAACAGTCCTGTGCTGTGCGGAGAGAAATAGGATGAGAGGTTAGATTTAAACTTCTTTATTGAGGTTGCTTGACACAGAGAGGGGTGAATAGAATTCTAGAGGAATTTTTTTCTTTGTTCCTCAAACAAGCCTGTAGGGCTAGGCCACACTAGTACATATCTCACGTGCTTACGATCACGGTTTGCTATCCCTTAGTGCATAAGAAATGCATGCCAGGCTAACACAATATAAGTGGCCCCACCGTGGAATATTGGCAGAATAGTTTGCGCATTTCACAAACGTTACCGTGCATTGTAGTGTGGCTGCAGTTTTCCTATGACAGATATAGCATGTGCCCAGAAACCACTGTGGATGAAGCACAAATAGGGGCCCTATCATTGTTTTGCTGGGGGCCCAGTGATTCCTAGTTATGCCACTATACCCCCTGATATGACTTTAGCACCTTTTTAAGTCTGAGTTATTAACAAATTTGCACTCCCAAAGTCCTTTGTACGCATAATAAAAGCCTTTTATGCATCTGCAATGGCCATATTAAACCTCACAGCCATAGTCTCCTCACCTTCCACATAGGAGACCAAGAATATAAGGCTAGTCTCTGTGGATTACCTGCTCCTGACTATAACATCCCTCCCTTCTTTATTCAATCACCTACAGAAACCCCCCCAATGGTCCAGACTCCCTATTTATGTAGACAAAATAGATATCCTAGCTAGACTAATGTGTAATTCGGACTACCATGGTGCAAAGATCACAAATAAAGCCTTCACAGAACAGTATGTAATATTTGTCTCTTTCTAACAATTGTATCTACACTGTACAGATATCCTAGCTATCAATCTGAAAATGAAGCTGGCCAAACTAATCCCTATAAATTTTGCACTAAAACTAGACAAGGGTAAGTGGCATAAGGAACCCTGTAGCAACCTTGACTGCTATGGGGCCCGCAGTCAAGGGGGGCCCTTTGACCGTCTCCCACAATAAAAATGTCTTTCAATGGGTTTGCCATGTGAAATACCTTCTCTTGATCCCTGACCCAGACAATGTTTCTTATTTCAACTCCTGCCTTGTTGGAACTACATGAACTTCCTACCAGTCAGGACACCATCTATGTGCTGTTTCTGTGAAGCTCCAAGGCAGTTACCAGGTAAGGAAAAGTATTATGCATTCAGGGATCAAGAGAGGTTTTTTTAAGATCTCTTTTATTCTTTCCTGCTCAAGGTATTAACGTTAAGGATGAGGCCACACTACAATGCGCTCCCACAAACAATGCGCTGGTATACATTGTTTGTGTCTGCATATGTGTATATCATCCAAAGAAATGTGCAAAACGACTCACCAAACTTTTGTAGATTTGCAAAAAACTTTTATTCACCCATTTGTGAAAACGTACCCCTAGGGCTTTAACCATTTCACATCTAAAATAAACCTAATACCAATAAAATCATTTGCTTGATAAAGTGCTTAGAGTCTTCTGCCTTACTGCGTTCCTTTTGATTCAGTATTGTTTCATTGTTATACTTTTTCTCGACTTCCATACCTTTTAAAAGGTAAGTATAAAAGGTAAGTATATACACCATAAACATACATATTATAGCATTAAAGTAACAGATCACTGTGTTTTCACAAACATCCTATTGCTTATACATTGGTTTATCCAAAAATCCCTGGCATATAGTCCCTATTTATCTCTCTAGGCTGTATAGTATCTAGCCTATATATCCACTGCATTTCCAATTTCTGCAGTTTTTTAATTCTGCTACCACCACGTCTAAGGGGAGGGATCCCATCTAAACAAAAAGGGGGGCTGTGGGAGCACTCCTATGGCAACATTATTATAACATATATTGGAAGTGCTACTGATCTGACCAAAACATTAGAACAAACAAGAAATGAGATTATCAATGCACATTCCTGGGCCCCACATACTATCATAATATCTCTGCCAGTGCAAACAGTAAACACATGGGGGGTTATTAGTTACAATTTTATGCATAAAAGTGAAAAGCCTTCCAACCACGTCAAGGTAACCCCAGTATGGAAGGTCCTAACAAATTTCCTTGGGTCATTTATCTGGGCTGACACTCCCTGCTTGTTGCATTTTCGTGGGAAGATCGTCTCCCTGACCTTACATTGTATTAGTATTGAAGGCTGTTGAGGGATCCCATCTATAATTTAAAACTTCAATTGACTAAATGTAATCATTTTCTCCTAATTGATGACAGTGTTGTGTGATACGTTCTTTAGCTTCTTTGTTTCACTCACATAAAGAAGTCCACAAGGACATTTTAAAATGTACATTATATATGAAGAATCACATGTATAACATTCTTTTAGAGCTAGGCCACACTAGCGCGATTTTGCTGCGTTTGCGCACATTTTTGGGTTCGATACGATTAAGATTTGCATTCCGCATTTTTTGCGCAATCACATGCATTCTTCTATTTCTATTGAAAAAACGCATGCGCAAAGGCAACAAAATTGCACACGGAATCACATGCATTTTCGTTTGCGGCGCAGTGTGGCCGAGCCCTAATATCAGATGTTTTACCACTATGCGGATGTGCAAATTGTTTGCCTTTAATTACAGAATTATATCTTATATAAGATTATTTATAGCACTAGACACTTCATTTTATAAATGTTGCACTGAATATAAAGTCACTTGGCACTTTTATGCGGTATGTGCAATGTTGGAATATAAAACTGTAAAAGAAGTATTTACTTTGTTAATAGTATATATAAAACTTGTATCAGTTGCATTAAGAGGCAATTAACATTGATTTGTATCACACTGGTCTATCACATTGTTAATGGATTATATCCCTCCCATAAAACAGAGGACACAGTGTATATATTGCTTGGTTGTGATCACTACCTTCTTAGGCTTGATAAAGGTCCACCTGAAAGGCTGCCTTTGAGGTTTGTTTTCACAAATGGGTGAATACATTTTTTTTTTTGCAAATCTATGAAAGTTTGGCGAGTCCGTTTGCACATTTATTTGGATGATATATTGGATGGACTGGATAGCAGGATAACAGGACGACCCTAGGAGGAGTGGTGTGCTCAGTGACTAAGTGGTGTATGTGTTGCAATTAGTGTCTGTCAGTACATACATTCTATGTGTTAAAAAGGTAGCTTTAGCAGTAGTAAGTTTGTTAGTGGACCTAGAAAATACTTCTTATGCGAGGGGGGGTCTAGAAAACAGGAGAGGGGGTGTTTTTATACTTGTGGGTTAAGGAAAGGGCCCCATCCAAAATGTTGCTATGGGGCCCAGTGATTTTCAGCTAAGCCTCTGACAAGGGTAACATATCATACTTGTAAACCAAATGTTAAGGATATAATTTATCAATGTTATCATTGTATAGAAACTGTATTGACTACATACATTATGCAATGACTGTAGACGTGGCATGAATATGGGATGTATATGTAACATGGACCTCTGGGATCTCTAGTTACAATTGGATAACATATGTTTCTTGTTAAAGTTGTGTAAGGTAACAAATGGCCATATAAGGTTACATGGATAAAGTAAAAAGGGACTGCAAAGTCCTTTTCTATAGGATGGGCTTGTGATGTATGGTCAAGATTGTGTATAAGAAAAGTGTCTGTGCAAGCTATCTTGGTTACTCACTATCCAGTCGAGTGACCAGCACATGTGTTTATATGCATATGCAATAAATCTCTACTATTGACTTTCAAGACTGGTGTGGCTCTACTTAATTCCCTAACACATACAGCTCATCCCACTCTGGATACACTTTACCAAGCACCCTCCCTAAACGGCTTTATCTCTTCCAATGCATTCCTGTCCTGCAACATGTTTCACTTCATATGGCAGAACAAACATCCCAGGATCAAGAGATGCATATTGCCAAACAATCAGCAGGCTTATCAGTTCTGCATCTATACAAATATTATCTTGTCACCCAGATAACCACCTTATTAATTGGCACACTACATCAGAACCCCCATTGCAGATGGACATTGAGAATGCCCATCTTAGATCTTTAAGCTTCCAAAGTATAGCATGTATTCTTAGGGGAAATAGACCTCCATGCTAAATGATTCTAGCTACATATTGCCAATAAATTTACTCAACACTTTTAATCTTTTCTTTTACACAGTAATAAGGATTAATTACCACCAATCTTAAATCTGCTTTTATTTTCTTCTCTGACCTTCCTATTCCCTTTTTTTATAGCTCTGGTAGTTTTACTTATTAAAGGGGATGAGGCACAGCTAGTCAGTAAAGAACTGTCAATCACTCACTCCCAGACCCTCCACCTGACACATTAATCATTAAGATCATGAAAAAGAAAAAGCATTTTCTGTTGCTCTGTGCTCTTTCTGGGCTTGCAGCTAACTGCTGTTTGTGCGGTCTGTGTTACCGAAGTCCCAATGTAGTACTGTAACTAAAACTTCTCCTTCAAACTCCTTAAGCTAAAAGAAAATCTTATTTGATTCAAACAGCTGTCAGTGCTGCTTACCTTCCCATAGCAAAGCAGTTTCATTTTCACAAAATCACTGGATGAATACTATTGGTTGTATGAAGGCACAGATCAGCTCCATTGCACATGCTCCACAATCTAGCTGTGCCTCAGATTTTGGGATGGAGTGGGTGCAGAGAGAGGAGACATGCATACTAACTAGGAGTGAGCTGAACAGGACATGAGGAGATCTAGTGATGGGAGCATTGAGAGCAAAAATGCATCAAGTTCATGACAGCACTAAAAGTATAGAAAAGGATAAAGGCAAGTATTTTTTTTAACGTTAATGTCCCTTTAATGCCTGTTACCTTTTGTAAAACTAAATAAAAATGATTGAACGCTAAACAGGGACAATATACAGTATTCTACTATTATACAGAACTAGCTTATTACTATTGTTTGCATTCTCAGAACAATGAAATGAAAAGTGCAAATCATGAAACGGCACCTATAAATATTGTATACTTACCGCCACATACTTCTTTTTGCCATAAAAGCACATACCAATGTTATTCCACAAGGGTGAGCTTTCAGGGACACTAGATGCTGCAATCCTGTACTTACTAAGGGCTACATCATAATCTCCATGAGACTGCATCATACAGCCAGCTGCTAATATACCCTAAAATAAAATCAGACAAGCAGTCAGCATCACTAAAGAATGACCTACAGATACACTGCACGCTCCATTTTGAAATGTCTATACGCTTCAGTCCATTTTAGGTAATCTCACTCACTTATAGCATTTATTTTTTTGCCACGAACTGTGATATTCATGGAAAATGTATTGAACTTTTTATTTCATCACAAAGCTTTAATAAACTACTACTGATTTAACTGTATTTGCAAATGTATTTTGAATTGTCCTAAACAGAACACTTTGTGCCAGATTGTCTGCTGATCACATCCAAACTGGTAAACAGCAACAAATGGCAACAAAACATATCCCATAGGAATTAATTGCCAATCTACACGAGTAAAAAGCTGGGTATATTTTAATATACTACTTACCTATACTGTATATCACTTTCTATTAAATCCCAAAATAACTATTAGAAATATTGTTGTTAATGTTGCATATATTCAGAACAGCTCTCACAAATCTTCTTACCTTATAATTACTCGGATCATATGTCAAAGCATTACCAAGGTATTCAAAGGCCTTCTGGAACATTCCATTCTATAAATTCACAAAGACATAAATTAAAAGATTTTAAAAAAACTTGAAAAGATTATTTCCCCCCCAAATTTTTTTATGTCACTATATATTTTGCTTCTCAAATGCTACATGACAACAGTTGTACACACCAACACACCTTACTATATTTAGCTCTAGATTTTGACATTATTGCTACGAGCATGGTGTATAAACAACAGAAAGTATACTGTGTCTTGTAAAGCTTGGTTCACACATTAATCATAAAGGGACAATTCAGCTTGATGAAAACCTGCTGAATTGATTAGGTAGGTAGGGTAGAGGATTTCAAAATACTGAGCAATCATAGTTTTGAAAGAAAAATGTTGTTGGTGGCATACAGGGACCCACTAGAAATTGGGGTGGTTGGGGGAGTGGGTGGAGGGAGAGAGCACACAATTTATTATATACAGCATTTGCAATGTATACTCCAAAAGGGATAGGAAAATAAATAAAAGGGTAATTCATAAAAGTAATGAAAAAACTGACCTGCAGGTACAGCAGTCCAAGAGTTGTTAGCAATTCTGTGTTTTCAGGAGAAAGCCTGAAAGAACATATATATATATATATATATATGTGAAAATTGAAACACCTTTAAGGGGAATGAAAGAAGAGTGGGAATGTGAATTAGTCAGGCAACCTGCTGGGCTATTGGCAATTATAGTACCAGTACCATTCTTTAGTACAATTTGTCTGCATGTTGGGGCATTTTTAGCCAAGACATACATTGTTTAAGCCAGGGGTTGTTTGCAATTATTATAAATAGGTTTTAGATATGACTAAATATATAACTCACTGCAGTGCCTGCATGAAGGTTTGGATTGCAGCCTCAGTATCTCCGTCTTGAAGCTGGATCTTTCCCAAAGTTATAGCGCTGAGATCCTGTCTGTGCAACTGCAGAGCCAAAGATAGCTGCTCCTTACTCTGTACAGTATGAAAAACAGACAAAAACCACAACATTTAAGGGAGATAAACCAAAACACATTTAGTACATAAACAAACCCCACTGTTAAACACTTTGTCATCACGTTCTCATAGTTATTTTACAAAGAGGAACTGAAGAGCTAACCTCTAGGTAGGTATTCCACTATATCCAGGCAAACCAAGGGGTGAGGACCTGCTGGTACTTTATCCTGGGTAATATTAATGGGAGTGGGTGGTGGAAGAGTGTATATAATTCCCCTTTAAATATTCTGGAAAATGTTTGTTTTGGGGCCAGAAATATTTTATTAAAGAAGAACTAAACTCACAATGCACAATGTAAAATGTTACAAAAGATACATGACACTTTGATACAGGCTAAAACTAGAGTAAAGTGTCCTCAGGAAATGCAGGAGAGCCCCCAATGAATGAAAATACGACAAAAATAAAACATTTTTAACCTCAAACACTCATCTTTTTTTTCTCTTAATTTTGCAAAACTTTTAAACATCTTTTTTTAGATATCAAAACTGTAATACAGAAGTGAACATAGTGGCAATGGGTAGAGGGAAAATGCCTTAGAGATTGTTTTAAATGGGCATGTCCACCCTTAATATAAACTTTTAGCATATAATAGAATACAGTCCCCCAGCCCCAACCGCTATAAAATTAATTTAAGAAAGTGACCAGATGTTTACTTACCTTCCCTCTCTCCTCCGGCGCCCGGCCCGGACTTCTGCTTGCAAGACACTGCAAGCAGGGGGCGGGACCGGCAGCTTCTCAGAATGCCGGGGGAAAGAGGGAAGGTAAGTAGAGTTCTGGGGACTTTCTTAAAATAATTTTTTTGCGGTTGGGGCTGGGGGAACATATTCTATTAAATGGGCAAGGGGTTTTATGGTAGGGGGAGGGATCGCAAAACGGGAGGGAGAGGGAGGGGGAGAAGGGCTGCAGTACGCATGCCAAACTTCTCCCGGAGGCCAGATAGGAGGCAGAGTCCTATATGGACTCCTCCTGGTGGGCAGTTTTGGGGACTTTGGGGGGGGGGGGGACTACAGGAGAACCTTCTGGAGCTGGGATGTGAGGTAAGGATTTTACTACACTACATGGTGGGGCCATTAGTGGGGGGATTATAGTTTTGGGGGTGGACATGCCCTTTAAGCCTTGTTGATTTTCAAAAGGCAAGGAGAGTCCAAGTCCACAAATAATTTACGATAGAGATTTTGTCAGGCCTCCATACTTTGGCATGATAAAGTAAAGTAGATTGCAATACAGTTTGTGTGTTAAAGTTCCTTGAATGAGTTTGTAGAGTAATGAGCTAGAGTAGTATATCTCCTTATAGAGAGCAAATGTTGAATACTCATACTGTATACATTAACTATATATACTAGAAAAATTGTGCCCGTTGGTGCACAATGGAAATTGTGTGTGTGTATGTTTTGCAATGTGTGGATATAGTGGATATAGAATCTTTACAAAGGTATATTTTAAACTGTTACTCAGACACCAGCTTCCAGAGGAAACAAATAGGATAATCCTGCAGGTCTGAGAGTAGACCTAGGCAATCCTGCAGGTCTGAGAGTAGACCCAGGCAATCCTGCTACACTGTGTGGTTGAAACTAAACATGCTAGGTTAATACTTATTAGTATTCACCACGGCAAATGGTGATTGTACCTCATATTATAACAGAAGGTACCCCACAGCATCATGTTATTGTAAGAGCATTGCCCTAATAATCTAACGTGTAAACAAACATTTCTCATTCCCAGTTTACCTAAAGAAATGGATTTATCCTTTATATACTCTCATACAGAGCTAATTTAAAAAAAGTTGCTTCAGAGCAATTTTTAATAACTGATAACTGCTTTTTATTTCAGTATTACTGTAAATCCTTGGTATACCTGCCTGGCTTTACCACGAAGCAAAAGGCTAAGGACTTGCAAGCGTGCAACTTTATCCCAACCATTAACAGTGGCTGCCAATTCAAATTGTTCTAGCCAATTAGTCCACTCCCTAGTTACCCCATCAAATGGATCAGGTTTAAAAATAGGTTTGGCAATTGGGCCTGGTAGAGCTACTGAGTGTAATTGGGGAATTTCATCTGCAGGTACAAGGACAGGAGGATTTAAATCAATACTATCAGTAGCAGCCTCCATAGCTTAATACAGAGAACAAATATACAGAGAAAACAGGGAGAATAAATGGTAATAACAGCACCGCTGCCACTAATTTGTATCCGATCACTGCTTAATGGAAGGATTATGGGAAGCATGGCTCACAGTGGGTAACACTGGTGGTCTGGCACAAAGCAGACAGTGCACATAAACAGGTTCTCCACATAACGTGCAGTAATCAGGGGTGCCCCTGTCTATGGTGCACCACTTTGAATATTGACCAGGCCTGTATATTGTGTGTCCTTGCAAGTTAGTGTACACTTATTTGTTACCTCAGAGTTTGTATCCAATAAGGTAAATTGTCTGTCCAATAATCTGTCCTCCCAACAGGTGGTAACAGGATCTTACACACAGGTCTTATACACAGGATCTTATGTTGCAGTCAATATCACTCCAAAGAACACACCACAATCCACTTTCTCTCCTCCTACCATAGAGAGCAGGGATGTCTTGTCTTTTATTACTCACTGACACCACCTGCAGGATGGAGGTGGTATATACGGAGCCTTGGTGTATATGTCTATTACAATACACAACACATCCTGTGTAGCAGACAGAAACTTTTTTTGGATTATACTTCCTTTCATATGGAGCAGACACAGGGGTGTGGTTTAAGCTGCCATTTGACCATTCCATTTTAAAATAGGGATCTCAGCTCTGTAAGTAAGTTTATGTATTTTGTATATTTTGTGTTGTACCTAATAAAAGTCAGTGCTACATTTTATATACATTTACTCATGGTCATTTAAAATGGTAACAGTGAGATAGTACACACATAAATATACACCTTTCCTATGTGTAATATCCTATGCAATCTCCTATGGAGATAAAAATATATTTATATAATATAAGGGATATATATATACAAATATATCATGCTGCTCACCTTTATTCTAAATTTAGAATAAAAGGTGAGCAGCATGATATATTTGTATAACATAGTGGGCTATTGGCCATGCCCCCTGGATGTTGGCTCCCTATTGATATTCTCCACCCCTTTAAGGCAGTCTAGCTGAAAGAATGTTTATAACCTGTTGTAGACTCATATGGTTCCCTGGAAAAGACCATACAAAATAAAAAAAGATAAGCAGGTATGGTCTGTCCCTCCCAGGGAGAGTACATTTTTGTAGTAGGTTAGGACCAACGCTAGGATACGGCCGTGAAGTGGCATGTCGGCTTTAAGCATGTTTGTACAAACAATGTAACCAAAGGTATTCATTTTTAACCTGAATGTAAGTGACTATTTTTTGTGACTTGTATATGTTTAATTCCTATATACATATGCTGTTGAGTGCTGGGGATTCTTAAATTGTGTATATCTATCTACATACATACATACATACACACACACACACAATCCAAGCCAAAGAGAGGGGGAGCAAAAGGGAAGAAGGGAAAACTTAAAATCAATATAGTAATATCCAGGGACGTAGGAATCACTATAGCAGTCATAGCAGGCCCTGTCCAGGTCCCCTGCAGGCATGTCCACCCTCCTAAGAAAATTTTTACCTCACGAAGTTCAGTCCCACAAACCACATTTTCAGTTTACTTAAACCTTTTAAAGATGCCAACAGGTTTAAGTAAAATGAAAACAGGGTTTAACTGTTTGACTTTAAAAAAACTTGCTGCGGTTTGGCCGAAAAAGTTTGAACTGCACCAAACTAATTTTTATGTGGGGGGCCCCCCCATCTAAAATCTTGCTATGGGGCCCTGTGATAACTAGCTGCACCACTGGTAATATCCCAGTTAAATATGAGAAAAGTATTAAGATACTCCGCCACTAACGAGGGAGAGCCCACACACCACCAAGGTTAGTTGCATAAGAAGGTCCCATGTCTTAACTTATCCATTTGATCTTTTATTGAAGCGGTCATTCTTTCCATGGATCGCTTTTCTGATATATTCTGCATCTTTCCCTGAAGGGGGAGCCCTTCACTTCCAAAAGTGCATGTTCAATAAGGTGTCTCACAGCCACTTGTATAAGTGGCCAATCGAGTTGAAGCCCTTGAGAGCCCTTTAAAGGGCAAGCCCAATACCTAGCGTATAGGGTCCATGGGTGGGTGAAATCCAGTTAGAGAATAGATAAGGTTGGATGCACTGTTCCATAGATTTTTAATAAAGGGACATTCCCATATTATATGGTATAGAGAACCCATTCCACCACACACCCTCCAACATCTGTCTGATACTGTAGGCTATATCTTATGTAGCTTTGTTGGGGTGAAGTACCATTCTAAGAATTTTATAGGCATTTTCTTTGCATAAGGTACATATAGAGGATCTACCTGCGGTGTCCCAGATAGTCGTCCATTCTTTCCAAGTAAGATCTCTGTGCAATACAGATTCCCAGTGGGACATGTATGGATGTTTAATTGTTTTATCAGTAGTGATGGGGAGGTTTAGTATGTTGTATAGTTGAGATATTAATTTGCTTTGTAATAGGCCTTGGGTAGTTATGGACTCAAAGATTGTTCGCGCTGAGTGACTTTGTTTAGTGGTTACAATTTGAATATAGTGTTTGATTTGCAAATAGGAGAATTAAAGAGTGGAGGACAGAGTGGGAAAATCATATTTCCTGGGTGATAAAACCTATAAAAGCTTTTATGGTCGTTAAGTTAAGCCCTTAATATGATGTTGTGTTGTGACGACAGGAGGACTTGGGTTACCCACCACTGGTGTTAGGGTAGTGGTCTTTTCAGTTAGATTTAAAATTTTTCGGAAAGCTTTTACTTATTATTTGTGTAGTGTGCATGGGTCCTAAAAGGATCGGTTCCTTAGGGTTATAATCAGGGTTGGGTATTGTGATGGAGCACCATTTCTTTTATATCATTAATTCTATGTAAGAGAGAGAGTGGTACCCAGTCTTTAATAAATAATACAACATTGTTTTATCCAGGCACCACCTCTCCCAGTGTTATACCCCATGTAAGTAATGTATATGTAAAATGTATCAAGCACACTGTTGGGAATATGTAGTTAGTCCTTTGTCCACAAGTTGTCTCAATGTGTAAAACTCCTGGGATTGCCTGTCGTAAATGAATTAGTCCGGTGCCATCAGGTCTGGTCAGTAAGATTGAGTTGAGTAATTGCTTATTGGTCTGCTGCTTAACAAGCTTGACGATTTGCTGCTGGTTGAAGGTTGCTCATTTACACTTCAAAGGGAATTTGGGAATAAAAAGAGTAGCCGTAGCCCACTAAATCAGAACAGAGCTAGGACATGCTTAGGCAGTGCCTAGCAGCTCAGAGCTGTAAAACACAACTGTCCCTTAGCTTGAGCGCAAGGGACCCAGGAAGGTGGAAGCAGACCAGGAGAAGCCAGCAGCAGCCCGCTAGTTCGGAGCCAAGGCAGTGGAGCCCAAAGATCCTAGGAACAGCATACCAAGGACAGTGCTTGCTTGGCTAGAATAAGTTTGTGCTTGATACTGGCACATTATAATAAAGCTCCTTCAATTGTAAAAGAGCTTGTGTGGCTTGGTTTGCCTTATTTCCCACAACCTCACACATGGGGTGAAGCCATTCCTTTTCTAGTTGAACTCATCTGGTCTTTGGGTGTGTAGTGAACCAATATATAGTATGACATAACTGGGCTGCTTGATAGTGTTTAATCATGTTTGGGATTGATAGCCCTCCCATCTTGCTATGTGCCGTTATAACATGTATAGAAATTCTGTACGCTAATTGGGATTTTCCAGGGTACATAATTGCCACAGATTCTTGTACAAGTCATTGTGAATTGAGAAAGCCAGTTGGATGACTAGCGAAACGTCTTCAAGAACTAAACTTCACGTCCAGTTGATCTAATTTAATACAACAGATTTACCTTGACCTGGATGAATGAGAACCTTCACAAGCATACTCTCCTAGTAGGGTTTGGAGATATTTCCATGGGATAGGAAAAAAGGTACAACCATTTAGGTAGGATAGACATTTTGGTAGTATTTATTCTACTGAACCATGATAGAGTTAGACTTCCAAGTATGTAGAAGTCGTCTTGTTTCTTCGAAGGAGAGAGGGATTGTTAGTCTAGAAATGGGAGATGAACTTACATGGCTTCCCCTCTCTCCTCTAGTCTCTCTACACTTATGTCCAACTCTGACTTGCTTCTTAACTTCTATAACTGTCCTGACTAATTCCCTTGCCACCCAGCAATTGCCGTCTCCCAAATCCTCACCCCTGGCTCAGTCCCACAACCCATTTTATACGTAGGTGCAGACGTGCTGCTGAGCAGATGTGGAGAGTCTTGTATGCAGGCTGACTTTGTTCGTTACAAGTTTATGCTACAACGCCTCAACACCCCAGTTTTGGTAGCAAATCAAAAATACTATAAGATGCTTATAAATAATAAACCCACGCCGCTTTTTCTCCATTTTTAACTCCCTTCTCTGTCCCTTTCCCACTGATTCTCTTCTTTCTCAACACTCTCCCAAAGACTTTGCCAACTACTTCATAAATAAAATAGAGTCCATCCGTATGCAGATTTTTAACCCTCAGCATAGCTCTCAGATTCTTTTACCCACACCTTCTACTGCTCTGAATCTTTTAGTCCTGTGACCCAGTTAGAAGTATCTTATCTCCTTCGGCCCTTGTCCGCTCACTACATGTCCCCTCAATCCCATGCCCTCTTTCTTACTGAAGCACTGTAATCAGGAAGTCTCCCCTAAACTAACCCACATATTCAATGCCTCCTTGTCATCTGGAATTTTCCCTTCCTCCTTTAAACATGCCCAATAATCAAAAAAAGCCTTCCTTGATCCCTACTGTCTTGCTAACTACCGCCCCATCTCTCTTCTACCAATAGCTAAGCTACTGGAATGTCTTGTCTTCTCCTGTATCGCTAATTATCTTTAATGTCATAAGTTACTGGACCCCTTGCAGTCAGGGTTTCGTCCTGTGCACTCCACAGAGACGGCTCTGTGCAATGTTGTGAATGACCTTAAGGCTGCCAAAGTCAAAGGTTACTTTTCTATTCTCATCCTTCTCGACCTCTCCTCAGCTTTCGACACAGTAGATCATTCCCTCCTAATGTAAATTAACTCCTTGGGCATCCGGAATGAAGCGGCATTCTTGCTTTGATCCAACCTCTCAAACAGAACCTACTCCGTGTCATATGATAATAAAACATCCTCTCTGGTCTCTTTTAGTGTTGGGGTTCCACAGAGCTATGTTCTTGGACCTCTGTTGTTCTCCCTCTATACGATGAGAAGTCATCAACTCATTTGGTCATGTCTCCGTGCCATCTCCTCATGGATGGCACACCGATGCATCAAACTAAACCGGAGTAAAACCGAACTAATCATTTTCCAACCTAAACCTGGTCCTTTTTCTTTTGTGGCTCCCGTCCTCTGGAATTCTCTTCCCCTCACTCTTCATCAAGAAACCTCAATAAACAAGTTTAAATCTAACCTCTTCCTATCCTATCTGTCTGAGCACAGCACAGCATAGGATTGCTGACACTAGACCGGTTATTACTTTAACAATTCCACCCTTTACTATGTATCTGTCTGTTACCTGCCTAAGTATATTGTAAGCTTTATGGGACAGGGACCTCTTTCCTCAAGTTACATGTTTCAAGCATTTGCAAATTTCATGATGCCCATACTTATTTATATATTTATTTATTGTCCCCTTGTACGACTTTTTGTATTCTATATTGTACAGCGCTGCGTCCCCAAGTGGCGCTATATAAATAAACATATACATACATACATGAGCTATATACCCCTAAATATTTAATGGCTTCTTGTTTCCATGTATATGAGAAACTTTATGTAAGGGATAGAAGTGTTGTAGGAGATAGATTAATGGGAAAAGCTTCAGTTTTTGATTGATTTATTTTATATACAGAGAGAGTGCTGTATTCATTGGAGTACTTTGTGTAGGTTGGGTAGTGATATTAAAGGGTTTGTTATAGTGAGTAAAATGTCATCTGCAAATAGTGAGATTAGGTAGGAGAAGTTTCTAATTAGAATTCCAGATATGTCTGGATGTGACTAGCTAGGGGTTCTATGCATAGGGCATAAAGTAGTGGGGATACATTAGAAATATTAAATGGGGTTGAGGTTACCATGGGGATTTGGACTGAGGCAGAAGATGTGGTATATTATATCGTTATGGCTCTCAAAAAAACTCCATCTTGACCTATATGTTGTAGGGTAGAGAACAGAAACAGCCAACTTGGTCTGTCGAAGGCCTTTTCAGCATCGAGACTGAGCACGACTGCCTCCTGGAATCGCTGGTTGAGAATGTCAATCAGATCTAGTACCCTACACGTATTATCGCTGGCTTGTCTGTGCATAAGAAACCCCACCTGGACTCCATGGATCACCCCAGGTAATAGTGGTGCCAATCTGTTGGGCAACATTTTCATGAAAATTTTGTAAGTGCAGTTAAGCAGCGCTATGGGTCTATAGTTGGCACATAAGAAAAGGTCCTTTCCTTGTTTAGGGATAACAACCACATTGGAAGAGGTGAAAATGGTAGGGATTGGGTTTCCAGATAAAATATTGTTGTATACATTGATCATATGGGGGATTAGCTGGTCTTGAAATGTTTTATAGTATAGATTTGAGAACCTATTGGGTCCCGGAGTTTTCCTATTGGGGAGATGATTGATCACTGTCACAAGTTCTTCTGCTGTTATTAGCTTGTCTAGGGATTCCAGGTTAGTTTGGGATAATTTAGGTATATTAGTTTGGGATAGATATTCTTATAGCCAGGCTTTGAACTTAGGGGTAACCTCTCCTTTTGTGAGTTGGATTATGTTTTATAAGTTATTATAATATTTGCTAAACCCATTCGCTATTTCTGAAGGGTCGTATTCAGAGATTCCCTGTTCATTCTGGATATACACGGGGTAGCTGTGAGGTTTTTATACCTCAAAAGGTATGATGGTCCTTTAAAGATGATCATATAGGGATCACCCGCTTGATTTTTGAGATACACAGGTCTTGTTCTGCTTTTTTAAGATCGGTAGTGAGATCTGCAATTTGTTTGAGTCTTTCTTTTTTAAGGCGTGAGGCCAGCTGTATGGACCTCCCACAGTGACATAAAGAAGTCTACTGAGCCTTCATTAATATCAAAGTAAGATTTCAATGCTTCTTGGATATTTTCTGTGAGTTGGGTGTTTAAGGAGACTCTCATTGATATTGCTTGGGGAGACTATGTGTAAAAAGGAAGTGTACTGTTTCTGGGCCATGGTCAGACCAAGTTGAGAAGTCAATGTTTACATTAGTCGGCATAGGAATATCTGGGTAGGTGGAAAAAATCCTTGTGTGTGTTTTATGCGGTGGGGAATAAGATGTATAGGCTTTGGATGAAGGATTGTACACTCGCCAGGTGTCTTATAATGCATTTTGTCTAATAATTTGGCGGAATCCTCTAGATAGAGTGTCTCTTGTGGAGTTGATACTGTCTCTAATTGTAGTCTATCCCATGTATTGGATATATGCATATTAAAATCGCCGCCTATTATTTTAAATGAAGTTGGGAGGTGCTGCAGTTTAGCTTAACACTCATCTTTTAAACTACATTCTCTGGCACAATCCAAGAAAATTTGGCTGAAAACTGGAAGTAGCAGACTTGATAACTGATTTATACAATTTATAGATTTCACAGTTAATAATAATAAACACAATTATGTGGGCAAGAAACCCCCATTGTTATCTAATGACAACTTAAATATTAAAAAGAAAGGCAGCAAATGTATAGTGTTTAAGAAAAGTTCATCCCAGTTCTCCTATGTCCTTACCTTGCTTAGATCTTTTAGGAAAAGGTAACAGATGCCCAGATTATGACAGATCTCCTAAAAGAATAAAGATTTGTTAATATGTACAATAACTATTATGATATCTATATTCCTCTTCTAAATAATCTCTCTCTAAGGCTGGAATGGGATTTTTTTGGAAAATGTCCTGTGCCACCACAGTGAAGTTTCAGTGGTAAACACCAATTCATTTGTACTTTTAAACACTGTTTTTAAGTCATTGGGAGTTGAGGAGTCCATTAAGATTTCATTCCTCAGAGATTATATTTCTACTTTAAAGGACATCTATACTGAAATAAATTGACCATTACTGGAAACAATCATTCTTCGCAACCACCACTGTTATAATTTTTTTTGTTGATCTTCCCCCTATTTCTTTAGATAGCCAATCTATAACATCTCACATTTCAGTTATCAGGCATTTTGACATTTGGAATGCTGTGTGCAGGTTTGACAGTTGTTTTGTGGGAAAAAAGTCAGGTCAGATGGAAGTGGTTAAAAGAGGGAGGGGAGATACTGCTCCTGAGCAAAACATGTGCTGGATTGAAGGCATGCAACAACACACACCTTAGTGTAAGTGCTACTTATCGTATATACTCGAGTATAAGCCCATCTGAGTATAAGCCGAGATATTTATTTTTACCTGAAAAACTAGTAAAACTGATTGACTCAAGTATAAGCCAAGGGTTGACTTTCTCCCATAGACAGCCCCATAGATAACTCCATAGAAAGTCCAATGCACAGCCCTTAAGAAAGTCCCATACAGAGATGTGCCCTGCATACCTCCTTGTGCAGCCCCCTTTGTTGAATCATGTTGCGTCTATCTTTTTTCCCCCCTTTCCCTTGCAGTCTGGGCTGATCTCAGCAGGACAACAATTGCCTAACCCACCAAAATTATGATGATGGTGTATTACAGTGTATAGCTTTTCTTTTCCAAGTGCTATGTAATTTTGTCCAGCTGCTCCTTCAAGCATCCAGATCAGCCCGAGGGGAGACTTTAAGGATGATTTTAAAGGTAAAATTTCTTGGCTTATAGTTGAGTATACACAGTACACATTTTTCATAGGTTAAGTTGAGGAAAAATAATTTTATTCACTGTTTTCTTATTGTAACTAAAGAAAAATAGTTTATTGGACAAAAGATATGGACTAAACACAAACCCAGTCTTTCTGATTGAGTCTTGCTGCCTCATTGTACACTTCAACTGCTGCTTTGTGTTTTCCCAATAAAAACCTGAAAAGAGAATAATCAGAAGGCTGAGATTGTTAAGTCAAACACAAAAAAGATGCACATATATGTAAAACATATTACATTGCTTTCTGTGAAAAGGGCCTGTTTCCAAATGGCTTAAGGTTTAAAGCACTTTTACTATATCTGTATACATATTTTCCCCGATTTTTTTGTATTGAAATATTGTACAGTGCTGCGTCCCTAAGTGGCACTATATAAATTATACATATGCCGATTCATTAGAATGTAGAGTTCTAATACTTTAACCTTTTCAACGCACAATACAATCCATTTTCATAGCTAAAGCAACACGACTAAAATACAAAATATACGTGTGTTCATGTGCGTATGCTATTAGAATATCCAACACTTTGGATTTCAGACTAGCTAGTTAGGTACACTACTACTTCATAAAAATATTATATTCCTATGGAGTTATTCCTTGTCTTTATGTGTGTTATTATTTATACTGTATAACAGTGACATATCACAAATTATCAGCATGCAAGTACGCAAAGTTGATCCTTGTCCTTATATGTGTCTTTTACTATATAGTACACCATTGCTTACGCCATAACCTAGTTACATCATCCTTAGGGAATCAGCTCTTTGTCTTTATGCATGCGTACTATAGCTTTACAGAACAGGGAAGTGGTTGGAGATTTCAGTGTGGCCGGTGGATTGCGCAAAAGGTATGTTTCTTATCTTCCCGGACCCTGTGCTATTGATTGAAGAACAGGAGGTAAGGCATAGCTCCTTAACCTTCCAGACTTTAATCAATACATTAAAGGAATACCGTATATACTCGAGTATAAGCCGAGATTTTCAGGCTTTAAAATTAGCCTGAAAACCTAACCTTGGCTTATACTCGAGTCCTAATTAAGATCCAAATGCTGCAATTGAGGATAGTAACGAAAGATTTGTAGTCTGACTATTCAAGTAGTCATTCTTATCAGTGAGCACGGGGATAATGACCTGTAACCTAACCACCCTTGATAAAGAGAGACAGAAACAGCTTGATGTAGTTTTTTCGGACAGTGGACAAACTCTTACAATTAATACAAACACACAAACAGAACTTAATTCTCTTAAATCAGAAGAGGAAGGAAACATAAACAGATAAGAAATAAGACACAGACACAGGAAAGGACAGAGAGGCTAGATACCAGTGAAACCAATACAGAAGACGACATGCAGATCATCAATCTTTCTGGACACACATTAACGATCAATCAAAGGCCTTTATCTTTTCTGTAGGCACCTTGCACTTAAAGCACATCTCAACAAACAAGGGGATGCAGTACTAGAACAGAATGAACCAGAGGTAAAAAAAATTTAAACTCAAATTCTCATTTGCTCCACCCATATCGGATTTCCCTAACCTACAAGTGTTTTATGACATTATAAAGACTGAATTAGGGAGAATTAGAAGTCTTTCTCCTAGAAAAAAATCTCTCCAAAGAGGCATTGTTAGCTATTTCAGTGCTTGAAAAAATGGAAGACATTATTGTTAAGAGATCTGACAAGGGGGGAAATGTAGTGATATTGCCTATAAAAATGTATTTGCAGGAGGCTATGAAACAACTTTCTAACCCACTTAATTACATTAAACTATCTTCAGATCCTACACAAGTCTTTAAAAAGAGACTTTGCCGTCATCGGTTGCCTCATCCAAAATGCCTCTGTTTACATAAAAAAGAAGCAGATTTCTTTTTGATGGAATCCACAACGAGACCAACTTTCTATATGCTACCGAAGGTGCATAAAAATATGGACCAACCACCAGGTAGGCCCATAATTGCCGGTATTGGTAGCCTCATTGAAGAAGTCTGTACTTATGTTGATCTCTTTCTCCAACACGTACTAACATTAAAGGGGAAGTTCAGTGCAAATACATGTACTTTTCAGAAAAAAGAGCAGTATTTTTTCATCCCAATGACCTACATCTGCCTATTCAGCATTTTGTCTGTGTATAAATAACTGCAACCGAAATACCGACTTCCTGTTTTCAGGACCCCTAATAGAGACCGTTATGGTCTTGCCCTTGACCCAGCGCCTGGGTTGATTCAGTTGCTCAGTAGAGATCTGAGCATCATTGACCCATCCAACAGCCTATCAGTAGAAATTACAATTAGGAACATTCCAAGGATGTGGTGCATCCTGGGAAGAAGAAGGACCGTTAGAACCTGAAATGGCAGCTCACTAATGTCAACAGCAGGGAACAGAAAAGGGTATGAAATCAACTGATTTTTCAAAATGGAAGAGAATATGTAGAATAACTAAGTATGCATTACACAAGCTAACAATTTGACAAATATTGATCATTTACACTGAACTGTCCCTTTAAGTTCCTATATCAGGGATACCTCTGGTTTTATCTCAAAGATCAGGAATGTTAATATAGGACGAGGATGTTTTTTGGCTACCTGTGACGTAGAATCATTGTACACAAACATTAAACATAGTGACGGTCTCAAAGCAGCCAAATACTTCCTGTCATCTACTAGTCTGAGGGAACAGCAGAAAATAAATCTGGTCCTGAAACGTTTAGATTATGTTCTTCATCATAATTACGTTATTTTTGATCAAAAATTTTTCCTTCAAATAAAGGGACCGCGATGGGCGCTCATTGCCCCACTCCTACGCAAACCTCTTTTTGGGGTGGTGGGAGAGGGAATGGGTCTTAACAGTAAGTATGGAACAGTAAACGACCTATCTACTCTCATGGTTGAGATATATAGATGATGTATTCATCATCTGGCAAGGCCCTAAACAAATGTTGGAAGAATTTCTTGATATACTCAATCAAAATTATATGAACATCTTTCTGACAATAGAAATCTCTGAGACACATGTCAATTTCTTAGATGTAACGGTGGAAGTTGCAGGAGAGGAACTTATCCCCAAATTGTACAGAAAGCCTACTTCCACCAACTCCCTTTTGCATTTTTAGTGCTCACATCCTGAATCCTTCTTGAGGGATATACCCAAGGGACAATTCATGCGGGTATGCACAAATACGGCCGACTACAATAAGGAAGCTATAGCTTTGGAAAATAGGTTCAAGAAGAGAGGGTATCCACAACATCTATTAAGAAAGTGTAAGACAGAAGTAGCAAACTTCTCACAACTTGACTTAGTCACTCCCAAAAAAAGAGAAAGTGACAATAAGGTGAGGTAAAGTAGCCCGGACGGGTACGGGACAGAGACTCCTTGGCACTTTTCCATGTGGTGAGTGTAATTTTTGTTCATACATGGAAAGAACTGATTTTATATGGGACACTGATAAAAAGCGAAATATCAAATTAAACAATATATGAATTGTAAAACTTCTGTTATTTATTGCTTAAAAGTGCCCATGTGATATATATACTATGTGGGAATGACAGGCCAGAGACTCAAACAAAGATTGGCTAGGCATCTATCCCATATTAGACTGGCTAGGAGGGATCAATTAGAGGGTAAAACTCTTACTACTGTGGCTAGCCATTTTCTCCATGCACATGGTGGTTTAACTGATAGACTCAAATGCTCTGCCAATATAATATCAATCATGCACTTTATCTAGATATAGCATATAGGGCATTGCTTGCCAATATGAATATTATTATGCACTTAAATATCCAGTATCACGTACTGGCTGATATATATTATATAAAAAAAAACATTTTTATTACGATCTATTATGATGTGCACTATTGGCCAACATGAACTATTTCATGCATTTTATCAGGGCTAATATGTATTACCTGCCAATATGAACTTTATTATAAACTTTATGATGAACTGGATCAATATATACTGCTTGTCAATGCGCACTTTATTAGGATGTTAACTTTCTATCTGATATTTAGTTTGCATAATCATTTTTTATCTTAGTGATTTGCCATGTGTCTGAACCTATTAGTTACCTAATAGCGTGGGCAGTATCTATGGCAACCCTAATCCCGGGAGAGAGAGAGAGAGAGAGAGAGAGAGAGAGAGAGAGAGAGAGAGAGACAGAGAGAGAGACAGAGAGAGACAGAGACAGAGACAGAGACAGAGACAGAGACAGAGACAGAGAGAGAGAGAGAGAGAGAGATGAGAGGAGGAGAGGAAGAGAGAGAGAGAGCGGGGAGAGGAGAGGAGAGGAGAGAGAGAGATGAGAGAGGAAGAGAGCGAGAAGATGGAGAGAGAGAGAGAGAGAGAGAGAGAGAGTGTCGGTACCTCCGCGGAGCAAATGCCGAAGTGACGCCTTGTTTTGACATCACTAGAGGTGCGTGGAGGAGGGACAAAGGTGCCCTTTTAAACTGGCGGGAGCGTGTGTGCATCACGCTAAGGAAGCTCCGAGTACTATACATCGGAGCGAAACGCGTTCGACGTGAGCCCCCCCCCGCGCGTGTATCTCTCCGCACCAGATTGGTATAAGTATAACTTTATATATTTGATGTATATCAGTTAAACTATATGGCTACACTTGTGCATGGTACTATGTTCTACTTGTGAGAGGGAGTGCAACAGTGTTTTTAAATTTGCTTTGTTTTTTGTCCTTGAAAAAGTATTCACCATAAAAAAGAAAATAGGGCTGTCCAGTCGTTATTTTGCTTAAAAATGGGGAATCCCTCTTTATTAAGTTGCAGACAACAATACACACTACGTTTCGGCTCTGTGGCCTTTATCAAGTGTTTATGTACAAAGATGTAATAGATGTACATATGGACGTTTTTTCAATATATTTAATTACAGAGTCTATGCAGTCTGTCTTTTTGTTCTCTATCTTTCGTTAGTAATGCCCTCAGACTTGCACCTGTACTACACTGTGCAGTTTATCACAGCTCAGTGCCGATTATTTCTCTTTGCAATTATGGATAGTAACCAGTAGGTTGGCGCTGTGTTAAAAAAAAACTCCTTCACCTGCACAGAAAGTTACAGGAGCTGATCTGCCTTTACAATCCTTTCTGCTTCCTGTAGTATGGCTGCTGGACTCACTCAGCACTGTCACTCATCTGGATGCTGTAAATCTAATGGGTCTCCTCAGTTTGGGGCAAAAAACAGCTTGAAACTACAACTCTCAGGTGACATTTTTAACTATTGGTCAGAGTGCCCTTTACTATATAGGGGTCGGGAGAATTGTAAATGATGGTAAGCTTAATTAAAAGTTTATTGAACCTTGCCACTCCACATGTTTAGAAATTACAACTCCCAGCAACCAATGCATGTAGTTTCCAAACATCTGGTGTGCAAAGGAATTGGGGGCTACTGGTACTGGATTTGGCTATAACTGTATCGGATTAATGTATGGGAATTCTGCTGTTTATTTAAAGAGAAAATTAAGCCACAAAACAATACTGAATCAGAAGGCAGTAGTGGTCATAATTTCTACCCTCGGCTTATACTCCAGTCAATCAGTTTTTACAAATTTTTCAGGTAAAAATAGGTGCCTCGACTTTTACTCGAGTATATACGGTAGTTCACTTTGAAAGTGAACTATTCCTTTAAAGGGTGTTATTTTTTTGTTTAGTGTATGGCATTCCTATGACTCTGCTCTGTCTCAGGCTGCAAGCTGTTTTGAGTTAAAATGCTCCGGTTCTAATACACAGGACACAGACATGACCAGTTGGTTTTATTGCTGTTCACTTAAAACGGACATTTAAAAGCATTTTAATTATTCAGTTAGTGTGGGCACTGGCTCTTTTAAGTGTGAAGAAGCAACAGTGGAATATATTCTTACAAAAATCATCTACGTAGCTAAATTATTTTTATAAAGAAATAATCCACTGTTGCTCCCTTTCTAATTCTAATAACTAAGAGATATTTTGCACAATCAATCTCTATATAATAGTATATATAAATTTCACTATTATGCCACACTGCAATAAGTAGTAAAACAACGCAACATGTATAACCCCCATTAAATGGAAAGTTTACACATCTAAATAGATATCTAAATAGTGCTGAGAGAAAATAATTGTTAGCATAGAGTTAAACATCATTATTTTGGGAGACATGAATGATGAAGTGTTAATGAGATGTGATATACGTAGATGACACGGCCAGTGACTAGAAATACAGGCATTAAGTTTCTATCTTGCTGGAAAAACTCACAGGGTGTGAGTTTTTTAAAAAAAATCAGTTTAAATGGTTTTGGGGAGTGTTGAAATGTTACATCCTGCATTTTATGTATTTGGCTCTTTGATTTCTTCACATATTGTTGGCAAAAGATCTGAAAGCATTTTATTTTTTATCAGCTCATTATCTCTCTAATTACACATTTCCTCCTTTTATCTGCCTTACACAGTTCTGTGTATTACTGATGGTATTGTTTTATTTTGTTTCCATCCGGCTGGTAGTGTTTTAATGTATGTTTTATTATGTCAATTCTACACCGAATAAAGACCTTTATAGGAAAACTAAAACTAAAATTTAAATGAGATTAAATGAATTTTACAATTTCTAACCGTCTCATAGCTCTAAATGTTCGTACACCTGTGCGATCGTGGGTGCCGACCCATGACGCATGGTGTACGGATGGCTGTTTCAGCAGATAATCGACTCGTGTACGTGCACTTTATCGGCCGAAACTGTCACTCGTTCGAGATCGTTGCCCGATCCGCCGGGCGGATCTCCGAACCAGCGGCCATTTCGGCTGGTAAAGTGGGCGTCATCGTGTGTCGTGGGTCGGCACATATGCTAGATAATTGTCAGTCAGTATGATGATCCTTCCTGCCAGATTGCTAAAAGATCTTGGGAAGCAACATGCATTGTTCTCCTATGCCAAGCAGCTGGTTCTGTGGGTGGATTGCAGGAGAGATCTCCTTTGGAAATGACTGTCTCTATGTCTTGCATCAGCCACTTGCATCCGACGCACATCTTGTCTGTATGGGGCTTAAGCCAGTGGCATGTTGCGGGGGGGGGGGGGGGGGGGGTACCAGTTAATTGAGCTTAGAGTGAGAAGCAGCATTTTCTTTTTGTTTCAAAAATGTATCCAGTTTGCCCTGTGATTGACAGCAGGTCCCATACAGTGAGAACAGACAGTAAAGGTCCCATACAGTGAGAACAGACAGTAAAGGTGAACATACATGACAGATATTATGTACAATCCAACATACAATCTGACATTTCCATTAATTAGCCAAAAAATTTTACATTTTCCTGATCTTATTATGCAACATTAGATTGTAATATTGATTGTAATTACAAATCGGGAATTCTGTATTTTAAGTTGATTTGTAAAATGATTGTAGTGTTTTCTGAAGTTCCAATTAAATGTAATGTAACCTCACAATAGAGGACATTCAACATTTAATCACAAAACTAATTGAATGTCGAACAATATGTATGGTACATCTACATACAATTAACATTGTATGTTGGTGTATCACAGTATCAATCGGTTTAACATCGCAATTACGATCGTAATAACCTTTTGTAGTGTATGGCCACCTTAAAGGTCCCATTTAATAAGAACAGACAGTAAAGGTCCCATACAGTGAGAACAGACAGTAAAGGCAATTATCTAGCATGTGTTAACAGCCTTACAGCTATGAGACTATTAGGAATTGCAGGGCAGCAGACCCTGCAACAGGCGGGCTCCATCTTCTTATTTTTCATGTGATATAGCCTCCTCCCAGAAAAAAAACACTTTAGATGAAGCAGGGCTAGTGGCCCCATCATAGTTTTGCTGGTCTGGTACATACAAGTATGCCTACAGTGACTTGTACATATAAGTTTGCCCACAGTGACTGGTACATATAATATTGCCCAGTGTAACTAGTGCATAGAATACTGCCCATAGTGGGAGTGGTACATATAAAACTGCCCACAAGGTGACTGGTACATATACATTGCCCTCAGTGAGTGTGACTGGAACATACAATGGTGCCCACAGTGTGACTGGTAAATTTTACAGTGCCCACAGTGACTGGTACATTTAATAGTGCCCACAGAGTGACTGGTAAATTTAATAGTGCCCACAGAGTGACTGGTACACGTAGAGATGTTTGAACTTCCTGCTTCATGGGAGAGATGGCCCAGACGTTATCAGGCAGATACCCCCCCCCATATCAATCTACACGTTGCAAAATAACAGGCACCCCCCCTATCAATCCATCAATATCTACATATACTGTAACAGGCACAGCCCCCCCCTAATCAATAGCTACATGTACAGTAACAGGCACAACAACCCACCCACCCCCATCAATATTTACATGTACAGGCACAGATCCTCTCTTGTCCCAACCCTTCCTCCCTCTCCCCATACCATAACTTTACTGCTGGAGAACTGGTGTGCTGTGATCCCCACTTCCCCCATTATCCTCTATCATGTCACTAAAACCTAAAACCTCTGCCTGCTGCTCTGCACTTGCAATCAGAATCGCAGAGCAGTTATTTACAGTCAGAGCAGGAGTTTGAATCTCCCACTCACTCGCAATTAGGTAAGAGACCGAGGCTCTCTCTGATCCCTTTGCAGACATCCATGTTCCAGCAGAGCTTAACACAGCCAGGTCCGGAGGTGAGGCTTAGCATACATAACCTAGCTGGCTGGGACACACACACAACTCTCCCTGCAGGCAACCCGGCGCCGGTAAGCAGTGATTTTTTTAATGCTCCTCTTCAAGTGCCACTTCTCTGACTGCCGGCAAGAACATCACCCTGGGATTTTATTTTCTCAGGTTGCTTCATTAGAGGAACAGCCCTGGTTACAACACTGCAAAGCTTAAGCAGGGCCGTCTCTAGACTTTTTGGCACCTGAAAAAAAAAATCCAAATGCTGCCTCCCCTGGCAGTGCCGCCGAAAGTGGGTGATGCTTTGTCCGGAAGTGGAATGTGGTTTGTCCAGAAGTGCTTTATACACACAACTGTTAAATAATGCCCACAATGACTTGTAAATGATGCCCACAGTGACTGGTAAATGATGCCCACAGTGACTGGTAAATGATGCCCACAGTGACTGGTAAATGATGCCCAACATTTTTGATCTGCAGGGTGACATTTTTTTTTCTGGCATCAAAACTGCTGCCTCCCTACAGGGTGCTGCTCTGTAATGTGCTTCACCTTGCCTCATTAGAGAGGCGGCCCTGAGCTTAAGTCTTCCTGTTTTCACTGCCTGATTCGATGTCCCCAGCACACTCTGCACTGCTGATGTTCCAGCAGCATAAACCTGTGCACTGCAGATTTAAAGTAGGTACAGAGACAGGGTTGCCTCTCTACTGAGGCAAGGTGAAGCATGTTACAGAGCAGCACCCTGTAGGGGGGGCAGCCATTTTGATGCCAGGCAAAAAAAAAAAAATTCTGGCACCATGTGATCATGATTTTTTCATGTGCCTGGGTCCCAGATGCCAGGGCCCCCTGGAAATGCCGCTTGTAAAAACCATACATTTTTGGGAGGTGCTGTCACTTTAATTAGCAGGAGAAGCTGGGACTTACATTGCACAGAACATAGCTCTAACTTCTCCCCCCTGCACACATTTCCTTTCATGTGTATAAAAAGCCCCTCTCATTACTGGACAAGCCACACCCCGCTTCTGCACAAATCACCACCCACTTTCAATGATAAAGCCACACCCCTTCCAGCTGCGAGGGGGGGCAGCATTTGGAAAAAAATTTCAGGTGCCAAAAAGTCTAGAGATGGCCCTGTACAGAGAGTAAAGCTCTCTCAATTCTATCTGATGACAAACTGCTAGTTAGCATATCAATGTATTTTCAGTGCCCTCCTATAGACTTTACAATGTTTTTAGTATTATAGACAAGCCTAGAAATGTCACTTTGTCCCGGACTAAAGTATATATTAGCAGAGACAGGCAAATATACATTTCCAAGCTTGTCTTCACAAAGACTGAAGTCTGTGGATAGAACTGGTGATGTGGCAAATGCAGAACACCAGAGAGCATGAATGAGAATCACACACTAGCGATAAAGCCCCGATACAGCTCTTGTGCTGTGTAAAATAAAGAAATGATCCTGAACTCTTTTAAAAAGTATTAGAAACAAACATTATTATTAAATTATTTTCCCTCTCCTCTTCTGCTACCACAGAGCAGCCTGTTCTGTTCTATGAAGAGGAGAAAAGGATATAAATCTAGAGGCCCCCTGAGGAGAGTTTAGCAGCAATTGTTTAGTTTAGTTAGTTTGGCATGTCAGTAGAGTGCCAAGCTTTCTAAGTAGCCACTTGCAGTAAAATAAGTCCTCACAAAAGCAAATTGTAGTATTTTAGTATTAGCACTTTGATAAATTAAGCTGTGACAAGGAATAACTTAAATATCCATTCAGACCAAACAAAAAAAAAATTCATTTTATTCTACATTGCAGAATTCGTTCTAGAAAGCACACATTTTTATCAAAACAGGCATTCCACCTCTCCCTGAAGTTCAGGGAGTCTCCCTGATTTTAATGGCAGATCCCTGACTCCCTGAAGTAATGTACAATCTCCCTGAAATGTGTTGTTTTGAATTAGAGTGAGGGAGCACAATGATGTCAGAGTCTTTTAGCAGGTTAAACAAGTGACAAAAACACTTAATTGTGACATGACTTGTTGTATGCATGTGTTTCTGACTGTTTTCATGAGTGTGTGTCTATATGCAAAAGCAGGGCCGGCCTTAGGATTAATAACACCCTGTGCAAGATTTGTTACTGGTGCCGAGCACCCCCTGCAAAACACCCCCCTGGGCACACACAATACACTGATAAATGCTGCTTGCCTTGACCTGCTTCAAATCAAGTCCGCCACCTGTGATTTCCGTCTTTCAGTATTTGCAGTGCGTGCTTGTTTATATGGTGCGTATATCATTATGTAACACACTAAATGCACAGACAGAACAGCACAGCATACATATGTGCTGCATTTGTCTGTGGGGTGGTGCTGCACATACATTTGATCTGCAGGACTTAACAGCTGTAGCACTGATGCACAACTTAGACTTAACACTTTCTGCCGGCGCCCCCCATGTAATGCAACCTGTGCGGCCGCAAAGGTCGCCCATATAAAAGGCCGGCCCTGTGCAAAAGTGTCTGACTGTATACATGTGTGTGTCTGTATGCATTTATTATGCGTTAATCTTGGGGTGGGGCTTTAGGTGGCGAGTATCCTCCCTGAAATGAGTTTTGGCAGAGTGGGATGTCTGTACATGGTCTGATAGTACAACAATCAGAGACTCATTTGTACCATATTAGATTTTAGTAGATTATAATCAACCTAAGTACTTGTTGCTACCCCCTACCAACACACATATTCAGACCATATGCACTGTCACTTTAAATTTGGAAAGGATTGTGGGATACATATGTTTGTATATTATCACATGTGATGTACAATGGTTGTTATCTCTATGACTAAGGGCAAAGGGCCCAAAAAGCGCCAGGGACCGCTTGTGTTGGTATGGCTTTGTTAGAAATAAAAAACTTGTTTTCCATGCAATAATCGGAGTTGATCTGCAGTAACAACAGTGTGCATATAAGTCCAATAATGAGTGATGGGTCTGGGGCAATAGCACCCGGACCAGTTCTCCAACTAGTTCAGTTAGTACAACATATGTTTTTTCCACCTTTTTGCTTTTGAAGAAATTCAAATGAGCAATGTATAATTGATTTCGCCATCTGTGGTATAGCAATCGAGAGAAAGCAAGGCACCTGGACCACATGCGGGTCTAAGCAAGTATACTTAGGATCCACTTTATCTTAATTGATGCACTGTTGGTTGACTTTATTATATTAACATATATACTTGTTTACATTATTTACATCTACCATTTCATTGTCCCACTTAAATATTTTTTTTGATATCACAACATTTGACTTTACTTTATACTGCTTCAGGACAAAATATGCAGATGCCAGTGTCTACTGGCACACTATTTGTTGCCTATGGCACCTTTAAACACAGTGATGTTTTTCACAAATAACCCTCACTTATTTCATATGTGAGAGGGGAGCTCTATAGCTATTAGCAATAAAACAAGGATTTCACTTTAAAGATTAAACATTTTACCTATACTGCATGCCAGTTGCAAAAAGTGATTTCCATTTTTGGTGTATCAGCCCTTTAACAATCTATTGTCATTGCATCCAAATCTTGTAGAATTATCTCTTACAATTTAGTAATCCCCAAAGAAGATTAAGAAAGAGCTAAGATGTGGAGAGGTGGACAAAAGCAGCAAGGTGAAAAAGGTGAGCAAAATACAGATTTGTGAGGCAACATACATTACTCTTACAGTGATCGTGCAACTTGTTTCAGGTTATCGGGGCTGGAGGGATTCAGGATGGCACATGTCTGGAAGAGCTCGAGGGACTCCTGAATTTTTCCTTCCAGTCTAAGGATTAATGCTAGAAACAAAGGGTGTGTGAGTGATGAGGCATGGAGGACAGAGAATAGTGATGTAACTTATATTATAGTTAAAGTAAACAAACAATATGAATGACTGGGATGAATTACACACCTTGAACATAAACTGCATATTCACAGACTCCTTGAGTGGCTTGCAGCTGCTCCTTAATAACAGCCTATAAGATAATATTGAAAAAAATCACTTTAAAATATACAGCACAGTCAGACACCTCAAAAAACCCACAATCACTTCTACTGCGCTAACCTAAAAAACGGACCACCTTAACCTGTCCACACCCTACCCTATTTCTGCCCACTTCTAAGGATATGTTATTTAACAAATAAATCTAGACTGGTAGCAGTTTTCAGCATTGTGCCTGACACTTTGGATATGTGACAAACATCATTATTGCAGTCAGTAGCAAGTTCATTACTTCATAATTTTACCCATAACCCTTAAATACAACTGATGCCACTTTTCAGAGCTGTTCAAGGTAAGTAAGACTGAGACCACACTATGTCCACCGTCAATGTGCGTGGAAAATGTATGCACATTGGCGTGCTTTTTACATGCATTACCATCCGTTTGCGATGCGATCTGCACAATAGTCCACAATCAAAGTGCATGCAATACACAAAAAATGGTGATCCGATGCACTCCGAAAATTGCGATTCTCATGCAATAATGGATTGCAAGCATGATTGTCAGTACGAGAGAAAATGCACCAGTGTGGTCTAGCCCTTACTCGGTTTAAACTGTTTTTGTTATAGCAGCAAAACAAAAGTCCCCAGAAATGATGGCTTATATCATCTGAATGCATTACAAATTTTATCATTTGTAATCCTAATATTTAAAATTATGCAAAGCATTACTCAATTTCTATGTGCTTAGTGGATTATAAAACATAATTTAGACTTACCTTACAGGACTCATAATCCTTCCTGACATAGTGTAAATGGATCAGCCAGTTGCGTCTCTCAAGGATGGGAAGCTCTGGTGCTGTAAAATGATTATGGATACAATAAAGTAATCTAGCAGTTAATGTATTGACATTTTTTATATACCACCTTATTAAGCAAAGGATTACATGTTCCATGCTGTTTCACAAAAATAGATTGGCTGTGATAGGGCATGTAATGTCAGTAATGAGCCCTGCTCTTAACATTTCAAATGTTTACTTTGGCTGTGAACAAAAAGTGACTGGCAATGGAATGTAGTGGGCGAGTTTAGGGGAGGTACATGATTATGTAAAATGTGTGTGGTGTAAGGTAATCATGGGAAACTGAATCCTTAACAGAAAGAAACTTTCTGAGAGAGTTACCCATTATATTTGTAATAGAAAGACTGTGGAATCACTCCTAAGGCTTAATTACAATTAAAGGGCATGCCCACCCCTCTTTCAAAAATACAGTATGTAGTATAACACCCCCCAAAAGATGGGTTTCGTTTTACTTTCTGGTAAACACACCCCAAAAGTTGGGTTACGTAACAAAGATGCTCCCAGGCTGTGTAAAGGTTCTTACTATCCCACGCTCCAGCGCCACGGCTCCCCGATACTTCCGGGTAAGGGCAGTCAGTCACAGCCAATGGTGGACTGCCATTCACGAACGAGTCTCTGCTGCTCGGGCACATAAAGTGCATGTGCAGCAGCAGCAGAGGCGTGGTCTTACTGGCGCTGGAGTGTGGGATAGTAAGCAGCTTTACACAGCTTTTGGGGAGTGTTATACTACATACTGGATTTTTGAAAGGGGTGGACATGCCCTTTAAATACTGATCTGGTCAAACATTTATACAAAGAAATAAAAGAAACAATGCACATTGCTAGGCTCCATACAATATCATATTATCTGCACACACATACATTATAAACAAAGGGGTTTTAGTATGCATTACTGTGATCACATGAATAAAAAGCCTCCCAACCCACGAGCCCCGGATCTCCCTACACTGACATCCCATGTCCCAACTGCCTTAGTGCCATCTCTGCCTTCATGTCCTCCCGCTTCCTCAAACTAAACATGACTGATCTTGTCCTTTTCCCACCCTCACGATCTGTTCCCCTCCCTAGCATTACTATTAATATTAACAACACACCCATATCCTCATTTCCTCATGTCCGCTGCCTGGGAATAATGCTAGATTCCGTTCTTTCCTTCAAACCTCATGTCAATTCGCTTGCCAACTCCTGTCGGCTCAAAACATCTCCTGCATTCGACCCTTTCTCTCGAAGTAAGCTACAAAAATCCTAGTCCATGCCCTAATCATATCCCGGCTAGACTACTGCAACACACTCCTGTGTGGTTTACCAAATAAACGCTTGGCACCACTTCAATCCATCCAACTCTGCTGCCCGGCTCATTCATTTCTCTTATCGCTTCTCTAATGCCTCTCCTCTCTGTCAGTCCCTCCACTGGTTGCCCATCACGCAAATGATCCAGTTCAAACTGCTTACCTTATCCTATAAAGCACTATCCAACATAGCCCCTCCATATATCTCAGAGCTGATCCAGCGATACCGTCCCAGGCGCAACCTCTGCTCTGCAAATGATACCTTCCTCTCATCCACTCTGGTCACCTCTTCCCATGCCCGCATTCAGGACTTTACTCGTGTTGCCCCTCTGCTCTGGAACTCCCTTCCACCGTCTGTCTGTCACTCACCATCCTTTAACACCTTCAAACGTAACCGTAAAACCCACCTCTTTAGGCAAGCATATAACCTGGCCTAAACATTACCCCCTTACTACCCAATATGATCCAACCCGCCTTTCACACTCCATTGCCTCTCTATTTACAGCCAACAGATTCCCGCAACCCAATGTCTAAACCCCATTTCCTCTAGTCTGTAAGCTCTTTGGGCAGGGTCCTCTTTCCTATTGTACCATTTTATCACGGTATTGCTGTAAGAAACTCCTCACTCTGTTTACTTATATTATGTATTACTTGTATATGTAATATGTATGACTTTGTATAGCATGTATAACCCTGTATGTAATTGTAAAGCGCCACAGAAGATGTTGGCGCTATATAAATCAATAATAATAATAATAATAATCTAATCTGTCAGAACTGGGGCAGTTAAGAAAACAGTCATTCAAACTGAAAGCTATAGCTTTTGATTCTTATAAAGGGTGTATTATTAAATATCAAGTGTGTTTAATCAAGTTTTACTTGCTGCTTTAAAAAGGATATGCTCACTTTTGATAGAAATAAAATATAAGTTATTTAGGGTTTACAATTTTTTTAAACATTTCAGTGATCACTGGATTAAAAAGAAAGAATCAAAGTACTCTGGACCACTCACCTTTCTTCACACGCGTTTTTTTCACAATAGATTCCTGGGACACCTATAAAATACAATAATAATCACCTTGATAAAAAATTTCAATGATAAACAGAACATTACTTGAGCAATTTTAAAAAATCTAAGAGAAAAAGATAATAAAATTGGGTTATATGATGAGTTCTGGTGTTTGCCCACGTATTGATCTTAAAGGAGCATTAGGCTAGGTTCAGACAAACAGCTGTGCACCATTGTCACTAACTGTTTCTGAGTGTTGCTGGTAGGAAAATGCTGCATGCAACGTTTTCCTAGCAGCTAACATCTGGAACTGCTAGTGAAAACGCTGCACGAACGGTGCAGAACGATGCAGTAACCGACTTCTTTTTGGCAGTAACTAACTGTTTTCAACCTTCCCCCCCTTCATTAACAAATGTTCTAAAATGTCAGAGATGGGAAAATCATCAATGACAGTTACTGTGGAAGGAGGCAAAAAAGAAGTCTGTTACTGCACGAGTATAATTCTCCTTTAAACTATAATACTTGACCCCCCTCCCAACCATAACTGCCAGGTTTAAATTTAAAAAAATGCCAAGAAACTTACTTACCGATACCCAGCAGCTGCGTCTGTGACTGGCTGCCTCTCAGCCAATCACAGACGCAGCTGCCGGACAGGTTCCTATTCTCCTTTCCCCGAAGTAACATTAGAAGCTGTGGCCACAGGAACGAGGGTTGGTAAGTAAGTTTTCTGGCACTTTTTTACAATTTTAACATGGCAGTTAAGGTTGAGAGCGGGGTACAGAAAAAAAACTTAATTTTGAGGTAGTCATACCCATTAGTACCTATACAAATCAACACAAAAAAAAACACAGTGGAAAAATGTTCTTCATGGATCCTGTATTAATTTACCAGTGTTCATTCTCTGGTTAATGCAAAGACAATATCTAAGAGATAGTAGCAAATATGATTTAATAAGTAATTGGGTTTATTTTCCCCCTTTTCAGCTGTTTTTTTTTGCCTTCCTTTGTATCAACTGTTAGGTAGGGTTAAAGAGGAGGGCATAAAGCTTTGACTAGATGGACATGTGTCTTTATTCAACTTCAATCACTATGTTACTTTGTTGGGTTAAAGTTTTAAAATGCTTTAGTATAAAAAAAAAAAAAGACATTTCTACAAAAATGCTTCTAGTTCCTCTCAGAGAATTTAATTTGGTGTGAAATGATTAAAGGGGAAGTTCAGTGCAAATACAAATGCTTTTCAGAAAAAAGAGCATTATTTTTCATCCCAATGACCTTTATCTGCCTATTCAGCATTTTGTCTGTGTATAAATAAATGCAACCGAAATACTGACTTCCTGTTTACAGGACCCCTAGTAGAGACCGTTATGGTCTTGCCCTTGACCCAGCGCCTGGGTTGATTCAGTGCTCAGTAGAGATCTGAGCATCTTTGACCCATCCAACAGCCAATCAGTAGAAATAACTGTTAGGAACATTCCATGGATATGGTGCATCCTGGGAAAAAGAAGGACCGTTAGAACCTGAACAGCAAAAGTTATGAAATCAACTGATTTTTCAAAAGGGGAGAGAATATGTAGAATAACTAAGAAGGAATTACATTAGCTAACAATTTAACAAATATTGATAATTTTCACTGAACTGTCCCTTTAAAAACAGAGCAAAGTAAACTAGAAAGGGAAAGTTTAAGTATAAACTTTGAATTTGGCTTGAAAGACTGCATTTTGGAAGGGAATGTGTGTGTTTGTGCTCCAGATTTTAAAACTTAATAATGCCAATGAAGAGGACAGTGTTGTTTTTTACTTACCCTTTAGAAATGTCACATACATTAAAGGTAGGTCAGTTGGTGTGTGTGTATTCATATCAGGTTGGGGGATAAAATACTAACTTTTTTGATAATTGGTCAAAATGTGTTTTTTTTTTACTATAGTTACCTTTTAAATATGGCTGCCATGGAAACGGAAGGGTTAGTAGGTGTGTGTAGCTGGATCAGGTTGGAAGTTAAAAAAAATTTTTTGATAATTGATCAAAATTTTTTTTTTTACTTTAGTTACCCTTTAAGTATGGCTGCCATAGTAATGGATAAGTAGATCAGTAGGTGTGTGTACCTGTGTCGGGTTGGGCGTTAAAAAAAAAAAACAAAAAAAACTTTTTTGATGATTGCTCAAAATTAGTTTTTTTTAACTTTAGTTACCCTTTAAGTATGGTTGCAACAGTAATGGAGGGGTAGGTCAGTAGGTGTGTATACCTGTATCATGTTGGGGGTTAAAAAAACAAACTTTGATTATTGATCAAAATTAGCTTTTTTGACTTTAGTTACCCTTTAAGTATGGCTACTACTTTAATGTATAAGTAGATCAGTAGGTGTGTGTACCTGGGTCTGGTTGAGGGGGGGGGGGGAGTATGTCTTTTTTTTTGTGTTTACAACCATAAAACGATCTTTTATTGAGGATAAATCTAAATTAGTTTTTTTTTACTTTAGTTACCCTTTAAATATGGCTTCCATGGGAATGGAAAGGTAGGTCAGTAAGTGGGTGTATCTGTGTCTGTGTGGGGGGTTGGGGGTATCACCATTTGTATTTATGGCCATAAAACAAACTGTTTTGAAATATCCACATTAAGGGCTAGGCCACACTAGCGCGTTTTTCGCGCGTTTGCGCACGCAATTTTCGGTAAAATGGAAATCGCGGGAACGCGAAAATTCCCGTGGTTTCTGATGCGCATGCGATTGCGCGTCCGTTCGCGTTTTGGTAATGCATGCCATTTTTGGTGCGTTAACGCATGCGTTTCCATAACGCAAAATGGTGAAAACGCATGCGCAAAACGTGAATGCAAAACGCACACAATCGCGTGCGATAACGCTCGTGATTTGATGCGCGATTCCTGTGCGTTGCAGTGTGGCCTCACCCTTAAGGATTGTTACCATTATAGTCTAAGGGAAAAAATGTCCGGAAATTCGCCCAATAACGCCGTAACACTTCCGCGTATTCCTTAGCTAGAAGATAGCACACTTCTCCTATATGCCCCGCACGTCTGTACCGAATTTCATGTCTCTAAAAATTGTGGGAGGAGATACAGTTCAAAAAAGAGGAAGAATAAAACGGAAGAAGAAAAAGAAATAGAAAGAACAGTAATTTGTTTTTTTCAAGCCAAATTAATGACAGCCACCATAATTTATTTCATATTACTTCATGCAGACATCACAACAGATATAATTATAGAAGGTTAATGGCGTCTATATTTGGAAAATTGTCCATTACTGGAAGTTATAACTCATTACAACCATCACATTTTTTGTTGTTGATCTGTCCCGTTTCTTTAGATATCCATTCTGAAGCATCTTACATGTCAGCTGTCATTCAAGTGCATTATTAACATAAACACTTCTTTTGCTGTATGCTAACCCTTAGTGATTTTAAGCATACTTGACTTTACTGAAAGTCATGTCAGGTGGAAAGAGAAGCCAGTTAAGGGGGTAAACTGAGCCTGAGCAAAACAAGTACTGGATTGAAGTCATGCAGCAGCACACATACTTTAGAGTAAGTGCTACTTACATACCGAATATATTTTTTTATAGACTAATAGGAGACAATGTTATATTTCATTATAGCTGCTCTACAAAACAAAAAAGACAGAAAGACACTTCAAATTAGAAGGTCAAAATTCCAGGAGCCAATTTACCGGTAGCTTTTTTAAAGGGCATGTACATCCTCTTACCTAAACTTTACAGTCACCTTAAGGGCCCCCAAAGTCTCCCTATACTTACCTTTCGTCACTAATACATTAAATAAGGTAGGGAGAGAATTCAGGTTTTGATACTCCCTTTTCAGCAATATACAAATAAGGAACAAAGACTTCTGGGAATTTACCATGTTTACACATGGAAGCTCTTAGGAACACTATCAGGGCGATGGCGATGGCGATGCCAACACTGCCCAGTCCAGACCCCTTCTTTACACTTGCAAGATTATTTTTGCAAGATCCCTAATGCCACAAAATGGTGGCACATGTGCTTGTGCTGCATATTACATCTGGGTTACCTTCAGATGTTGCCGAACTACAACTCCCTACAGATGTTGCCGAACTACAACTCCCTGCAGATATTTCCAAACTACAACTCCCTGCAGATGTTGCCGAACTACAACTCGCTGGGAGTCATAGTTTTCAAACATCTAGTGGGATGAAAGTTAGACATCTCTGACCTATATAATGAGCATAATGCAGTGCACATTTTTCCACACCCGTCTACTTTTTCATGCCACCCGGCTGGAAAAACATTCTGGGGAGAACACTGCAACTACAGACCGGTTTCGGCTTTATTGAGCCATCATCAGTGTAGTGCAGGCCTCTGGTTTTGCAGTGTGAAGCTCCTATCGACAGACGACACTAATACATTAAATAAGGTAGGGAGAGAATTATTTAATGTATTAGTGACATCTGTCGATAGGCGCTTTACACTGCAAAACCAGAGGCCTGCACTACACTGATGATGGTTCAATAAAGCCGAAACCGGTCTGTAGTTGGTGATCTGGTTTTGCATTTAGCTTGTGGAATGCTGTAAAAGTCTTTTTAAAGACATACAGAGAGATTCAATAAAAGTTCTTATTGTTTAAAATGGTGCTAATTTTGCCCCAACCAATCAGATCTTATTTAATATTTGTAAACTTAAAAGCTTATTTATTGAATAACCCCGTCAGTGGTCCTAAGAGCTTCCATGTGTAAACATGGTAAATTCCCAGAAGTCTTTGTTCCTTATTTGCATATACTTACCTTTATCAAAGATGCTTCTAAACTTAGTAAAACAACTTGATCCCTTGTGGCAGCTCTATATAGCTACCAGGTATCTGCTGTTCAAGAGGATGTCTCCTCTGCAGAACATAAACTACATGTACAGCAGCAGAGAAGGATTATTCCAGATGGCGAGGGATTGAGTTGTGAAAGTAAGATTAGAAGCATCTTGTGTAGGGACAGATTGCATGTGTGTATGTGGGGGGGTGACCGTGAATCCAGAGCAGCATGGGGACAGTTAGGGAACAGATATATGTAGGTGTGTGTGTGGGTAGTGACAGTTTGTATCTGTGTGTGTGGGGGGGGGGGGTAGTGACAGTTTGCGTATTTGTATATGTAGGTTAAATTCTGCTATAATCAGTCTGTGTGTGTCTGGTAGTGACAGTTTGTATCTGTGTGTGTGTGGGGGGGGGGGGTGTTGACGGAGTCCAGAGCAGTATGGGGACAGTTAGGGCACAGATATATGTAGGTTTAATGCAGCTGTTACCTTAAAATTAATGGAGAGAAGGGGTAAATTATAAAAGATAATGTACCCTACTATAAATTTTATGGATATCAGAGGTCACCTCGGCGTTCCACTCACTAACTGTCCATCTTAAGAGACAACCATTAATAATCAATTAAAAAATGTAACACAAACAGTGATGCATGTCCCATCATGATATGCAAAGTCCTCCCTTCCTCTGCTTATAGACTCTCCCCAGTGTACTTTAAGCAAGTTGAATCAATTTACTAGCCAGCTAAACTGTGATACAAAAAACTTAGACCATAATTGGATTTAATGTTATAATTGATATGATTTTATATTTCTAATTAATAATGATATTGTTACATTGGAATACAGCCCATTATTGGACTTAATATTATAATTGATATGATATTTGACATTTCTAATTAATAATGATATTGTTACATTGGGATACAGCCCATTATTGGACTTAAAGGGTATCTCCACTGGTTTTTGTAAGTGTTTTGAATCCATTTCTATTGAAGAACGGGAGGTAAAGAAGCTGTGCCTTACCTTCCGTTCTTCAATAGAACACACAGGAGCCAGGAGAGAAGGTAAGAACTTACCCGCTCGCTCGCCCCCCGGCGCTGGTGTCGACAAGTCCCGACGGACCTTGTCTTCTATGCGCATAGATCGCGCATGCGCATAGAAGACAAGGTCCGTCGGGACCTGTCAGACTACGCGCCGGGGGAGCGAGCGAGCGGGTAATTTCTTACCTTCTCTCCTGGCTCCTGTGTGTTCTATTGAAGAACGGAAGGTAAGGCACAACTCCTTTACCTCCCGTTCTTCAATAGAAATGGATTCAAAAAACTTACAAAAACCAGTGGAGATACCCTTTAATGTTATACGGTAATTGATATGATATTTGACATTTTAATTAATTTGGCTTGAAAAAAACAAAATTACTGTTCTTTCTATTTCTTCTTCCATTTTATTCTTCCGCTTTCTTGGACTGTATCTCCTCCCACAGTTTTTGAGCTAGAGACATGAAATTTGGTACAGACGTGTACCATCTTCTAGCTAAGGAATCCACGGAAGTGTTACGGCATTATCGGTGAATTACGGGACATTTTTTCCCCATAGACTATAAAATGGTAACAATCCTCAAATGGGGATATTTCAAAACAGTTAGTTTCATGGTCATAAATACAAACGCGGATACCCCTAACCCCCCACACAGACACAGGTACACCCACCTACTGACCTACCTTTCCATTCCCATGGAAATACTTAAAGGCTAACTATAGTCAAATATATAATTTTGATCAATCATCAATAAAAGTTAGTTATATGGTCATACATGCAAAAAATATACCTCACACGGGTACACACACCTACTGATCTACCCTTTATTACTTTGGCAGCCATACAAGGGTAAATGATACTAATTTAGATTTTTCCTCAATAAAAGATAGTTTTATGGTTGTAAAAACAAAAAAGACATACCCCCTCAACCAGACCCAGGCGCACACACCTGCTGATCTATTTATCCATTACTGTGGCAGCCATACTTAAAGGGTAACTAAAGTCAAAAATAATTTTGACCAATCATCAAAAAAAGTTTTGTTTTTTTTTAACCCCCAACCTAAGACAGGTACACATACCTACTGACCTACTCTTCCATTTCTGTGGCAGACATACTTAAAGGGTAACTATAGTCAAAAAATAAATTTTGATCAATAATCAAAAAGTTTGTTTTTTTTAACTTCCAACCTGACACAGGTACATACACCAACTGAGGTACCCATTCATTCATGTGGCAATCATATTTAAAGGGTAAGTATAGTAAAAAAAAAACAAAAAAAAACATTTTGACCAATCATCAAAAAAGTTAGTCTTTTATCCCCCAACCTGACAACTACACACACCAACTGACCTGCCTTTAATTCATGTGACAGCCATATTTAAAGGATAAGTAAAAAAACAACGTCCTCATCATTGGCATTATTGAGTTTTAAAATCTGCAGCACAAACACACACATTCCCTTCCAAAATGCGGCCTTTCAAGACAAATTCAAAGTTTATACTTAAACTTTCCCTTTCTAGTTATTAATGATATTGTTACATTAGATTCCCATAGGATTTACACAAACCCTACTTCCAGCTGGTTGAAGATAACGGAATCTGCATGGTGTAGTTCTCACTGTGTGCTGCTGTTTGTGCATCCTCTGGTAAAGAATTGACCCGGAAACCCTATATGTACAGTAAACATCCTTTCATACCCCAAATCTACTGGTTTACTTACTGCCGTTTGCTGATCCTCCGCCATCTCGGTTTCTGCTTGACAGCCGGAAATAGCGTCTATCACCAAGGCGACCGACCAGAAATCACTTCCGTTCCTGCACAGAAAAAGTTCGAATGCAAACAATTGAAGCTCTTGGACGTTCCGCTTTCACTTTAGTGTTTGGGCGAGGATTGTGCGGCCATGACATATTTAGTGTTTGAAAAGCAAACGAAGCGGGTGGTGATCGTATCTCTGGGATTGGCTCAGAACAACATGGGGTGTCATATCCCAGAACACCTGTTCCGCACAGTTCGCTCACTGACTGTTATACCGCTGCAGGAACTTGGTCGAAAGGCCACACCCCCTACTAGTCCTGATTTAGGTCAAATTGTCTAGTAATCGGATCGGTTCTGCTACTTATGCCATTCACTGGGTGGTAACTAACAGTTTGTTGGTTTATTTAATTTGGGAGCATAACAATGTCGGTCCTGTTCTCATTTTTCTCACTCCCATTAAACTGTCAGATGGTGTTCGATACCCTTGTAGAGTTAATATTCCCGTTACAAGCAGTTTTAATTGGATCCTACGGACACACGATTTGGAACGAAGCTGAAGTCGGGTTGGATGGGTTTCAAATACCGCAATTACTTAGCAAGCCAGGTGCACGGTTCTCTTTATAAAAAAAAAAAAAACAACACTGCAATCAACATGCTGCAAGGCTGGTCAGTAGTTACAGATATACAGAATGTATTTAGTACTCCAGTCTGAGTCTCTCCAATCACACCTGGTAAAGGATCATTGATCCGGAGAACAAATAGCACCTGGCTGACATTTCTGTGTGTCGCTTAGTCCTACCAATATCTTCTAGTTTTACTGTTGGAGATATTGGAGTTTCCTTGAGGCAGGCAAAAAAGTGGTGGTTTTGGACGGTATCGGGGCTTTATCAGTATTGGGTGTACCTTACTTTTCCAAACGAGCGCATGGCCGCCGAACGCTCATTTTTAAAAGAGGGAAAATTTCCCTTATACGTGGTGGACTCCCTAAGATGACAGACAGGATCTGCACATCTTTCAGAAATCTGTAGTGTGTGTACCCAACTTAATATATCCACAGAATGCATTTAGTAAACACTTACCCTTGCCTCACATAAAAGTGGAAGCAACGCTATTTCAACTGCTAATAGTGATTGGTCTGACAAAAAAAAATCAGATTTCCTGATGCAGCTATTGACCATACACAATCCAACAATCATACGATATTGTACAACTGGAGATTGGATTGTGTATGGGCCCCTTAATACGTATAGCACAGGGGACTGCTAGATAAGTTAAAGGATAACTATCATGTGTATAAAGTTTATTTAAAAAAAACAGTTGAAATTAAAATTACTTGGGACAAGGATAAATGATTGGTAATTCCTACCTCCCAATTTTTTTTCTGTGAGAACTAGCCCAAAGAAAACTGCTTCTGCCCGTCTGACTTCTGGGTTCAGCAGTCAATCATGGCCTGCTAACTGAGCTGGGGGGAGGGCAGTATAAATATTGGCATGGAGGTTGGACATGCCTTTCAACTTTAGACACGTACTTATTTTGAGAAGGCAGTCTAAAAACACCCATATATACAATTATATGTGCTGTTTAGTCTTGTGCTATTCCAAGCTCCTTTGAACCACTTGCTGCTCCTTCACCAGAAGTAGAGTATTGGTCCTGCATATCCTAAAGAGGCAAGCCAAGTTAACGTTACTAAAGTGTAGCTAGCCTTTTTTTTTGGGCTCTATGGCCGGCAAAATATTCACATGTATGCATTGGAGTCCTATGGGCTTCACAGCAGATAAAATTGAAGCATGATGGCATCTTTCCTGCTGACAATAATATTGAGTTAGTAAATAGAAAGGCTTTAAAACACCTTATTTAAAACCACAATACTTTGAAGATATTGCATAACCGATGATCCAGTACAGGACTTTAGTAATAAGAATGATATCTTGAGATAGCAGCTACAAATTAAAAGAAGGGTTAACAACCACAGATGGAATTGGTTTAATTTTGACAGATTTTTTTTTATTATAATTTTACTTTAAACATACTCCTGCTCTTCTTTCCAAGCACACAAACAGACAATTTTCATTAAGCCTTTTTTAGCTGTGCTTTGAGAGAAGACAGGGTGGGTCTGTGTTTGCAGCCCACCCTCCGTAGGCTACACCTAAAGGCATGGAGGGGGGAGCAAAAGCCAAAATAAACGTTTATCTGCCATTAAGTAATTTGTACACCAATTTTGTATGTAAAATGTAACCGCTCTGGCAGTGGGCTGTTAGACTGTACCAAGTTAGGAGGAGTAGGTAGTAGATGTTGAGGTGCATTACTGGACTGTTTGTAAAGGAATGGAGCATCAGAGGGAGGATAAAGATAAATGTGCATAAAAGGATCTCATGTAAGGGATGGCACAAAACTGAACCCAACACAGCAGCTATCAAATATATGTCAGAGTAGGTAAGCAAAAACAACAGCTATTTCTATTCGGAAACATCTTTCTGGGCATTTTTAAATAACCTAAATGAGCAGCCAAGCAAAGCTTTACAACCTAGCTCCATGTGGAAATCACTTGGCCCAGAAAAGACACTAGCCAGTATTTTTTCATTTCCCTGCACTACCATTGGCTAAAAAGCAAATTGCAAGGGGAACGCCTAATAAATTTCACTAACCGCCATTAAAGAGAGATTTGCCCATCACTCTTGTTCCTTGTGTCTATTCCTCCTGTTTGCACAGACATTACCTCTGCACTGCCCAGGCTGACTCTACACAATCTCCAAACAGGTAAGGTCAAGTGTGAAAACAGTGTCAACCTGCTAACAGCCCTTTGCCTAAGGGGTAACTTTCACATATACCATGGTCCACAATAAACCTGGTAGGTTAACATTTTCTTACTACATGGGGTTGCAACTATTACTGGATAAGGCCAGCTGCCATATCATACATATAGTGCCAATACATTGTCCATGGATAGAAGAAAAGCTAGATGATGTCGTACTGCCTGATCCACAATATTTGTCCTTAGCAAGAGACTGGATCCAAGTGTGCTTTCAAGTTGCAGAGATTACAGAAAGACTATCAAGAACTGGATAGGGTTAAGTTGCTTATTCAGAACTTTATCATGGCAACAACTGCTAACCATCCCAGTTATGAGGCCCATGGCAGAGAATTCGGAAAGGTAGCAAGACTATCATATCAGAGGTGTCTGACAAAACGATTTGGTCAAGCCACAGGTGGCACTCCCAGGCATAACTTGTCTTAGCAGCTGTGAAGTCTCATTGCCAATATAAGAGCACATGCACTGCCCTTTATATTGTCTAATATTTTTTAAACAAAATATCTCATCCTTATTGTCTTCTGAAAACTCTGTGGTCTAAAAAATTTTTTCTTTGATTAAACATCACAGCTTCAATATTTTTTGTCAGCAATTTGCCTGCAGTGGTCTTTTGACTTAACCCTGAAGCCTAAATGTTTGTCCATTTTAGGAAAACGGCTCCTTTTAACTGTTGGCTGAACTCTGAAACCTAAAAGCTCTAATTATTTTATTTAAAACAAACCCTGCATTAAAAAAATAAATAATAAGACCCCTCAGATGTTTATTCTGACGTAACTCTTAGATGTGAAGTAAAGAATCATCTTTGTGTCCTTTCACTAAAGTCTATTTTTCTGGAAAACCCCTTTCAGGCTGAATGTCAAGACGTAACGCTCTAATATTTGTTGTAAAGGAGATAACTCCAACGCCCTTCATAAAACGGAGTTGCAATTTTCCTATGTTGCTCTCCAAGTCACATACCATGGTCCCTGTCTAAACAATGTACACCCAATAGCACAATGTTGATTAGACACTTGATGGATTTCCAATGCCATTTGGTGCATTTGGCTGCTGTACAGGAGCTTAAATGAACAACCCAAATCCCACCCTATTGACTTCAAGGGTGTTCAGGTTTTAAGTGTTTGGCTTAATTTGGCTCAGTTTATCTGAATGCCCCATAGATTATGGCAACATTAGATTAGATTTAGTAGTGTTCTTATAACAGTTCCCTGGGAATAAACATCAGTCAGAACCAGCAATCTTCAAGAAAGAATAAATATTTTTTTCTGTTTTGTACTTAAACATGATGCAAACACCGTGCGTCCCACCTGCTCCCTGCTCATGCAGATGCACTATTTACAATTTTGAAAAATACTGCTGTCTTCTGTTCATTTTTAATCTTGTTTGTTTTAAAAGTCATGTACAAAGCTATTTTTTTGTCTTTTTTGCTTCTCTCTTTCTTAACTTTTCAAAGCTGTTCAGCTCCAGCCCAGGTTAAGAAAATGGACTTTGGCAGGGTAAAAGAAACAAGGGCTCTGGAACTGAAGAAAAAGGGAAGGTTCAAATAAAGGGGTAAAGCGATTAAAGTAACAGGATGAAAGAGAGGCCAGATAAATTAGGAGAAGGTATCCTAGTCATGTTGAGATGTAGTGGAACATCAGCTTTCAAGTAGGAGGAAGTATTTGCATGTTGCTGCACAAAGAATAACCCCCTGTGGCCATAAGGTTTAGCAATTCATTAGAAAGCAGTACAGTACAGAGATCAATGTTTTGCTGGCCCTTCAATCTTCTTAAAAGTTTAAATAGGCCTAAATACTGTCAAATCATTTCCTCTGCTAGCTGCTTTCCTTTTATTATTACAATATAATTTACTTAAACTTTTCATTAAGAAAAAATAAAATAAACCAAAGGCCTGGCAGGAGCGCAAAAGATGATAGCAAGAGAGAAAGGTAAGAGACGGCTGAATGTGCAGCGAGCCAGCCTCAGATGGCAGAGTTGCATTTAATGGGAAGTTGAAATCTAGTGTCAGATGGTAACAGAAGTTGGTCTTTATGGAGGATTCAGTCCTCAATATATTCCCACAAGTCCTTTTCATATCCTTCATGCACATGAAGGAGCAAGACACGCCTCCTGCTCTCGCAGTATCTAAAAAACAAAAGATGAAAGGATTACAAGTGTTTTAGTAAGACGGGAAGAAAATGTGTACAATTATAATGTGGTACTGCAAAAATATTTTTAAAAAAAACACGCCTTTACCACAACTATGCTTCTGCGTACTGTATGTATAAGATTCAGGAAAAATTTAAACCTAGTTTTTAAGTAAAATCTACCTGTATTTATCTTGCACTTTCTGTTTTATGTCTTGAAGTGAATCCTGGGAAATGTCTCTTTCCAGATATCCTGATAGAACCTCTGTTGCATTCTCTAAATCTGCTTGATTATTCTATGGAGAAAACAAAATGTTTATTTAAGTACTTTTTTTTTTGGACTCAAATATTGTGTATGTGCAAAAAAACTAGTTATAACATTTTACAACTTTAGCCAAGGTTTAATTAATTTTAGCATAGGATTTGGATCTTTTAGCACTCTTTTTCAAGAGTATTTAGTAGTGGAATGTATGTAACAGACTCGTTTCTGGCAAGGAAAAAGCTATACAGTACTTGATGTAGGGTTACCATATTTTCCTTTAAGACCCAAACACATTAAATCTACGCATTCAATTAGAAGCATGATGCAAACTGCACTGATTTCAGGGTAGCCATACAGCACGCATTTAATGCAATGGCACTTAGCATTGCAGCATGTAATTTTATACGAGTTTGGGTCTTCAAGGAAAAGGTGACAACCCTAGTTTGATAGCTGGAATTATATAAATTAAATGTCAGACAAACTACCTCTGACTGACCTTGGGGGCATTGCTTGCCTTTCTAAGTAATTACTAACCAGAGATACACCTGTGTAAAATCAAGCCATCCACTCAATTCTAACTTCTCCTTAAGGCAATAATTTAGGCATGCTCCATGAGCTGAAAGATGTTGAATATGCTACTCTGTTTCGCTTTGTTATAAGGAAAGAGCTAGATGAAAGTAAGGATCAGCAGGGAAGATTTCCCTCATTTGACACAGTTATATCTGAGTTAGGAATTTTATATAAAGTTTCTGGAATGTAAGCCATAATTACATAATTATTTTGGGTTATTAACCAACATGACCAATCATCTGGACTGACCACTTTTACTGCAAAATCAGTTGGAAATGGTTTGTTCTAACAGCCATTTACCTAACCAAAGTGATGGCCCAGGTGATTAATCGGGATGAAATATCAGCCAGTTTGAACCAGGCCTTAGCCACTGAGCATTTATGATATTATACATGCAATTACAAAAAAGCTAACCTCAAATATAATAGACTGGTTGTTCTTCTTGAGGTAGAACGCAAAGACATATGTGTACATTAGTGTGGAGCGACACTGGCAAAGCACATCAACTGCTTTCTTCAGAAATTGAACCTCAATCCATGACATGTTGTGTTGTTGCATCTCCTCCATCTTCTGTTTGACTTGGGCATACAACTTGTGCTCAAATCGCAGGCTCTGCATGTGATTCATGTAGCGGTTGCAGTAAAACAGATATCTTTGTAAGGCTGCTCTTGACCGCTGTGTTTGTACAAATCAAGGATACAAAGGTTAGCTAATTCACAAATTTTAATTAAGCTGCTACAAATACAGACCACACATACAACATGCGCTAATGTCCCAATCTGGATGTGATCGCATGCTCCCCAAGCCCGGTCATTAACTGTAAAAAAAAAAAAATTGTTTATGCATTTCAATCAGGCTGAGGTAAGGACTTCGACTGGAACACTGCAAATTCTAATTCTTTTCAGCCATTCTGTTGCAGATTTCAGTTTGGGATTGTTGTCCTGTAGCATAACCCAATTTCAGTCAAGCTTTTAGATGTGGACAGATGGCCTTAAACATTTTCTAAATTAGGTGCCCAGGTCTTGTAGCTGCAGAACAAGCCTAAATAATCATCCCTTTACCACAGTGTTCCATTGTTGTGGTACTGTTGCTACAGATTATAAACAAACATCTCCACTTGGAAAGACATTTGTAAAACAAATTATAGTGATTTGTTCAGGTGCAATGTTGCAAACCGGAGCCATACAGCCATATTCTTCTTAGAGACATTAGTCTTTCTCCTGGCAAACCCTTCTCCCTTCCAAACATGCCATACTTGTTCAGTTGGCTTCTAATTGTAGGGTCTTAACATGCTGACCTAGGACTGTAGAGTTTGCGATATATATCTTGGGTTTAAGCCAATATCTTATGACTTTGGGGTAAATTTGCTGGGACTTCCGAGTGGCAGCAGTCTTTAATGTTTTCTATGTATGAATAATCATTTCCCCCCCCCCACAAAATATATAAAGATATAGTATATACAACGGATAGTATACATCCATTACAAAGTGCAACTAGTGACCAATTTAATATAGTATACACACAAAATAGAAGCCTAATGCACACCCCATTCAATTGCTTACATGTTTATTCCCTCTATGATGCTGCTTTTAAAGCCCGCCATTCTCTCTGAATAAAAGCAATTAGTTCAATAACTTGGCCAAATTATTTTAAGCCCAGCCACCACTTCAAGGTTTGCTTTTTCAGCTGTGTCCTATGCTATCAGTACTTGCCAATCAAAAACATTTTTTTACTGTAAAATACTGTACTTCAAATTGTTTAGAAATGGCCTTATAACCAGATTGTTGGGCAGCTTTTCTAAGATCACTGCTGACGTCTTTCTGCCTTGGCATTGTGTTAACACATGCCTCTATGCTGCAGATCACCAAACTGCTGGGTTAGGCTGTGTAGACATTATCCAATATTTCAGACAGACTGTGTCATTACAGAAATTTCAGATGTAATTTTCTCCAACAGTGGAGAAATGTTGGGAGAACATTCATCCAAATCGGACAAACATTCGATCAGACAGGGTTGTAAATTTTGTCCGTTTACAGCCAGCCATCTTTATTTTGAAATTCTGGACCATGTGTACCTAAGTCAACATTTGCTTAATCAGGTGGCTCCTAATTACTTTTTAAAGGAGAACTATTGTGCATACAAAGTGTTATAAAAAGCATTTAATAGGCTGGAAATATTAGTCTATCACACAATATTGTTTCTGTGAGAAAAGAACAAAAAAACCTGCTTCTGCCAGGCTTCCTCTGTGCTTCAGCTCTATATTTAATACAGTCAAGCCTAGGGCACTATTCTGGCAGATTAAAACTGTACATGTTATCACTCCTCAATAATAAAATAATGGAAGGTAGGAATGATGAAGCCTACCTCCCTGCCCTATATATATACACACACACACACACACACACACACACACACACACACACTCACTCTCTCTCTCTCTCTCTCTCTCTCTCTCTCTCCTCATGGACAAGGAGGAGGCAGAAACCTTTTCACACACAGACAGCTCATATTCTTTAGGACATTGTACAAGCACTGCAGAAGAACCAGAAGGCGCAGAGATGTAAGGTAAGGATTTTTTAACACTATACAGTGGGCCACTAGTGGGTTAAATTTTCGTTTTGGGGGTGGACATGCCCTTTAAGAAAGCAGTAAGGGAGTACTTTTGAAGTCATATCTGTTGTATTCAGTTAGATCAACTGGACTGAATTTCAAGAACTAAACTTTAAGACCAGTTATACAACAGTTATACCATGACCATGGATGAATAAGAACCTACACAAGCATACTTCTTAAGTCAGTTTAGAACCTGGTAAAGATCAGATCATTTTTAACAGGGTGGATAAAAATCAACGATTTAAAAAAAAACAAAACATTTTTTAAAATTTAAATCTGACTTTTTTTTAATTTAAATCAGATTTTTTTAAAAAATATATAAATATATTACCATCCAAAGGTTATTCCATCATGAAATAAAGATTGATTTTTTTTAATTTTGTAGAATAAGGCTGCATATGTTTTTTGGTAAATAAATTCCATTAAATTTCTCTGCCTACAAGATGATATCAGATGCTTAGTTTACTTTTGCAGTTCTCTAAACTGAGTTTGACTCAGCAGTGATCACATGCTTCTTCTTCATCTACTTGCATATTAAAGTTATAGCAGAAAAAATTAGTCTTTATGTAGAAAACTATGATTTAAATCAAGCCTTACTGACCAGTGATTTAAAGCAAATCCACCCTGATTTTTAATACCCTAATATGTAAAACCTCCATGATTGTAAGTATCTGTATATTTATATCTCTCTTTAAGGCTATTATAAAACTCATTTAATTAACTCAATTCAGCTTCCACTAAAGTATAAAGGAGATACATGTAAAAACAATTAAAAACCTGTTGAAATGGCATTTTTAAGTAGGAAAAATGCTGCTAAGGGAAAAAAACACAAAAAATTGTCAAATACCTGGCCACCAGTCAAATAACTCAGAACTAAGTATAAAAATTCATACATGTGAATACTTTAGGTACCACATTTTGCTGAATACTTTTTGAGTGATGACTGCATTGTAATGGAGAGTATATATAAGAATTATTGATTCAAACATATAAGACTGCAGTATTGGGAGGGGGAAAAAAATGATCACAAAGGTATTTGTGCATGTCTGTATTTAAAGGAAACATCAAGTGGTCCATTTATATCATGTGTACAAAAATCTTGTTTGGTATATAGTCTGTATTACTGTATTATATATACTGTATTAGTGTTCCATTTGAGTCACTGGTTTTGTATGTATATAAGATTTTTTTTGGGGGGGGGGCTGTTTTATAGTGTGTTATGCTCATATTACTGGGTTAATGGTTTATTGATTGTGTTTAGCACTACAGCATTGGACTATATGTTGCACATGGTACATATAGTGTGGGTGAGAGAGTGTGTGACAGTACTGCATGGGAGCTTTGGATTGTGTGGGTGTGTGCCTTTGAGTGACAGATGAGGTGTAGGAGCTCCTACAAATCACAGCATATTCAAAGACTTATATCTCGGGGACTATGAAGAATTTAAAGAAACTAAAGGTACCCTGGTGGTTGGGATGACTTATAGGATACATTAGAAGAAATTTAAAAAAAAACTATTTTCTCACTATAATTGCCCTTTAAAATGTTAAAATTAACTACAGGCTGTGCTGGCTAACATTTCCAGGAAGAGGTGGAAAGATGAGAGACAAGAACAGGCGGAATTCAATACCTTTAGCTTTATTAACCACTTTGATTGTCAGCTACAGTTAAGCTTTGCAGTAAGGAGGGAAACATTTATGCAAAACACATTTAACCGGATAGTTTTAAGGTTTGCAAGGATTTGCAAATTACACATTAGTACTCACTTCTTGAGCATCTCGAGCAGCCTTTGCATCATCCTCATTATAGCGGTTACAGTTGTACCTATAAAAGAGATTAATATGGAGTGTGCAAATAATGTTGTTTGCCAGCCTATTGTGATGCCCCTCCAAGACCCCAAAAAAATAAACATCAGGAAAATGAATAAAATTTTTCACAATTAACATATTTTCCGTGGATTATATTAATTATGGATACACAGCAAAAAGTCTTAGGCTAAAACCCCATGAATGACACACCAAATAGTTCTAACTGATGTAGCCAACAATCGCAGAACTTAGTGTTGTGTCTATAGGCTGTCCAACAGCAATTTTCCAGTGTGTTCTGAAAAGGAGGAGTTCAGCAGAAACACATATACTATTAAAAAAGGGGGATGTTTTCACATTTCACTGACTATTATCTGAATAGCCAGAAATATCTCTGTTCATAAATAAATGCATCCAAAGTACCGACTTCCTGTTTGCAGGACCCATTACAGTGTCTGTTATGGTCTCAGTCCCAGGGTTGATTCAGTTGCTCGGTAGAGATCTGAGCATTGTTGACTCATCCAAAGCAAATAATTAGAAATGACTGTTAGGAACAATTAAAGTGTGCATCCTGGGAACAATTATGAACCTGACATGGCAGCTCACTACTAACCAGAGCAAATGGTAAGAAATCAATTACATTTTGCTAGCTAGCTTTGTGTAATAAATAATTTAAATAATGCATTTTTAGCCATACCATATTAAAGATATATATATATATATATATACATACACACACACACATATATATATATATATATATATACACACATATATATATATATATATATACTAGCAAAAGTGTGCCCATTGGCGCACAATGGAAATTATGTGTGTGTATGTTTTGCTATGTGTGGATATAGAATCTTTACACAGGTATATTTTAAACTGTTACTCAGACAGTCATCAGCTTCCAGAGGAACCAAATAGGATAATCCTGCAGGTCTGAGAGTAGACCCAGGCAATCCTGCCACACTGTGGTTGAAACTAAACATGCTAGGTTAGTATTCACTACGGCAAGTAGTGATGGTACCTCATATATTATAACAGAAGGTACCTCACAGCATCACGTTATTATAATAGCATTGCCCTAATAATCTAACATATAAACAAACATTTCTCATTCCCAGTTTACCTAAAGAAATGGATTTATCCTTTATATACTCTTTTATACAGATCTAATTGAAAAAATTGCTTCAGAGCAATTTTTAATAACGGATAAACGCTTTTTATTTCAGTATTACAGTACATCCTTGTATACCTGCCTGGCTTTACCACTAAGCAAAAGGCTAAGTACTTGCAAGCGAGCACCTTCATCCCAACCAATAATAATGGGCATGTCCACCCCAAAACTTTAATTTCCCCCACTACTGGCCCCACTCTGTAGTGTATAAAATCCTTACCTTACATCCCAGCTCCAAATGGTTCTCCTGCAATGTTCCCCCAAAGTCCAAAAAACTGGCCACCAGGAGCCTAGCAGAGTCCATATAGGACTCTGCCTCCTGTCTCTCCTCCGGGAGAATTTTGCCATGCGAACTGCAGCCCCCCCCCTCTCATTTTGGTCTCCCTCCCCCTAGTGTAAATCCCTTTTTATATGTCGTAGGGCTTCCTCTCCCAGCCCCAACCGCATTATTATAATTGCCAGAAACTCCCCCGATCTTTACCTTCCCGCTATCCTCTGCCTTTCTGAACTGCCACGTCTGTGATTGGCTGCCTCTCAGCCAATCACAGACGCGACTGCCAGTCCGGCCCCCTGCTTGCAGTTCCATGCAAGCAGAAGGCTGGGCAGTGCGGCGGAGGATAGAGGGACGGTAAGTAAAGATCTGGGGGAGTATCTGGCAATTATAATAATGCGGTTGGGGCTGGGAGAGGAAGCCCTACAACATATAAAAAATTTTGGGTGGACATGCCCTTTAATAGTGGCTGCCAATTCAAATTGTTCTAGCCAATCAGTCCACTTCCTAGTTACCCCATCAAATGGATCAGGTTAAAAAATAGGTTTGGCAATTGAGCCTAGTAGAGCTACTGAGTCTAATTGGGGAATTTCATCTGCAGGTACAAGGACAGGAGGGTTTAAATCAATACTATCAGTAGCAGCCTCCATAGCTTAATACAGAGAACATACATACAAAGAAAAGAGGGAGAATAAATGGTATTAACAGCACCGCTGCCACCAAGATCCCTGCTTTATGGAAGGATTATGGGTAGCATGGCACACATTGTGTTACTCTGATAGTCTGGCACAAAGCAGACAGTGCACATAAACAGGTTCCCCACATAACATGTGCAGTAATCAGGGGTGTCCCTGTCTACGGTGCACCACTTTGAATATTGGCCAGGCCTGTATATTGTGTGTCCTTGTAAGTTGGTGTACACTTATTTCTTGCCTCAGAGTTTGTATCCAATAATGTAAATGGTCTGTCCAATAATCGGTCCTCCCAACAGGTGGTAACAAGATCTTATACATAGGATCTTGTGTTCCATTCAATATCTCTCCAAAGCACACACCACAATCTACTTTCACTTTCTCTCCTCCTAGCCATAGAGAGCAGGGATGTCTTGTCTTTTATTATTCACTGACACCACCTGCAGGTAGGAGGTGGTATATAAGGAGCCTTGGTGTATATGTCCATTACAATACACATCATATCCTGTGTAGCAGACAAACTTTTTTCTGGATTACACTTCCTTTCACATGGAGCAGACACAGAGGTATGGTTTAAGCTGCCATTTGACCATTCCATTTTGAAATAGGGGTCTCAGCTCTGTAAGTAAGTTTATGTATTTTGAATATTTTGTGTTGTACCTAATATAAGTCAGTGCTATTCTTTATACATTTACTGATGGTCATTTAAATGGTAATAGTGAGATAGTACACACATACATACACAACTTTCCTATATGTAATATCCTATACCCCCCACCACATTGGTAGCTCCTAAAAACTCAATGCAATTTCCTATGAAGATATAAATATATTTATATAAGGGATATATATTATAATCAAGTTGTTTTGACATTCCCCTGGAAATTGAACTATTTTTTCTACTAACTGTTAAGAGCAATATAAAATTATTCAAAAAAAGAGATTTTGTTCTTACCTGTAAAATCTTTTCTCTGAAGCCGAAGGGGGACCCAGGCAAAGCAGGGGTTAAGTACTCCACCTCCAGGAGCGGACACTTGAAATTTAAAGACTTCACAGGTTCAGGTGCTAGTACCCTTACCTTATATAGCCCAGCACCAGGAGCCTGCTTCAGTTTGTCCCAAAGATGGACAGTGAAGGAGAGTAAGTAATAAAGAAACACATAACTTTTTGGCAACAAGCTCAAAGTTGAAACTGAGTAACTAATCAGAAACTAGTTTAACTAACTTAAGGGAGGGTCGTGCCTGGGTCCCCCTTCAGCTTCAGAGAAAAAGATTTTACAGGTAAGAAAAAACTTTCTGTCCCCCAGGCACAGCAGGGGATGTCCCAAAGTCCCAACCAGTACAGGGTGGGCAGAAGATTTAAACCTCTGCAGCTTGCAGTACCAAGCGACCGAGGGTCGCTTTGGCTAAAAGCGAACACATCCAATCTGTAAAATTTTATGAACGTGTTAATAGAAGACCATGTGGCCACCTTGCAAATCTAATCAATGGAGGCCCTGCGCCGAGCCGCCCATGAGGCACCCTAGTGCTCTTGTGGAATCAGCTGCAACCTGCAAGGGAGGAACAGCTCCTGCTTCTGCATAGCAATGCAGAATGAGATTACGGATCCACCTGGCTAGGGTCTGAGAAGATGCTCTCGATCCCCTGAGAGGACCCGCCAAGAGGATGAAAAGGGCCTTGGAAGAACGAAAGGGTTCTGTTCTAGAAACATATATCCTGAGAGCTCTGACAACATCCAGGGAGTGCAACCGTTGTTCCTTGGGAGAAGTTGGTCGAGGATACAAAGCTGGAAAGACAACGTCCTGATTAAGATGAAAAGAGGTGACGACCTTGGGTAGGAAAGCTGGATGAGGTCGCAGGACTGCTTTATCTTTATGGTTCCACAGAGAGTGCTGCTAGTTCGGATGCTATCCGAATAGAAGAGATAGCCAGTAGGAATAGAGTCTTCCAGGACTAGTGATAGCGCTATGGATGTTAGAGGTTCAAAGGGAGGACCTTGGAGGATCCGGAGGACCAGTGAGAGGTCCCATGGCTGGACAGATTGTTTGCAAGGCGGACGAAGGAGGGCCACCCCTTGCAAAAAAAAGTCTGAACATCCTTACGCATGGCCAGTCTTCGATGAAAATAGATTGAAAGGGCTGAGATTTGAACCTTAAGAGTACTAAGAGAGTCCTTTGTTCAGTTCCAACTGTAGGAATCTCAACAGTCTGGATAACACAAAAGTGTGAGAAGAGAAACCCCTGGAGTTCGCCCAGGTGACATATCTCCGCCAGATGCAATGATAAATCTTAGTGGAAGATGGCTTTCATGCCGCCAACATGGTGGGTATGACTGAAGATGGGATACCTCTATTCTTCAAGATGGAAGATTCAATCGCCACGCCGTCAAACTGTGGCGTTTGAGATCATGATGGAATAACGGGTCTTGAGAGATGAGGTCCGGGCGAAGGGGTAGAGGCCACAGATCGTCCACTGACATTTTTAGTAGATATGTAAACCAAGATCATCTTGGCCACCTGAGGGCGATGAATATTGGTGGACTTTTTTCCAGTTTGATCTTTTTGAGGACTCGCGGGATCATGGCTATCGGAGGAAAAGCATATACCAACCGGAATGTCCACAGAACTACTAGTGCGTCCACTAGGCATGCTTGGGGATCTCGCGGTCTCGACTTTGTAATTGTGACAGGATGCCATCATATCTATATCTGGTACCCACCACCAATTGGTCAGGGCCAAGAAAACCCCCTTGTGAAGGGACCATTCCCCTGGGTCCAGAGTGTGTCGGCTGAGGAAGTCTGCTTCCACATTCAGGACTCCCGGGATGAAGATTGCGGATATGACTGGGATGTTCTGTTCTGCCCATGAGAGGATCCGGTGAGACTCCTCCATGTCAATGTCGCTCCTCGTGCCCTCGTCAGACTGAATCCTGACGAACTTGTTTGCTAGGGAAGTGGTCCAACGAGAGAGAGCCAGAAATATGGCTCGAAGTTCCAAGACATTGATTGGTAAGCGAGATTCCTCTGGGGAAGAACCAAGTACCTCGAGTTGTCTGCAACCCGTAAACTGCCCCCCAACCTGACAGACTCCCGTCTGTGGAGATCACCGTCCACTGAGGGAGGCAGAGGGAGTTTCGCTTTTGGAGATTGGCGTTCTCCGTCCACCAGACGAGAGAACGTCTGACTGAAGGGGAGAGAGAGATTCTGGACTCGAAAGGTTCCAGAGACCGTTCCATTCTGTTAATAAGTGGCGTTGGAGAGGCCGTAAATGAAACATCGTGTATGGTATTGCCTCTATGGCTGACACCATCTTCCCGACTAGTCTCATAGCTTGGTGAATGGAGATTAGGGGTTCGGATATGGCCTGGAGAGTTTGACCTGAGTTGAGGCCAGGTGGAAGGAGGGCGCCTTGACTAATAGGTCATCCAGGAATGGGAGAAGAAAGATGTCTTGAAGGTGAATGAAGGCTGCTTGGCAGGCCATCACTTAGACCGAAGGGCAGGGCTGTGAATTGGTAATGGAAGTTTCCGATTGCGAACCTGAGGAAACAGCGGTGGCCCTGCCATATGGGGACATGAAGATAAGTGCCCTGAATATCGAGGGATGCCAAAAAGTCCCCTGGTTCTGTGGCTAAAATGACAGATCTCACGGACTTCATTTTGAAGCGTGACTGTCTGACATACTGGTTTAGTTCCTTTAGATCTAGAACCGGACGGAAGACGACATCCTTTCTCATAACTAGTAAAAGGTTGGAGTAAAAACCCCGAAACCAGTGGGCAGTTGGAACTGGTACTATTACATTTGCTAGTAGGAGTAATTTTATGACTTTTTGGAGAGATTTGCATCTGAGTGGTGACCTGGGAAGATTGGAAAGAAAGAAGCGGTTGGGTGGAAGGGATGAAAATTCTATGTGGTATCCGTGAGAGATGACGTTTAGGGTCCAGGCATCCGTGGACGGGCAATTCCATGTCTCGTGAAAAAACCTCAGTCGAACTCCTACCCAATACTGGGGAGGATAATCATGCCGATTTGGGTTTATTTCCCATAGGTCGGAAGGAGCCTCGTTTGGTGGGCCAGGAGGAGTGTGTGGAAGCGCCTCTTCTTGGTGGAGGGGCCTGAGGGTTGTTCTTGAAGGAGGGTCTCGGGAAGGAACAAAAGGACGGGTTTCTATGAAAAGTGGGAAGCCTACGAGCCCTGTTTTGGGGAGAAAAGTACGCTTTCCTCCAGTTGCCTGAGAATCTTTTCTAACTCTGGCCCAAATAATTGTCCCCCTGAGAATGGAAGGCTAGAGAGGGCTCTCTTGGAGGCATGGTCAGCCGCCCATGCTTTTAGCCATAAGATCAATCAATCAAAATTAGCACCATTTTAAACGATAAGAACTTTTATTGAATCTCCCTATAAGAGCGCTAAGCACTGACCTTATCAGTGAGTCGACAGCCTCTGCTGTAAACATTGTCTGAGGTTCCAGTGTCGTACTCTAGCTCACCTTCCTCAGGTACATTATCGTCCTCTTGAGTGGAATCCTCGACCGTGATGGAGGTAGGCTCCTGTGATCTGGTAGATCTGTAAACCCTGTCTGAAGTCACTAGCTGTCCGGATTGAAGGACCTGTGAAATAGAGGCAGACAGAGAAGACACAGAAGAGGCTAGGGATTTAGCCCATGCCAGTTCATACTCCTGAGGAGTGTCCTGAGTGGATGAGTTTTGAGCAGACCCTACGGATGCGGTTATAAGCGAATCTAAAGAATAGCAAATTGATCTTGCCCAGCTGGACTCTTGGTCAGCATCGCTAGAGACAGAGGTTGCTTCATGGGCAGTACTGCACGGGGCACATCTGGGGCCAGAATGGCCCAAAGGTAATTTAGTTTGGCAGATCGCACACAGGTAAGATGTGAAGATGTGGTGACTGGGCTCTTATTTCCCTTGTTGCTGGCCATTATAGAGAGAGGAGTTGTTTTTTTTATATGGGGGGGGGGGCTAGGAGAAAAAAACAAAAAGGGATATTGAGTCTGTGTATCTAGGGATCTAGAGGGATATCTGCACCCTAACCAAATTATAGAGATACAGTCTGACAGAAGGGAGGAAAAAAAAGAGATCGACAAACCAGTGGAGAGTCTGGAAGCCCTTGAGCCTGGAGAGGTCCGAGCAGAAGAGCATAGCCCAGCAGAGGAGAGAGGCTTTTGGAATGGAGGAGGCCGGTCGATCAGGGAAGAAAAATCGGAAGTCTCGCCCCCGCGATGTGCGCCAAGAGAAAAAGCCGCCAGCCGGGAGGAGCTCCCGCCCCCTTCCTGAAGGACACGAGGTCATGTTAAGTGTGGCCAAAGGGAAAAGAGACCCAATCTCTCTGGAAGGAGGAGAATGGTTCCGGTACCTGGATTTTATTGTTGTAAGTGGGACTGCAGAGAGCCCCAACTCTGGTAGGTACCCTATAAGCTAGGAGTGGGTGAATAGCTCACTGCTGCTTAGGTTTGTTGGGGGAAAGGAACTGGATCCAGTTGTTCCCCTATCCTTGTCCAAGATTTCCTTGGGAGGTATTAGTCCAACTCCTGAGCGGACAATTGAAGAACTGAAGTAGGCTCCTGGTGCTGGGTTATATAAGGTAAGGGGAGGAGCACCTGAGCCTGTGAAATCTTCAAATGTTATGGGGTAGAATTGAAGAACAATTAGACTTACCTCCCCACTGCCCTACTCTTCTTACCTTTAAAAGGACCCAGAGTGAGGATCTTAACTGGTAGGATCTCACCCAAGGGCTTAGTGTAGATCTGCTGTCATACATACCTTAACCTTCCTTTGCCGGGAAAGTACATAATTTAATAAAAAGGACTGCACCAACAGCTGTTGTAGATCAACTACATGTGAGCTGTGAGTTTAAAAATCCTGTCTAAAAGGCTTAAAGGAAATCTTAACCCTAAACAACATTAATCCCAAAGAGAGCACAAGATGCTAGGAAACATTCTCTTTATAAACAGGAAGGAAGCCCCAACTACATCTGTGACTAAGGAAAAAAAAAGTCAACATGGTAGAAGAGACCGATGAATGGGGAAAAAAATATTATGTGGTTTATTTATATTAAACATACCTAGGTATGCTACATATTGCATTCATTTTAGAAAAAACAATTCATTTTATACCTTTTGCTATGCTTTACAGTGGTCTTAAAAATAATCTACCATTTCAGGTTATGCAACAGTCCTTTGATTGGTCAAGTAATTGAAGAACGGAAGGTAAGGAATAGGCCCTTTACCTCCCGGTCTTTAATCATTACTTTAAAGGAATAGTTCACTTTATCCCTTTAAATGCATATGTATTTGTGCTGAACTTCCCCTTGAGGTTAAACAACCTTGGTTATTGTAAAGGCATGCACTATTCCATTTATCTGCAAAAAACTAGAACCATACTTTGACCATGGTTAGGCCATAAAGATGCAAACTAGGCTTGTTTATAATCGCATTCCCTCCAAGAATATTCTGAATAAAAAAGCTCTCTGATTTTAGAAATATTGCATGTTCGCATTTTCAGGCATGATTAGTAATAGAAAAACATACATTTAAGAGTTGACTTTACTATAAAAGATTTCTAGAGCTAAATCACAACTTTTTTTCTGAGCAACAATATTTATTTAAAGGGGAAGTCTCCAGACAACAAAATTCACAAAAATACAAAAACCTGTTTCTGACCTCTCCCTTTGCTGTAGCTGATCGGTGATTAATGAAATTACCCTGTGGGTACTTGATGACTAGATGTCAGCAGTACAATTCACAGGAAGCTACAACAGCCAATCATTTTAAATCTCAGAGATCATCAATCCCTCTTACACTGAGCAGAGTTTTTAGCGCAGTTTTTGTGTAAACACATATAAATGGTCCTGTCACTAACAATAATAAATTAATTTGCTTTTCATACAAAAAAGAAAAGTAATCTTTGCAGTTTAGCCAATCACAGATGCAGCTGCGTCTTGCACATGCACATAGAATACAGAGTCCGTCAGGACCTGGCAGAGGATGCAGCAGAGGAGCGTGAGACTGGGTAAGTTGCGTATCTTCGTTTCTGGCTCCTGAACATTTTATTGAAGGATGGGATGTAAGACACAGCTACTTTACCTCCTATTCTTCAATAAAACTGAATAGCAAAAAGTGGTTTTCCCAGTAGAGATTCCCTTTATGACTTAAAGCTAGGAAAGAGAGGAGTAAATGAACAGATTGAACAGAAAAAATTGACAGCTGATTACAAGCTGGAGAAAGCAGGACGCGATCCAGCAATATAACATATCACAAGTTTAACCTAGAGATGCGATTCAGGTTCATTTTAAATGTACACATTTCCAGTATATTTTCTAGTGCTTCAAAACTTACCAAGCAGAACCATGAGGCTCCCATGGGCCCAGACACACCCAGCAGAACTCTGCTTTGCAGTTCTGATTTCGGCACACCATATGATTGCAGCCTCCATCCTTCTCTATAGTTACATGACATTTTGGGCACTCCTAGTATGCAAAAATGATAATGATAAATTAGGAAAAAGTGGGATTCTTTACTTCGTTAAAAAAAATAAAATATATAATATACACATATCCTAAAGTACACTACAGTAACTGCCAATTTACAGAATACATATTTCCTGTTAAAGAGCAAAAAATTTTTTTAAATTGACCATTACTGAAACTAGAATTCTTCCCAAGCACTGTACCATTTTTTCGTTGATCTGTCTGTATTTTTTTAGAAATCCAATCTGAAGCTTCTCAGCTGTTAATCAAGTGCCTAATTGTTGCAGTGAGCAGTTTTGCTTTAGCTGAAATGGCCACAGAGTGTTGACATTTGGTATGCTTTATGTTGTGTGCAGTTTCGACAGTTGGTATGTGGGAAATTACTTCTCCCAGTGCTGTCTAGTAATGACTGAGCATGCTTGATCTCATAAAAAGTCTGGATCCTATGGAAGGGAGAGTGGTTAAAAGAGGAAGGGGGTATACTGAGCCTGAGCAAAACCAGTACTGGATTGAAGGCATGAGATCTTCCACAACATGTTGAAAATTGCAATTTACAAAGGCTTTATATTTATTGTATGCAATTTGCCCGCAGAACTAAATGCTTGAGCTATGTTAAGTTTGTGTACTACATCATTATAATTAAATGCCATAACCCTTCTCAGTCGGAAAGTCACATTTTTCATTTGGGTTTTGTCCCAAGTTGTTACCATATTTCCAATGATTTTTTGGGGCAGGGGACCTCTTTGATCATAAGGGAAATAAAGGCATAGTTCAGCTTTATAAATAAAATATACCTACACTGCAGATTACTCCTAGTGTTCTTTTTATACCCTTTATGTCCAAAAGTGCAATAGGGGATTATGTACTTTTCAGATCAAAACTGCAAGAATACATTTTAAACCAAAAACTAAAACAATCACGACTTGTGTACTATACTGAAAATAACAGTACATTTCTTGGTCAAGCCAAGTCATTTTTCATTCTATTGCTGGTCATTGTCAAATCTATCCAGTGTCTCAAAGACTGACAGTTTTACCTCCTAAAGTTCCCCATCCTGGCCCATTGACATTAGCTATCAAATGCGGACCGCAAAATAATTGGGCAAGAAGGCTGTCTGAATGTCACTGAAATGTATGTATGCATGTATTTTATTTCTTATATAGCGCTACATATTTCGCAGTACAATTATTTACTCAATTCACATGAGGCCCTGCACCGAAGAGCTTACAATCTGATCACTTTATGTACACATACAACCTATCAGTAAGTCTTTATGATTGTGGGGGAAACCGGAGTGCCCGGAGGAAACCAACGCAAGCAAAGGGAGAACATAAACTCCTTGCAGATGTGTTGAACTGGAATCGAACTCAGGACCTCAGCGCTGCAAGGGATCAGTGCTAACCACTGAGCCACCGTGCTGCCCTAGGGAGATAAAGTTTTGTTGAGTATGGCCAGCACAACAAAGAAAAGATATCTCTTTGAAAGGAGACAATTATGATACAACATTCAGTCCTATAGAAATGACAAACAGCTCTATAGAGTGCATTTTTCAGAACCACAACTTTCAGAAGGGGCATGTCGTCTCAAACCATCCTTAAATATGTATTTCAGTTCCATCCACATTCTCTTTTACACATTTTTTACAAGATATAGAACAGAAAGAACACTGGAACATCTGCAAAAAGTGTTCTGGATTAAACAATGCATTACACACACAACTGGAAATTTAAAATAAAAATCCTACTTGGACAGTAAAAAAAAATTATGTTACACTTTACCTTAGTATTAGCTGCAATCCAGTTTGACGTTTCACTGTCATCATCACATTTCTTAATCCATTTTTTTAACCACTATAAATAGTAAAAAAAACAAGTACTCTATAGGTTATAATTACACAATTCACTTCAGTACAAAAACATGAGGGGAAAAGCACATGTCTGATTCCTTTCTCATCAGTTATACGTAAGTGAAGACATCTTGGGTATAAAATACTTTTGAATGCTATAAACCCACCACACTGGAGGCTTCTAAGAGAGCATAACAGCACATTCTGGGGAGGTTTCGATAAAGCCATTTTTATCCACAATCAATAATAGACTTAAAGGGCAACTTTAGTGCCCAAACAGCCCTCTTCAGATAAAAATAAATTTAGCAGGGAGGTAGTTCTAGCTCATGTTTTCCCCCTAAGCCCTGAAGTGAACTGTCAAAAAGACTATTGGGCATTAGCGGATATCTTACAGATCCTACCCATACCACAACGAGCACCGAGCCATCAGCTGGTGCACAAGTGACTTTTTTTATTGCTACTGTTAAGAAACATCCTGCCAGTCTTTAAAAACATAGTTCGAGAACTGTCAAAATTCTGCCTTCGGTGACAGTACAGTAGTATGCTGCTAGTTTTTAGACACAACATTTAGTGTAAACATTTGCCATGCGAGGAATAGTACTAAAATATCAGTTAAAGAAGACATATTTGCTTTTATATGAATCAGCTTTATTTTATAAAGAGCTTATTTATTCAGATAGTAGCATGAAAGGTTCAAGGACAACTGTATTTACCAAGGTCAGTACCCCCTTAGTCTGCAACGTATCCAACAGGAAAATGCTTCTTGCAGTGCATGTCTTCCCATTGGTCTACCCTGGGCCAGAAGGTGTGCAGAGCAACAACACTACAGTTTTCCTTTAAAGTTAAAAGTGCAGAACAAGTCTCCCACTCACCTTGCACTTTACAGGGTCGTGCCAGTTTTCTCCACAATTGAAGCTGTAAAGCAAGCAAAATCCTATCAAGATTTATTTAACAAAATGATCCAGTACTTTAATGAAAAAAAAAAAAAATCACCTGTTCCTATTTTCTAATGGAATTAACACAATTTTTGGCCCAAAAGCATTTTAACTAAAATAAGAACAGATAACTAAAAAAAACTGGGTTGATGGGATTGCAAACCACACCAATTTCAAAAAATAAAATACCCACCGAATATGTTCAGAAGGAAACCCATTAGAGGCTGATTGAGCTGGATCTCTGCTCCCAACCATCTCCCTTAGGGTCTATGAATGCCGACTGCACTAAAATTAGACCTAGAACAGCCACTAGCAGTTGATTAAATGTTTGCTGCCTGTAAGAATTTTTTGATATAGCTATGTATGTAGCAAAGAAGAAAGGTAAGGATTTTTACACAGCGGCGCCAGCACAGATGGACATGCCTTTTAATTGCTAGTTTTTGACTAAAATAATCATTTGTCCTGGGAACACACTGAGCCATTCAACTCATGTAGCTACAACATTTGCTGGCCGTGACCATTTATTTGTGGGAACATCATAGTAAACTACCCTACACATTGTAGTTATCTCACTGCCACACCCGTTACCCAACCTGCAGCTTTCTAACCAAATCTGATGCACAATCCATTTAAAACTCATTGTGGTTTACCCGAACCCGACCCGCAAATTCACCAACAGATAACAGCACACAGATTATATCTCATCCCCAATTAACTTAGGTGATCACTCGATTTACCAACAGATAACAGCACACAGGTAAGGCTGGGAACACACCAGAAGATATTTTCGGCCGGCCGACCAATTCACGGCATTTTCGGTCATTCGAAAATATCTCCTGGTGTGGGGCGGCTGTCCACGACCGACCTTGAATGGGCATGTCGGAAAATCCAGATCGATTGTGAGGTTCCTGACGGACATTTGTCGCGGCCGAGTGCTCGCTCATAGCGAGCGCTCGGTCGCGAAAAATAGTCCCTCCATGTGTACCCAAGCCTTAGATCTCATCCCGAATTAACTTAAAAGTGGACAAAAAAAGGGATAAGGATGGTTTCTAAAAGTTGTAAAGTAGAAGCCTATGTTTTTTTCATGGTCTTGAAATGTCAAAATTGTCCCAGCTGTTCGGAAGTTTTTCTGGAACATACATACACACATTGACTATATTGACTATACACATTGACCATATAGATTATCTTACCAGAACTGTCGGCCACATTTGCAACGCACAGGCTTAGCATCAGGATACTGAACCTTAACCACATGGTGGCAATCTGGAGCAGGGCACCACTTAAGGAGTCTATTACACTGCAGGAATCGAGTAAAGTAAACAGACAATACATTAAGAAGCAGCATCATGCAGGAAAATATCTTAACATATTAAAATATCTTAATTAATAATCATTTTTAGCATACGTCCACTCACTGAATTTGGGAAAAACACATATATTCCCACAAATACTGTAAAAAAAACTTTCACTTCAGAAATGGCCTTTTTGAATGATTGGGACAGTCAAATAGATTAGTGTAATTTGCCCATATAAGCATGGCAAAAGTAAAAGAAATTTAAGCAAAAAGAGCCAATACCACTCGGAAAAGAAACAGCAACTTGAAATGCAGTATTTTAAAACTGCATAATGTACAGCTCTGTAAAACTTTTACTTTACTAAACCAAAATCCAAATATTGTTCATTTGATTCCTCATTTACATAGTTTATAGACACCATCTACATAGTTTAGATAAGTGCATTTTTATAAATATAGATCCCTATTTAAAAAGAAATTGTCTCAGCTTAAAGGGGAACTGTGGTCTCCAAACGAGTTTAAATGAAAGGCCAGTTTCCTACCTTTAAAACGAGCCATCAACCACCTCTCTACATGCTCCACAGCCCAAGATATAAAGAAATGACTGACCAGAAAGTTAATGGGTGGGAGGCTGACATGTGACATTCCTAAGGCTTCTCCTGCACAGTGCCGCCGGCGAGCACAGCCTCAGACTCCCTCAGTGTGTGAGGGAGACAGGAAGTCCATCCTCCTCTCTGCTGTGTGAAGGACCTGCAGCTGCAGAGATGGTAAGGGAATCTACAGCCCTTCTCTCTCACTATGTGAAGACAGCTTTTTCAGGCAGAGTTCTCACAGAGTTTTCGGGGGGGTGTAGGGGTCCATGAGTGGGAGGGACCAGGGGGGCTGCAAAGGGGAGGAGACACAGGGCAGAATGACTGACAGGTTTCAGAGCAGGAAGTGCAGGGGACCTGGTGATGCTGCTGCCAAATCACACTCAAAAATGTAAATATCTTCAAAACTATGTAAAATAAACAATGGAAATAAATTGCAAAAACTCTCAGGAGAGCAATTCCTATCAATTTACCTAAAGTCATTTTTGGACCACAGTTCCTCTTTAAGCATTATAGTTTAGATTATAGCTGTTCTTTAAATTCTCACCAAACAGCATAAAAGATTCTCTAGGTGCTAAATTACAGCCTTATTTTACCATGGATTAAATTCATTACAGTTCTTTATATTTAATTAATATGCCAAAACCTAAAGTAAACTTTTTCACATTATCATTATGGGGTGTTGTTTGTAGCATTCTGAAGAAAATAAAATTTTTTGGAATAAGGCTGTAACATTACAGAAAACTTTAGGTAGCAGAAATATACCAGTAAAACAACAAAAAAGGATTACTTCATAGTCTGAACATCGTACTTGCACGTGCGCATAGCGTACAGAGTCCGTTGGGACCTGTCAGAGGATGCGGTGGAGGAGCGAGAGATCATGTAAGTTCCGAATCTTCTATCTTGGCTCCTGGAGGTTTTATTGAAGAACGGGAGGTAAAACATATCTCCTTTACCTCCCGTTCTTCAATACAACTGAATGGGAAAAAATTATTTTACCAGATGAGATACCCTTTAAGTACTGTCAATGTTCTCTATGTTTAGACTTTTAATTAATCCTTTTTTGTTGTTTTACTGGTATATATACTGCTACCTACATTTTTCTGGACATTTCAGTCTACAGTTTCTGCAACAATCAAGCTGGTACAGACAATAACAAGAATAATGGTGAAAAACTGAACTCACTAGTGGAGTCAAGTTTTATTGTCCATTAACATGGTCTTCTGAGAATCTGTTACACTTGACAATCACTGACTGAATGTAATTACTCTTGCTATCAGTCTACGACCTAAGGCAAAAGTGTGAATTAGGCATAAAAAATGTTGTGCTGAGGCTGGTGGGTGGGGATGGGGGTTAACAGCTAAAAAATTGTACTTCGTAATGACTTCCAGTGACAATACGATCAATCTCCCCTATTGATGAAGAACTGGGCAAGTCTTAAATCTTTCTGGAACAAACCTTCTCCATCATACACAATATACAATTATCCTTCAGCAATACGAGAATTATCTTTGTGATAACATTGATCAACATTATGTGGAGATAATTCCTGCATAGCCCTCTACATAGTACTTTGTTGATTAATTCACCCAACAAAACACACTTACCTCTACAAAGCTATTCGTTATTAAATGTTGATATTTTAATTTTACTTTTGAATCTGTGATCAAGCGCCTGCCAGAAAAAAAAATGCAATGAATTTAAATCTACTTGCAGGAGATATGCAGTTTTCATCACCTACCTAACATGAATGAATGGATAGAGTCAATATCAATTGCATAACAGTTTAAAATATACTGGCTGGTCACAGATCTGAAAGGATTCCAAATGATGCAGTTTTGGATAGCATTCTGGTTCAGTATATACACATGCTATTAAAAGTAAAAATAGGGGACTAACCACCATATAAAAAGTACAGCAGCACTTACATTACTGTGTTGTCATCAACTAAAATGTCACAGCCATGAGCCGGGCAGGAGATTGTCTTAAAAAAAGAAGGGGGAAAAAAGTGAATATGAAGGAAGTTAAATGAGCAGATGTATTGGAAAGTGATGATCAACATAGTTAGGGCATGAGACACAATCTCTATACAATACAAAGCAGTTTTTAAGAATATCATGTATAGTATATACAATAAGTCAGTTAACTATGCTAAAATTACACAAGGCATAAAAAAAATAAAATTTGGTAAATATTGTGAATTTGCTCCAAATGAAAAGAAAATAAGGGGGGAAAAATGCAAGTGTATGTAGTCATTATAAGGTAAATGAGTCAAAGTACAGTTTACCCACCCACAAGAAAACAGTCTATCCAGTGTGGAATATTAAACAATGCATACCTGACCCATTCCTTCCTCTATGATTTTGGTGGTCAAATATTCACTCCAGCACTGCATGCAGAACTTGTGACCACATTCAAGGCCAGTGAAATACTGTATGAAACACAAAATGGAAAACTATTACTGAAAATTCCACAGAAGCAGTAGAGTTTAAAATGAAACTTTTTGTGTTTTAGGAGCTGTGGGGGTTGCCCATTATTTCAAGAATCAGGGATTTACTTGTTTTTAATAAAATACAAGTTTTACTTCTAATGGGTTCTTTAACATGACAACATTGTTAACAGAATACACATATGAAGCTCAAAGTCTAATGGTGGGCATAGACATAAATCATAGAATCCAAAATTGTAGCAGGGGAGCACACTACTATGGTGAATCCAAAATTGCTTTATTCAACATCAGATACAACGTTTTGGGACGCCCTGTCCCTTGATACCTGAGGAAGGGAACCTGAGGGCGTCCTGAAACGTTGTATCTGTTGTTGAATAAAGCAATTTTAGATTCACCATAGTAGTGTGCTCCCCTACATCTTCTTGTGCTAAATAAATATATCACATGCGGTACTCAATGAGAATATGGACCCTGGCATTTTCGGTTGACAACAACCAATATGATTTTCAGCCATGAACAATTAATTACTGGATAATGAAGTAACATGCAAAAACATGAGCATTCAATGTGGTAACAATGTTTATTAACAGACTATCTTTTTTTCTGTGGTTGCTGGTAGTTTTAGTTTCCAAACATCTGGAGTGCCTTTAAAACAATACAATCATGATGATGGGTTAGAGAGTTGGGAAAGGGGATTTTTTTTTAACTTGCCACTAGAGATGTGTAGAAACTACAACTCCCAGCAACCAAAGCATGCTGGGAGTTGTAGTTTCCAAACATCTGGAGTGCCAAGGAATTGGGGGTTACTGTATGGGATTACTGTCCATTTAAAGGGCAATTAATTCCTCAAAACAATACAGAATCAGAAGGATGGTATCTATTGTTAAAAAGATTGCCTTCTGATTCTGTCATACTGGATTTGGCTATTACTGTATGGGAATTCTGCTGTTCATTTAAAGGGCAACTAAAGCCTCAGAACAATACAGAATCTGAAGGCAGTAGCGGTCATAATTTCAACCCTCAGCTTATACTGGAGTCAATCATGTTTCCTAATTATTGAGGCAAAATAAAGTACCTTGGCTTATACTCAGGTCAACTTATAGTACATACGGTATTTTCTGCAGGGATGAAAAAATTTAATTCACATGGAGTTCTAGGCAGTGCGAGTATAACAGTCTTAGGGACAGATTTATGGGGAGGTGGTGTGCTATTTTATGGAAGTCATTCTAAACTATTTAATTTGCAGTTTGCGTATGTTTTTGTGTGACTATTGCCAGCTATGTAAATCTCTTGTGCAAAGCACATATTGGATTAGGAAAGAGAGATTTAACCGAAGCGATAGTGGCTCTGGTTAAATCTCCCTCTCAGGGTTTTTGGGGATTCTTCATCAGGATATATAATGTCACTCTGGAGGGGACGTCCTTAAATAAGTAACATTTAGTCAGGTACTGTATCAAATGCTGTTGCAAAATCCAAATAAATCACATCCACTGACCTCAAAGATCTAGATTACAACCACCTCTTTGTAGAGGGCAAATAGATTGGTTTATCAGGACCCATTATTCATATAACCACATTGGGATCTACCTCCTGACCGTTTTTTATTTAAAAGTTATTAGATTTAGAAGTTTTCAGTGCTTACAGCTTTCAGAATTTGTTTTAATTCCTATTAAGGAAATATCATCATTAACTCCTTTATGACCAGTGCCAACGCTATTTGTGTGTAATGTTCTAAGTGCCAGGAGTCAAGCATGGAAATGGCTGACTCAGCCAGGTAGCCTGTAAGCTGCAAGCATTCTCTGACTAAACTTCTAAAGCTAAATACTTTTAAAATAAAGCAAAATAAGTGGTTATGAATACTTGCTTCTGTCTCTTATACAATTATAGATTTAGAAGGAGGAAAGTAGTTCTTGGGGTATAGCGGCCCTTTAAAGGAATAGTTGACAGGCCCCAACCACTTCCTGGGTTTAGTTTAACTATAGCGCCCATGCATGCTAATGCACACTAAAGTTAAAGGGTATCTCCACTGGTATAATCAAAATTTTGGTATTGACCGTTTTATAGAAGAACGGGGGGTAAAGGAGCTATTTTTCAACGACTTTGTGGATTCCAAACAGGTAGATTTCGAGGTGCATCCCCTGAGGCCTGTGCCACGTCAGCTAAGTATCAAACCAATATGAAATATGCAGGGAGGCACACTCAGGTAGCGGTTAATAGCAAACTTCCATTTATTAAGTGCTCAACATACAAGCCAGGTACACAAAGTTTCGGGGGGTAAAGGAGCTATGTCTTACCTCCTGTTCTTCAATAAAACATGCAGGAGCCAGGAGAGAAGGTAAGGAACTTACCCGATCGATCGTTCCTCCACGTTCCTTACATTCTCTCCTGGCTCCTGCAGGTTTTATTGAAGAACGGGAGGTAAGACAAAGCTGCTTTACTTAAATTAAACTCGGAAGTGGTTGAGACCTGTCAATGGAGCCGGCGGTGGATTGTGTACAAGGTAAATTTACTTACCTTCGTTCCTGACTCCTGGTCAATTGATTGATGAACGGAAACTAAGGCATAGGTCCTTTACCCTCCACTCTTCAATCAATGGATTAAAGGGCAAGTCTAGACCCAAAATGAAAACCTATATACAGGCAAATCACCCCCCAAAACACTAAACTGTAATGGTTTGAAATCTGAAATATGTAAGTCTAACCTGCAATCCTGCAAAGTCCTGTTGCTCTGATTCTGCTTCCTCCAGTTAGCAACTGGAAGTTGATATCACAGCCAATGACTGAATGCTAATCCCCTAGCTGCCTCTTCTGAGCATGCCAACACTCAGTACAGGTTTCTAAATTGCTCGGTTTTCATGAGGCATCCAGAAGCATATCAGGCATACAGTAACGAATTCATAGGACAAACTATGATATATCAACATATTTTAAAGAGGCCATTCTTTCTAAAAGATATTATGAGGGTGGAGTTCACTTTTTTGGAACTTTCCACCTAAAGATCAATATCGTCTTCTGTGCCAAGCTAAAAACAGTATAATCAGGGAATAACAGTTTATTTATTTTGCAGTTATCGCCAATCACAATTCAGCTGTTTGGGGGGCTAAAGAAACATTTAATTATTGAGGACAAAAAGAGGCTGATGAAATAAGCTATGCCAATAAACAAACGTGCATTTATTGTGCACACCACGACATGTTTCGGACAGTCTAGGTCCTTTCTCACTTGAGAAAGGACCTAGACTGTCCGAAACATGTCGTGGTGTGCACAATAAATGCACGTTTGTTTATAGCAATACCTGTGGGGTTGTCTGAGTTTTTGGTTGCTCTTTACTACACATTTTTATTTTGAATTTATGTCCAGGAACAGACATCTGGGCAACCAAAGTCTATAGGAGATGTGGTGAGCTGAATTGCATTTATGAAATAAGCTATGGCCATCTTTAAAATGGACAACCTCAGCTCTAAGGTAAGAATGGGAGGTAGGAGGTGTGTCCCCTACCTCCAAGATATGTATTTTGTTTAAATGTTCACTTTCACAGTTTAGTGCCCTTTAAAAAAAATTTCTGCCAAAGTTAAGAGATATCTTAAGATGAACCACCCAGACCACTCACTGAATTAGGATAGTTCAAATAGCAGATCTGGCAGGGCATGTCCTGTGCAGATGACCGAGTATTCATCTGTCGTGTTCGGGACTTCTTACTGGGGTTAATGACATGACATTCAGAGAAGAGCTTTTCAAGGTTTCCATCAAAATACCTACAAAAGAAAAACAGTTAGGACATTAAACATCTATAAACAGGAATGTGTTAAGATCATGTATGATAAATAAAAGCACAATAACCTTAATCTTCTGGAACACTTATGTTGAGTATTGTCCATAAAATTCAACAGTCCATTGGTAAATGAGCTAAATACAAATAAAATTTAGGAAATCAATATCTCTATTTTTAATATTAAGATGGTAAATGTTTTTGATGTCTTAATAGCCCTTCACATAAGTGCTCATTTATATTTCATTATATTTCATCTCATCTAATTTTCAGATTGTTTTAAAGAATTCTGTGCCATCTTCATTGCAACAGAAGCGATACAGGGTTCACTTAGTAGATTAGTCTTCTTAGCACAGCAAGTGTCAAGTTCAAAAAGAAGTCTACATTTCTATTATGGTACAAATAACCTCTCCTAATTTCATGTGAATATTAAAATTATATAACTACTGATATTTTGTCCCAATACCAATGAATAAGGAAATCTATTAATTTTAAAAGCTTAACTTAAAGATAAAAGCATTGATTCACTGGCTTTTTGGTTTTCTCTCTCATTTAAGGCCCAATTTTACAAGAACATTTTAAAGGGTATCTCCACCAGGATTTTAACTTTTTTTTTTCTAAGTTAACTGAAGAACAGGAGGTAAATGCGCTATGTCTTACCTCCTGTCCTTCAGTAAAACTTACAGGAGAGCAGAAGAAACTTACCAGTACACACAATGCAAAGGACTGTGGATCGTCTGAGAATATCAGTGTAGTCGGAAGCTGTCAGCAGCCCTGGAGCAATACGTGGTAAGTTTCTTCTGCTCTCCTGTAAGTTTTACTGAAGGACAGGAGGTAAGACAAAGCGCATTTATCTCCTGTTCTTCAGTTAAACTCCTGGTGGAGATACCCTTTAAATGTTGTTTTGTTTGGTTTTTAAACAGTTTTATAGGCATCAGTAGAAATCCCCTTTAGGGCTAGGCCACACTTGCGTGTTTTTTATTTCCACGTTTGCGCATGCGATTTGGTTATAATGGAAATCGTGGGAACGCAAAAATTCCCACAATTTCCGGCGCGCATGCAGTACCATTTTGGTAACGCATGCGTTTCCATAACGGAAAATGGCAAAATCGCACGTGCAAAAGGCATGCGCAAACACATAACGCTCAAGAATCGTGCACACAACCGCGTGCAATAACGCTCGCGATTTGGTGCGTTGTAGTGTGGTCTCAGCCTTAAAAAATTTGTCGCCAGGAATTAATTTGTAAGCAAATTGGCTACATGACACCTAAAGGTTTATGCAGTTGTAGCCTATTTATTTGCCATAATGAATCTTATTTAGTTAATAGTTACCCTCTGTAGTATATACATGAGCAAACTTAATCCATATACTAGTAAAGAAATAATTTCTGCTAGTTAATTCTTGGCTTAGCATCCTTTAAAAATCTATTTAAAGTATCTTCTTAGAGCAATGAATAATTTTGTTTTGAAGAAGTTGCCACATCTTCTTAGAGCAATGAATAATTTTGTTTTGAAGCAGTTGCCACTGCAATATTCTGAATTAATTGTATAAAATAGCACTGTAAACTAGGAACTAACTAACTTGTTATCTGCAAGGTTAAAATTGCATAGCCATAACAGCTATGTAAAGTGTAAACAGGATTTAGAAAACCATTAAGCCAGGGATAAGTAATAAGAGTCCCAAGCAATATGCTGCTTTTTATAGCTTCATGTAGCCAAAGAAAAGTGCCCAGAGCTCTAAAGTTCAGTCTATGGGAAGTGTTTAATCTTAAACTATGAACACACAGTACCTATAAAGTAACAATCTCCTTGGTACTGACAGGACAGGCCCTTAATCAGTAATGCGTGTTTCGAATATTAAGGTTCACTGTTGGCATCAGGAATGGGCTGTACAGACTGAAAATTTCTCTCACCCGCTGCTGGCTACCTGTACTGAGGTATATGGAACCAACAATAAGCGGTAAGTATGTGGTAAGGGGAAAAATTTGGGACTGTGTGTGACCACATCTTACAGATTCTGTCTGTGATCTGCTAAATTTCTGTCCTGTGGGTAAATTTTATTCTACTTAAATAAATGCAACCTAAAATTTCTAAAGTAGACCATATTAACCCCCCTCTAAAACACTTAAAAAGGAGTAAAGTAGCAGCTAAAAATGCTGATGGAATGGAGGAGCAGATGGCCCTGAGAAGAGATGTCTCCGGTCATGCATGGAAAAGACATAAAGCAGCAGCAGAAGACAGTTTAGGGAACAAGTGCTGCCAACTACATTTAGAAGACTCGCAGAATGGTTGACCCCTTGTGAGGAATGGGGGGGGGGGGATTAGCTTAAAAGTCTAACTTTATTTTGTGGGGTGGACCTGGCTTCAACATGAAAGAATTTAAAAGAAATTATTTCAGGTTAATTACCTTGTAATCCCAACAACAGAACCAGAAAAAATAAAGACCTTTTATAATGCACTACAACAAGCACAATTGAGTTGGTTAGTATCTTCTGTGTATTTACCTTTCCATCAGCTTCTCTTTGTCCCAGTTGAAATGACTCAAAAGTATTCTAGTTATTGTAGCTGGATTCTGGAAACACAGTAAGTACATTATATGAATATTAATTTTATCATATCATTATTAGGACACTAATGTTTTTATTTCAAGCACTTTCCACCTTCACAAAATTTCTACCTATCTATCTGGTCTGGTTACTTCTGGCAGCCTTTTTTTAAACATGCTTTAAAGGGGTCTTTGGTATCCTAAGAAGTAAATGAAAAAGAAGTAAAATCCAAAATAAAGTAAAATCCAAAGAAATAAATAAAACCCCAAACCCCATTTCCACAATCCTTAATGTTCTCCCCAACACTCTGGAATGAAGATATCCTTCTTAAAGTCTGGTCCCTTGCTGCACTCTGTTGCCTCCTTTACAATTTTGTGAGCTCTATGTGAGTTTGCACAGCGATAAAGGGTGAAAATGCCTTTTAATATGAGCACAGGATCACATCTCTAACTGTAGAATTTAAAAAAGTTATATTTCTGAAAAGATTTAGGGTATGTAAACTGACAAAAAATTATAGATGTAAGTAGCACATACTCTGAGGTATGTGTATTACTGCATGCAATCCAGAACTTGTTTTGTTACAGCTAAAAGGTCCCATACAATGTTATATGGCATTGTGACATAATATCGTATGATTGTCAGATCAGGTATGGAAGGAATCTTTGAACATTTGTATGATCTTTCTGTATATAAAAAAAGATCGGGATTGTTGTGTATATGACCGGCTTAAAGGGTATCTCCACCAACCCTATCCCACCCCCAACTGCCATATTTGCTTGTAAAAAAAAAAAAAAAAAAAAAGAATCAGAAAGATACTTACAGAGCTTCATTTCCCCAGCGTTCAAACCCGGCCCTCTGCTTGCAGAAAATTGCAAGCAGGGGGCCAGACCGGCAGTCACGTCCGTAATTGGCTGAGAGGTAGCCAATCATGGACACGGCCGCCGGCAGTTCAGAACGCATGGGGAATGAGGCTCTGTAAGTACATTTCGGATTTTTTTTTTCAAACAAACATGGGAGTTGGGGTGGGATAGGGTCCACTCCACTACAGAAAACGCATTTAATGCTAGGGCACAGGGCAGAAAACAGGGATTGGTAGGGAGGGGGGAAAGGACTGCAGTGGACAAACAGGACAAAACAACCCAAAAAATGGTACAGTGGTGGTTGGAGAGAATTATTATTTCCAGTAATGAGCAACTTAAAAAAAATAATCCAATAGACATCACCTGCACCCTTTGCTCCTCCCATGCACCCTGGGTTAGAGCATATTCACTGTAGACTTAATGCAGCGAATGAAAGGAAGTCATGCACAGACAACTAATGAGTGATGTCATCAGTTCCTGTCCCCACACTTTTGGATCTGTTTACAGGGAAAAAAAGTCAGTAAAATATCAATCTGCGCTATGCAGACTTCTCACGTGTTGCACCAGGAGATATAATCCAGAACTCATTAATGTAAGAATTAAGGGCTAGGCCACACTAGCGCGTTTTTCGCGCGTTCACGTTTTGCGATCGCCATTTTTGCTAACATGGAAATTGCTGGAACGCGAAAGTTCCTGCAATTTCCGATGCGCATGCGATTACGCGTCTTTTCGCGTTTTGCGGCGAGCATTTTTCGCGCAATCGCTTGCGTTTTCACATTAAAGATAGCAAACTTGAAAATAACACGCGCTAATGCACAGAAAGCGTGCGCGCTTGATGCACTGTAGTGTGGCCTCAGCCTAAGCATCCCCTTTAAGGTCAAGCATAAAATCAAACCATATAATAAGACTACACAAATAACTGTTTAACGTCTAGCATTAAAGGATAACTATACTCTAAAAATTAACTTATTAAAAATGGAAAGTGCCTTGGGCAGGGAGGTAGGACTGATTTTTCCTAACTCACAATATCATTTTGTTAAGGAGCAACAGCACATACAGTTTTAATTTGCCAGGTTAGTCCTGGACTAATCCTTTATTATAGATGGTACTAAAGCCAGGAGGAAGACTGGCAGAATCAGTTTTCCTTGGGCTGGTGCTCATCACAGAAACAATATTGGGAGGTAAGAATTACCAGTCCTATATATCCCTGTCCCAAGTACTTTTCATTTCAACTGTATTTTAAAAAAATTTATACACACAATTGGTTATTAGTTATACACACAATTAGTTATCCTTTAATTAGGTCTACCCTCTACAAGGCAAAAGTAAACTCAAAAGAGAACTGTGGTAAAATACATGACTTGACTTAAAATTAAATATTTTTCCTTACCATTTAGATGAACCCTGGCTTGCTTCTCTACCTTGCTGTATATAAAAGTTGTGCTTAGATCTATTAGTTAGATCAACTCGACTTGAAGTTTAGTTTTTGAAGACATTTAACTAATCATCCATTTGGCTTTCTCAATTCAGTACCCTGGCAAGTCCCAATAAACATATAACAGCAAGGTGTTAGGACCGTCTGTCCAGGGTAAGGCATTAAAACAACATTGTACATGGCATAAGGTCATGCCATGCACATAACCTCTTTCCAGGTTTGGTTTATTTATTCTTACATAAAAGGCCTCCTTGACACCTCTCTTGAACCAATCCTGTTCCTTTACCAAAATGTTGACATTACAATTTTCAAGGTTATGTCCATTTTCCTTAAGATGCAGGTAAACGGCTGCACCAATATATGGCCCAGCACAGAAGAGCCATCCCTCGGGTCAGGACTCAGCCGTGTACCTGCATTTTAAGGAAAAAGAACATACGTTGGAAGATTGTAATGTCAACATCTTGGCAAATGAACAGGACTGTTTCAAAAGAGGTATCAACAAGGTCATTTATGAGAAAATAAAGAAAACAAGCCTGAAAAGAGGTGGGGGTTCGACAGTGTGCCATGTAAAATGCCATTTTCACACCTTACCCTAGGCAGTTACGATAACACCTCTTAGCAATAATGCAATTACACCTTGCATTCAGAAGGTTCCCAACACCTTGCTGTTATGATAATTGGGACTTGCCAGGGTACAGATTCTTGTACAAGTCATTCTAAATTTAGAAAGCCAATCGGATAACTAGCTAAACGTCTTCAATAACTAAACTTAAAGACCAGTTGATCTAACTGAATAGGACATATATACCATTACCTTGATGAATGAGAACCTTCACAAGTATTGCGCTTAGATATATTGTGTAGAAAGAATTACCCACAGCACAAACCCTACAAAAACTCCCTGCACTGCCCAGTTTAAAGTGGTGCACACGTGTGTATTTCACAGAACTTCCTAGAATAAAAAGAAAATCTCCCCTTTAGCATGTTGATGATGTGTAGTTACACCCATACAGAAAAGGATTAACAGGTAGCAAAACATGGAGGTGCCTGTACCACTTGTGTCCCCACATTACTATATTCTGAAAGAAAAATAATGGAAAAGTGAAACATTATTATGAATAGGATTGCCAGGGGATTAAGGGCACTCTTTGGGACATTTTAGTTTTAGTACATTATTTTATTTCACTACAGTGCACCTCCAACATCACCAAGAAAAATACCTGAAGTTATTAAAAATGGAAGAGAAAGTTGCTCTTAAATTTTAACATGTGTCACTGATCTTCTGGATGTGTGCATATATCCTTTATTTTATGCTAGCCTATTGCATCCAGATTGAGGCAAACAATGACATACATTATTGAATTTGCTTCAAGAAATGTGTGCATATGTTATAATTTGATTTGTATTATTCAAAAGACTGTTAAATAATTTTCCCCAAGCGTTTATCATTATATTGCGGAGGTAATATGGTCTCCCGTTTCTACATTCACAATGTAATATAGTGTACGGGTCACATTCCTCGTTTTGTATATCCCTTTGGTCTGTGTCCAAAAACCAGGTTGTCAAGAGGTGTTGCATTAAGTCAAAGAGCATATCCACCCCCAAAATTAAGATTTGACCCACTACCGGTCCCACTGTGTGATGTTAAAAAAAATCCTTACCTTACACCTCTGCTCCTTATGGTTCTCCTGCAGTGCCTGTTCAAAGTTGAAAAAAGTAAATAGTTGTCTGCGAGTCATCGGGCCCCTACTGCTTCTTTCTCCTCAATAAGGACTGTGACATGTGCAGGGGAGTGTATTTGTCTTCATATTTTCATAAGGTTCTCTTATAGGGTAGTTAGGAGCGTCTGCTCCTCATTTACCTACTTGTAGCATTTCTCTATCAGAAACGGTCAGCGAACCGCTCAGGAATCTTTCCATGAACGGCATTTGCTGTTCATCAGAAAGTAGCCTTATAAGCAAAAGCAGTGATATCTAGCACTCCTAATAGAAGATTTGTTTCATGTTGACAGTCTGTATCTAAAGGAAGCAGATAAAACACAAGGGCAAGCAATACACTTTTGGATTAACCAAAACATGGTTAATGCAATAAAAGTTTTCAGCCTTTAGGAAGGAAACACTATCCCACTTTTTAAATCATCTCAGACAAAGCTAACCAGGGTCTCGATTATTTTTATGCATCTTAGAAATAATACATAATCAGTAATCTGTCAAAGATGCTTCATTACTCATTCATTGTTGCATCTACAACTACACTGGCAAAATGCTGCAAGGACTGCCTAGGCACAAACTGAACATTGTACCATAAAAGGGTGTAGTGACACCAGTAAACTAACCCCACAATATTGCTGATTCAAGTGGCGCAGGACACTGCTAACTACTAGACATGACAGAATTAATTTGTGGGCTTGTTGATTTAGCAGTTTTCTTCTACTTGCAAAAATAACTAAATATTTTCTCTGCCACCCAAGGATAAAATACAGGGCACTCATCTGGAGGCAAAGTACTTCTGTAACAGGCCAGATAACTGCCTGGGTGAGGACAATGGAGTTCAGCAGTTACATTGTTACCATCATGTGACACATCTCACACAGGAAAGTTAAGGAAGAGTCTTGTCATCCAGGTTATCCAGACAGTCAGTCAATGTCCCAGCTGTTCCAACTGCCAGCCAACAAATCATGCTAAAAGGCATTTCATTTGGTTAAGTATGCTTATATAGATTTGCTTATATCATGGCTGGACAAATCCCAAGAGCCAGGTAGCCAAAGCACCTAGAAATTCACACCTGATGCCCAAATTTTCAAAGAGTTTTCTATTGTTGTCAATGGAGCTGGTTACAAAAAAAAAGGCTTAGATTGGCTCCTAGATTTGTCTAAATCCTTATGTCAAAAATAATTTGTCCACCCGTTTAACATTAATTTAAGTTAGAGTACTTATTTTTTTGCCCAGTTGTTTAATCCTCGTAAGTTTTAGCATGCAATAATTAGTAATGTTCTGTTGGTTGATTTGCTGAACACTTTCAAGTACTTTCTAGCTAAACTATCAAGCCATCCATTTCAACTAAGGTGACAGAACGATTGAGCAGCTGTTAAATTGTTTTCATGACTTGTGGTGTACTGTCAGGGTTACACTTTATGACAAGAAAATGTGTCCCTGTGCATTTAATTAAAAATAAAAACTGATCAAACACAATATTTCAATATACTTAAAAATTGGAATAAACATCATATGGCAACTTTTTAAAAATCAGTTAATAAGGAGATATGGAATATCATTGTGGTTATGATTTATCAGTTTATATTTTAGAGCAGGGATATAGGATGGAATATCTACCTACTGTCTGTACTGTATATTGGTAACTTCTCTTTCAAATGAGAAACTTTTTAAATAGATCTTAAAAACCACAAACAAAATGTCATTCCATTTCTATATTTCAATTTTACCAATAACCAATATGACAGATGCCATTAACACCAACTAAAATGGAGTTCCCCCAAGTTCAGTCAGTCCTTCCCAGTACTAAACCAAAGCAAACTTCTATTTCCATTGTCCTGTGCTTTAACACTGGCACCTACACATCTATACTGAAATGTACCACTGTCATTTGAAAAAACAAAAACTAACAATCAAACAATACTTTTACCTGTATGACTTCATTTACTTCTCGTATACATTCCACCATGTGCTGAAGGATTTGCTCAGCAGTAAGCACTTCATATCGATAATCCTCCTCCTCCTCTCCACCTGGACCTGGTCCCAGAGCACTTCCACCTCCTTCCCCACATATACCAGGTCTCTCTGATCCTCCAAGCCCAGCCTCCACCAACTCTACTTCTCCTAGCTCCAGCTCATCCTCATGATCGTCTGCTCCACTGTCCTCACTGCACTCCTCTTCATCATCAAATTCATAGTTGTATCCTTCGTCTGAGTCCATGTTGGGCTATTAATGAAAAGGCCACTAAGGTTTTCCTGATGTTAACTATGTAAGGGAGGAGCCAACAACCAGTTTAACAAAAATAACAATAAGAGGCAAACAGTTTTTGAAGTTGAAGTGACAACAGTAAAAAAACTGTGATCCAAGAATATGAAGAACGTAGATGACACTTGCTTTCTGCGGCTACTATCGCCACCCTGCCGGTATTTGACAGGCCTGGCCAGTAAATTGCTTTTCGAGGCCGGTACCGGTAATAATTACCGGCCTATACATGTGCAGGTAAATTTATCCTGCTACGCCGCGTTCTCTACTCCAGCTGGACATTGAAAAGATATAGAGCCCGTTAGAGGCCAACGGAGCAACAGAATACCGCTTCTCTCTCTCTGTGTGTGTCATGTACGTGCTCCGTAGCCTCTACTATGGCTACGTCACGGCGCACGCCAGCCCGACTCCGCTACGGATACGTCACGACGCACGTCTACCCCACCGAAAGCGCTATTGTAACGTCATGACGTACCCCGACCCGGCTCAGTTATGGTGACGTCGCAAAATGCGCCATTGTCCTTTTTATCTCACTATGTGGGCTGTAGTGACTTGAGACGGGAGTTTGGTGTTGATTTAATGGAAAAGGCAGAAGTCGTAGTGTTCTAAACTGGGATGTGCTCACTTTACCACAGGTTATGCTTTGAGAGCCATGGTACTCTTAATCTTTCTCAAAGTTCATCATTCAGTGTACAGGGCTTGCTTGTTTACTTTGTTCTCATAAGCAACGTGATTGGCTTAGGTGTGTTGATACAGCAACCCCTTGGTCTGGCTAAAAACAGCATGTATATGTGTAAACTTGTATTTATACAGCACCACTTGGGTACACAGCGCTGTACATGATAGAATACAGAGTTTACAAACAAGGTGATAGTTGCAAGCAATTATACAGATCAGTGAAAATATTTTCATACACTACATATAGCAATTTATCCAAAATGTATATATAAGTGCAGTGTGCCTTTAGAAATGAGATCCCTGCCCTTTCGATCTAAGTGGGTGGGACAACATACTGATACATCTGGGTAGAAAGTGCTCAAGGTGGCTAGCAATCATTTATTGTGCTCAGAAAGGTAGGATAAAAGTTTAGATTTGAAAGTATTAATTGATATCACCTGGTGAAGTTTGAGTGAGAGAGTTCCAAAGGTAAGGAGCAGCAAAAAAGAATTAAGACTGGAGAAGGCAGTGTTCATTAGGGGTTTGTGGAGAAGATTTCAAAAACAAATTGCTACAGACTCTGTCTGGTGAAATCAACTTTGTTGTGATATTGCTCACTCACACGATGGAACCCCCCCGAAATGAGTAATATCACAATAAAGTTGATTATTTCACCAGACGCAGTGCATCTGTGGCAATTTGTTTTGAAAATGTTATATTGCCGTGAAGTGGTACATGGCTCCATGAGACAGCACACAAGACTGACTAAGAAAAGGTGTGTGGTATGTCGATTTAAATATTTTGTGGAGAAGATTTGACAGGCTGGGAGACCAAGTAGAAAAATGTTAGTTAGCAAGACTTGTGAGTATAAGGGCATGCATGAGCAGATTGAGTGAGGAAAGGGCAATATTGCGAAGGAGAAAATTACACGTCCTGGTGGCATTGTTAATGTTCTGACAGAAGGAAATATAGAAGTTAAAGATTACTCAAAGACAGTGAGCAGTTTAAACAGGGTTAATGGCCAAAATTTCAATAGTAATAAATAGGAGTGGGCCAGGTATAGGGGGGAAATAACAAGTTAAATTTTGGATAGATTTAGTTTAAGGTGGCAGTGTGACATTCTTTTGAGATGGAACTTCTGGGATTAGTATCTCTGTACAATCCTTGCCCTCTCTGGCTGCTTCTCTTTGTCTCAATGTTATTTTATTATTCCCATTGGGGTTGTACCCTCCAATATAGAGAGAGAATGCTGTGCACACCAGTCGTATTAGCAATAGGTGTTTATTACCACATCAGTATAACACCATGTAACGTTTCGGCGATATTACTCACGCTTTTATCAGACACATACAAAAGTTAAAATGATCAATTCAACCTTAAATAGACTAGAGACACTGTTGCCATCTAGTGGCTGTAATCAATAAAACAAACAAACCGTTAATTAATTGACAAACAATCAGTTATAATTCACAATGAAAAATATACAATCTAACTACCTCCTGATACTGATACATTTGAAACATAAATCTTAGTAGGACACAAAGCCCTTATTTTTTAGAAAGAAAACAGGAAAGACCCAAATTAACATTTAGCCCTTTGGGCTGTACAGCATCCAAGGTAAATATCCAGTACGCTTCCCTATGTAGTAAGGCATTATGACGGTCACCACCCCTCGAAAGCGGTGGGACATAGTCAATTACCATCCCACGAAGGTCAGATACCTGGTGCTTGGCCACACGAAAATGACCAGCAACCGGTGGATCTTCATGTTTTTCTGTATTGTCTTCCCTTAGCAAGAGCAATGCGAATATCGCTCCTGTGTCATTGAAACCTGCGCTTGAACGGCCCAATAGTTTTCCCAATATATATTAAAGAACAGGGGCACTTCAACATGTATACGCAATACTAAGTGTTGCAATTTAAATATGCTGGTATTTTATATGTACGCCCTGAGTATGGGTGAGAAAAAGACTCTCCCACAATCAGAGCATTACAAATATTACAATTGCTACATTTAAAGCAGCCCCTCCATATCGAAAAGGAGAAAGGAGCTTTTTTATACTTTGCAACTGGATCAGCCTGGATCAAGGTACTGTGCAAAGAACGCCCTTTTGTGTAGACACATAGTGGTTTGCGTCGTGTGACACCCACCGATGACCAGAATCTATCCAGATTCTTTTTAATCACTTGGGACCCAGTCGAAAATTGTTGTACAAAAGGCACTCCAAATTCCTTTTTTCGAGCAGTCCTTGGTACCCCCAACTCTGCCACTATTCCATTCAACATTGGCCTAGAGTATTGTCGGGCTTGGAATTTATCAATCATCTTTCTCACCTGCACTGCCCTATCTTCATTATCAGAACAAATTCTCGACACTCGAGTGAGTTGAGATTTTGGTAGGCCTTTAAACACATGGCGTGGGTGGAAACTTTTCCCATGCAACAGAGTATTACGATCAGTTTGGTTTCGTGTAGAGAGTCATGTGTACAGTACCGTCTGTAATCATCACTTTGACGTCCAGATAATTTACTGTCTCTTTCGAGACTTCTACATTAATTTGGATACGTTCATCTATCGAATTAAATGACTGAACAAACTCAAAGGCCTGTTCTTCTGACCCTGACCAGATGATAAATAGGTCGTCTATGTACCGCCAGTATTTCACTACATGGGAGACATAAAACAGATCTGTGTACACACGACTCTCCTCCAGAAACCCAATGTACAGGTTAGCATATGAGGGCGCTACAGGGCTGCCCATGGCAGTCCCAACCCCTTGTAAGAAATAATCCTGTTCAAACTTGAAATAACTATTGTGTAAAATCAAATCAAGGCATTCAATAAGGAACTCCGCAGGTGGATTACCTGTGTATTTACATGCAAGGTGATATTTTATGGCAGTGAGCCCCTTACTATGCTCAATATTGGTATAGAGTGACGTAATGTCACCATTAATTAAGTACCAATTGCTCTGCCACGGACCCGCACTGTATAGTTTCTCCAAGAAATCCCCAGTGTCCCTCACATAAGATGCTAGTGAGGACACGATCGGTTTAAAAAGAAATCCACATATTGTGCTAAGGATTGAAACACAGACCAAATAGCAGACACAATAGGTCTGAAAGGAGAATTTTGTTCATCCTTGTGGATCTTTGGATGCCCATACAGTACGGGTCTTCGAGGATGTTCCTCTATCAAAAAAACACATATTTGTTGGTCTATCCAATTGTGCATTAATGCCATATTGGCCAATGATTTGACCTTAGCCAGAATTTAAACAGTGGGATCTTGGCTCAAGGGCAAATAAGCGCCAGATTCATTAATATGTCGTCTCAAACCTGCACTGTAGAAGCCATAGTCCATAAGGAAAATTGCGCCCCCTTTATCGGCTGGTTTGAAAATAAGAGAGGCATCTTGTGCCAATGATCTAAGTGCCGATTTCTCCACTTGCGTCAGATTGTCCTGGATCTTTTTGGCATGTGCAGTGCTGGTATTAGACCTCATCAAGTCACAAAAATGATCAATCCCATGATATATACCTGGGGGGAAAAAAGAGCTTTTTAATCTGAATGGAGAAATCACATTACTATTATCATGGTTCTTAAAGAACTCTTTCAACTTTAAAGAATGTTCCAATTTGAACAGTTCCACTTCAAAACCAAATTTATCAAATTGATTTACAAGTTGAAATGACAAACCCCTGTTTAATACTGAGGTTTCTTCCTTAGTCAGAATGTGTGTAAATAAATTAAAGATTACTTGTTCCGAGCTTTCTGTGTGTCCAGGCGCCCTGTTCCGCCTCCCCCGTCGGATCCTCTGCCGCTTCCTAAAAAAGGAACGGATTTCTGTGCAGCTGAGCGTGTACCCTCCAATATAGCACATAGTTTGAGTCAGGGGAATACAAGCAGATTTGCAAAGCAAAAGTATTTTTGCACTGGCTGCAACTTTTGCAGTAGTCCCCCATCATGCAGCTGAAAGTCATTTAATGGACATGTAAACTGTGCTAAATCATTTTCCAACTAATCACACAGCAATAAGCATTTATTGCCACCAACATATTTATATAGTAGCTCTTGGGAATTCAACACTGTACAATATTATAATAATAAAAGCTGTGCAAGGGAGACAAAAAATATTAATACTTAAATATATAAATAAGTATGAGCATCAAAAAGTATACAAGTGCTTGAATCATGTAACCTCAGGAAAGAGGTCCCTGTCCTGTAGAGCTTACAATCGAATTAGGTGGGTAACATACAGAGACATAGGGAAGGGTAGAAGTGCCATAGTAAGAACTTGTGCAGTGTCAATATAACTGAAAATCAAATCATACTCACCGAGATTTTCTTTTCCTGGTCCGTAGCACGGCAGTGGTCACTTAAGGGTTAATTCCCCCTGCTGGGCAGGACACAGCAACCCCTCCCAAAGCTTATAAAAGGTATCCTCCCCCTCACCTCCATGTCTTTTTGATTGGATGTCTGAAAAATAAAATAGTTATAGAAGGGAGGGAGCTTACCACTGCCGTGCTACGGACCAGGAAAAGAAAATCTCGGTGAGTATGATTTGATTTTCAGTTTTCCCTGGTCCTGCACGGCAGTGGTCACTTAAGGGATATAAAAAAGCTTACATATATTGAAGGGAGGGACACAAGTTATGATGCTAGAAGTTTGAATTTATTTATAAGGATGATGCAGCCAGGAGGATTTTCCTTCCAAATCCTGCCTGGTCTGCTGCTGATGTGTCCACCTTGTAATGTTTGATGAAGGTGGACATGGTTGACCAGGTTGCCGCCTTGCATATTTCTTCAGGCGAGGCCTGAGCTCGGAAGGCCCAGGATGCTGCTAAAGACCTGGTAGAGTGCGCCATGATCCCTGATGGTATAGACTGCCTTTCCAATGTAGGCTTGCCCAATGCTTGTTTTTATCCATGAGGATATAGTTGCTTTTGATGGTTGAGACCCCTTTTTTGGACCTGAAAAAAGGATAAACAGGAAGTCTGTTTTCCTAAACTCTTCTGTCTTTGTCAAGTAAGTTTTCAGGGATCTGCCCACATCCAAAGTGTGGGGAATATGATTTTGGTCATGTTGACTTTGTTCGTCAAATGTTGGGAGTACAATGTCCTGGTTCAGGTGGTAAGAAGAGACTACCTTCGGGAGAAACGACGTATCAGGTCTTAAGATCACTTTATCTGGATAAAATTCTAGGAAGGGTTTGGATTTCCTTAGAGATCTTATCTCCCCTACCCTTCTGGCAGATGTTATTGCCACTAAGAATACTGTTTTCCAGGTGATCTCCTTGATTGTTATCAATTCGATGGGCTCAAAAGGAGGTTCTTGCAACATTTGAAGAACCATTGGAAGGTCCCATTGAGGAACTTTTTGTTTTAGCTGAGGTTTTATGTGTTTGACTCCTTGGAGAAATCGTATGATAAGAGGGTCAAGAGCCCAACGAGTGCTAGTTATGGCCGATATGGCTGTTACTTGATTTTTTAAAGTTGACAGACTGAGATTTTTGTGTAATCCCTCCTGAAGAAACTCAATAATAGTTTCCACGTTGTTGGGAAATGGAGAGGCGTATTTGTTATGGCACCATTTACTAAAAGTTTCCCAGGTTCTGTAATAGCTTATTGACGTTGACTTTTTCCGAGATGCTAGGAGGGTACTTATGCTCTCCTGTGATAGCCCTCTTTCTTTTAGCTTGTTGGTTTCAGTAACCAAGCCGCTAATTTCAAAGTTTGAATCTTGGGATGGACAATCGGGCCTTGACGAAGAAGGTCTTCCCTCAGAGGTAGTAAGAACGGGGTACAGATTGACATTTGGAGTGCCCATGCAAACCATGGTCTCCTGGGCCACCATGGGAGAATTGCTATTATCATAGCTTTCTCGTCCCAAATTTTCTTCAATACTTTGTGAATTAATGGCAGAGGGGGAAAAATGTAATAAAGGTGGAGATCCCACTTGAAAGAGAAGGCATCTGTTTCGTCATTACCGGGCTCCCCCACTTTTGTGTTATTATTTTGAACACTTCTGGGTGGAGTTGCCATTCGTTCGGGCATATTTTGTACCTGCTGAGATAATCTGCCTTTGTGTTGGTCAATCCTGGGATGTGCACTGAGCAGATCCCCAGGAGATGGCGCTCTGCCCATGACAGAAGTTGTTTGGCTACTGTCCAAAGTGAATGGCTCCTGGTTCCACCACTCTTGTTGATGTAGGCAACTACCGTGGTATTGTCTGATACCACCTTCACTGCCTTTCCTCTCAGGCGCCTTTTGAAGTGTTTCAAAGCTAGGAACACTCCCATCATTTCCCTCAGATTCTGAGAGGGTGATGACCACTTCCTCGGCCACTTGCCTTGGGCTGTGTGGTTCAAAAGAGTTGCCCCCCAACCATAGGGACTGGCATCCGTCGTTAGCGATATCCAGTGAGGTTGTGTAAGGTAAATGGGTTTTAGATTTTTGGATATTGTCCACCATTTCAAACTATTCTTTGCAGAGATAGATAGGACTAGTTGCTGATTCTGTCCTTTGTGGATTGAAAACTGTTTCAGGAAGCACCATTGGAGTTCCCTTATGTGAAGCATAGCCCATTGTACCGCATTCATGGTAGCTGTCAGCTTCCCTATTATGTGCTGGAAGGCCCAAGCTGGATGCGCTGGGGAAGATCTGAATTTTTTTATTGTCTGGGAAATTTCTTTCTTCCTGGCTGGGAGGAGAGATACTGAAAAGTCCAAGGTGTTCAGGACTATTCCCAAATATTGGATCACCTGGGCAGGAATCAATGATGATTTCTGTTTGTTTATAACCCATCCATGTTTGGTAAGGCATGCTATGGTTATTTGAATGTTCTCCTGTAAAATCTGGTAGTTGTGTGATTTTATGAGAATGTCGTCTAGATAAGCAAATATTTGAATACCTAGTAGATGAAGATGGGCTATCAGAGGGGCTAATGTTTTTGTGAAGACCCTCGGAGCTGTGGCTAGCCCAAATGGCAGGACTTTGTATTGAAAATGTTGGTGGAAAATTGTAAATCGGAGGAACTTCCGGTGATTTCTGTATATTGGAACATGAAGATATGTGTCTTTGATGTCCAGTCTGGCCAGCCAATCGCCCTTGTTTATCTGTATTGTTACTGATTTTAATGTTTCCATCTTGAATTTCCTCACTTGAATGAATGAATTCAGAAATTTTAGATTGAGTATTGGTCTGATGTCTCCCCCGAATTTTTGGTTTTTATGAAAATTTGAGAATATATCCCTTTCCTCCTTTGTTGAATTGGGACTTGTTCTATTATGTTGTTTGTTTGAAGTTCTTTCAGTTTCTTTATTAGAGCTGTTTTTATTTCCATTGATCGCGGAGGTTTTGATATTATGTATTTGTTTGATGGTGGGGAATAGAGGAACTCTATTGCATAACCCTGATTGATGATTTTCAGGACCCAAGAGTCCGAAGAAGTCCGAGCCCATGTCCCCCCAAAGTGGGAAATCCTTCCCCCTATAGGAAAACAATGGGCTCCCAAATGTTCATAATGGCCGAGCTCTGCCTCTGGTACCTCTGCCTCGAAAGGGCTGGGGTTATTCTTCCATGTTTCTTGACGGGAAAATGGTTTCCCTGGTCTGTATTTTCTTGCGTTCCTTAAACTTGGTGATTGAAAGAGAGATGCAGATGCTTGTCTCCCTCCTCTGGTAGAAGGTAAGGTGTTTTTAGCCGAGTTCCTCTCTATTAATTCCTCTAGTTTTGATCCAAAAAGAAGATTCCCTTCAAATGGAATGGCCGTCAAGCTCTGCTTGGAGTAGCTGTCTGCTTTCCACTGCCTCAACCATAATGCCCTTCTGGCCACAATGGAGGCGCTCATAGATTTGGCTGCTAGTTTGACAGAATCCATTGATGCCTCCGAGATATACTCATTAGTATCTTTTATATCCTTGAGCATCTTAGTTAGTTCTTGTCTGGGAACGCCTGCTTTGATGGCCTCTTCCAGCTCTAAAAGCCAGTAGTGGTTGGCCCTAGCCAGACTGGTAATGGCTACCGGTGGACGAATGGCTGCCCCTGCTAGAGAATATATTCTTTTGAGCATGGAGTCCTCCTTTTTATCCATAGGGTCTCTCAGAGCTACTGTATCTTCAGTGGCTAGGATAGTTTTCCTTGCAGTTTTAATGATTGCCGTGTCCACTTTTGGTGGTTCATCCCATGTTGTTGTAACAGACTGGTTAAACGGATAAGTCTTGTTAAAGTTGTTGAATACGAAGAATCTTCTATCAGGAGTTGAGTGTTCCTTTTTTATAGTTTCTAAGAATTGGTCATGTGCATGGAAGCATGATGTATCTTGTGGTTTCTTAACGAACATCCGGTCTGATGTGGAAGGTTGTTCTGGTTCCACAATGCACAATGTTTCCTTCATTCTTGTAATTAAATGAGCTAAAGTTTCCTGGGTCAAGAACTTTGTCGCTTCATTATTTTCCGTAATTAGGTCGGCTTCTGATTACACCATTTCTTCTTGTTCTAGTGGTGATTCAGACATACGTTGTGTTTGATGTGTTGGAATAGGTGAATTGATCATAGTGGATACTTTAGAGAGCATGGATTCAGAAAATGCCGCCAATGAAGAATCCATCATTTGTTTCACCGATTCAAGTATTTGGTCCTGAGAAGGATTGGATTTGGACCTGAACTTGTTGCAATCAGCACATAACTTCTTTTCTGGTAAAGCTGAATTTTCACAGAGGATGCATTCAACCCTTTTCCTTTTGTGGTGGTATTGGTGGTCTTCATCATGTCTGGATGAATAGCTGAAAAGAAATTATTTATATTAGTATCCTTATCCACTTGCTCCTCTCTCTCTCTCTCCCAGAAAGCACCTACCTCCTGGAACTTGAACTTCTGTGTTCCTTGGAGCTCATAATGTCTGTTGTATTGCTGTAAAAGAAATTGGTGCTTATTTAATCCTCAGATACTTAGTTTTGTTACGTTTTACCTTTGTGCTCCTTACTTACTGCAAGGCAGAGTCTGGAGCTTGGTGGGCGCAGGTTCACTGCTGCTGAAGATACAGGAGCAGGTTACCACGATTCCCCCGTTTGGGGAAGGGAGGACTGATTTTTTAAAATTTTCGCGGCACTTTCCGGCTGCTTATGATGACGTCTGCGTCCTTCCGTGAGCGGCGCGCCTAGCCGCTACCTGCTCGTCGCGCAAGAACTTAGGAGCAGGGGGGAGGAGAGAGAGAGAGCCTTGCTTGTTCCTTCGCTGCTGCCCTAGACAGGAAAGAAAAAAGACATGGAGGTGAGGGGGAGGATACCTTTTATAAGCTTTGGGAGGGGTTCCTGTGTCCTGCCCAGCAGGGGGGATTAACCCTTAAGTGACCACTGCCGTGCAGGACCAAGGAAAACAATCCTACACTGTGGTCTGAGAGGTAGGATGTGAGATTAGATTGAACCTGTTTATTGAAGTTCATTGGCGAAGAGAGTGGGGAATAGAATTCCATAGGATGGGAGCCACAAGAGAAAAGGGTTTAAGTTGAGAGGAGGCAGTATGAGGTAGTATTTTGTATATCACTTGTTCAGTGATCCCATTTACTCTTTAATATCTCGTTTTTAGTATATTATAGCAGGTGTTAATGTCACTGATGGCATATACCAAATTGGATTTTAACCTGAGCCACAAACATCATTTTAAATCTTCAAGTGTTGTTACAATTGCAGCTCTGTAAATTCACCCTGATATATACAAATAGTCTTTTTATATAATGTGTTCCATTGGAGGATCCACCAAGTCTAATAGGAGTTTGTACTCCTTTCATAGTTTAACTATGTGTTCATTTGAGAAAGCACTTATGACGAGAGTCAGCCTCTAGTGAGCAAGGCATATAATTCAGGCTTATAGATACCATATAGATATATAGATACCGTTAGGTATATTCAGACAGTGGAAAGCTAAATGTGGCATGGTGGCTAAGTTTATGTATTAATATGAATAGTAAATATTCAGAAAGTTCTTTTTGATCTCTGTACTTTGTACTTTAAATAAACATTATTTTACAATAAACTTGTTGTATAGTAATTTATTGATCATTTGTATCGAAACAGACACATAAACTTGCCAACCTGGTATCCCGGGAGAGGTTATTGAGAGAAGCTGCCTGTGGAATGTCTGATAGAAGACCACCATTGGTGTGCTGCTGTTCAGTTTGGAAGAAATCCTCTTAAACTATACTATACCTGTAGCATCACACTGGTGAAGTGGCTTGGAAACCGAGACTGGAAAAATAGCTGGAAAACAAACTGGTAATTAAAGGGGAATTGTGGTCTCCAAAAAAAAGTGCCCTCTATCCAAGATCACACTACTAACTTTTAAATGACTCCAGGATTATGCTTCTAGCTGCAGTCTATCCAAACTTACAGTGCTTCCTGCTTGTTTCAGCATGCCCACCTGCATCCTATTGCACATGTGCCAGAGATGGCAATCAGAGCCCTCTCTGTAAGCATGCATGCACAGCAGAGTTCTCAAGAGTTTGTTACCAGAAAGCTAGAGAGACACAGGCTGGAATAAAACCCGTTTAGTAATGTGGGGTTAATGGTCACTATTTTGGATCTCGAATTCCTGTGTGGTAATGTAGAGGTTAATGTTTCTGTCTGTGTTCTATCTGTCTTGATACTAAAACCTAAGTATTCAGGTTAAATTGTTGTGTTGTTACTTTGTAATAAGAGGGTTTTGGGTTGCAGTTTGGGTACTCGGTCTCTAAAAGGTTCACGATCACTGTTATAAGCTCTACCCCCAAACTTTGATTGTTTTTAAATTTAGCCACAAACCTGAAAAGAAAAAAAAAAACTCTTTAAGGGGTGTCTGGGTAGAGGAAAGCAGATTTAGATTGTAAACCTTCCTCTTTCGTCCTACCCCACATATGCTCAATGATGTTCATGTCAGGTGACTGGGCTGGGCTGGATCCACCCTGCAGATCCCTTGCACACACCCATACTGGATGTAACCCCAGACCATGATTTTGCCTCCAACAAACTTCACTGTTTTCTAGGTAAATCTCGGCTCCATGCGGGTTCCAGTAGATCTCCTGCAATATTTGCGGCGACTGTGGTGTAATTCAACAGAAAATTCATCTGAAAAATCCACCTTTTGCCACTTTTCCAGCATCCATCCTTTTAGCAGGCTGTGGGACTTGGCAAATGCCACACAGTTTTTCAATTGTCTTTTGTTTAGTGCTGGCTTATGGGCACTGATTTGACCATGGAGGCCATTTCGAGACAGAATTAGAAAAACTGTTCTGGTTGACAGGGATTTCAGGTGACCAGGTCTCCTGTAGCTCTGCTGCAGTTGAAAATGGGCTTGCCTTGGATTTTGGAGCCAACATAAGGTCCTCTCGAGCAGTTGTCTTGCGGGGTCTGCCTGACCTGGGCTGGTCAAAAACTCCTCCAGTCTCTTCAAATCTTTTCTTTATCCTCTGAACTTGACGCTGAGAGACATTGAAGGTGTGCACCACATCAGCAGTGAATTTGGTCTTCAGCCTCTTGATAATCAACACTTTAGTCTTGGGGTGAATCTTAGGCATGTTTGCAGAGGTCTATTTGCAGTTGATGTGAAGGTCTAGTGTACTGGGGTTCTTTTTATACACACCTGACACCTAATTGATCCATTATTAGTCACAGGTGAAGCCCATATGACAAGGTGACAACACTTATGTCTTTGCAAAAATTGACTCAATGGGCTTTACCAAGCTGTGAATATTAGAATACTTTTTGTTAGTTTCATTTTGCATTGAAACATTATTACAAAAGCTGTTTGGGTTAAAATGAACCATTTCTTGAAACAAAATCTGCATTAGAATTATTGTTAAGCAGCACTTCAGGTCTATTTGTACACAAGCGACAAGACTTTTGTCAGAAACTGTATGGAATAATACGCTAGCTACAGAATAATATATGGATATTACACTGTAAGTAGCGTATTATCCCATATATATATATATATAGTTGGTGATACAGGCACACAATTGAAGCTCTCCAACTGCCTGGGTGCTACTCCAAAAAAAAAGTATAATAGATACCAAGATGAGTGCACTCCAAGGACTTTTTAATCCAGGGCCGCCATCAGACTTTTCTGGGCCCCATACTGGGTAAATTACTGGGCCCCCCATAACACGCACCAACTCACACATTACACGCAGACTAGAACACATATTAAACACACACTTTAGCACACACATATTACACTTACATTACACTAAATAGTTGGAACTCATACACTGGTAAAATCATTGGCACAGACTCTGATAAATGGTTGGAATACAGACTGATAAAATCATTGGCACAGATTCTGATAAATGGTTGGCCCACAGACTGATAAAATTATTGGCACAGGCTCTGATAAATGGTTGGCACCCAGATTGATAAAATCATTGGCATAGACTCTGATAAATGGTTGCCACCCAGACTCTGATAAATGGTTGACAGACTCTGATAAATGGTTGGCACCCAGACTGATAAAATCATTGGCACAGACTCTGATAAATGGTTGGCACACAGACTGATAAAATAATTGGCACAGACTGATAAATGTGCCAATGATTTTATCAGTCTGTGTCATTTTTCAGAGTCTGTGTCAAAGATTTTATCAGTCTGTGTGCCAAACAGACTCTGATAAATGGTTGTCACACAGACTGATAAAATCATTGGCACAGACTCTGATGGTTAGACACTGCTAAAATCAATCAATTCCAACCCCAGACATTGCAGGGCAGCCATTTGGAGCAGGGATGTAAGGTAAGGATTTTACACAGTGGGGCCAGTAGTGAGTTAAAATATAGTTTTGGAGGTGGAAATTAAAATGTATACATACAATTTGTAATTTGCACAGCACACTGACTGTGGCTGGCTGCTGGCTTGTTCGTGGATGGAAGGGGATACTGTCCTTCCATTCTAGTCCTGGGCTCCTCGCTACATTCCCTGTGCTTCACCAATAGTTCTTGGGCTGGCCTTGATGACGCACACGGCAGTGGACGGCCATAGGGATTTACATCATGATGCCCAATGTCAATCTGATGGGCCCAATCTACTTCCGTGTTCGGAAGTCTTGTTAAGGTAGATTTCGAACACCACTTTCTTTTAGAATCCTGGGGTCTCCGGGCCCCAGAAGCCTCTCAGGCCCGGGACAACAGTACCTCCTTCCCCCCCCCCCCACCGAAGTCAGCCTTGCCTGTTCAAGGGAAAGTTGGTGTGATACATGTTAAAGGAGTAGTTGATGCGATATGCATTAAAGGGAAAGTTAGTGTGATACGTGTTAAAGGGGAAGTTGGTGCGATACGTATTAAAGGGGAAGTTAGTGCGATATGCGTTAAAGGGGAAGTTGGTGTGCAGGTCTGTTGAATTTTGGATGCAGGTTCAGGCTGCAACTTTAGGAAAACCGGGCAACGCTGGGTACTCTGCTAGTTGATAAATAAGAATTGGGCCCAATCCACAATTATAAGGCTCGCATGACAAAACACTGCTCCTGCCTAGGCTGCGGACGCATAAAATGGGCTGTAACACACGTGAAATGCACAAATGCAAAGTTGCATTTGCGCTTCGATTCCGCTAATATTGTGTTAACGGAGTGCATGTGATTTGCAAGAAATGGTGATTGCATGCACTCTGATAATGGATTGCAGCACAGCGCACAAAGTTCTGCACAAATATATTTAGCATTCCATCTATATACATAGCATAGCAGAACGTTATTACTATGCGCTGCCACATGCATTTATCCTGTTAACATACATGTTTAATTTTAATTATACAGAGAAAAGAAACGCACAGGAAAACGCACAAGCTTTTTGATTGGTGCATCTTTGCTGGGTTTGTGTTGTGCATTCTGGGCGTGTTTATAAAAGTGCAGTATTCTGGACACAATAGATATCTTTTCGTAATAGTATTTATATATTTAGATATCTATTGGTAATAGTATATATTTAGATATGTATTGGGAATAGTACACATACCTACTGAACTACCCTTCCATTCCCATAGCAGACAAACTTAAAGGGTAACTATATTTAAAAAAACAAATTTTGTTCAATCATCAAAAAAGTTTTCAGAAACATAAAAACACCTACTTCCCACCCTGACACAGGTAGACACACGTCAACAGACCTACCTTTTCAATTACGTGGCAGCCATATTTAAAGGGTAACTATAGTAAAAAAAAAAAATTTGCAATTGACCAATCATCAAAAAAGTTGTTTTTTATCCCCCAAACTGACACACCAACGGACCTACCCATTTATTTATTTATGTGGCAGCCATACTTAAAGGGTAACTATAGACAAAAAAACTCATTTTGACCATCAAAACTGTTGATCCCCACAACCCGAAAAAGGTACACGCACCTACTAACATACCTTTCCGGTGGCAGCCATACTTAAAGGGTAACTATAGTAAAGAAACAACGATGTCCTCATCATTGTCAGTTTTAAAATCTGCAGCACAGACAAACATTCCCTTCCAAAATGTAGCCTTTCAAGCTATATTCAAACTTTATACTTAAACTTTCCCTTTCTGGTTTAATTTGATGTTACTGCTAGCAATATCTGACCACTGTGCTTTTGTGTTGTTTATAGTGTTTGATTAGTTGATGCAGAACATAAAGGGGCTTATTTAATTAGGGCTAGGTCCCACTATGTCCGAAATCTGCGCAATGCAACCTTTCGGATCGCATTTGATTTGTGGATTGTATGAACACCCATGTCCCACTACCTCTGCTGTGCTGCACTCCCTTGCTTTTTGATTTGATGCACATAGCATGCATTGTGATTCACCATAATTTTAAGTCGGGAGCTCATCCTTTCGCTCCAAAATTGTATTACAATTTTATATATGGTAGGAGGTGCGATCAGTGGGGCCATGACCTAAGAGGTGCAACATTTTGCCTGTGCTGTTAATCTGCAGCAACTAATTACACATTATTAGATGTTTTCTAACTAGTAGAAAAGATATTATCTGATTGGTTAATTAAACTTTACGGGCAAATTTTTGCACCTCCTATTAAACTCTTCTTTAAAACACAGACATGGAAAGGGATATTTCCAGTAATGGTTTTATGCACAAGCATTGGAGACCAGATCACATGATCATCTGTTTCAGAAACTGGTCATGTGACCATGACCAACTGTCATCTTGGCAGTTGAGTTTGGTGATTTTTGGTGGTGGAGTGCTCAATTTTCCTTTTGAGAGATTTTGCGATTTGGTGAGTTTATTTTACTTGAAAGCTATTAAAGAAGACAAAAAGAAGAAGAAGACGATAAAGAAAAACACCTCGGCTGAGAAGAAGCCAACAAATAGCATCTCAGCTGAGAAGAAAAAGCCGACAAATAACACCTCGACTGATAAAGAAAAAGCCGGCAAATAACACCTCGACTGATAAAGAAAAAGCCTGCAAATAACACCTCAGCTGATAAAGAAAAAGTCGGCAAATAACACCTCGACTGATAAAGAAAAAGCCGGCAAATAACACCTGGACTTAGAAGAAGCTGACAAATAACAACCCTACTGAGGAGAGAAGAAGAGTAATTGCAGAAAGCCATGGAGAGACAACTCTGCAAAAGACACCTAGAGAGACAAGCTGAGGATGGTAAGAGACTATTTAGACATTTTATTTTCCCACAGCTCTGTCCCATCTGTAGTAAAACTAAATAATGTCAATTCTGTGCCCTGGTAGCTCCCCATTCCTGTAGTGGTAGTTTCTATTATACTAACTGTCCCATCTACCACATATTACAATAAAGCAAATATTAGATGATAGGGGAATATTAGGGTGAAATCAAGCAAACCAATTGTCAAAACTGCACACAGCACAAACCAACTGTCAAAACGCTGTCACCATTCCAGTTACAGCAAAACTGTTTACAGCAGAAAAGTTTTTGATTACTTGATTGACAATTGAGTGGTACAGTGGTGGTTGGGAAGAATTACCAGTATCAGTATAGATGCCCTTTAAGGTTAGTAGCTAGAAAATGTCCCTTCACCTTTTTTCTTGAAAAAAAAACCTAGAATTAAAACCAGAAGAGGTTTTCAGACCAGAGATGGATTACCATCAAATTGGGCCCTAGACAGATATGTCATTTGGGGGCTCCTTGTTCTATATTCTTTTATTGTATTGGCTGTAATAATGTAGAAGGGCCCTGATGTTTAGTGGGCCCTAGGCAGGTGCCTTGTGGACTATCCAGGTGTGTTTCAACTGTCTCCTGAAATCCTATTTCTTCCCCGGTGCCTAATTATCACACTGTAGACTTTGTCTAAAAATTCTTTCTACATATATTTATAATTTATTAAAAATTTCCTTTAACATATTCAATTATTAAGATTACAATTTTTAATATGGGCTATAATGCATTTTCTGCTTTAATATAAAGGTGCTGCTGTGAAGAAGCTTTGTGTGGACATTGAAAGACCCTTCTGTCACAAACACCCAGTTCCGGAGACGCCCAGCCACCTATCCGTTACCGGAAAACACACTCCAAGCAACCGACAGGCGGACGGAACAGATCAGACCCGGTGGGTTTAGTGAACAAACGATATATTACACAATTAATATTACTAAATATCAATATATTCGCCGCCACCACATTCCGATTAAACAGCGGAATGACCTGTTACCTATATCTATGGGGTATCCGCGCCCCTACTTCTAACAACCTGTAAGAAAATTGGTTATCCACCTCTAATATTCTATACACAGTTATACAATATATCTATATACCTACACAATACTTCTCTATAGTAGCGTACTTCGAAGACACAGGTTTGTTTTGGGATATACTCAGAATAGGACAATAGCCTATAAATGATTTTATATCATTTATTAAAAGTTGACAAAAATAGTGCATAAAAATATAAAGAAAAATAAAATAAATCACTGAAAATAAAGCGGTAACACAAGTGAGGGTAGAAATGGATAAAAGAAGGAATACTTAAGGATAAATGGCATCTGAAATGTCCGTGAGCAGAGTTCAGAGCTTGTTAGTCCAGTTATAGGAAAAGTCCAAATAATAGTTCCTGCGGTAAGCCAATACGGTCCGTCCTGTTGGCTTGATGTTATTGTAGATGTTATGACAGACACAGAGCTGAGACCCAATTCCACTTTTATCCTTTACCAGAAAATGGGAGGGGTCTGGTCTCTAGAGGGGGTGGACTTGGTTCTGCCCCCGAAGGTTGGTTCCTATTTTTGGAGGGAATTTTAAATATCCAATTCCCCTCCAGTCCATAATCCGTGAACCATACATGTCACATTTAAAATAATATCACGATGGTCCATAACTAATTTTTCCCAACAGAATAAGACCAAATATGACATGTCTGGGATATCGTAGGCCTAGGAAAGATAATATCCCAAGTTTGGCTCGGGCTATGATATTATATCAGGTATCTATTAATGTAGAATTAATTACTGGATAAACTGGGGTATTTATGAAAACCTGAAATAATTCTACATCCTGAATTATTAAGGAATATGAATTACCTTTGATCTGCCATTTGGTTTCTGCTGTGTTCTCTACTAGGAGATTCCCTGCTGTTTTGGTTGCCTCCTAGTCTGGAACAGTGTTTGTATGTTACAGAGGCTTCACACCTTGCCCCTTTGAAGTCAGACCTCTTGCTAGGTCAGCTAACAACACCAAATGGCCATGATTTTGGGGAAAGGAAGCAGGGCTTACAAGTTAACATTAATTAACTCTGGGACAGGGAACAATGTGGGAGCTGCCATACTGCTGGATCATGCCAATATGGTGAAATAATTGAAAATTGGGAGTGCAATTTCAGATATTGTCTATGGAGTTTTACATTGCACCCCTGTTCGTCACACCTTCCCAATGGATGTCCGGAATTACAGGTTTTACACCAAGCTGGGAGAAGGTGCTAATGGGAAGGTAATGCTGGCTTCTTTATTTTCCAGGACGGAGTTTGTGGCTATGAAGATCCTAAAGAAGGAAGAAAATCTGGAGGAGGGCCACTGTCAGGAAAGTGTGTAGTGACTTGGTAAGAATGGGTTAACTATTGGTATTAGTTCTTGCAAAGGACCAATAAAAATACCATTCCACCCTGGAACAGTCCTATTGTTTATATTACGATTAGTGAAGTATGGAACCAGATCTCCTTTTCCAGACAATGTGGGGCCGAACCGTGTATCTGGAATTCTCTTCAGCTAGGAGTTTGGTGGGTACTTTAAGAGGTCATTTTAAGGACAGTCATACATGCAAAATAAATGTATTTCGGTATTGGAATGTGTAAGATAGAAACCAATATTATATTTATGAATGGAACAGAAGGCCCCTCAAAATGATACCCAACATGGAGCCCTTATTCCCTTGCCAAGGCGAGTTATTCATATTTTGGGAAATATGGATTACACACAGGTCATGTTTGGTATTGGAGGAATTGATAATTAATACTGGAGAGGAATATGTGGTCAATATCCCATTTCAATGTACATATCTACATTTATATGGAATCTGCCTAACTGAGGGGAAATGAATGCTTTTGGCTAGTCGTAAATCTAGACATTCCTAGACACTCCCACCTCATGCATACCAGGAGGGGAGTGGTTCATCAAAAGGTTTAAAAACCCTTGTATCCCCTACAACTTTGTTCATACTGAGAGGACATGCTAAAACCGCGTGTATGGACCCGATGTTTCTTCCCGCCCCGGGATACAGGTCTGTGAATATTTCTATCCTTTTTATTTTATATAACTGTTGTACCTATTGTATGTCATTTTATTATAACACCATTTTCTTTTATTTTTGTATTATATGCACTGTCCACCTTTTGGAATATTAAATCTAAAATTTAATAAGTTTTGTCTTTGATGCTCTAAAAGAACTCAGTTAGCCTCTGATAAGTTTATATGTGGTTGAATGGAATGGAAATGGAATGTTTTGCAGTGTAAATGCTAATTAACTCTGTGACTGCTTGTGAAGGACTGATGCTAATTAACCAGTTAGTTGCTGGAGTGAATGGTGTAGTGTTAACCATTTAGCTGCCAGGACAGGGGTGTGCATAGTCAGTGAGAGTCAAGAGTGGGTTTTGGGGCGTCTTTAAGGCCGTAACTTAAAGTGGTAGCAGCGAGTAGCGATTGATTGGTCAGATCACGTGCCCAGCGAACTGGCATTCGTGACAGCCACCTTATGGAGAGAGAGGCACGAGTACTGAGAGCGGTTGCTGGATGCCCCTTTGTGTGCCACGCTTATGCAACCTTCTAGACACAGGTATGGAAAACTTTATTTGAAGGCAGTGTAACCAGTTCTATTATATAAGTGATGTTTATCAGTAAATAATAGGTATTAAGATAACACTGATAATAATAATGTTCTCTCCATCAGGATAAGTGTAATCTGAAAAGTGTTAGACATTATCAGCATTTTTATTAATCACATTTCTTCATTGATGGTATAAGACCCACTGTTACTTTGGTCCCATGTGGTAAAGGAAAGGATTATAATATGTCCTGTCCCAGCTGTCTGCTATTGAGAATTAAAACAACTCAACTAAATACCGCAGACTGGAAGCTTTTTGTTTATTTGTGCCACCTTTATTTACATTTGTTGTAATTATTATTTAGTGTATAGTCACACATAGTATGCTCTATTCTGTACCATCTATTGAATGTTTTCCTGTCTTTGTACACAGAGGAACGCCTTTTTCGTTATGGAGTTTGCCCGAGGAGGAAGCCTGGAAGATCTTTTACAGAACTCAGGCCACCTGGAGATCAACGCCATCAAGTAAGTGTGAATTCTTTACCATATTGCCAATGTATTGACAACTGTGCAGAGATCTTAAAGAAACACTAAACTCAGGTTTTATAAAAAAAAAAAAAACGATGTGCCATCCGTTTGTATTATTCACAGGGAGGTGAGAACGCTTATTCTCACCTCCCTGTGAATAATATTACACTCGGGGGACCTGGAACTTACCTTACCCGCCGCTGCACTCGCAGCCATGTTAGTGGAATATTTGGTTGCAATACTCTTCATGGTTGCAATACAGCTTCATGCAGAGTTAGTAAATAGTCAAAGGCTAGATTGTTCAGGCCAAGCAGTCCCCAAACAAGCATTTACTCGCAAGCAGAGGGCCTGGCAGCGCGGCGGAGGCAAGAGGGAAGGTAAGTAAAGTTTGGGGCATTTTCTAATAATATTAACATAGCGGTTGGGGCTGGGGGGAGAGGGGGAATCTTTGCTGGAAAAATTTTTTTAAGGGTGGACATACCCTTTAACTACAGAGTGCTTGTAGAGGAATGCTGGGAGTTGTAGTTTTAGAACATCTTGAGATTTACCGGTTGCTTATCCCTGCAGTAATATATAAGCTGTTTTTCCATTAATATAGAAATTGTCTATTTATATGTTTTCCAGTTGTACTGAATTATGATTTTTATTTTAAAAATGTTGGAAGAAAAATGGACAAAAAAATCTTTATCTTCCATAGATTTTAGCCCTGAAAAATTGCTGAATGACTTCGGTTGAAGTGCGGTCAGATTCTACCATTTATTAAGATGTTTTTAAGATGAAATGTTAAAATTTCATTATCATTTTAAATTCAAATCAAATTAATCTCACTTTTTTCTAGATGCTACAAGGTAAGGAATATGTTTTTGCTGTGGATTTTTTGTCCTTAGGTGTCACCGTCTACAGGATGGCTGCTGGACGTTTCCCATTTTATGCCGGAGAAGAGGAAAATAAGGTGAAAAGATCAATCCTGAAGTCCAGACCAACGTACCCAGCAAGGCTCAGTGATGACCTGAAAGACTTTCTGAGAAAGGTGTGTAGCAGGATTTTAATAAGAAAGCTTGTTATTGTATTTATACGCTTCTCTGGTAAATTGGTATGATACTGGAAGATGTATTAGTCAGTGTAATCTACCTTGTCTGGTTTTAAAAACTGTTAATGTTCTTTCCTATAGCTCATGAAGAAGAATCCATCTATGCGCCTGGGAACAGCTGGAGATATCAGGCAACATCTATTCTTCAGCGGAACAGACTGGACCCATCTGGAGAGTGTGATACCACCGTCCACTTTCCCACCCAGAGACAAGGATCAGAGAAGATGCTTGAATCAGCCTATGTCCTTCATGGAGATGCTGAGGACGTCTACAAGCAACAGGGAAAAGCTGCAGGACTTCTCCTTTCTCTGCACCAGTTGGCGGGAACACCAATCATCATCGCTTCATTGTCCTCCGGTAAGAACATCAACTCCCACCACCCCCAGCCACAGGTATAACCCTTTATATTTATATGTATCTTCTTTATTTGGAAAAGTAAGACAGTGTTTCTCAAACTTTTTATCCTTGGAGAACCATTGAACCAGTTTTTAATGTGTTGAAATTACATAAAAAATATTATACCGTATATACTCGAGTATAAACCGTCCCGAGTATAAACCGAGGTACCTAGTTTTAGATAAAAAAGGAGGAAAACCACACTGACTCGAGTATAAACCGAGGGGGTAGTATTTGCCACTAAAGATGTTTGGAAACTACAACTCCCAGCATGCTTTATTGATGGGAGTTGTAGTTTTCAAACATCTTAAGTTGCAAATACTTACAAATAAGAGTAAAACCTTCTTTATTTGTGCATACTTTATGCACAAATATAGGAGGATTTACCCCTATTTGCAAGTATTTGCCACTTATGCCACCAATAAAGCATGCTGGGAGTTGTAGTTTTCAAACATCTTAAGTGGCAAATACTTGCAAATAGGGGTAAATCCTCCTATATCTGTGCATACAGTATGCACAAATAAAGAAGGTTTTACTCCTATTTGTATGTATTTGCCGCCACTTAAGTCCCTGTGCAAGTACCGGTAAATGTTTCTCCTACCTTGTCCGGCGGCCGCGCGATCCGCATCCTCGCTCCACAGCCTCTGCACATCCGGATGATGTCACTACCCGGCCCTGATGAAGCCCGGAAGTGACGAGTGAAGGGCGAAACACGTGTCGGTATGCTGAAGGAGGAAGGAGTCCGCGAGCTACAATAAGATCGGTTCATGACTTAACACGCATTGGAAACAACAAGTCAGGCATGGAGGAAATTGGAAGAGACTAAAGTTGATAGACGCGGGTGAAGAGTGTGGTCCGTCTGAGGTGCAGGGCGGTAGCGTCCGACCTCTTTCCTGGCTTCTCACGCTAAGTCCAGTGGTCCGTAAGTACTGTATACACTACCCATATGCTGGAACCTAGTTTGTGTTAACATCTATGTTTGTCGGGACTGATCAGTAGAGGAGTGGACTCAGCCTACACAGCTATAGCCAGGGACGCCTGGCTGGGTGTTGGTTTAGTTTTTATGTCTTAGTATACTGTTGACTCTCTAATGGATAGGGGTACGATAGGGATAGACACTTATTTATGATAAGGAGGATATTTTGTATGTGATCACCAATAAACGTTGTTAGAATTTTTAAGCCATATGTAGTAGTGTGCCTTAATTTAGGGATCTTTTTTATAGTGGGAACCCTTGTGTCTCATTCAATTTATATGTCACTACCCGGCGCCTCTCACTTTGCGGCGCCGGGTAGTGACATCATCTGGATGCGCAGAGGCTGTGGAGCAAGGATGCGGATCGCGCGGCCGCCGGACAAGGTAGGGGAAACATTGACTCGAGTATAAACCGAGGTAAGATTTTTAGGCTTTTTTTAAAGCTTGAAAACCTCGGTTTATACTCGAGTATATACGGTAAATTGTTTTTATTTTTAGTTATTACCAGAATACATAATTCATACAATATAACAGAATGATCAATAAGATTATTTATATTTGAAATGCACAGAAATTTATCACAAGGGGGATCTTTACAGTTCCTGTCAAAAGGAATCCTCAGTATCCTTCCAGGGAACCCCAGGGGTAGAGAAACACTGGATTAACATTTGATCATTTATATAATATTATGTTTTACAACTTAACAAATATATTGTATATATGCAGTACGTGTTATGTATGAATAAATATTTATGTAGTGGATAGAGGAGAGATAGACGGTATAATAGATTGATTGGATAGATTAGATAGATAGGTAGATAATTATATAATAGATTGACATTTGAGACACATATATTGGTATATATGATAGATATGTGCTAACAAGTAGGTATTAGTTACACATTTAATATTGTTTATTAATATTGTCATTATTATATTGATCCAGGGACAAGCTGATTGCCATATTGGAATCAGGAAGTTTTTTTCCCTTCGATCCATTTCATCAAAGGGTTTTTTGCCTTCATCTGGATCAGTAGAAATGGTTGAAATTAAGGGACTCCTGTCTTTCTTCAACCTTAAAAGTAAATGATAGTCTATAGTTAGATGGATAGTGGACCTGCTCAGAGAGTCTACCTTGACGTGGTGGCAGGCTTGTTATCCTTTGGCCAATTCTATTTTATAGCAGGGTCCTAGAGCACTAAAACAGATGTGCCATGAACATAAGCACTATTGGGTCCATCTTAACGATGAACTAACATGTCTCCTGCTGAAGATGAACGTAGGGAAATATTAGCTATGAAATGGGTCGGTTGGTCTGGTATGAAGAATGATGGTCTAGAAAGGGGATTTCAGTGCTGATCTGTTTTGTTGGCCCTGATCCTGGTTTAATCTTTATATTTGACTATTGACTATTGGCTAAAGGATAAAACTAAAGGACTCTCACTAATTCAATTTCAATTAGAAACTTGGTACTGTAGAGGTAAAAAATACAATAGCATAAACCAGCAGAATAAAAATATAATATACCATGGATAGATTAAATAGGATAATAATGTTGAGGATGTTAAAATCTTAAAGGAAAACTAAACTGTAAAAATTAACTTTTAAAAAATGAAGTCCCTTGGATTATTCCTATCGCCTGTACAATTTTGTCGAGGAGCACCAGCATGTTCAGTTGCGGGTTAGTACAGGACTTTCCTGTATTAAAGTGTTAATATCAGAAGGAAGCCTGGTAGAAGAAGTTTTCTTTGGGCTGGTGCTCCTCACTGAAAGGATACACACATACTCACTAATTAATTTTTTTATGTATTACACAAACAATCCCATTTGTTAACATTAGATATGAAATATAGACAGGGGAATACATGGTACAGTGTGAACACCCTTGTCTGGTTTGTGATCAGTAGTAATGTTTAGGAGAAAGCAGTTACCAATAAAGTTTTATAACATGTATAGCAGTGGTGTTTATGTCTGGATATTAGGTATACAAGGGGGTAAAAGGAAATATGTATCCTGTAGAAAAGACCAAATATCTAATACAACCCTTTAACCATTTACATTTCATCATTATGTAACTGTCATCCACAGACTTTAGAAATGTTTCTTAGCACTTTCTATGCATATAAATACTTTTAAGGCAGTCCAGCCTGTGGCCCTCTAGATGTTTAACTACAACTCCCACCATTACTTGCTTGCAGAATGCAACCAATCCTACATAGTTTTTATTCCTAGTGCAAGATCTAAATATTACATCAACTGTGCCTGTAACTCTCAGTGACAGTGCCATTACCATCCTTCTGAGGGTATAGACAAAGCTGGAGGTGGGTGGTGCTCGGAGTACTGAATAGCACTTATTTTATCAAATATTTGCACCTCATCTGCAGTGTTCAGCTAACAATGGTTGCGCGAAGTGGGCAGAAACATGTCAACGCGATAATAAAGTTGTTGTCCCGAGAGTGCGCCCCTTAATATATGGTTATATATATATAATTATCTATTGGTAATAGGGACAGAATAGTGTGCCAGCAGGTAGCAGTCTGTGCCCTCTGGGCTCTTTCTTTTTACAATATAAGAGTTGTACAGCTTGTTCATTTTATTCAGTTTGTGTGAAGGAGTTTTCTTTATCATTTTTGTATATAGCATCCTTATTAAAGATAATTTACTGGTTATCTATCTATCTACAGTATATATATAAAAGTCAATGTATTCATGTGTGTATGTATGTTCCAGAAAAACTTCCAAACGGCTGTGATAATTTTCATGAGACTTGGTATACTTATGTATAAGTATCTGGAAAAAAGCATAGCTACTTTACAACTTTTAAAAATGCCTCCGTACCCCTTTTCCCAACATTTTTTCAGTTAATTAATCTGTGTGCTGCCATCTGGTGGTGAATCGAGTGAATCACGTTAATTGCACACCTAAATATCGCAGATTGTTCAGGGCAGTACAATGCTTTGCTTCATTTTGTTCTGTTGATGCTGTGATAGGAGGATAAAGCTGTCAATCATGAGGAGTAGCAACATGTGATGTAAAAATGTCATGTGACCACACACTCGGTCATCTCCTCTCACTTGTGGATCGCCTAGAGTCAAGATTGAGAGGTAAACTGACCAATCCTAGATAAGTCTATTTACTGCAGTAAAAAGTAGAGTACTGTGATACTTTTAATGGACTAACAGTTTATTTTAGTAGAGAAGCTTTCGAGGGATCTACCCTCTTCCTCAGGTCAGAGCAGTACTGACCTTGCAACCTTACTGACCTTGCGAGGGTACCTCATCCTTGATAAGTCTCTTGTACTGGGGGTTGGGCAGGCAGCTACTGTCACAGTTTGCAGCAGTCTGAGAAAGTAGCTAAGGAAATATTTAGTTTTATTTAAGGAAAGACAATGACAGCTGTGAATGGGATGACATCCCGTCCAACACCAAGGAGCTAATATGCACACTGGAATGCCAACACACGTGACTCTTCAATGCAACAAACTTTATTCAAACACATAACATCACAACAAGGACCTCCATTGCCTTACGCGTTTAGAGCATATCCCACGCTCTTAGACATAGGCTGAGGGGAACCGGCATGCTTAACACTGTATCTTATATACACCCTCATTCAAAGTATTAACCCTATCCAATCTGTGCAAAATTTACAATCTACAAAAGGTGCAATTATATTAATAATATACATAAAGTGCAGCCGTATTTATAATATCCACCTTCACAATTCTAAAATTAAAGTACAACATTTATAAAGTGCATAGGGGGTTATTCAATAAAAGTTTTTATCGTTTAAAATGGTGCTAATTTTGCCCCAACCAATCTGATGTTAGCTTTCAAATGTTACTTAAGTTCTGATTGGTTGGGGCAAAATTAGCACCATTTTAAACGATAAGAACTTTTATTGAATCTCCCTGATAGTGTGCTAATACATACAAATACTGTTATACCAATTCAAGTTATTAAAGTGCACAAATACTATGTATTACCACCTGTAAATAAAAACCTTATAAATATAATAAGAAAATATAATAAGAAAATATACACATCTATGTAATTATAAATACTCATAAAAAATATATTTATATATATATACATAATGTATACATATAGATACATAATCTCAAGTGGATATTGTAACTATACGTGATGTACATGATCGATCCCTACAGAAAAGAAAATGTCTCTCCACTGGACTATTCTCATCCCTATTAATAACATTCCTACGATCTCCTCTAAAATGGGATTTCAAAGTTCTGCTGGTACTCCCTACATTTTGTATATCACATGTGGTACATGTTAATAAATATACCACATGTGTATAATTACAATTCACATATTGATTAAAATTGTATACCATACCTGTGGCATAACTTCTGCATATATTACCTACTTTAATATGTTTACATGTAGTGCATCTCACTGCACCACATTTAAATGGGCCTTTTAGTTGTAGCCAACCCTTTTTTCCTTTATTATTAAAATTCAATATGTATAAACTAGGGGATAATATGTCCCTTAATGGTTCCGCACTTTTTGGAACATACTTGCAGTCTTTCAGTACTTCTGCTATATGCGCATCTGTTTTCAAAATTGGAAGGGGTCCCTTTATGATCTTTACTATTTTATCGAATTGAGGACTGTAACTTGTCACAAAGGACAGTTTGTTTCTGTTTTCTATTCTATCCTGAGCTGTATCCTTATTCTTCTTTAAAAGAATTTAACTATCTAGTGATAGGGCTCTATTGAAAGCTTTCTCTAAATTTTTATTACTGTACCCTCTTTTCTGAAATTTTTCTTTTATTATTTTGCCTGCCGCACAAAACATGCTATCATCCAAACAGTTACTTCTTAGTCTTGTGAACTGTCCATATGGTATCCCTTGAATGTAGTGTCTCGGGCGGTTAGAGTCAGCTCTTAACAATGTGTTACCCGATTTTTCTTTCTCAAAAACTTTAGTGCTGATTCTACTTCCATCCCCTTGGATATGAAGATCTAAATAGTGTATACTATCACTGCTATAGTTAAATGTAAATTTCAGATTGTACACACTGTTATTGATTATTTGAAATAGACAATTAAATTCCAATTCACCACTATTCCATATCCAAATAATATCATCTATATACCGTTTATGGACAAGAACTTTTTTACTGGACATCAAAAACCTGGGCATGGTGTAGAGTACTGTTTCCTCCCACAAGCCCATGTACAGATTTGCCTATGTAGGGGCAAATTTTGCCCCCATTGATGCCCCTCGTTTTTGCAGGTATGTAACCATATCAAATTGGAAAAAGTTGTATTCCAGAAGATAATTTATAGAATACAAAATAAAACTCTTACATTCTTGAGTATATGCACTGTATTTATCTAAGTGATATGATATGGCAATAAGACCCAAATAATGGGGAATGCAAAAATAAAGCCATACAACATCTATCGTTATCCAATTATATGATTTTTTCCAAACCATATCCTCTAGAACATTAAGAATATGCTTAGTGTGTCTCAAATATGAGGACAACCTACATACTAAAAGTTGGAGAAGTGAATCAATCAATTCTGATAAACCCCTGTGAATGGGATGACACTGCCCACACTGCAATACAACTGCACTGTAAGGGGTTCATTTTACTTCACACCTTGTGTCTCTTTTTTCCCAAAAACTACTGAAACCTCAGTATTAAAGGCCACGTACACACTCTTTTCACCCACCTTACTTTTCCATGTGTCATTTTTGGAAGAAAATTGTGTTTTCTGGGGGACATTGTGTGTCAATAATTAAATTTGATCGATAACAGTAAAAAATTAATGTGAGATGTTGTACCCCATTATTAAAGGGGAAGTTTATGGTATGTGCGCTAAAAGGGCTTTTCAGAGTCTGAGCCAATGATTTTATCAGCCTGTGTGCCAACCATTTATCAGAGTCTGAGCCAATGATTTTATCAGTCTGTGTGCCAACCAGACTGATAAATGGTTGGCGCACAGACTGATAAAATCATTGGCTCAGACTCTTATAAATGGTTGGCACCCAGACTGAAATTCATTGGCACAGACTCTGATAAATGGTTGTCACACAGACTGATAAAATCATTGGCACAGACTCTGATGGTTAGCACACAGACACTGCTAAAATCAATCAACTCCAACCCCAACCAAAGTAGGAAAAGCAGATAATTTAATTAAATTTGTAAATAAAATTTGTAATTTGCACAGCACACTGTCTGTGGCTGGCTGCTGGGTGGATCATGGATGGAAAGGGATACCGTCCTTCCATTCTAGTCCTGGGCTCCTGCCTACTACCCCTGCGCTTCACCAATAGCTCTTGGACAGGCCTTGATGATGCGCGCAGCAGTTGACGGCCGTAGGGATTTACATCATGATGCGCAATGTCAATCTGATGGGCCCAATCTACTTCCATGTTCGGAAGTCTTGTTAATGTAGATTTCAGATACCACTTTCTTTTGAAATTCTGGGGTCACCAGGCACCAGAAGCCTCTCAGGCCCAGGACAACAGTACCTCCTTTCCCCCTGATGGCGGCCCTGGGAGCAGCGTTGTGTGCAGTGCAAGTGTGCGAGTCAGAATCAGTTATAAACGTCTGGCAGGGTCTGCTCATTATCACTAGTCTCCCCTCACACAGTTGCCCATTGGAAGTAAAAAGGCAGGAGAGACTCTTAAAGCTGCTTCTGGGAGTTGATTTAATGTTTCTCAGTCACTGAGCTGCTGCAATGTGTCTGGATATTAATTAAATCTTGTAAACAGTACCCCAGATTTGTAAAGTGCTGCTAAGAAAGGTGAAAGTGTTACAGTCAGTGCTCCAGCTCCACCAGACAGTGTTACAGCCAGCCCACTTGCTCCATCGGAAAGCCTTCCAGCCAGCCCTCAAGCTCCACTGGCCAGAGTTATAGCCAGTGCCACAGCTCCACCGACCATTGTTACAGAGAGCCCTCCAGCTTCCACCAGCCACTGTAACAGCCAGCCCTCCATCTCTACTGAACACTGTTACAGTCAGCCTTCCAGCTCCACCAGCCAGTGCATCCTCCAGCTTCACTAGCCAGTATTACAGCCAGTCTTCCGGTTCTGCCAGCCTGTGTTACAGCCAGACCTCCAGTTTACCAACCAGAGGGAGATTTTGCTTGGCTTTTAGGGAGGAGGCAGCAAATATGCATTTTGCTATGTCAATACACCTTTGTCACCTGGGACATGCTGGAAAGAAATCAGAGCAAAACTAGTAGTTTAGAAGGGGAGAGGGAGCAAAAAGTGGTAAAGGCTTCTATAAAATATCCAGGACATAGTAAAATATGGAGTAAAGCAACCCATGCTATGATGTCCTGATTGCTTGGTTAATAATTATGAAATTACAAAAGCAAACTATGTAAGTTTCCTATTGGATTTCTGCCTCTTTTCCATTTCCAAGTGATCTCTTCATGTAATGTCCTGCTGTCTGGGAGCCATAAACACCTTATCAGTGAAGGAAAAGCAAAGTACTGTATGCAAGGATACCTAATGTAAAGGTTTACATTTGAATTCCTGAATAGGCACATAGCAACTCTAAATTGGGCAGCAGTGCATTTTAAAATGCAAATAACAAAATCAAAACTTGTTGTAGGTTTGTTGTCAGGAAATGCCAAATTTATTAAGTCATCCGCCAATTTCCTTTAAAGAGTTTGCAGTAAGAGGAAATAGATGCCATGTTAATATTAGATGTGACTTGAGAGGTTTATTTGAATAGTTTGACATTTGAATAGTTTGGAAATTATTATATTTTATCTGGAATGTACAAATATTTTATGCTGCTTTTAATAAAATGTATTGAAACCCCCCCCAAAAAAATTTGCAATGTACTGAAAGAGATTAAAGGGTAACTGTAGTCTCAATACAATAAAATGCATATCTATCTGTCTATCCATATATCTATGTCTCAATATCTATCTATATATCTTTCTAACTATCGCACTGTCTATTATATATCTCTAAATCTATCTATCTGTCCGTCTTTCTATCATATATCAATCAATATATCTATCTATCTATCTATCTGTCTATCTATCTATCTATCTATCTATCTATCTATCTATCTATCTATCTATCTATCTATCTATCTATTAATCTGTCTGTCTGTCTGTCTGTCGGTCTACCTATCTGTATCTATCTATCTATCTATCTATCTATCTATCTATCTATCTATCTATATATCTATCTATCTATCTATCTATGTGTCACAGGAGGTCACCCCAGCAAATGTGCTTGTTTGTTAGAAGGGAGAAGTTTCCTCACACAGCAGCAGCCAACCCCCTCCTCCCCCACCCACTTTCAGCAGCATGTACTTGTCTGTTAGAAAAGAGAGAGAAGTGTCTAACACAGCAGCACCCCACCCACTATCAGCAGTGTCAGAAAGATATGTTAATGAGCTCTATAGTGTCAGGCTGAATAGGCTCATTATTATGTAAATGAATGTATCCAGTGTCGGCAAGTGGGCAGTGACTAATAGGGAATTTTCAATATTAATAACTGCTCCTAACTGTCCCTCCCACCCCTTAAGTTGGCCATACACATGCGATTTGTACATAGATCACAGGTATCTGTCGGCGCACATGCTGTGGAACCGCATACACATACCCGACCAATCAGGCGGTCATGCGGCCATACACGGTACAATCATATCGGCTTCCTTTACTAATGGTAAATAACGGCCAATGGAAATTTTCCATCTTTCCAGACCAACCATAGAGGGCGACTATGGTCGTTGGTCGGCACTCCGGTTGGCAAAACCCCATACACATGAACGATAATGGGTAAATCCCGTTGTTCCACCCATTATCCCATTATCCACCCACATGTAAATAACATAATTTTACTACCCTAACATTGTACTTTCAGATTATACAAAGTTGTTTGAGTGAGTATAGTGACCCTTTAAAACTCATCATTAAACTGTCTCTTTCATAATGGTAGTATTTGTTAAAAGGAATTGTCCAACTTTATCACTATTTACCCTAACCATAAAAATTAGGAGACCTTTTAGACTCCTGGCAGGCACATTGGTAACTATTCTTTGTGTCCTTTTTTCTTGAATGTGTGGGCTAGGTACTCATTCTCCACCATATTTTGATAATCAATCTTATCCCATGTTAATCAATCTTCCATGTTTTAGCTATAATGTTCCTAGCTGCTGAACATATGATAGTAAGGTTAAATAAGGCTGTGAATGAGGAAAGCTGTATAAGGGATTTAGAAATACCTCACAGTAATTTTTCACCTATTCTTTTGTCATTTTTATTTTATTAGCTATTTGACAGTGCAAAAATAAAAAAGTCCCTTGTGGCCATTTGGATGGAGGTCATTTGTGGGAATGGCTGTTTGTTCTTTGGGCCTGGCTTTCTAGAACAATTTGATGGCCTTGTATGCAAAAAGATGTCAAATGTTGTCTTATATTTGTGCCAGGGCTAAAGGTTCATACACACATGCGATGCGGGTGCCGACCCATCTGGACGGTTGGGCAACGATCCCCGACTGAACGGCCATTTTGGCCAACAAAGTGCTTATACACTGCACGATTGTTGGGCGAAAAGGCCATGCGTACACATTGTTTGTCATGAGTGGGCCCCCGTGATCACATGTGTGTAAGCTTAAAACATCTTGTACTCTTCCTTGTGGACTTTTTGTAACCCCTACCTATTTATTTCATCCCTTACTTAGGGCTTAGTGAAATTTCACTATCCATGGACGGCTGTTTTTCCGTTTATCTGTGTCATACCTTTTAGTAATATATGGGTTACATTTTTGTTTTTGATGATGTAAACAAAAACTCATTCCCTCTAAGGGCTAACAACTAAGCCAATATTCTGCCCACAATCACATTGCATGGCATCACTGAAATAAATAGAGAAAAAAACTAAAAATGTTTGGATTGTGAAAGTAAAAAAAGTATCTTGGAGTATATAATATTTTTGCTAATTATTGCAGTTAACCCATTCACAGATTGTTTCATTCCATGCTGGCTCTATACATTTTAGATATTTACAGGGTTATTCAATAAAAGTTCTTATCGCTTAAAATGGTGCTAATTTTGCCCCAACCAATCAGATGTTAGCTTTTATATGTTAAATAAGTTTTAATTGGCTGGGGCAAATTTAGCACCATTTTAAACGATAAGAACTTTTATTGAATAACCCTGTATATACATTAAGAGGAAGATTCAATAAAAGTTCTTATCGTTAAAAATGGTGCTAATTTTGCCCCAACCAATCAGATATTAGCTTTCAAATGTTAAATAACATCTGATTGGTTGAGGTAAAATTAGCACCATTTTTAAAGATAAGAACTTTTATTGAATCCCCCTGTAAATATTTAATTGCCAAATCTACTTCTAAATACAGAGTCTGTGATTTTACCTCCCCAACCTGGTCAATTCATTTTGCTACTGAATGTCAACTACAAAATGATAGGGCCAGGAGGTACATTTGTAATGGTTTTTAGTGTGTGGCCAGCTGCCAGGGTAACAAAATGTATTCAAATATAACCTTGCTGAAGATTAGAAACTTTCCAAATTTAAAATGTAATGTTGGGTACACACAGTCTTAAATATAGGAAATGTATGTTGGGGAATTTATAGATTATGGCAGACAGCTGCCTATTGAATCTGTCTGTCATCATCTAAAATCTTTATTGTGTGTACTGTGTGGATGTCACTCCTAACTCTGTAGTGTCTCCTAAAAACTCCTAAAGGAAAAGTGAACTATTCCTTTAATGTATTGATGGAAGTCCGTGAGGTTAAGGAGATATGCCTTACATTCTGTTCTTCAATCAATATCTCAAGAGCCAGGAACAAAGATAGAAGAAACTTACCGTTCTTGTGATCCCTCGCAACCACATTGACTGGTCTGGACCGCTTGCTAGTTCTGATTAACTGTAGAGCGCATGCACGATAATGCATGCTATAGTGGAACAGAACCAGGAAGCGGTAGGGAATTTCAGTGCGGCTGCAGTGGATCTCACAAAAGGTAAGTTTCTTCTATCTTCGTTTCTGGCTCCACAGAAATTGACGGAAGAACAGGAGGTAAGGCATATCTCCTTAGGGCTAGGCCACACTAGTGCGTTTTTCGCGTGTTTGCGCTCGCGTTTGCGCCCATGATTTTCGCTAAACCGGAAATCCTGAGAACACGAAAATTTCTGCGATTTCCATTGCGCATGCTATTGCGTTTTGCATTCAACCATTTTTCGCGCAACTGCGTTACAATGGTATAGTAAAATATAAGCAAATTAATTGGATGTGCACTAGGCTTCTATTTTTTGTATGTATTGAATTAATTTGGTCTCTAGTTGCACTCTGTGTGGATGTATACTATCCCATTTCTATATATATTGCTTGTTGCACTGGGAGTTGACCATCCCTCTGGGAAATGTGTACTCCACCCACATTGGGTCATGTGTTCAAGTACTGAAAGCTGGAGAGTTAAGGTGGCCATACATCTGTGCGATATTACTTACCCGACCGAGCACTCACACGACGTTTATTGATCCGTCCGGAACCGCCTCTCCCGATCTTATATTCGACCAACATGCACTCGCAAAATCCCTTTCATTTTGCAATTACATATTGGTCGAATATAAGATCAGGAGAGGTGGTTCCGGCAGGATCGCAGGAACTTCGCGTGAGCGCTTGGTCGGGTAAGTAATATTACACAGATGTATGGCTTTAGTCCCAAGAAAGCAAGCGAAAGAGCAGCAGGGACTTTCATTTCATAAAAGGCAGGTAATGATATAAAGACAAAGTTTGAGAATTACGTCTCCTAAGAAGGTAAAAAGTTACTTAAAGGGCATGTCCACCCCAAAATTTAACTTTTGATATGTGGTAGGGCATGCTCCCCCAGCCCCAACCGCATTACTATAATTGTTAGAAAGTCCCCCGATTCTTACTTACCTGCCCTCTCTCCCCTGCTGCAGTGTTCAGGCCCTCTGCTTGCATGGAATTGAAAGCAGGGGGCGGGACCGGCAGCCGCGTCCGTGATTGGCTGAGAGGTAGGGAGGGCTGCACTGAGCATGCCTCAACCTTGATGAGGTTGAGGAAGTCTCAGGCACAGCATGAGTCACACACTGCTCCTACACAGCAGTTTCCTGGACTTTGGAGGGGCACAGAAGGGGAACTATTTTGAGCAGGAATGTAAGGTAAGGATTGTTTTAAACTACTTGATGTGGCCAGTAAGGGGTTAAATTTTAGTTTTGGGGGTGGACATGCCCTTTAAGTAAAAAAGGTTCAAAGTTAGGACCCAGCAGAATAAAGCAAACCGTGAAGTGGTTGCTGGGCTTAAATAATTTGGCCAAGTTATTGAACTAATTTCTTTAATTTATCCAGAGAGAAGGTCAGACTTTTTAAGTCCCAATACAATGGTAAAGTAAAATATAAGCAAATTAATTGGATGTGGACTAGGCTTCTGTTTTTTGTATGCTGTGGAAAGTTATACTAGTTCTCTAATCGAATAAGTGCGTAGTTCTTTTGCAATCAGAAATCCATCAATTCTTGAACTGCAAGAGTAGAAGAAGATGAAGACTTAGTTGAATCTGGAATGAAACTAGGGTGGAAGCCACAATTTACTTGAAAATGAGTAAACAAAATAATGTTATAGACAAACTCTGCTATTGGGAGGAGAGAAGGACAATTATCTTGTGCAGCAGTCGAGAAGCATTGGATGTATTGCTCCAAGGTTTGGGCATTGGACTGAGGATGATATGCGGAAGAGTGGCAAAGTTTGATTTGAAGGTTTTTACAAAGGTTAGCACAGAACCTTGAGATAAATTGAGACACGTGATCAGAGATTATTTCATCGGGGATCCTATTAAAGGGCATGTCCACCCCCAAAACTATAAGTTAACCCACCACTGGCCCCACTGTGTAGTGCATAAAAATCCTTACCTTACATCCCAGCTCCAAATGGCTGCCCTGCTATGCCCCTCCAAAATCCCAAAAACTGTCCACCAGGAGCCTAGAAGAGTACATATAGGACTCTTCCTCCTGTCTCTCCTCCGGGAGAATTTGCACATGCCCAGTGCAGCCCCCCCCCCTCCCTCTCCCACCCATTTTGGTCTCCCTCCCATTAGTATAATTCCCCTTTGGGGTACTGTAGGTCTCCCTCCCCCCAGCCCCAAACACCATATTATTATGTCAAGAAACTTCCCCAATCTTTACATACTAATAGGGTGTTTGGAGCTGGGGGAGGGAGACCTACAATATCCTAAAAGTTGGGTAGAGGGGTGGACATGCCCTGTAAGTCTAATAACCTCTTTGTTGAAGACTGACGATAATTGCAAGGAAGATGGAAGCCCAGCAAGAGGCATTAAGTGCATTTTCAAAAATCTGTCCACCACCACTAGTATAGTGTCAAAAGCTTGCACCAAAGGGAGTTCAACAATAAAGTCTACAGACATATGGCTCCATGGGCGCCTAGGAGGGGATAAGGTAAAAAGGCAAAAGTAATCTGTCAGGTTTACTGTGAAGAGACTTGTTTCGTAAACAAGTGTCACAAGTTAGAACATACAGGGAGATGTAATAAAAGTTCTTATTGTTAAAAATGGTGCTAATTTTGCTCCAACCAATCAGATGTTAGCTTTCAAATGTTAAATAAGATCTGATTGTTTGGGGCAAAATTAGCACCATTTTTAACAATAAGAACTTTTATTGCATCTGCCTGTTTGTCTTTACAGTACTTGAGCAGGTTTGACCACCAGGAGGTAAGTGACCCGCAAGAGGATGTTGTGGGTCATCTGTAGCACCTGCTGACAAAGGTTTTCAGGGACAAAGATTTTATCCTTAGAAAAGAGGGCCATCTCGAGCTGTTAATCCCAGGGAAGTCTGAGCAGAAGGAGAAATAGGACTGGAGACAAGGATTTCAGATTCCATATGAAGGAAATTGTGCTGGTTGAGAATAGTTTAAGGAGTATGATCTTCAGGGAGGTCAGAAGGAAACATCTGGGAAAGAGCATCAGGCTTACCATTCTTTGAACCAGGACGGTATGTTATATGAAAATTAAAACAGGCAAAGGACAGTGCCCATCTAGCTTGTCTGGGTTTAAATCATTGAGCTGTTCTGAGATGCTCTAAATTCTTATGATCCGTATAGACCAAAAGTGGGTAAATTGCCCCCCCCAGAAGGTAATGCCACTCTTCGAATGCAGCTTTAATGGACAATAGTTCTTTATCATACTTCCTCTCCATGGGTGACAATCTCTGGGAGAAGAAAGTGACTGGATGAAGATCTTTCTCTCCGGACCTCTAATAGAGAATGGCTCCCACTGCAACATTTGAGGCATCGACTTTCAGGATAAATGGTTTAGTCAGATCTTTTTTTAATTTTTTTTAAGAAAGACAAAGGCATCTTGGGCTTCCGGAGTCCCTTGAAATGTAATTGTTTTCTTGGTAAGATTCGTGATAGGAAGAACAATTTTGGAAAAGTTCATAATAAACTTTCGGTAAAAGTTGGTGAACCACATGAAACGTTGAACCTCCTTTCTACAGGAAGAGGCTTGCCAATCTAAGATAGATGACACCTTAGTGGTTTCCATAGAGATTCCCTCCGTTTAAATGACCAAACCAAGAAACTGAACATTCGTGACCTCAAAAATGCATTTTTCAAGCTTGGCATAGAGTTGGTGCTCACGAAGAAGAAGAACTTTGGAGACGTGGAGACGATGAATAGTATAATCAGAGAACAATATTAAGATGTTGCCAAGATACACAATTACAAAGTTGTCAAGGAAGTTTTGGAAAATGTCATTGGTGAAGGGCTGGAGTTTCATGAGTAATTTCGCCTGAAGCAATAGGAGAGCTATCTACACAACAAAGGGGAAGTAGTCTTTCTTGGAAAGGAATGGACAGTTCTTTAAAGAAACTGGCATCAATGAAATTCTCACAAGCCCCAGAGTTCAGGATTGCGTTAACTTTAAAGGACATCTATAGTGAAAAAAAATATATTGCCCCATTGCAAAGTTAAATTCATGTACTCTGTGCTGCCTTTCTCCTACCTCTTTCAGTGACTCTGTTTTTCCATGGTGTCAGATCTCTCTGCAGCTCTCTCCCCCTCCCCTCTGTTACTTCCTTCATGTCTAAACACCGGCTGCCCGACAAGCTTCTCTTGTGCAGTAGGACTTAAAGTTCAACAACCTGAAAAACACACCCACGCACAGGAAGGACTGGTGCTCGGGGTCGCCTTAGTATCCGTGTGGAGTTAGTAAAGATCCATCAGTAAGCATGCATCTTTTCCTCTTCAGGGGATATCATTGTCGGGTCCACTTCGCCTATTTGATTGATGTCAGTCCCCCCCCCCAGCCAGACTTTGGGGGTAGGGGAAGGTAAATGAGAGATAGCATGTGTTAGTGTTATACTAGGGAAGAAAGAGAAAAAGAGATTAACATATTTTAATGCTATTTATATGACATTTCCAATATTATATAATAACAGTCTACAAATTATGGTTTTCAGCATAGGTTAAGTACAAGTTGTTGGTTACGCTACTCTGTGGATTAAATACTATGCTTTCAGTTTTCAATTTTTGGTAAAGCAGGTCCAATTTCCCAAGGTTGCATCAGTTAGTCTAGGTGTAGTTTCTCTAAGATTAAACCACCTGAATTTTATGTGAGGCCAACCATCACTTTGTGTACCGTACATCATTTGCATACGTAATCACCCTGGGGCCGAACCTTTATATTTTTATATGGCTATGTGGATACTCCAGGGTAATATAATCCTTATAACTTATAACCACTGTCAAAAAAGTATCTAAAATGGTTGCGTGAATCGCACTCACTTAATTAAACATGGAGGCACATGTGTAGCAAACCCTGTGCCTATCGCTGGATCGATATTCCAAACCCAGGAACCATTTGCTTAAATACACTTAAGGAAGTCTTTAACTCACCAATCCCCTTTGGTGGTCTGGGTGCTGCTTGCCCTGAACCCTTCTCTGAGGTCATACATATACAGCTTACACGAAAAATGGAGATTTAAGTTGCGCACACCGGTAATTCAAGAGTGTAGTCTCACTTGGTAAAAGCAGCAATGTATATTCAGGCAACATCGGCCATAATCAAACAAACATAGGGAAATCCCGCCTTATGCGTTTCGAGCCTGCACTGGCTCTTACTCATGGGCTGGGAGTGTGTCCCAATATGTATCTCTTTTAAAGGGAGAGTACGTCACGTGGTAAAACAACTCCTCCAACGTACTTCCTAATTGGATATATTTATACACAAGATTAAAAACAACAAAATACAATGTTGCACCACAATAAGAGACAACAATATTCAACATGTTACAAAAGGCAACATCCAATAGGTTAGTAGAACTAATCGTAAAAGGACAATAATGATTTCTACTACTGTTTGTATTAAAAATAGACAATAGTGTGATACTAAATTAAGATAAATTAATAATCCATTTAGACTGACTTTCTCAATAAATATTTGTATGATGTCACATCCTCTCTTTAAGATATACAGTATGTATCAATGCTATTCTTATGAGCTGGTATGTAAAAAAGGGAGGGACTTCAACAGAATACACAAATAAACATATCTCCTCCTAGGGATTAATCAGTATAACATACTGTAAATGTCATATCTAGAATTCAAACCTGATGGTTTCCTTGTTACCAAATTGAAAATCCATCAGACTTCAGCTCTTCGAAGAAGGGCTAATCTGTCTTTATTACGTTTATCTGGAAAAAAATGTTGTATACCCTGCACTTTGAGGAATTTCAAATTGGACCGGTTACAGTCCATAAAATGTCGGCCAACTGGACAGTTAACATTGCTATTAGCAATATCTCTAATATGTTCCTGGATCCTAGATTTTAAGGACCGGGAAGTGCACCCAACATATTGAACGTTACAGGCTGTGCATGTGATGAGGTAAACCACATGATCACTATTGCAATTTATGCATTTAGCTATTAAAGCTATTAAAGGAGGATGATTTATACATATAAGTACAAGTTTTGCATCTGTTTGCCCCACACACATAATTACCATTATATAACAACCAGGTCGACCTATGTTCACGTTGTGTTATGAACATACTAGGTGAAAGAATGTCTCCCAAGGACTGTGCTTTTTTCGGGACATACCTACAACCTTGTTTAAGAACCTTATATATTTCAGGATCCTGTTCCAAAACAGGCAAATATTTTTTAATACATTTGACTATTTGATTAAATTGTGGACTATATTTGGTAGTAAAAAAGATTCTATTAGTCTGTTTCTTATAATCTGACTGTACAGGATTATTATTGTCCTTGTCATAATTTTGGACTCTCGATGTTCTATTATTATTCTTAGATCCACGTAAAAGTTTAGTACGGTTAGCCATTTTTGCTTTGGGTTGAGCTTCTTTCAGTAAGGCCTTATTGTAGCCCCGCTCTCTCAATCTAATACTCATTTGTTCACTCTCTGTACGGAAAATGTCTTCCTTAGTCTTAAAAATTGACCATTAGGTATTGCTTTAATACATTGTGCCGGGTGATTGGAAGTTGCCAGAAGAATAGATTTCCTGGCTTCTGGTATGCAATGGTTTTTAGTATAGTTTTAGCCCGTGCTACTGGCCCCTATTAGCCTGTAACATTCAATATGTTGGGTGCACTTCCCGGTAACCAGTCCAATTTGAAATTCCTCAAAGTACAGGGTATACAATTTTTTTTCCAGATAAACGTAATAGAGACAGATTAGCCCTTCTTCGAAGAGCTGAAGTCCGATGGATTTTCAATTTGGTAACAAGGATACCATCAGGTTTGAATTCTAGATATGACATTTTATGTTATATTGATTAATCCCTAGGAGGAGATATGTTTATTTGTGAGGTACGTATTGGGACACACTCCCAGCCTATGAGTAAGAGCCAGTGCGGGCTCGAAACGCGTAAGGCTGGATTTCCCTATATTTGGCCATTGTTGCCTGAATAAACTTTGCTGCTTTTACCAAGTGAGACTACACTCTTGAATTACCGGTGTGCGCAACTTAAATCTCCATTTTTCATGTAAGCTGTAGATACTCCAGGGTAGTCCAAGAACCAGCATTTAGTTAGTGTTGTTTTGATATTTGTTATGCTATGTTTTAAGAGGTAGACCATTAGTGAGGTTCATTGTTGCATTTACACATAGAAATAGAAATCAGCTCTTGAGGTACAGTTAAATATAGGGGTATAACCACCAAGGTAGTCACAGTAAAACTATCAATGGGTTTAAGGTTATTCTTAGCATAGAGCAGACCTCCAGGATCTGGTCCACCTGTTTACATTGTGTGAGAATGTGGGTACCCTGGTGGTTTATTGAAAGAACCTTTAACTAATAGTATTATATTGTAAGGTATATTCTAAAAGGCAATTGTTCAATATCGTCATTCAACATGTAAGACACTTCTTAAGATAAAATTAAAGATAAAAGATAAAACAGACTTTTGGGGAGGGAGGGGTGGTAAAGAATAGAAAAACGGTAGGTAGGAGATAGTTTTTGAGAATTGTAGCTCGTGGCATTGGTTTTACAGTACTTATAAGTTCCAATGGGGGAGGTTCAGCAGGGTCTTGAATTGTATACGTAGGTTGGTTTTGTTCTGTAGTTTCATCTGGGTGTCAATAGATGTAATATATTGGTTATACTGATCTTTGAGTAAGTATTCTGGAGGCAGCAAGAAGATTTTTTTATGATATGTACAGTAACTCACAATCCCTTTAATGATCTTTACAGTTAAACCATTTTCCAAACTATAAGGTCAGTATGTTATGCATGGATCAGGTTATTTCTATAGCGACATATTACAATATAGACTATTACCTAAAAGGGAAACATAAGATACAATAAATAAATAACACAATATTATCACCATTCTGCATTTAGTCCCGATGGCATTGTGACCCTGATAAACACCTCAGTAAAGTGATTAAGGTAGGTTCATTGTTTTTCTAACACTTAGATTTTTACTTTAATGGAGATCTGATGTACTTAACTTTTTATGCTGAATTAACTCTAAAACCTCCAGTTAAAGTCTCTTTATGTTTCATTTCCAGGTTCACCATAAGGACAAAGGGGAAGTGGCGGTAAAAGTGATGGATCTAAACAGGGTAAATATCTTTGTAGAGAATTAGAGACTGATAAATAAACAGTGTGATGTTAAAATGATTTAGACCCAGTAATAGTGTATAAGACACCCTCACTGTGTATAAAGCTTAATGTAGGAGTTAAAATGTGTCTGTTCCCCTCTATCAGAATGAAGAATCCACAGCCAAGGATTGACGCACCTGGTCTTGTCATTAAACAATAACATGGCGCTATTAAAATACTTTCTCATGTGCTCCACTTGGTTTTACCCAATTAAAGGGTATGTCCACCCCCAAAATTATAATTTAACCCACTACTGGCCCCAATGTGTAGTGTAGAAAAATCCTTACCTTACATCCCAGATTCAAATAGTTCTCCTGTAATGTCCCTCCAAAGTCCAGAAAACTGGCCACCAGGAGCCTAGCAGAGGGGGAAATTGTTTCCGCCTCTGAGGTTTCCACTGAGAGGTTTGTGGCATGCTCTGAGCAGCCCTCCCCCCTTCCTCTCCCTCCCGTTTTGGTCTCCCTCCCCCTAGCCCCCCCCAACCCCAACCGCATTAATCTTATTTGCAGGAACTTCCTCGATCTCTACTTACCTTCCCTCTATCCTCCGCCATCCTGAACTGTCAGCAGCCCCATCCGTGATTGGCTGCCTCTCAGCCAATCACAGATGTGGCTGCTGGTCCCGCCCCCAGTTGGAGTTCCATGCAAGCAGAGGGCTGGGCAGTGCGGCGGAGGATAGAGGGAAGGTAAGTAAAGATCGGGGGAGTTTCTGCAAATAAGATTAATGCGGTTGGGGCTGGGGGAGCAAGCCCTACCACATATCAAAAGTTTATTTAATGGGTGGACATGCCCTTTAAATGCCATTCACATTGGAAAATGGCTTACCCCTGCCAACTCTGTTTAGGTATAAAGCACTAAGGCCAAAAAAAGAAACCTGGATCGCTTACACATGCTTACACATTAAAGGTAGAACTCCTATTGTTTAGAACATGTATAGAAAATAGTTTAATTTGCTATTTACAATTACAAGGAAATCCTTATTAGCTGAACCACTTTAAATTGACTAAATTGTTGTCTGATCTCCGCAGAGACTGAAACACCACCACAAGCACCAAGTAGTCCACTATGATGTGGAATTTACCAATATCGTGCTCACCAAGGACAGCAAGGTGAAATTTGTTGAGTAAACCACCAGAGCACAAAACAGGTCATATTTATTTTAGTCTTTTATCTATCAATCTAAAGAGAAATGTAATAACGGTAATTCTGGGTAATATGTCATTTCAGTTAACTTTTTACAGAACTGAACCCATTAGCCAGTGAGTGATTTGGGTTACATGTGTAATAAACGGCCGGGAGGCCGGAGTACTTACAAGTACGCTTTAGGAGGAGGCGGATAGTCCGGAAAATGCAGGACACAGAGGCTGCTGGGAACAGAAGGCTGGATTCTGGAACAAGGTGCTGCTGGGAACTGTAGGCAGGATTCTGGAACAAGGTGCTGCTGGGAACTGTAGGCTGAATACTGGAACAAGGTGCTGCTGGGAACTGTAGGCTGAATACTGGAACAAGGTGCTGCTGGGAATTGTAGGCTGGATGCTGGAACAAGGTGCTGCTGGGAACTGTAGGCTGGAAACTGAAACTCAAGATGCTGGAGAACTGGAACAAGCAAGGTAAGGCACAGGAACAGGCAAGGTAGGTAAAGTCTCTGGAGCGGTAAAGGTAAGTAGTTGGAGCAGGAGAGGAGCAGGATCCAAGGCAGGTGAGTACAAGGAGCCAGGGAGGTAGCTAACGCTACTATCGGGCACCGGGTCCAGGAGGACGCCGGTTTTTGAATTCTCGGACCGGAGCGGCAGGTAAGTTCGTGACAGTACCGCCACAGGACCCAACGGGACAGGTTTCCCTGGAAAACTCCTGTGAAAAGCTCTGACTAGACGAGGAATGTGCAAATCTGAATGTTTAATCCAAGCTCTTTCTTCCGGACCAAAACCTTTCCAGTGGACCAAATACTGAAGAGACCTCCTCAAGAATCTAGAGTCCAAGATCTTCTCGACCTCAAACTCCTGCTGACCATCAACGGAAATTGGAACGGGAGGTAGTAAAGATGTGGAATACTGATCAGTGCACACTGGCTTGATGAGAGAAATATGAAACACGTTAGGAATCCGCATGCTGGAAGGAAGTTGGAGGTGAACAGCCACTGGAACGACTAATTCCAGGATAGGAAAAGGACCAATAAATTTGGGTCCCAGTTTGGAGGAAGGAACCCGTAGATTAATATGAGCAGAGGAGAGCCACACTTTATCTCCAACCGAATAAGCTGGGGATTCTCTACGTCTCCTAACTGCTGCAGTTTTTTGTACCAAAGCAGATTTCTGAAGGTTGATTTCCGTAGCATGCCAGATAGCGTTCATCTGGGCCACAGAGTCATTGGCAGCGGGTACATGTGTGAAAAGAAAATCTTGAGTAAAGCATCTAGGATTCGTCCCAAAGACACATAAAAAAGGAGATTTCCCAAAAGAAGCATGAGGTGAATTGTTATGGGCAAACTCAGCCCAAGGCAGAAGGTCAGCTCATTAATAATCCTGAGTATAGGAAATGTACGGTAACAACGAAGATATTGTTCCAAAGACTGGTTAGTGCGTTCAGTAGACCCATTGGACTGTGGGTGGTAAGCCGAAGAAAATTGTAACTTGATGTTCATGGATTTACAAAGTGCTCTCCAGAATTTGGAAACAAATTGAGTACCTCTGTCAGATACTATTTCAGAAGGGAGTCCATGAAAGCGGAAGATATGCAAAATAAATAGTTGAGCTAACTCCGTTGAAGATGGTAGTTTGGGGAGGGGTACAAAATGGGCCATTTTGCTGAAGCGGTCTACTGTCACCCATATAACCGTGTTTTTCTTGGAAGGCGGAAGTTCAACAATAAAGTCCATGGATAGATGGGTCCAAGGTCTGGACGGAATGGGCCACCAAAGGGAACAGGGAAGAATATTAAAAGTTTTGTTAACACCGGGATGCCCGGCTTGCTTGGAACAGTCAGTATAAAGAAGGATAGTTTTCCGAAGTGAAACAGGAACAAAGATTTTGCCAGAGGGTGTGTCTGGAGGAGCAGAGTCTTGTGCGGCTTGAATATTGGAACAGAGTTGAGGAGATATAGGGGCCAAGCTTTTAGTGGTTGGGATAATGGAGCCCTTATCTTGATTAATACAGTCGGAAGCAACAAATGATCTGGAAAGGGCGTCAGCTTTTTTGTTTTTGGAACCAGGTTGGTAAGTGATAACAAAGTTGAACCGGGAAAAGAATAAGGACCACTGTGCTTGACGGGGATTTAACCTTTTAAGATTCTGGATGTATTCCAGGTTCTTATGGTCAGTAAGGATGGTGATAGGTACAGAGGTGCCTTCCAATAGATGACGCCACTCCTCGAGGGCCAGGTTGATGGCAAGAAGTTCCCTATTCCCAACATCATAGTTTCGCTCGTTGGGATGGAGTTTCCTTTTAGTTCCTTGCCTTTGGGAAAGGACGGCTCCTGCACCCAAGTCCGAGGCATTAACTTTGATGTAGAAGGAAAGACTAGGATCTGGATGTACTAGAACAGGTGCATCAGCAAAGGCTTCCTTGAGTCGTTTGAAGGCTTCGAGGGCTGCAGGGCTCCATGAATGAGGCTTAGCACCTTTACTGATGAGGGCTTATATCGGAGAAATTATAGAAGAGAACCCTTAAATGAATTGTCTGTAATAATTGGCAAAGCCAATGAACCTTTGAATAGCTTTGGTTCCCATAGGAAGAGGCCAATCTTGGATGGCCGAAACTTTCACAGGATCCATCTGGAAACCTTGCGCAGATACGATGTAGCCCAGAAAGGGTACTTGCGAACACTCAAACAGACACTTTTCCAGTTTGGCATATAGGCTATTCTCTCTCTGAGACGTAGTAACACCTGTTTAACATGGAGGCGGTGTGAGGGCAGATCTTGAGAAAAGATTAAAATGTCATCAAGATATACGACTACAGAGATTCCCAACATATCCCGGAAAATGTCACGAATTCTTGGAACACCGCTGGAGCATTACAAAGGCCAAAGGGCATTACGAGATATTCGTAGTGACTGTCCCTAGTGTTAAAGGCTGTTTTCCACTCGTCACCTTTGCGTAAACGGATCAGATGGTATGCCCCCCAAAGATCCAGTTTGGTAAATATTTTAGCCCCTTTTATCTGGTCAAACAGTTCAGAGATGAGAGGAAGAGGATACCGATTCTTTATTGTGATTTTATTTAAACCACGGTAATCGATGCAGGGTCGTAAACCTCCGTCTTTTTTTTCAACAAAAAAGAACCCAGCTCCAGCAGGGGAAGTGGAAGGTTGTATAAAACCCCTAGACAAATGTTCAGTAATGTATTCTTTCATGGCTAGAGTTTCAGAGGGAGACAGTGGGTATGTGCGTCCCCGAGGAGGCATAGTACCTGAGAGAAGATCGATGGGGCAATCGTAGGATCGGTGCGGTGGTAGCTTCTCAGCTTGCTTTTTACAAAACACATTAGAGAAATCATGATAACATTCAGGGAGGTCTTTCTCAGATTTATTTTCACAGGTAATGGTGGTGCAATGAGTAGAAAGACAATTTTCAAAACAGAAAGGACTCCAAGACTTGAGTTCATTGTTAGACCAATCTATAACAGGGTTGTGTAATCTGAGCCATGGAAGGCCGAGAATCAGGGGAGCAGAAGGGCTTTGGATGATAAGAAAAGACAAACGTTCTTGGTGAAATATGCCAATGCGAAATAGAACTTCGTATGTAGATTTGGAAATGAATTCAGAAGCCAAAGGGTTATTGTCAATAGCCAGAACTCGAAGAGGTTGCAGCAAGTGAAGGAGAGGAAGCCCCAATTGTGCTGCATAGTTAGAATCAATGAAGTTTCCAGCTGCAGCGGAATCGACAAAGGCCTGGGAGGAAAAAGTTTTACCATTAAAGGTGATAATTGCTGGTAGAAAGAGTTTCAATGGTTCAAATTTGGCAGGAGACTTAACATTACCTAAAAGGAGCTCCTCCTTAACTTCTAGGTCATGGAGTTTCTCGACTTCTGGGGACAATTTCTTACAAAGTGTCATTGCCCAGCACAATAGAGACAAAGTCCATTAGTATGTCGGTGTGACTTTTCCTCAGGAGACAGATGAGTGCCGCCAATTTGCATCGGTTCTTCAACCGAAGATATTGGTTGGGGAAAGGTCTGAGCAGGCCTAGAAAAGGTCTTAGGGAAGCTGGAACTTCCCTAAGACCTTTCTGCCTGCCGTTCACGAAAGCGGGTATCAATCTGGATGCATAGCGTAATCAAGTCATCCAATGGGAAAGGTAATTCCCTAGATACTAATTCATCCTTGAAGCGATCAGATAGTCCCTGCCAAAAGGCTGCTGTAAGTGCCTCATTGTTCCAAGAAGTCTCCGCGGCAAGGGTACGAAATTCAATAGCATATTGACTCACGGAACGAGACCCTTGGCGGAGCTGCATCGAATGGGAGGAGGCAGCAGAAGTTCTTCCTGGAGCATCGAAGACCTTGCGAAACATACTCAGGAAGTCGGTAACATTATTGACTAGAGGATCGTCTTTTTCCCATAGGGGAGAAGCCCAGGCCAGAGCATTGCCCTCCAACAAGGCGATGATGTAACCAACCTTTGCACGATCCGATGCAAAATGAGAAGTTCAAATTGGATTCGGCACTGATTAATGAATCCACGGCAGACTTGGGCATCACCATCAAACCGTGAGGGCAGAGGTATGCGGGGCTCTCTCTGAAGAGAAGGATCACCGGATCCGGACGTAGAAGGAGGCAGCGTAGAACCCGGAGCAGAGGCAGAAGCTGGGGGTAGTCGGACAGTGAGGGTATCCATGAACTGAGCCAACTGGCCCTGATGGTGTTTTAAAAATGTCCATGCGTTTGGACAAAGTTTGGAGAGTTTTACTCAACTCTGCCATAGCCCCCTCAGGCGTTTCCATGGCCCGATAGTACTGTAATAAACGGCCGGGAGGCCGGGGTACTTACAAGTACGCTTTAGGAGGAGGCGGATAGTCCGGAAAATGTAGTTGAATTATAATGAATATTGCGTGGTAAAATATTCTCATTTGTCCACAGTGCGTCTTGCGGTCAGTGGAAATATCGGCCATCAGACTAGCCGAAGGAAAGACATGTAAGTATAATGGTTTATTGACATTTCCTATACACTGTGAATTGTCCGACACTAATCTTTTTTTTTTTTTTAACTTTCAGCATTTGCCCATCTTTGTAGTCTAGATATTCCACATCACATTGTTAATTATCCAACACCAAAACTGCAGCGAAGCGAATGGGAAGTCCCTATCCTATTGTCTCTTCCCTGCTATTTAATTCTTTACGGTATTGGAAATCATGTATCACGCTGTTTGTCTGTATGAAATATATACATTCGCTATTTTAACGCTATTTTAATGATTATTCTGCTTTTTATTCCACAATTTCCACTCAATTTGTGGAACAATTTCTAACAGACAATGCAAATGAGCAACCCAGCCTTAAAGGTTTGTACACACGCACGATGTGTACGACCGTTTGTTTCGGCCGATAATCAGCCCGTGTGTAGGCCGTTTATCGTCTGAAAAGGACGTTTGTTCGGCGATCCGCCAAGTCGGTCGTTCGGCGATCTCCGACCGAACGTCCGTTTCGGCTGATAAACGGCCCACACACGGGTCGATTATCGCCCGAAATGACCGGTCGTACACATCGCGCGTTGCAGGTCGGGATCCACGATCGCACGTGTGTACGAACCTTAAGTAGCTACCGAAACATCCGTTTCTACAGAATCTGCATCAGATGGGAATTCAAATATTATTTTAAAATAATCAATCAAGGAAACCCATCACATTATCAATACCCTAGCACATGTTAAGTTAGTGGTACCTATAAATTAAATTCTGAGAATATATAATTCAGAGCGCACACCAGTCTTAAACCACCAAACAGTTTGGTGGTATAAGACTGGTGTGCGCTCTGAATTATATATTCTCTGGATCTTACAGACCGTTGGGCTATGGTCTTCTGAGTGGCACCCAGCAGCTACATTACCTTGCAGGTGTGCGGGAGAAACAAACAACTTGGTGGATCGTATAAATTAAATTCTGGTTGAGAATGAGATATAAAATATAGTATGGTACTAAGCTGTAGAACAACTATTAACATTTTAGTGGTCAAAGCTGGTGTAACCTATAGAGGAAGGGAATTCCACATAATGCAAGTAGCTACAAAATTTGGTTATAAATGTACATAGATACAATTTTACTTGATAAAATTTAATAACGGATAATATAAGAAAATGTTTTAATCATTTAAATATATATACATGTTAATATAGATTTTATAGCCACCATCCCAGAAGACATTGCAGAATAAGAGATATTAAAACACAGAAAAAAAAAAGAAGAGAAGGAAGAAGAAAATAAGAAAGTAAAGGAAGAAGAAAAAGATAAGAAAGAAGAAAAAGAAGAGAAGGAAAAATGTAATAAGCTCGTTCACGCAGTGCGTTTAGTGACATTTTAACACGTTTTTGTATCCATTGCAAACCGTTTGCGTGTGTGTTATCCATTCTCTGTCTGTTATATTTTATTTTTCTGTCCATTGCATTTTTAATGTGTTTTGGATCGCATATTTCGAATTTAAGGGGGCAAGACCAAAGAACACATCTCACTTCCTGGGAGTGTAGGAGTTTCAGGAGCTTTTGGAGAGAGAGAGGTAGCAGATTTTCTGGTGATTTTGCTATTAAGTAATGAATGGTTATTGCTTCTTTTAGGCTGGTCAACAGTCTCCATAGGACTGATCAGGACGAACGGCACCGGGCGCCAGCGAAATCAATTCATATATTTTAGCCCAAATGACCAATAAACGGTAATATTGGTTTGTTGGCCCAAAACATCTGCTTGTGTGTACCCAGTCTTAGAGACTTCATAAAACTGAAAATAACTGGCTCTGTTGATCTTATCTGGGTTTAATTAGCAAAAGCAATGGGGGAGGCAGTACAGGTGATGAGAGCAGCAATGATTTTTAGGAAATATTCAACTGCTGCCTCCATTATATTTTAGACCACTTATATATTATACAGTGTATAATCTGAAGGTACAGTAATTAATGTAGTATAGTTAAGTTGCATTGCATATTTATGTTATTTTAAAAAATATATATTTCTTTTTAGTAAGAAGCAAACAATTTGTCTTGCCGAAATAAACCCGCAATATCGGACCTTTCAGATACTGTGGGTTTAAAAATACAGCTCCCACCTCTGGCTCCCACACATATTTTAAGAATCACAGCCCTATGTTGAAATTATATAGGCATAGTATTAGATCCAAATAAAATCCACAGATGTTTTTATATGTTTATTTATTTGTTTTTTTTTTTTTACTTTTTTCACATTTTTTTGTTAACAAATCATTGTAAATGAGAAATGATTAGAGCAATGGGAATGTATGGAGATAGGAGTATGACGGACACAGTCAAGTCCAGATATTTCAGGTAAATGTCCCAGGACTGCATCGTAAAACAATTTCTTGCTGCCTGGAGAGATCTTGTTCATAAAAGTATTTTAAAATACCAATACAGAAGCCGCATCCCATCCAAAACCAGATTTCGTTTGCACAGCGAAAGTGTAGCAAATCCAATTTCCCATGTTTCTTTATAGTTGAAGGAAGGTCATAATTCTCAACATTTATCAGAATGTGATCTCCTGAGTTCTTCACCTCTCAGCCAGTATATACTTGGGTTCCTATGACACGCATGATTTCCTTCTGGATTTTTGGGTCCTGAGTGTTAATGTTGGCATCCCCCACCTGGCCATCTTCATACCTGAAGAGAAAGAAGAGTAAAGTAGTGAATGCTAAAGAAAATTAGAATTTTGTCCAAAAAAATTAACTAGAACAAACTAATTTTAAATCATCAATACAATGTTCACCATTTTGTGCTAACTTTTTCCCCTCTGCAGCCAATGTAAAATAAGACTTAGAAATCCAAAATACATTAATGATGTGTAATACAGATTTCAAGTTGTGGCCATGTGGTAGAAGTTAAAGGGCATCTCCACCCTAAATTACAACTTTACCTCTCCCTTGCCCACCCCCAGATCTCTAATAAAAACCACACCAATCATACTTACAGCCCTTCGCTCCCGTGGCTGTCTTCTCTGGCTCTCTGCTAACCGTAAGCAGCAAAGAGGGGTTGGACCGGCAGCCGTGTCTGTGACTGGCTTCTAGCCAGCCAATCACAGATGCGGCTGCCAGCTGTGAAGACAGATGCGGGAGCAAAGGGCTGGAAGTATGATTTGGGAGGTTAAATTAGAGCTCTAACGCACCGATTGGGGTGGGCAATGGAGAGGAACTGTATATCAAAAGGATTTTAAGCTATGTGAAGGGCAGCAATAGAGGGATTGGGAGGGGGGAAAGGGCTCCCCTACACATGCCACTGCCCTCTCAGAGGATAGGGAGTAGACGGAAACCTTTTACACAGAAAGACAGCTCTTACTGTTCATTTTCCTGGACTTTGGACAAGCACTACAGGAGAACCATTTGGAGCAGAGATGTAAGGTAAAAATTTTTTACACTAAACAGGGGGGCCAGTAGTGGGTTAAATTTTAGTTTGGGGGGTGGACATAAACTGCTAGAACTGTGTTATTATTATTATTATTATTGGATTTTTATAGCACTAACATCTTCCATAGCGCTTTATAATTACATGTATACATTCACATCAGGCCCTGCCCCGAAGAGCTTACAATTTAAGCACATTTATTTGACACATACAACCTATCAGTATGTCTTTATGATTGTGGGGGAAACCGGAGTGCCCGGAGGAAATCCGTGCAAGCACGGGGAGAACATACAAACTTCTTACAGATGTGCCCAAGGGTGGAATCGAACTCAGGACTTCAGTGCTGCAAGGCATCAGTGCTAACCACTGAGCCACTGTGCTGCCCAAATTGTGTTTTTAATTGAAATGCAGAGACACAGGTACACAATGACATTTTATAAAGAATGCAAGTATAGAATGGGATTTGTGGAAGTTCTTTTCTTCCTTTAACGTTAAGTATCACTTACACAAAAAAGAATCGTGTGCAGACATGGTCAGACACTGGACACACCCAGATATTCCCATGCTTCTGTAGATCTTTCGAAGTGATCACTTGCATAAAAAAAAAAGGAAAACATTACATAGTTTAAAATTATAATAGAATTTCCTGAAATCATAGATAAAATCCTTTCGTTCTATATGGTAAACCACAAGATGATAGGGGCCGCGTGTAATGAAAGCTCTTTGTGATTTCTGGACATCTGAAAAGCTCTAGTTATTATTTTAAAAAGTGTATACTTTAAAGATGCCAGAAGGCATTCTACCCCTTGGATCTACTGTCAGCTTTAGTAGAGTTTGTGTGAATTAGCCAGCTCTGCTCAATGGTAGAATGGGAACAGAAAGAAAAATCAGGAAGAGGAGAGACAACATCCATGATTGTCCATGGCTTGGGAAAATACTAGCTTTTAGAAATGTTAATAAATTAAAGTCAACTGTGAAAAACCTCATTTTAGAATGCCTGTAAATCAAAACTTTATTGTGATGTACTACGGACTGTGTTAAGTGTTATAGGGGGGAAAAATAGCTATATATGGTAATCTAGGTGACACCAGGAAAAGCAGGTGCCAAATCCTACACATTTTGTTACAATCAAATATAATGTATAACACTTCAGAGAAATGTTATTCCTTCATTATATAATTTCTTAAGGTTTCAGCTGGACACCTCTGACACCAGAGGTAGAGGTACCTAAGATTTCTGTGCAATTTCTTTTGTATGGTAAAATGTTTTACCATAAAAAGTTCCAGGTTTTCGCTTACAAAATATACTAAACTGCATCACATGCAGAAATACTTCAGAAAGTTCAAGATTCCGTCAGATCAGTTATTCAACCTTTGCCCATAATTGACACCTGGCACCTACAGGTTAAACTTTTCAGGTAAATAAAAATACCACATGGTACCACACCCCATACATTTAATGGGGTGATATGCCCTGCCTCCACCCATGACACGCCTCCCAGGCAGATGTAGCAAACTTATTATATCCACCCTAAAATCTTCTAAAGGGGGCTTGACATTTCGGTTTAGTTTACTTTTTGTTGTTGTCAAAACAAACATTTATCTGCATTTAAAAGAGAAACAGGCTAAACATTTTTTTCTGATTTATAACCTATAAACTGCCACTGTAAATAATGTACACAGTGCAAAGCTAGAAAAATCTTGAAGGCATTCCAATTACTTTTTACCTTTTTAAGTTTTAATGAAAATATAGACAAGAAAGTCCCCTTGCATTTAAATGACAATTCTTCCCCTTAAATAAAAAAATGTACATAGATAAATAACCCTGCAAACACCACAACTGCAATAATAATAAATCTGAGAGATGTAACACTAGCCTCATTCTGCTTCCTGGTTCTTTTAGGTAGCAGCTATCATTCATGGATGTGACAGTTGACATGACTGCCAATGACTGAATACTATTCCTTTAGCTGCCTCCTCTGAGCATGTGCGATCTTGTAAAAGAGCTTGAGCTTAAATAAACTTTTTGAGAGGCAGAAGATTTTGCTGCATTATAGGTTAGTCCTACACCTATCAGCTTTATAACTATTGTGGTTTTATGGGCAATTTACCAATATATACATCTTTATTTGAGGGGTGAAGAAACCCATTAAAAAGTAGTGACTTTTTTCCAGCACTGCAATTGCGCCTCTAGGGGGAGCAAAACATGGAGCAAATCCCCTCCATGATTGGGAGTGAACTGCCATAGAGATCTATTGTATGGGAGCACCCCATCCTGAGCAGCATTTTTAACCTGCCTGATCAGTGCAGTTGCCCTGCCAAGCTGTGGGATTCGGCTTGCAGGATAAAGTAAACCAGTATTAAACCAGTTTCAAAATCCGTTTCTTTCCATTGCTTAAAGGGCAATTGTGGTCTCAAAACAAGTTAGGGTTGAATGAAAGCCTGCAGTATTTCCTTTAAAATGAACTGACAACCACATCTCTGTCTGGAGCCTGTGAGAAATTACAGTGGGGTGAATGTTCAAACTTCCTGCTTCCAGTAGGTTGAGTGACATCACCTGACCTCTGCCCCGCCTGTTTGCCCTGAGGGAGAAGCATGCTCAGTTACGACCTAATGCTGGGGAAATCAGGAAGTTCCTGGGGAAAAAATTGACAGTTGAGAAGGGGAGCCTATTAATGCAGGCAGAGGCTTGTCACATGACTACAAGTTGGTCACACAACTGAAAAAGGAAGTGTGCAAGCAGGAAGTAATATTGCTGAACCTTTCCAGCAATAGATTCTCACAAATTTTATCTAGAGATGTGATTTAGGTTTTATTTTGATTGTATGATGGAAGGCTTTTTATATAATTCTTACTAATTTGGAAGAATTCAAGACCACACTTACCCTTTAATGTATAAGAGTATAATTTCTTTACTAATACATAAGTAAAGGTATAATGTTTTTATTATAATTTATTCACACAAATTTCCAGATTATAGTGAAATGCAAACTCTTTCATAAATCAGTGCAAAATCCATGCCACCTGGTGTAATATCAGGTTAGCGAGGGTTTTTCATTGATTGGTTGGTGCCTGTACAATTTCCAAAAATTGCATCTTATGCAATATAAGTAAATCAAGTAATTTTTGCTGTACTTTTCAGGATGAATATTAATAAAAAATACATTTGGCACAAGGAGCTATGTACATAAAGTCATTAGTATATTGTGGCAACATGGATTGTAAGCATATTGGTATTAAAAATATTCCATTGCCCAGTATATTTGTAAGAGCTGGCAGTAGCACGTATTAACTATGGTGAATGTAGGGGTTGTCTGTGCAATTTTCTGTTTTTATAAATAGTGCAGTCCACTCAATGCAATAAGCATGAAACATGGAAAAAAATCTTAAGCACAGAAAGAAAATTGTATCTACTTGTAAGGAGCATATGCAGTAAGAGGTGCAAAAGTTTGCCTGTACTAATAATTTACAGCAACCAATCAAATTTTGTACTGCAGTTACATGACATCTGATTGGTTGCTGCAAATGAATAGCACATCCTCTTGATATCACCGCACAGCGTAAGTGCCTCTTCACAGAGTATTTACCAACCTTCTCATCTGGAATCTTCTAAAAGCTTTAGCAACAGTTAGCTATGTTTAAGTACCAGTACACAAATGCTAATATTACCCTTAGGTTGTGGTCTAAAAAAACATTTATATAAATATTTGATGTGGTAGGCTGTTCCTAAGGAAAAATAAGACATTTTACCTTCACACAGTGCAATGCAGTTCAAATTCCTGCTCTGCAGGAAACGAGATTGGAGACACTGAGTCTATGAAATAAGGGGGAAAGTTAGTATAAAGAGATATGTTTAGAAAGAGGAAGATAGAAAAACAGAGAAAGCAAGATACAAATTGTAACATCACACCTCAGAGAAAAGATGTGGCATCAAAATACTGGAAATGCTGAGAATCCCATGCTGTTGAAAAAAATAAAGCGTAATTGACCATGACCACTGTACACAATGCAATTATAGCTTGAAAGGATTACAAGCTTGTAGGTAATTTACATTTATTATGCTAGACATTGTTTCATATTATTTCCCACAAGTTTGACACCGTGATTTTTTTTTTACTGTAAAATTTGCAAAAATAATGAAAAGCAGCACTGCACTGACAAAGATGGACTAAGAGGAAGAAAGGGAAGGTGGAACAAGCAAAGGCGAAGAGAACTTTAGAAAAGGGGGGAAGGGAAATCAACTAAGCACATCAGTGATACATAGTCACCCAGTGATTTACTCTTCTCTACTACCTGAGGGATAGTATTCATTCTGTTGTATCTCTGTACTAACTCATCCTTTGATGGCATCCGATGTTGCCCCTTTCCCATGCCTAAAAGGATACACAGAATTATATATGAATTTGACTGGAATTGTTCTTGGTTTTTTAGCGATTGGTACATATATGAACTAACCTGAGTATCCAAAAGAAATACTGGAGATGGGACTCAAGTAGATACCCTTACCATATGCTGCTCCATGCAACTAAAAGGGGGATATTCAGAGACAATTCCATATCAGTAAAAATATTAAAATAGTTTTGTACAGAACCTGCTACAAAAATAAACATAACTATAAGCTTGGATGCTGCTTTCAGTTTAATGCAAACAGTATAATTTTATTAATTGCCAAGCTTACAACATATTTAAAGGGGGGAAGAGGTAACATAAATAACTTTCAATACAGGGCATGTACATTGTAAAAAGTTAGGGTTAAGGCAGAGGTCTACCTCCAATAACTATATTTTCTTAAGGCTGTTCATGTTGTGTCCATGGTTCCTGAGAGATTAGCAGGGTGAGACTTCAGCCTGTGTCAGCAAGTTAGGTAGCTGTGCGTGGGTAATGGCTTTGGGTGCGGCTGCGTTATTTGGTGGGCTAATGCAACAATGCAAGAAGACACTGTGACAATAGTCCAGCGCATGATGTGCTGATGAGGTCATCCATGTGCACAGCTAACTGACTTGATGACACAGGTTGAAGTCCTGCCCTGCAAACCTCGCAGGAACTGTGGTTACAACATAAACAACCTAAAGGAGAATTAAATAGCATGTCCACGCCAGAACATAAATCTATATTTTACTGTGTACATTCCCTTTAATCTAGCTATTTGTAAAATATAACTAGTGTTCCTGGAATCGTTAAAAGGCTTCACAACTTACCACACATACAGAAACCACTGCACTTAAGAGTTATAATTACTAATAAAATTAATGGTTTGTCACTTTTAGCACATTTTATAGATTAAGTGGTCTATATTTATAAGTCTTTTTCTATCATATTTAAAAAGGCTTTTTTTTCTTTATTTTACTTGCACTTATTAGGAAATAAATAAAACATCTAAAGCTTCCATGAAAAACAAAGCCAATGATGCTGAGACCTGAGGTCCTATTGTGGATATAAGAGGAACTAGGAGGCCAAGTAACAAGACACTATGGTTTACTAACAGTTACTATAGGACATACAGGGAGATTCAATAAAAGTTCTTTTCGTTTAAAATGGTGCTAAATTTGCCCCAGCCAATCAGATCTGGGGCAAATTTGAAAAGCTAAGAGCATTTGAAAGCTAACATCTGATTGGTTGGGGCAAAATTAGCACCATTTTAAACGATAAGAACTTTTATTGAATAACCCTGATAGTTTTTTCCCCCGTGTTGTTTGGTTTTAAGAACAAATATTTGTGTTTAATTTCTATGTATGCATATAGCTGTTTTAGGATAATACCTATAGCTATTTAGCCTTGAAATATGGTGATTTTCACCTTATATCACTACTATATATAACTGGAGTTCTTATCACTGTGTAAAATAAGCTGGATTATAGCTATTAGCACTTGAATAACAATTAGACTTAATACACTGTTGAATTAAAAAAACAATGTAATATGTCAAAATCTAATTGAATACAACAGATCTAATTGAATACAACAGTTATACCATGACCTGGATGAATGAGAACCTTCACAAGCAATGTAATACGTCATGCACTTTAACCTGTTGCACTTTATGATTTGTTTGCTAATATATCAACACTTTATTGTAATTATGCACTTTTTGAATCATGATCTCATGATGCGTCAATGGGTGTTTTTTCATCACTTCCTGTTTGAAGCCTTTAGAGATGGCTACTTGTGTGGTTTAGATACACTTGAGAAAGGGTCCTTGCGTCTCGAAACATGTTGTGTTGAAGCCACATGTAATAAACAGCCGTTATTCTGCCTCAGCCTGTCTGTTACCCCCTCATATATTGTTAAGTGGTAAATTTATACTTAATGCATATAGGATGGATGCATAGCGGGGGTAACTCTACGCCTATAAACACCCTATTGTGGATATCCACATTACTGAGGCTGAGACCAGAGTTACATCTGCCATTTGAAATTTAAACACGCTGAAAACTCCACCATGAATAACTAGCCACTTGTCACTGTGCCCTGTGCATCACATTAATCCTGCCACTGCCTATTTGATCTAAGGACACACAGAAATACTATTGTATTCCTTTAGCACAAAACTATCTTTTCTTATATATATATATTATAGATAGAATGCACAGGGAGATTGGACCGTGTAGCCTACAACACTGAACTGGCATGTCAGCAGCATCCTATATAATAAAAGGCCTAATGTGTGTCCGTTAATTCGTGTGTGTGTGGGTTTTCGTTTGTACGGATGTGCAAGGAGTGGGCTATGCGGATCCGTATAGTTCATTCGCAAAGATGAGTCTCACGGCTATGGGAATATATTTAGTAGTGATCCGGAGATCGAGAGAGATAGAGAGAGATCGATCTAGCACCCGTTATGTTAACGGGCTTAATCGGCTAGTTATAAATAAACCTGAAGCATCTCACCTTATTTTATTGTTTGAGACTGTCCAGGTGCCGGGGGGAAATTACCAACTGTTGCCTACAGTCAACTGACAGAAATTTTTACTAAATTCTTGTGGATTTTAAATGTCCCAAACCACACTGCCAATCTGGCCCAAGACTTTTAGGGAAACAGAATTGTAAACATCTTACTGCAGTTTAACGTAAATGAACACAATATGCCATTGGTAATCATATTTACCTGCAATTTGGTGTAAGATGCATTAACCAAACCATTCCGAAGGATGGAATGCCAGTTCTCAATATGAGAGCCGCTAAAAAACACAAAGATTAAAAATTATCATCCAAACTGAGACAGCAATGATATATTTTTGAAAATAAATGAAAAATCTTCCCTCCTAAGCCACTTTCCCCAAAAATTCGTCTTTTCCTCATAGTGTCAAAGCACTATTCTGTTTAAAGGAGGAATTCACCTAAAATGTACTTTTTAGGTTGTAGAGAGAAATCAATGCAATAATGGTATTTGTATGAACTAGTCTCTAAATTAGTAATATACTATAATAAAACACATAATAATATCCTAGCATTCAGACTATTTTCCTAAAGGCAGGTAGGATATACAATAAAACCCTACAAACATATATTAGTTATAATATATAAACATATATTAGTTCTATCCATTACATATGTTTCCTTTCTTTATAAACATTGACTTGATGTAATTTCTTGTATGTTTAAAGGATTATTTATTCACACCAACATAAAAGGTGTGGGATTTTCTGTCTCCTTGCTAATTGTATTGCTCTTATTCTCACCCTTTCCCCCTAAATTCTCCATTCCCTGGTATCTGCCATACATTTTTAAATATTATAATAATCTTCATGCACATCTGGCACAACCAGCATTTCAGCTCTCTACACTTTTACATTGTCAAATTCCCTTTCTCTCTGAAAAGACATTCCTCTAAATGCTTTTGCTGCCATTTTCCTCCCACACAGTTGTCCTCCCTCTCTCACTGAAAGGCGAATGTGCTTCCGTAGAGTTTCTTGGCGGTTCGGAAACGGGCCTCCTTTGCAGGGGGGCTACTGAGCAGCAGAAACTGGTGAGACGTGTGCATGAACTTCAGCTGCTACTGGGGGAGGGATAAGAGAAGGGGTAAGAGGAAGAGGTAAAGCAGAGAAAGGGTAGGTGGGTAGAAAGAAGATAAATAAGAAAAAGTAAAGGATATTTAGAAGAGTGTGAAAAATTGTAGAAGATATGAAGAGAAGGAACATAAGTGACTGTTAGATTGACAAGCCTGACAGGGAATCATTATATGGGTGTGTTTGTACAAAAGGTTATTATAAAAGACAAAAGAAAGGGTGATGGGGGAGAGACGTAGGAAACATCCATGCAGCATATTAATCTTGTATGTATACACTATACACTCTTACACATATAGATATTAAAGGGAATGTTCACCCTTAAAACAAGAAATCGGTGACTTGTCAGTTATCTGCCCACAACCCCAACTATTTTTACCAGTTTATTACATGCATTTGGAAGGTAAGAGGGCCTGTGAAAACCTCTGCGATCAGCTGTTTTCAAACAGCTGATCATGCGTATGAAGGAAACATACGGGCAATCAGCTGTTTAAAAGACCGGGTTCGGAAAAATCTCCTCAGTAAAAATGACCATTCTCCCAAAACTGACGTACCTATTTTCAACGCTCCCAATCGATATACCCCCCAGAATAATCTGCTCCTGGCAACAAGACCTACTTAAATTAATTTGGGAAAATAAAACACACAGAGTATCCTGGAAAGTTGCAGTAACACGACGCACACAAGGAGGACTGGGGGTGCCTGACCTCTTAAAATATCTATTCGGCACAACTGCGCCATCTCACCCATTGGGCAACAGTAACTCCCTCAGCAAGATGGGTCGAAATTGAAGGAGCCCAAATTTACCCGGCACATTTGCTTACACTACTCACCTCTAAAACAGGGCATCCTTCACAATACACAGGCCCAATGCAAGTTACATACACACTTTGGCATAGACTCAACAAACTCCATAAATTACTCAGTAAAGCTTTTCAACTTATCCCTTTCACACAGACCCCAGATATCCCCACTAGTTTAATTGCAGCACAACACAGACTCTGGACAAACTCACACATGGCACGCTATTATGATATTGTAGATAGAGTCACTAGGAAACTCTACACATTCGAAGAACTTATAAACAAAAAAAAGATCTCCCCTACTCTGTCCTACGTTTATTGCCAGATTAAACATAAGGCAGACACATTAACACGAACAGGAATTTTCTCTCAACTCACACAATTTGAACAATTGCTCACCCAGAGCCCCCAAAGAAAAGGCATAATCTTGCATATTTACTACATTTTGAACACTATACCTTCCGAACCCCCCTTCAAACATAAATATATGATACGACGGGAAAAAGCCCTGGGAATGCATATCCCCCCAGACACATGGCAAACGATCTGGGAAACCACAGCCAAAACATCGATAAATATACTACACAAAGAAAACGGATACAAAATCCTATTACACTGGTATTACACACCGGAGAAACTGCATGCAATCAATTTTTCCCTCCCAGTGACATGTTGGAGATGTGGAACCGCATCAGGCACACTGCTACACATATACTGGACATGCCCTGGCCTGACAACATACTGGACCTCAGTCCAACAACTAGTGAACGAATTGATGGGACGCTCGATCTCTCTTTCCCCGCAATATGTATTACTTAACGTCCCCCACCCAGACCTAACAAACATGGAAAGAGATCTAATTAAACACGTACGAACATCAGCAAAATGCCTAATACCCAGATACTGGAGACAAATTCAGACCCCAACATTTCCAGAACTCATACATAAAATTAGCGATGCACAAATACTGGAATATATGACGGCTCAGCTACGAGAGAAGACAGACAGACATGAAAAAATATGGACTCCATGGCATTCATACCTAAGACAATAAATACCCTAGAGAAAATAAGCACTACCAGAAAGAGATAGGACCCAATTAAATCTACTAATCAATACTCCCTTTACTAAAACAGACGCCGCAGCCTGGGGGGGGAGGGGGAAGCCGCCCAACGTGTTATTATGTGCACTATTTCTCTCTCTTTCTTTTCTTCTTTTTTCTAATAATGTTATATAGAGAATTAAGTTTGGACAGACGGCAATGGTATGTTGATAGCCCCGGTACACATCGGAATACCCGAAACCCGACAAAGAAAACAACAATATAATTATATAACAGGGCTTTTCTTTATTTCTCTCCTCTTAATAATACAATATACAAACAATAGTTTTGAAATAGCTTAAGAAGAAAATTGTACAGATGTGTCACTCAATAGATTAATAATTTGATTGTCATACCATTGGAATTGTCACTGTTGTATAAAATGTTTTCTTTTATAAAAATGTACAATAAAAAAAAAAAAAAAAAGACCGGAACCAAACCCGAAGTTCGGGTCCAGCTGATCGCGAGTATGTATCAGACATCAGTGAGGGAGGAGTCAGTTTACTCTGCCAGAATGGAGGCAATAATTATCATTCATTTTCTGGTTAGTTATACATCTAATAATGTGCTAAATATATCAGTTGGGGTTTGAGGCAGGCAACGAACATATGGCTAGTTTTTTGTTTTAATGCTGGACATGCCCTTTAACAGAATAATATCCTTCACGCTCATTTACAGGTGTTCTAAGAATGCACACTACTGTTACTGCACTAAAATATTGTTATATTGATACATAACATGGGTTGATATGAACTGATCCCAGATCCTAACACTACATATCATGCTTAACAATAAGATAACATACTGTAAAGCTGTAATTTGTACTATGTTCTGTTCTGTAGTTGGTTAAAGGGCATCTCCACTCTTAAAGGACAACTATACTCCCCACTGTCCACCGATGTATAGTACCCAGGGTGAGGACCTAAACCGCCAGGTCCTCACTGTTGAGATCACCTTATAACCTCTGTAATACTTTCTTGAAGTTTGCTTCTGGCTCGGTCCTCCACTCAGTCAGCGACTTCGGCCAATGAGAAAACACACTTTGCAGAGGCATATTTTTGGCCGGGATCACGGAATGCGGAAGTGGAGCCAGAGTCACGAAGCAAACTTCAAGTAAGTATTACAGAAGACAGAAAGTAATCCCAGTTGTGAGGGCCTGGAGGTTTAGGTCCTCACCCTGGGTACTACAGACTTCTGGGCTGGTGGAAGTCTGTAGTGGTGAGTATAGTTCTCCTTTAAAAAAATAACTGGTCACTTGTCATTTGTCAACCAGATATTTAAGGATAATTATTGGCTCCATTCTGTTAGAATATGTTGATTCCTCTCCTCATGCAGTCAATCAAGGCTGTGACTGCTGACATCACAGCCAATGAATGATTGCTTTTTCCCTCTGCTACCACCTCAAGCTTATAAAAAGCTCATTGAGCAGAGGGAGGAGGCAGATAACTTTGCCAGAATGGAATAGAACTTAAAATTAAATATCTGGTTACAAATGCATGTAATACACTGGTAAAAATAGCAGTTGGGGTTGCAGGGAAATAACTGACTTGCTTTAAGGGTGGACATGCCCTTTAAATACATACTAAAGCCTTGTATGCACGGTCAACCCCAGATGAACTTGCAAGCAATTAACTATCGATAATCTCGTGGGTGGTCATTTGGTGGAGCGTTGTTGGTGGTCCAAACACTTGCAATAATCATCAGAGACCGCCATTAACGCCTGGCTTGGTCACCACTCATTTGTCGTGGTGTCTATCAAGCATGTGTACAGATCCTTAAAACTTGCCCCCTCCCTCAGCATTAAAAGGGTTGTGTTAAAAAACGGGTTATGTCTCAAAAACTAATTAACAAATGGGGGAATTTATAGAGAGATGTAACTGCAATTTCTTTTTTTAAGTCGAGGTAACCCATTTACAATGAGTTACAGTTATTTATATATTATACAGAAAGAATGGGGCTTTCATTCTTAATGAAGTTTGATTTTTGTTTAAATTTATCTTTTAACAGATTTAGAATAGGATTTGAGGTTGAAAAAGACATATGTCCATCTAGTCCAAACTTCTCAGCAATACCTGCATTTCCTGCCTAACTGTTGATCCAGAGGAAGGCAAAAATAACCCCACCAGAATTATCAAGGGAGAAAAAAAACCTTCCTGACTCAAAGTGGCAATCGGAAACTTTCAAGGATTAACTCCAGTTTATGTATCAATACCAGTGACATACAACATTCCTTGTTTTAAGAAACTCATCCAGTGTTTTTTTTCTTTGCAATAGTAGATATAGGAGATTCTATACAACCATTTACTGTAACAAATTCAGAGCTGTTCCTCCCTTTACAGGTCTCAACATAGCATAGACAGTATCACTATCTCAATTAGTTTAAAAGGACCAAAAACCAAACCTGATATTAATTTAACAAATTAAATAAACTTAATATTGTTTCTTACATCTACTTTCAAGTTGCTATCAGAAGTATCCAATTAATATGTATTAATATGTATATATTCAAATGGCCAGAGGATACTTTGCAAAGCAACGATTACAAATAGATATGCAACAAAACTGAAATAAAAAATAGTTTGTTTCATAAATTATTTTCAAGTTTTGGTGTTATTTGTCCTTTAAAATGTGACATCAAAAATATTTTACCCAAAATGTTTTACTATTTATACACTTTTCTAAGAATACAATCTCTAAAATAATGTCTATTAACTTAAATTATCAGAGACATTTGGAAGTGAAGGAAGTAAAATACTTACCCTACTAAGGGGCAGTTTAACAATGTGAGACCTGTTACTAGAAATGATCCTAGATTGAAAGAAAAAAGGAAATTATAATCAGGACCAAACAGAATTTATTCCCCATAGACAGACAACTGATAGTATAAGGTGCTCGCTCAACCTTCTCTATGCAGCTGAATCAGGAAAGGAGCAAATTTTGTTCCTGTCTCTCGACGTAGAGAAGGATTTCAACTGAGTTGCCTGGCCATATCTATTTTCAGTGCTTACTAAATTTGAAATAACGGGAGGGTTCGCTAGGGGGGTTGGCCCTTTTTATTCAAAATCTACCACAAGGGTATCACGATCTGGATACTTCTCAGAAAAATACCCATCTACTGTATAACGGTACCAGACAAGAGTACAAACAAATCTAAATAACAATGGGATAACGATAAGCCAAGAGGAGCATTGAACATTCCCACCAACACACAAAAATTACTCACACTTAATTTTCAATTTAAATGGGTCAAAGATTCCTTCTGTTACCTTGGGGTTCATTTATCCAATATTCATATTCTCACGCAACTATCATAAAAATCAAAAAAGATCTGAAGGACTAGACCCCATACCACATCTCCCTCTGTGGGAAAATAGCCGTAATAAAAATGTCAGTCCTACCAAGACTATTATTTCTTTTAGATCAAACCCCCCCCCCCCCCGATATCCCCCAGAAAAAAAAAAGAAATCAGAAAATGATCTCTAGATTAATTTGGCTAAACAAATGCCCACCCATCAGAAAACAATTTCTAGCTTTTTCAAAAACACAGGGAGGAAGGGCTTTACCTATGCTAGATACAGTAGTTACTATCAGGCAGCCAGGGTAGCCCAATCATTGAAGTGGGAAGCCGTCCCAAAAGCAGCAAGATGGGTTAAAATAGAAAATGACTTGGCCACCCCATATGTATGTATATGTATATTTATATCGCACCATTTGGGGACGCAGCGCTGTACAGTATAAAATACAATAAAGTCATACAAGGGGGATAAATATATAGATAGTTCAGTACATAAATATATAACTTATATAAATAGAAGTGCTAGGGCTTCGCCACAAGAGGTAATAAGGTCCCTGCCCCGTAGAGCTTACAATCTAGTTAGGTGGGTAAAATACAGATACAGTGGAATGGGTATAAGTGCTGGAGTGAGACGTATGCAGTGCAAATAAAACAATCAAATCCTGTGCTGGTTACCAGATAGGTAGGATGTAAGGCTAGATTTAAACCTGCTAATCGAGGTTTCTTGATGTAGAGAGAGGGGAATAGAATTCCAGAGGATGGGAGCTACAAGAGAGAAAGGTTTAAGGCAAACCCAAGTGGGGGGTCAAAACCCAAGTGGGGGGTCTGTACAGGAGCTGGTTCTGCGATGAGCGGAGGGTATGGGCAGGAACATATGGGGAGACTAGAGAGGAAATATAAGGAGGAGCAGCAGAGCAAAGGGATTTAAATGTTAGGAGAATGATTTTGTATGTAATGTGCTGTTTAACGGGGAGCCAGGTTGTTGTCCGGTACAGAGGAGATTTGGGATCTGGTTTATTAGAGAGCAAAACAATACGTGCAGCAGAGTTAAGTACAGACTGAAAGGGAGAGAGGTGGGAAGCAGGAAGACTAGAAAGTAGTAGGTTGCAATAGTCCAGGCGCGATAGGATGAGAGCATGCATAAGCATAGCGGTGGTCGGGAGAGAAAGAAACCTGCGGATTTTGGCTATATTGCGAAGGAAGAAGCGGCAGGTTTTCACAACATAGTTAAAGTGGTTAGAAAAGGAGAGAGAGGATTCAATAATTACCCCTAGGCAGCGAGCAGATTGGATAGGGGAATACATTAAGTAGTCGATTATGGACAAGCAAAAAAGACAGAACTAGTGGGAACATGGAAAACACACCCATACTTTACCCATACATTAAATTTTGGGACCAATATATTCATTCACAAGGACATCTGGTCACTCCATTTAGACACTTTACACCAGGTCTAACAGAAGAAAACTATAGAAAACCATGGCAGAATGTAGGAATACACAGAGTGGGAGATTTACTAGAAGCTGGTCAACCAATGACCTGGAAATCAGCAAGAAACAAATAAAAATTTGAGAACTGATGTGGTATCAATTCTCACAAATTATACACGTACATCATAATCATCCAGCACTCTATATAAGCAAAAAACCCCTAGGAGGTTGCGTCTGATATCCATATGGTACAAAAAAATATGGTTCGATAAACAGCCATCAAAATCCCAGGCAATGGCTAAATGGGAAAGCTATGTGGGGGAAAGGCCTAACTGAAGAGCAATGGTCTAAAGTAATGGATTGCTCCTTTAAATGTACTAATCAGGGCAGTTTCTAGCCATCTTGGTGCCCTAGCGTGATTAGATCGCAATCCCATCACGCTTAAAAGCGCAGTAGTGTGGCCTAACCCTCCAAGAGTATTGGCATTAACACTTTCAGTGCTAGCTTTTTTTTCCAGAGTATTGACATTAACCCTTCAGTGCCAGCACTGACATGATATACAGTATGTACCTGCTTTCTATTTCTCCTTCATTGAATTGTTCACTCCTAAGTTCTAATTAGAGAGTTGGGTGGAAGGAAGAAAGAGGCAGGGAAAGGGATCTTTTTAATTGAACTATTGCACCAGAACAATACTTTAGACTTTAATATGAATACCCGGTTGTAATAAAACAAGATGTTGTCATAATCAATGTCAGCAGCAAGATAATGGCAGACATGTTTAACTATGGGTTTTCTTTATAATATATATCATATAATATAATGTAACAAATGCAGTTAAGCATTGCCATTTGAATTGTTTTTTGGTTCAGTAATCCATGACAGTCATTTAGAAACTTCCCAGTGTTATTATTGATTAAAATAACTGTAAAATTGCAGTAATAATTATTCTATGGTGTAGATAAGACCTTACCATTGCAGGAGGGGGTGGGCCAGTGGATCAAGTCTGTCCATCTGCTTTTTAATTTCCAAGTAGGAACCCTAAAAAAAGTCACTGTTATTAAAGGAGCATGTCCACCCCCAAAACTATAATTTAACCCACAACTGGCCCCACTGTGCAGTGTTAAAAAATCCTTACCTTACATCCCTGCTCCAAATGGTTCTCCTGCAATGCTTGTTCAAAGTCCAGGAAAGTGAAGTGTAGGAGCCTGTCTGTGATTGAAAAGTTTTCCACCTCTTACCTTTTTTTTGGCATGCACAGTGAAGCCCTCCCACACCACTCCCTACCTCTAGATCCCACTTTGCAGCCTCGTGCCCTTCCTCTAAAACATTTTTCTGTAGTGTAGTGGACCCTATCCCACCCCCAACCGCCATGTTCATTTGCAAAAAAAAGAATCCGAACTGATAGCAGCCATGTCTGTGATTGGCTGCCTCTCAGCCAATCACGGACGCAGTTGCTGGTCCGGCCCCCTGCTTTCAATTTCCTGCTAGCAGAGGGCTGGATCAGAATGCCAGGGGATAGAAGCTTGGTAAATACATTATAGATTAGTTTTTTTGCAAATGAACATGTCGGTTGTGGGTGGGATAGGCTCCACTACACTACAGAAAAAATTGTTTTAGAGGTGGAAATGCCCTTTAAACTGTATTTAATGTCTCATGTACTTTCACTTCCTTTTTTTTTTAATACCTGGGTCATTTCCCGGATAGACATAACACTGTCCAATGCTTTTTGTAGGCGTTCGTAATTCTTTTTCTGTAAAAGAGAAACATGGGGGGGAAAAAAACCTATTCGAGTAAAATTGGTTAAAGAAAGCAATGATTTATAATTTCATTATTATATTACCTCTGTAATAACCAGCACATGTAAATGTTGTTGTGACTATAGCCCAAAAGTTGTTGTTTGTAGACAGTAAAGATCTAATAAACAACAACAACAACAACATGTTTTGCACCTTATACTGCCTTTTGAAGAAAAGCAAATGGCCTTTAAATCATTTATCTGATATGTAATGGGGTAAATTTGTATTTCAGCAGAGGAGCGCATGAGTATTATAAATCTATTTAAGTATATTTTGAAACCCAAATGAAGATTCAGTCTTTTTGAAGTCTATGGGAGAGATGCAATAAATTTCACAATCGCAACCTAGATGCACTTGTCCCTACGATGTTATAACAACTTTGCAACCAATGATACATCTTGAAAAAATGAGTGGTAATTTGCAACATATTAAGGTGCTTTTACCCACAAAAACGAGCCCAAAAACCATTGGAAAAGTGTTTGCATCGTTTGCGCTGCGCTAAAGCAAAAATGTTGCGAAATGGCATAAACAGTGCAAAATGAATGCAAAACCCTTGCTTACAGTAGAGTACATAGATTAGCACAGTTGCATCTCCCTGTTTATATCTAATCCATTCCTTTAAAAAGTTCTCAATTTTCTAATATTTACCACAATTACATATTGTACAACTACATATTACAGGGTGTTACTGAGAAACTATCATCAATTTTAAATCTAAATACAAATCATGAAAGACACTGTCCCGGGAACTTGGGAGCCACAGTACTTTTCATATTTTGACCCCTGTAATATCTGTGGCACAGGTATCTTATTTCACATCCCCCTAAATTTAGGTCTATATATTACTTTCTTCTTGCAACCATCTGGTTGCAGTCCTCACAGATAAAAGAACTGACGTTTAAAGAATTATGTTGATGGGCATTACGATGTTATTTATTGGAATAGGATGTATGATATATGAGATTTTAAAAATATGTACACAGAACTTTATTGTTATATTGGTTTTGCATGGTATGTGTGAGTCACGAGGAATAGAAATAAATAGCATAAATTGGAGACATGATTTAAGACTTAGTATGTTATCAGTTTAATAGAGTTGGGGTGCTACACACAGATCGAAAATATTCTTCTGGGTCTATCCAGGGAAGTAATAGGGCTGTATGTGTAAAAAATGGGGGAGAAAAAGCAGCCACCATAATAAATACATAAATAATACCAAATAATTAAACAATGATAGAGATCATTTAAATTATGGTTTCTCTATTCTTTTGATTATGTAATTATTGGTTAGCATGTATGTTGAACTAAATACTGCATGATGAACAAGTTCACTTGAATGTAAGTAAGTACTGTACTACATACATGGAGGGTATTTACTTCACAAGACCTTTTGTTACCTTAGGGTTGAAGGCTAGAGTTTTTGGGTCATTGGGATCCACCACAGATGGGTACGGCTCAAATATAATACTTTTTCGTGGTGATTCTAGGGCAGCTCGACACATTGCAACCAACAGACCAACTACCTGATGGAGACACAAAACACAATTTAAGCTGAGTGACTATTATAGGGATATATTTCATTGTTAATCTCATTAAAATTCCATTAAGTTATGTATTATGAATAAATCTGCATATTTAATTTGAGGGAGGGTCTCAAAATGTCTCTATACCTCTGCTCCTGTTGCAACTTCTTCAGCTGCCCCAGACATTACCCCCAGGGTATAAAATGAGAAGACGCAGAGTTCTCGTGTACACACTGCTGGCTAAAAGGTTGAGAAATAAATTAGAATATGGAAAAGGAATAAAACAAAGACAGTTAAAAGAGAAAGAAAAATGTATTATAAGGTCAAAATGATAATGAGGCATAGTTTACATAACAAGTTTATTTCTCTAGTGTATAGAACAACAAGTGCTATGTTAAAATTTACTACCTCCATGATGCTGGGGCAACCTTCAGCAAAATTGCTTAATTAAAGGCTAACTAAAGGCCATCAAACACAATATACTGGTCTTCACCATATGCACCCAATGCTGTGTATATAGATAATCAGCAGTGCGGACATTTATTCCAGGAGTGATTGATTTGTATGTGTGATAGAAAGTTTCCAGGGTAGCTATTAGTGTTATCTTTCTTCAATTAGTCAATAAACTGAAAAAGATTATGCTACATAATTTCACGCTACTGTGCTATTTCATTCTCGCTTTTAATGTTTTTTTTTTTGTGTGTGTTGTTTTTGTTTTTACAAGATTTGTCTGATGTGTTTTTCCTCTGGAAAAGTATTGATAACATATCTTCTAAAATCTCCTCCTGTAGACTATAATGGGAATAGCTTAAATAGCATTTTCGATTTTACACTATTAGCGAATTTCAGACTATCCTTATTATAGTCACTCTATAAGAGGCAAATTTTGGAGATTTGTTAAGCTACTTGTATGGCAAAATGTGAACTTTGCTTTATGGCGGTACACAGCGCATTTGACCAACCACGTAGGTTTACACAGAAGAAAGACAGCAGTGTCAGGAATGCTCAACATAAAAATAAATCTGCCCTAACAACTCATTTGGGGGAAAAAACAATAAATTCAATTCAATTATAATAAGGGTCAATTACACTACAAAAAAAAAAATCCCTAAAAAATATGTTTATTGTGCTCATAGCTAAACACCTTTCAGATATCTGCACAATAAACACAGGAGGAGATACAGAAAACTTACAAGTCTCAGCCTACTTGACCCTGCTCCGGATATGTAGTTATCTCTTTGTGGCAGTTACAACATTGCAGTTAAATAACAGGTAAGCTGTGGCTCAGAACGAGAGCATAACCTAAGCATATTTTGTCTTGCTGGGCACAGAATTTAGTCTGCTGCACTTTAAAAATCTGCCCAAGTGTCTTTAATTGTTCTCATTACTGAAAAAAAATAAATGACTAACTGTATGTTACCATACATGTAATAATATACACACTTCCTTTGTTTACCTTGAGCATGGATGCATTCTGGAAGACATGCTGCTCATCACATACCACACAATATTCATTCAGAGTGGGGAGACGCTGTTCAGCGTACTTTATTATCTACAACAGGATGGAAGAGTCAAAGAAGGTAGAACTAAAGTATAGTAGAGAGTACTGTGATACTTTTTATATGGACCAACAGTTAATACTGTATAATACTCAGGACAGAGCAGTACTTTTGAGGGTTCTACCCTCTTCCTCAGTGCTTTTTATACTGTTATACTGTTCGTCCATATAAAAGTTCTCTTCTTTTTACTATATATATATGTGCCACAATTTCCAATTCTTTAAGTGTGAATTTATATGTGGGACAGTAGGGGTAGTGTACTAAATACTGTCCATTGTAATATGTATTTTTTTAATTATTTTGAGAATTTACATTAATGTTACATACCAAAGAAGAAATGTTAATTTTTCAAAGAAAATGAAATCCTATCTTAACAATGTATGGTATAATTTAAAGGAGAAGTTGAGGCCAAAGCTGACACAGCCCAGAAATAGCTGATTAAAATTATATATCACTTGGTAGTTTCCAAATAAAGAGTAAATGCCCATTCACACATTAGATTGCTGTTTGAAGTGACCAACAATCTAACGTGTGTAAAGGTTTGTATCGCTAAGTGATGCGTACAGACATCTGTATAAGCACTGTTAGATAATTGTCTTTCAAAAGTCTGTAACAAAAAGACAACTATTTTTTGTGCTTATCTGTCTATAAAAGTGTAACATTTAATTTCACTGTCCTCCCACTTACCATAACAAAGGGTAGTACAAATAAATGAATTGGAAATTTACGCTATCACTCACTAGGGCCTTGTGCACACATAAGATCTCTTTAGCTGAAGCGTCCCACAATCTAAAGTGTATGGTGGCTTCCATCATTATGAGTAAGTGATCAGTCGAGATGGATTGTTAAACGATGTTAGGGATTGGCAGGGGGTCTTTTGGACACTCCCTTACTCATTTCTGGAGATTAAAAAAGCCTAGCAGCATGTTTGATGTGACAGATTGTTAAGACCAGTTGTCTAATGATTTTGCTTAAAAATTAGTTGAAACAATCAGTCATTTCAGAGATTACAACCAATCTCCTGCCCAATCTGTCCAAAATATTTGTGGTTGATTGGACCAAAATACTGTATAGTTGGACTGGCACTCACTGAAGCAGGCCGAGTAGGCCAGAGCCAACTCCTTCGGAAAGAGGGGGTGTAAGAAATGATTAGAGGGCTTGATTTCAATATACCTTTGGTTAAGATTAAGTTAAGTCATTTGATAGATGTTTAAATATTTTTCCACGAAAGAGGTACCGTAACAAAATTACATAAACAAGCAATGCAATAAAAGTCACAATGTGCCTTATCTTTGCCACTATTATGATGAAGTAAATGATTTGTTCTTCATATTGCATACCAATCTCTGTCTTTTGTATACGATCTGCTATTTGTTGCCGATGCTAAAATACCACACTATAACTGTCCTAATTTTCATAGCATCAAATGCACCATGTAAAAATCCAAAAACATCAGGTTAAACCCACACTAACCCCTTACTATGTCCCATAGGGAATAGGATGGAAATCTTAGATAGCCACGCATACTGCATCACCATGACTGTATATTCAACAAACTCGTTTTTCCAGCTGGCTTAAAACCAACTACTCTCTGTGTAGTGTGGATTTATTGAAATAAAAACGATACTAATGAAAATCTGAAATAAAACACTGATATAATTTAATATCTAATCAAAAATGCGAAATAAAATAAGTTTTTCTCAAGAATGAGTTCCAGGTAGCTAGTCCATCCTGAAGAAATCCAATACACACCTGTACTAGAAAGCCATACTCTAGAGTGGGTACAGTCTTACAGTGTCCGCTGACCTGCGCAAAAGAAAACATTTATTTATTGTATTGCTGCTTAAATATGCCTGAAACTCTGTTTTTAACTATTTCCTTTTCTTGCTTTCTATCTTTTAGTAGAGACTTTATTGTAACCAGGAATACAATACAATAAAAACTTTTTTGAGACTTAATATCAAACAAAAATTCCACCTTGTCTACTCTTTTTGGGTTAAGGAAAATAAGTATAGGGAAATATGCTTGTGAAGGTTCTCATTCATCCAGGTCATGGAAACTACATTTAGATTAATAGCATGCTTCCTAGCTGGCATACAATGATGTAAATGTTTTTTAGGGTGTATGGTCCAATGAACAAATAAAGGATATAAGGTCTAAGGCTGGGTACACATGAAGGCACTATTTGTCCCGAGCGAGCGCTCGGCCGGGACAAATGTCCATCGGTCGCTGCAATAGTGCCCACGGCCGACATTTTGTGAGATTGACCTTGGATCCCATAAGGATCCATGGCACTTTCAGTCGGCCGGCCGAAAACATCTGCTGGTGTGTACCCAGCCTAAGGGGTTTAGATTATGCCTTACATGAATTCCATAAGAAAGAGTGTTGCATGTGTGTTTATCAACATAAAAAGCCTCATAACATGATTAACAAGGACATTTGTAAAGAAGCTATTATGTGTATCCCCGTGCCACACTAGTGCGTTTCTCACGCACTTGTTTTGCTATCAGCATGAAAAACGCATGCCAGGATAACACACTAAGAGACTGTGGGTGGCAGTGAGTGCAGGCGGTCACCATTATTTGCGATTTGCCTGTGCTCCGATAATGGACTATTGGCAAAATTGCAGCACAAACGAATGGAAATGTGTGTAAAATGCATTTTCCTGTGCCTTTTTCTATTTGTATTGTTAAAATGTAACAACCTGTTTTTCAAGATGTTACCACTGCTTTTCCATTTTATTACCTGGGTTGTGGGATTGTGACTTCCATATAAGTCTGACTTGGGGTTCCTTAGAGTACAGGATATAGATCTGTTCATGAGTCGCGGAGCCCGAAGATCTGAACCTGTAAGGCCACTCCTGAGATCTGTACCTGTAAGGCCACTCCGAATCCCAGAGTCTTGAACTCCAGGAAAACTGGGAGACCTAAACCACCCCGAAATAAAATAAGAACAGGTTGTCACAAAGTGTAGATTAGATGAAAAGCTTTGGTAGAAGAAAAACAGCACTAACCATATGAAATAACAGGGTTATTCAATAAAAGTTCTTATTGTTTAAAATGGTGCTAATTTTGCCACAACCAATCAGATGTTAGCTTTCAAATTTTAAATAAGATCTGATTGGTTGGGGCAAAATTAGCACTTTAGCTTAAATGACTTACTGTATAGACCAGAAATGGATGAAAATGCTTTTCTATTTCTAACATGTGTCAGTAAAATCTACAGCAGCTCTGCTTTGTACACAGGGATATGTAGTATTCAATACAACAGTCTAGACTAGTCTTAGAAGGCATTAGTGATGAATCTCGGTTCGAAGGGACTTTGTTTCAATTTGGAACTACCGGATTTAAAAATCCACAGATCTTGTTTTTCAAAAATGTTTTTAAAAACAAAAATTCCTCCCGAAACTGAAAAATCAGAAGATTTCTATAAAAAATTCTAACAATTCCATTTCAATGGGATTTTCAGAACTTCAATAGGTTCCGTGGAACCGCATAAATGCGGTTCGTTAACCTCTAGAAGGCATTAGGCTAAAAATGGCTTTAATAAATGGTGAATAACAGATATTAAGCAATATGCTACATACTTGGGCACTGCTGAGAAGATGCTTAGCCCAGCACGGAATCTTTTTATGCTTCCACTGACTCTAAGCCACCGAAGCCTTCTCTCCTGCTGTGTGCGTAGTACTTCATTGCTGAGATACCTCCACTGATGGGAGGAAAAGAGCGACAGAATCCTGTAAATATGCACAAAAGGACAAATTAAGGAGGGAGAAAAATAACTGAACAATATAATGAACAAAAAAACAATAAATATTGGAAAAAAACAGAAACAAACCCCCAAAGATCAGTAATAAATAAATAGAGGAGTAGACTGGCAGGAAAGGGAAGGTGAAAACGAAAAGAGCTTAAAGGGTAACTGTGGTCTCGAATTCTTCCAAAATAAGAATTATATAAAAAGCCTTCCATGGTACCTTCAAAAATAAAACCTAAATCACATCTCTAGATAAAATTTGTGAGAAGTTATTGCTGATAAGGTTCAGCAATATTACTTCCTGCTTGAACACTTCCTGTTTTCAACCATGTGACCAGCTTCTGCCTGCATTAATAGGCTCCCCTTCTCAACTGTCAGTTTTTTCCCAGGTACTTCCTGTTTTCCACAGCATTAATTCTTAACTAAGCATGCTTCTCCCCGTGGCAGACGGGCGGGGCTTAGATGAGGTGATGTCACTCAACCTACTGGAAGCAGGAAGTTTGAACTTTCAACCCAATGTTATTTCTCACAGGCTCCAGCCAGAGATGTGACTGTCAGCTCATTTTAAAGGAAATACTGCAGGCTTTATTTCAACCCTAACTTGTTTTGAGACCACAGTTGCCCTTTAATAAAGAAGACAGTAAATAGATAGATATACGGCAAAACTGATCTGATCAGTAAACTTACTCGTCATTGTAGGGGAAACCAAATGTGACAAAAAATAGGTTGATGACATGCACAGGCAGAATCATTTAACCATATCTTTCTATGAATAGTCATTAATACTGCATCAATGTTCATTTGTTCTCATCCGATTCATTTATTCCTGTTTGTTAGTTTATAATATATACCTTGTCTGCCCTCCCTCCCAAGATTCATACTCACTTTTTTAATTGAATTCCAAGCCCAAAGTCGTCTCTGCTAGATGGCTGAAACACATCAATGGTAGGTTCTGGAAAACAGTACAGCATAATCAAGTATACCACTTAATACAATTGACAATTGATATTTTTAAGGTTTCATTACTAAAAGTAACAAAATCTTGTTTCACATATCAGTGAATGTCACTGCTCCTCTCTATATTTTCCTCTCCTTATGTAAAGCACACTCAGCTTGCTTCACTGGAGAAAAGGGTGGAGCAGGCCCAAGACATCTTATTTACTAACCTACAGTTAGTATTCAAGGATGCACCACGGACGCACCATGGACACACTGCAGTACCTCGAGGGTCAGGATTAGAGATGAGCGAAACTGCTAAAATCCATTCCACCTGCAGATTCGCATACGTTTGAAAAAATTGGAAATTTTCAGAAAACCCCATTAAAGTCAACGGGAGGAAAAATCTGCACAGATCTGCCTAAATATATGGTAAACTAGCAATGGTAACTTACTGTGCATGGCTCTGGGACCTGGGAAATGGTCTGGGGAATGTATAGATATATCCAGAATGTTAAAAAAAATAACTTTTTTTTCCAGAAGAATTTCAGAAAGAATCTTATTGTTATGCTTTCTGTTAAGCTGGGTACACACACTACAGATTTTTGAAAGATGACAGACAGGATAGTATAGTATTTGAGGTTGAATAAAGACATACGTCCATCCAGTCCAACCCATCTAGCAATATCCTCATTTCCTGCCTAACTGTTGATCCAGAGGAAGGCAAAAAAAACCCCACCAAATTTATGAAGGGGGAAAAAATTCCTTCCTGACTACAAGTGGCAATCGGAAATTTCCCTGGATCAACTCTACTTTATGTATCAATACCAGTAACTTGCAACATTTCTTGTTTGCAGAAACTCATCCAGCTTTTTTTTTTTTGAAACTGACCAATGAACCTTCCATTACAACGTCCACTGGGAGACAGTTCCATAGCTTTACCGTTCTCACAGTGAAAAACCCTTTCCGAGCTTGAAGCCTAAACCTTTTTTCTTCAAGTCTTAAGGGATGTCCTTGTGTCCTTTGACATGTTCTATTGGTGAACAATGCCCCAGATAGTTTATTGTATGGCCCGTTAATGTATTTATACACAGTAATCATATCCCCACGCAAGCGCCTTTTCTCCAGCGTACATAATTGTAACTTTTCCAGTCTCTCTTCATATTCAAGCTCCCAAAATCCCCTTATTAATTTAGTTGCCCTTCTCTGAACCCTTTCCATTTCAAAGATGTCCTCTTTGTACACAGGATTCCAAAATTGCACTGCATATTCCAAATGAGGCCTTACCAATGCTTTGTAAAGAGGGAGAATTACATTTTCCTCCCTTGAATCCATACCTCTCTTTATACAAGACAATACCATGCTGGCTCTGGCTGTTGCCGCCTGGCACTGCTTGCTACCTTTAAGTTTGTTATCCACCAAAACTCCAAGATCCCTTTCCAACAGGGATTCACTTAACACAGAGCCATTTATAGTATAAGTAGCACAAGTATTTTTAAGTCCAAAATGCATCACCTTACATTTATCAACATTGAATTTCATCTGCCACTTAGCAGCCCAATGTGATAATCTATCTAGATCCCCTTGCAACGATTGCACATCCTCTGAAGTTTTTAATGATCGACAAAGTTTTGTGTCGTCAGCAAACACGAAACCTTGCTGACAATACCCACTTCCAAATCATTAATAAATAGATTAAATAGAAGAGGCCCCAACACAGAACCCTGTGGCACCCCACTTAGCACTTTAGTCCATAATGATGAAGCCCCATTAAAAACTACTCTCTGCATCCTATTCATTAACCAATTTTCTATCCATGTACAAATGTGACTCCCCAGACCAACAGACCTTAGCTTATTCATTAGTCGCCTATGGGGGACTGTATCAAAAGCCTTTGCAAAATCCAAGTAAACTACATCTACTGCTATACCAGAGTCTAAATTTCTACTTACTTCCTCATAAAAGCCAAGCAAGTTAGTTTGACAAGTTCTATTCCTCCTAAATCCATGCTGGTTACTACTTATAATGTCAGTCCTTGAAACATACTCTAGAACATGTTCCCTTATTAAACTTTCCAGGATCTTCCCCACCACTGAAGTTAAACTTACAGGCCTGTAATTACCCGGCTGTGAACGACTACCCTTTTTGAATATTGGAATAACATCAGCCTTTTTCCAATCCAGAGGCACACCACCGGACATGAGGGAATCAGCAAAAATAAGAAACAATGGCCTAGATAAAACTGAACTTAGCTCCTTAAGTACCCGAGGATGTATTTTATCCGGTACAGGAGATTTATTATTTATTATTATTTATTTAGTTCTTTCTGTACCATATCCTCGGTTAACCAAAGTGAATTTGAATCTTGTATACCTTTATTGCTACTATACTCTATGATATCTGTACTTGGATTTTCTATAGTGTATACAGAGGGAAAAAAATTATTCAAGACATTTGCTTTATCGCCATCCTCCGTAACTAACTTATCCCCATTAATTAATGGTGCCACATTCTCAGTCCTCATCTTCTTACTATTAATATACTTTTATATATATATATATATATATACTATTAAAATGCTTAGGCTTAGTGATGCTTTCTTCAGCTATTCTAACTTCATTATTAATTTTAGCTAGTTTGATTGCTTTCTTACACTCCTTGTTACAGTTTTTATAATCCCTAAAGGCCCTTTCCGTTCCCTCGGCCTTAAAGGTTTTAAATGCCTTTTTCTTCCTTACCATTTGCCTCTTTACATCAGAATTCAGCCACATGGGCGCGGATTTATTTTTTTTACATTTATTTCCCAAGGGTATAAATTTAGATGTGAACTGGCTTAAAATCCCCTTGAACACAGCCACTTCTGTTCAGTACCTTTACCTGATAATACATTATCCCAGTTGACATTCTGAAGAGCTGCTTTTAACCTGGGAAAATTTGCTTTCCTGAAATTAAATGTCTTTGTTAACCCAGCGCACTTTTCCTTTCGATAACAAAGTCCAAATGCCACTATTTCATGGTCACTATTCCCTAAGCCTCCAGTTACCTTTATATCTATAAAGCGCTCCACAATTTTAGATATTACCAGATCCAACAGAGCTCCTTTTCTAGTAGGAAACTCAACCACCTGTGAGAGAAAATTATCCTGCAGCAAATTCAACTCATCGCCTTTTTCTGTGATGGCAGTTCCACCACACCAATCAATGTCAGGGTAATTGAAGTCCCCCATAATGAGCACACTCCCCAAACTTGCAGCCGTTGCCAACTGCATATGAAGTTGACTCACCTCCTCTCTGCTAGCATTTGGCGGCTTACAGCAGACACCAACAATGACATTACCCCCTTTCCTGTTGCCTAATTCCACCCATATTGCCTCCACTTTATCATCCATATCACCAGTTATCTCTTCTTTTAAATTTGGCTTCAATTCTTTTTTAACATAAACACATACTCCTCCCCCTTTCCTTTTTTTTCTGTCCTGCCTAAACAAGGCATATCCTTCTATATTTACAGCCCAGTCATGAGAACTGTTCAACCACGTTTCTGCTATACCTATTACATCATACTTTTCATTCAATGCCATCATTTCCAATTCACCCATTTTGTCAGCCAGGCTTCTCGCATTTGCAAACATACATTTTAGATTATGATCCTGTAATTTATTCGTACACTTTAAAACACATTCCTCCCTATTCCCTATGCTAGCCCCACCCCCCTTTCTGCCCACCACTGGCCTATCTACACCCTTCTTTCCTCCTGGACTATCTATCCCAGTGAGACTGCTAATACCCTCCCCCCCCAAACCTAGTTTAAAATCTCCTCCTCTAGCCATCTTCTCCCCTAAAACAGCTGCACCACCATCAGTGAGGTGCAACCCATCCCTACTAAAGAGCCTGTAGCCGACAGCAAAGTCTGCCCAGTTCTCAATAAACCCAAACCCTATTTCCTTACACCACTCTCTTAGCCACGCATTAATGCTCCTAAGCTCCCGCTGTCTCCCTGGCTTAGCACATGGCTGCGGTAGTATTTCTGAAAACACTACCCTGGAGGTCCTTGCTTTTATCTTGGCCCCTAGTTCTCGGAAATCATGTTTAAGGACCTCACCTCCACCTCTAAATTTGTCATTGGCACCAATGTGAACCAATGTGAACCTGCAAGATCCTGTCTGTAATTTTTCTGCATTTTTCCTGTCTGTATAAGATCTACATACACACAGTCCCGATAATCTGATTGTTTGTTTCCCAGACCATTTTCCAGGTCCCAGAGCCATTTACAGTCAGAGACTGTATCATTTTTATCATTTTTACATTTCTTGAATTGAAAAATCAGCCATTTGCGGAAATCTGCTGCAGAACCAGGTTCGGATTCGCAATTCGGTCCATCTCTAGTCATGATGAATGTTTTGAAATAACAGGAAGTTACCACTTGAGGGAGTACTTGATGTTTGGGATTACCACTAGAGACTGAGGGTATAAAAGGTGTGGGAAATACTGAGCCTGTAATGCTTGAAAAAGGCCTGCAAGACAAAATGTTGTGTGCTTTTTGCTTTGTTTGCACAATAAATGGGAGCACCCCAATTAGCATTTTAAAAGACTGGACAGTCCTTATCTGATGTTGATTGCTGGATGATACTGGCAGTGAGGTGGCCAGGGAGGAGCTGGATGCCTGGTGGGTACCCTGATTGATATATACTGTTAAACCACTGGGCTCATAGTCTTCTGAAAAATTTGTCCTGTACATATATATATCGTAAAAAAACAAGTATACAAGACATAATGTTATAGTTATTAGTTATTGGGAGACCCCAGTTTTTTGGAAAGGAAAAAAAAATCATTCTTTAATCATTCTTTTTTAAACTTTCTATAGGGCTTCCTCCCCCAGCCCCAACCGCATTATTCTTATGTCCAGAAACTCCCACAATCATTGTTTACCTTCCCTCTTTCCTCCGCCATACTGCCCGGCCCTCTGCTTGCATGGAACTGCAAGCAGGGGGCCGGACTGGCAGCCGCACCTGTGATTGGCTGAGAGGCAGCCAATCACTGACGTGGCTGCCATCAGTTCAGAATGCTGGGGGAAAGAGGGAAGGTAAGTAAAGTTCGGGTGAGTTTCTGGAAATAATAATGCGGTTGGGGCTGGGGGAAGAAGCCCTACAACACCCCAAGGGCATTTTACACTGGGGGGGGGAGGTGGAGGGCTGCTCTGAGCAAGCTAAAAACCTATAAGAGGAAACCTCAGAGGCGGAAACAATTTCCCTCCCTGCAGCACTCCTGGTGGCAAGTTTTTTGGACTTTGGGGGGACATTACAGGAGAACCATTTGGAGCTGGGATGTAAGGTAAGGATTTTTATACACTACAGAGTGGGGCCAGTAGTGGGTTAAATTATAGTTTTGGGGGTGGACATGCCATTTAAGTATTTTTAAAATGTTAACTCAATACTAATACTAATAAATTGTGAGATTTTCTGCAGCTGGTAACTATTCAGTGAGCCAAATCTTTATTTAGCATAAGCCAAATAAGCTTACAGTAGATGAAGAGAAGAAGCTGATTAAATGATCAAATTATTACAAGGAAGCTTTAAGCCTTTATAAAAAGTAATGTAAATCTATTTTTTTTACCTTAAAGGTATCTCCACCCCAAAATGAAGAATTAGGAAGAGGCAGGGAATCCCACAAAACCTAGACACCGCTAGGTTTAAAACCCCCAAATCGGTTCCTTAAAGACTTACAGGGTTATTCAATAAACATTCTTATCGTTTAAAATGGTTCTAATTTTGCTTCAACCAATCAGATTTTATTTAACATTTGAAAGCTAACATCTGATTGGTTGGTGAAAAGTTAGCACCATTTTAAACGATAATTGAATTGAATTGAACAGGGTTATTGAATAACCCTGTAAGTATTCTACACGCATTGGCAAGTGTGGAGGAGCGAGCGATCAGTAAGTACCTTACCTTTGTTCCCAGCTCCTGCAGGTTTTATTGAAGAATATTAGGTAAGACACAGCTCCTTTACCTCCCGTTCTTCAATAAAACTAAATGCTAAAATGATTAAAGCCATAGAAAGAGAGAATTCTCAAGGTTGTATATAAAATAGAGGCTTACGGTGCTGACACATTAGAACTCACCTCCCAACTGATCCCACGTCATTCAATCAATTCTTCAGGGGCCGCTTTTCCTGTTCCTTTTCGTGAATGGTCACAATAAAAGAACAGGATATGACGGTAGTTGAGTGCTAATGTATGGGCACCTTAAGACATTGGACTGCAGATTTAATAGGATTGAACTGTGAGGTTTGGCATATGGATAAACTGACTTGAGCAGCACAGATCTCAAACAACACAATTATTTTTAAGATCTGATCTTGCAAATTTAATTTGGTTTGGTGTTTTTCAAACTCAAGATTTTTGAAAGGGTGTGCCTTCAGAGTGGTGTGCATTACATTACATTATTTGCCAATGTAAATATTTTTTACCAGAATAACTTTCCTTTTTGTTACGATGTACCCTAAACATATATATTATGATTACATTTCTAATGGAGTCAGTGGAATGTAACTTTACACTAAATTGATGATTTTGAAATTAAAAAATAAAATAACTTTAAAAAAATCTAAAGCTACATATAGATGTGTGATCTGTATACAGATCGCGGTAGTATGCCGCAACACATTGCTGTCACAGGCGAGATTTGTCTTGTTTGCTGGCTAATCAGGCATCATGGGTCACTACCTCGATTGCATGTCTGTATGTATGTAGTGATTCTGGAGGTGACTGAATAAGACACTCACCGGGACCATCTAGGTACTGAGACAAAGAGAATCGCATACGTAAGACAACAGGCTCTGCACGGAGAACCTTCCAGGCTGTAGCTACCTCTTCCTACAAGAAAAGAGAATAAACAGGATAAGGTAGATAAGGTAATAGGAAAAGAGATTAGCCTGTGTGAAAATGAGAAAAAACTGAAGGAAAGTTTATGTCCAAAATATATTCTATATATGATAAAGTTTGCAAAGGCCCATTAATCCTCAACAACCTTAACAACCAATCTGGCCTAATCGTTTTAGTAAAAATAATTGTAATAGTTAAATTAGGTACTGAAAATATGATACATGAAAACAACTGAATTTATACAGGAAAGAGTGAGAGAGAGAGTGAAGAATTTAAGAGTAACAGTATTAAAAACTGTTAAATTGGCTATACATAGACAATTTCATGACAGATACCAGCAATATTCCTGTTGATAAGGCTGGGTACACACAAAAACAATTTTCGGTCAACTATTCTCACGGTTTGAAAAATTGGATGTCCATCTATTTGTCCATATTGGATGAATGGATGATCGGACAGCTACTTTTGCAGCAAACAACAGTGCTTTGTTACGGACAACCATTCGTTGTATTGTATTCGATTGTATGGTGTATACCCAGTCTAAAGGTGGCCATACATATATACGATTTTGCATACCCGACCGAGCGCTCCCGCGATATTCAATCGATCCTGCCGGAACTGCCTCTCCCGTTCTTCTATTGGAATGACATGGGATCGCAAAATGAATGCGATTCGTGGTCGCATAGAAGAACGGGAGAAGCGGTTCCAGCAGGATCAGTCGAACATCGCAGGAGCACTTGGTCGGGTATGTAAAATCGTATATATGTATGGCCACCTTAACTGTTTGTGATTCTGGCTTACACATTCATACAAACCATTGTGCATGGAGATTGGCCATTTGAGTATTCAACAACAAAATAGGAAAGGTTTCTTCAAATATTGAAAAATGCAACAACAAAAACAAATAACATTTGTAAAGCGCTTTCTCCCGTAGGACTCAAAGCGATGTAAGCATGGCTCGGACCAATTATTGGTTGATTGGTAAATTGTGGTATGGATGGGTCATTCTTTAAAATACAAAGACAGATATTTGAAAAATACCCTTAAGATCCAACAGGATCAAGGCCCATGTATGACCAGCTAAAGCAATACAATATACAATATTATATATGCCAATAATAAAACACAATCAAAAGAAAGGTGTTAAAACTTGCAATTTTAGGTTTTAATATAATTTATAAAACCAATTAGTGAAAACTAAATGTAAGGGTTAATAGTTTGCCAGCTCATTGAATAATGTATCACTACATCCAGAGGTACACACAGTTCCACTGTGCAGGAGTTAAAAAAAAAGAGAAAATATGAAACATACATCCAGAAATCCAATGTTAATTTGCAGATCAATGTCAGCATCATCAATGGTCCCATATTCTCTGCAACAAAAAGTAAATGAGCATAAATATTTAATATCTTGATTCACCTAACAATAACAGTTATAAACACGTTTTTATTGCCATGCCCATGATGGTGGTACAAAGGTCACTGTCATTGAAGGCTCTAATTAAAAAAGGATCTGGACCTCACTGCCATCTCACCCACAGTAAAGAGTAAAACTCACCAACTCTTGGCAGCACCGTGCTGTAATAAAGAGAAGTTCAGGTGTGATACACGTTCCACAAGTAATTGTAATTAGTACTACGTGGTGGGGGCATATTAGTGCGCAGCCAATGCATGTGACGTTAAATTTGCTTAGCACCTTGCTACTGGTAAACTCCACATGCGAATGCACAGAGAGCACTATAAGAATATAACATTGCCATAGCTAACGCACATGGGAGCCGATAGTAGCTTTCCGTGCAATGCCCTGATCCTGCCTATTGTGTACTAGTAAAAACTACAATATTACAGGAAAAGGCAAAAATTAACAATTTCTCAGAACAATTAGAATTATAAAATATTTAAAGAAAATAATGAGCCTAAAACATAATTAATCCAATTAGCTGATTAGAATGTGTGCACTCCTACCTCTACCTGATCTGGTTTAGTAGATACATGCATAGGTAGTAAACTCTGGGAAACCATTGGCGCTATGTACCGAGAGCCGTTATCCCAAAGATACATCTTAAAGGACAACTCCACCCTCATAAGAACATCTTTTAGAAAGAATGGCCTCTTTAAAATATGTTGACATATAATAGTTTGTCCCATGAATTCATTACTGTATGGCTGCTAAGCTTTTGGATGCCTCATGGAAACTGACCAATTTAGAAACCTGTACTGAGCCTGGGCATGCTCAGAAGGGGCAGAGAGTGGATTAACATTCAGTCATTGGCTGTGATGTCAACTGTCAAATCCATAACTGACAGTTAATAACTGGAAGAACGAGGAAACATAAACAGGGGCACCAGGACATTGTGCAGGATTTAAGGTTAGACTTAAATATTTCTGATTTTAAACTATTACCTTTTAGGGTTTTGTGGGGTGATTTACCTGTATGTAAGTTTTCATTTTGGGGCTGGACTTGCCCTTTAAAGTTCCATTAAAATGTTAAAGAAATAACCTTTAACGTGACTTTTAGACGTAATTCATGTTGTATACAGTATTATTGTGGTCACCACAATGATGTCTTAAGCAGATATAAAAGGAAATCTCATCATGTGATTAAAGGGTCACTATACTCACTTAAACAACTTTACATCTTCTGAAACTACAATTTTAGAGAAGTAAAATTGTGGTACTCATATATTTATATGTGCTTTCTTTGTCATAAAATTATTTATGTTTAGTGAGTGCTCTTAAATGTCTCTACCCTCCCTTACTCACTGCCTTCTTGTAGTGTCTGCAACACTTATAAGTTCTGTACAGCCTCGCTATGGACATGGCTCTGCTTACTCTTATCTCCCTCCCTCCCATCTGCCTCCCATCTTTCTTTTCTCTGCTGATTCTCTTAAATGTTGCAGAAAGTGTGCTGGCAGGCAGGCAAAGATCCTAGTAAGAGGTCAGGAATGGGTCACATATAATAATTTCTGCTTCTGGAATGACAGGTCTTTCGCTGTAAATAATGTGATTTCAAATGATGATTTCTCAAAATCTACAGCTTAGGTTTAAAAATCAGGAAAAAGTTTTGGAGCAGTGGGATCTTGGTATCTAAAGATACAATTTTAAAATTTTTGAAATTTGAATTTTTTAGAGTAAAGATAAACTTTAAAATGTATGAGGAGAGTATGTTTCGAGGACTGACCTTATAAGAAATAATCAACATGAATTTGACAATAGATCTTGTCAAACTAACTTGCTTAGCTTTTATGAGGATGTGAGTAGGAATTTAGACTCTGACATAGCAGTAGATGTAGTATAGTTGGATTTTGCTAAGGCTTTTGATACAGTCACCCATAGGCGACTAATGTATAAGCTAAGGTTTGTTGTGATATGTTGGCACATTTGTACATGGATAGAAAGTTGGTTGATGAATAGGATGCAGAGAGTAGTTGTTAACGGGGCTTCATCAATATGGATTAAGGTGCTAAGTGGGGTGCCACATGGTTCTGTGTTGGGGCCGCTTCTATTTAATCTGTTTATTAATGACTTGGAAGTCGGTATTGTCAGCAAGGTTTCCATGTTTGCTGATGACAAAAAACTTTGTCAACCATTAAAAACTTCAGAGGATGTGCAATTGTGGTAGATGGATCTAGATAGATTGTCACATTGAGCTGCTAAGTGGCAAATGAGATTCAATGTTGATAAAATGTAAGGCGATGCATTTTGGACTTAAAAATCCTTGTGCTGCTTATACTATAAATGGCTCTGTGTTAAGTGAATCCCTGTTGGAAAAGAATCTTGGAGTTCTGTTGGATAACAAACTTAAAGGTAGCAAGCAGTGCCAGGCGGCAACAGACAAAGCCAATACAGAGACTGGTGGAGCTTTATTATGACGACAGATTGGATTAGTTACATTTATGTACACTAGAGAAAAGGCACTTGCGTGGGGATATGATCACTGTGTATCAATACATTAACAGGCAGGGGTGGATTTACACCTCAAGAGCCTGTAGGCCCAAAGAGCCTGGTGCCCTTAGCCCCACCCCTAAACACAGACTACACCCCTAAACCACACCCATTATCTCTTTTTTGGGGGAAGAAAATAGACTATAAAGGGGTTGGATTGGTGGAGGAGGTTGACAGCCACCCCTCTAAACTTCAGGCGCCCCTAGGCACTTCCTACTGTGCCTGATGGTAAATCGGTCCCAGTTAACGGGCCATACATTAAACTGTATGGGGCATGGTTCACCAAAAGAACATGTCAGAGGACAGAAAACAAATTTACTCTTCAAGTTTGGAAAGGGTTTTTCACTGTGAGAACAGTAAAACTATGGAACTATCTTCCATTGGTTGTGATGGTGGGCTCATTGGATAGTTTCAAAGAAAGCTGCATGAGTTTATGAAAACAAGAAATGTTGCAAGTTACTGGTAATGATACAGAAGTAGAGTTGATCCAGGGATATTTCCGATTGCCAATTGGAGTCAGGAAGGAATTTTTTCCCCCTTCATAATTCTGGTGGGTTTTTTTTGCCTTCCTTTGGATCAACAGTTAAGCAGGAAGTGTGGATATTGCTGAGTGGGTTGAACTGGATGGACATATGTCTTTATTCAACCTCAAATACTATACTACTATACTAATAGTCAGGTGCCAATTTTAACAGTAAAATTGGATCGCGCAAACATTTTTTTTTTTTACATGCTCGTGTCTACGTACCTAAACTTTTTAAAAAGGTCCTTGAAATACATGTACATTACAATTGTCAGTACATGTGTATATAGAGCAGAGTTTCTCATAGGGTGTGTGGAGGCACACTGGTGTGACTTCAGAAAACCAGAGGTGTGCCTCAGGATTTTGGTATAGGGCATTTTTTTACTAGTATAACTTACATTTTTGTTATGTTTTACATGTTGGTGTAGTCAATTTAGTGTATCTTAGTTTTACTATAGCTGGAAAGACAGTGGTGTTTACTGGTCTATTCTCTGTATCAGTGGTTCTCACACTTTTTTTAAATTGTGGTGCACTTGGCACTACAGTTGGAATGCTGTGTGCAGGCTTGACAGTTGGTTTGTGGGAAAAAAGTCAGGTCGGATGAAAGTGGGAGTGGTTAAAAGAGGGAGGGGGGATACTGCTCCTAAACAAAATGTATGCTGGATAGAAGGCATGCAGCAACACACGTAAATCAGAGTAAGTGTTACTCACATGTATTGAATTATAGATTAAGATGAGGCAAAGTAATTTTCTCAGTATAGTGTCCCTTTAAGAACACAGTTGTGCTGTAAAAAAAATGTGCAGTGCCAAGTGCGCCCCAATTTGAAAAAGTTTGAGAACCACTGATACAGAGAATAGACCAGTAAACATGCTGCTAGCATTTAAATATAAGCACAACATGCATAGACTGCATGTTTGATTTTCTAATACAGATATATCTCACATAACTTTCATTTAAATAAATTTTATGAAACAATGCCATAAAAATATGACGCATTGTATAAAACACACTCAATTATACTACTAAAAACCACATAAAGTTTTAAAAATGAAAATTTGCCAAAATGTAAAAATCACTTGTACAGGCTTTATTGAAAACCAACACCATATGCAACTTTTACACATTTTATACAATTAAGGCTCTCTGTACATCGCCCCCCATGTCCTTACATCTTTAATTTAAAAAAAAATGCTTTCAGCAAGGTAAAAAGAGACTATTGCCACTGCTATGTACCAATTGCCATTACAATGCACAAAAAAATGACCCCTGTGTTCTATTCTGCTAAAAGAAAAAACTTTTTATACTTTCTATACTTGATCCATACATAATGTATGTGTCTCTCTTCCTTACCTGACAGACACTGCATTCTCTCCATAAATCTCCTTTACTGCTTCAATATCTGCATCTAGCTGGGGATGTCTGTAGAGATCAGCGCAGCATGTGCCCTGTTAAAGAATTTTAACAAAAGCCCACAGATACAAATTAGGATTCTGAACAAAAAGACATGAAGTAGATGGAAAGGTTGGATGACAGGGGATATCAATTATAGTACACAATGGAGGAAAATATACCTATGCTGGCCATACTCTTACCTGACATTTGATTGGGCGTTTTGAATGTTTGAATTGGCATAACATCGGGTGCAACATTTGTATTTACTTTCCAAAATTCTGTGACATTTTGCCAGTCATAAAATGAACATGCTGGGCAGTTTTATGAATGCTGTGGAAACGTCAGACAAGGCAAGGACAAGTGTATAGCCAGCTTTAGGCACGGATGCAATAAAAGATGTAAAAGCAGGCTCATGCTATTTATTTTCATTTTTTATGGGGATACAGCAGCTAGATCTGATATCTTTGTGTCTGTGAGCAAGATCTGCCTTTTTACATACCGTACTGTAACTTTTCACATTATTATATAAATTGATTTATCACCTGCACTCCATAAAGGAATTCCCCACATTCATTGTCCCCATCAGAGTCTTCCTCAGTCCAATTGTGCCCTTTGATGTCCTAAATAAGATAACAAAAGTAAGCAATAAAACCCACTCAACAGTTTAATGCAAATAAAACACATTCCACAGAGATATTACAGGCCTGGTACACAGAAGCATATCTGTGCCCAATATTATTTCCTATTGTTAGTTTGCCACTTTGGAATTAAAGTAAGTGTCAATGCTGACCTGACCATTTGTGCTGCCCATTCAATTGGACCTATCTATTTTGCATAAAAAAATTATCTGGGAGCCATCAGTCAGGTCTGAAAATATGGACATTAATTATCATGATGGACTGAAATATGGGTTTCGTGTATCGGCCGTGTAGGGACCAATCCTTTTATTAATATTAATGGATGACCAATTGATTGTTCTAATAATTTCACTACGTCCAAACATTTTCATCATGTCAGACAATGAGAGTTATTTTCTTGTTGGGCACAACATACTTATTATACAATACCAAGTACCATACCATCATATCAGTCTGTGGATGGGTCCCATAACTCAATTTAAAATCAATGTATGCATACCTCTGGGTGAAAAAATACAATCTATTAGTGAAATAGCAAAATGAAGTTTCAGGTGTTCCTTCTTCAATGCTTAGGGAAACCACTCTCATGGTGTGTGTGCAGAGTAGTGTTTTGGGTTTTTTTGAAAAGGAATTGTTTATTTACTTTTGTACACATTGCAAATACACAACTTAACACCTGTATAATAAAGATATCAATCTTAACAATTTAGAATTGTCTGTAGTTTAACAATTCAATACTAAATAGTCTATGTGGCCAATACAAAAAATTTAAAACATTTATCATCTTAATAACTTTGCATTATAACAGATTTGGGGTGATTATGATGGATTTACTCTCAAGCCTGGCTATCCCATGTTTCTTCCCCACATGTCTACTTCTTTATCCTTTTTTTAGTTATTGCATGTATGATGGGATAATTCCTATCGGCCTTATATTTTTTCATATTTGGTTGGGCAACCCTTCTGTTGATAGATTAGTTTTTTGTGAGGTAAGACTGCATTTACTCTCGCTTTCCAGTCTCCTATCTCTGGGATTAGGGGTAAGATCCATTTTTGTGCTATCAGTTTTTTGGCTAGGAATAATACTTCTGTTAAAAATATTTTGTGGAACTTGTCCACCTGTATATGGCTTGTTATGCTAAGAATGCACATTTTGGGGTCACATTTGATTTATGTGTCTACTTTTTAACCCTTCCCAAACTCAAACATCACTGATTCCCAACCTTTATTTGCAGAGCCCTTTATTTGCCTTCCCCTCCCCCCCTAACTTATGTATTAAGTTTTAATTTTAATCATTGCAGCGTAATCACGGCTAATAGTAGTAATATGCAAGAAGATAAATGTATTAAAAAACATATTTATTGCTTTTTGTAAGTCTCACCATTTGTACGGATGTGTAGAGTCCCCTGACAGATATTTTATTGTTGGGGGTCTGATGCCCCCCTCATCAGCAGAGCTGCCATTGTCAGGCGCACACAGTCATGCTGGGTATCTCAAAAACAGGATACACTCCCCCTACATGAAGTAAGTTAAAAGAAATATGAACATGCAAACATGGTATAGAAAGAAGAGCGCACTAAACAAAATAAAGCAAAATATTAATTTGGGGAATTAAGTGCTCATGTGCATAGAATTCAAATATTTGGTTAGAAGAGAATTAAAAAAAATAAATGGTGGAATTACAACTGTAAAATTCTTTCCTATACTCCCGGGACACACAATAATTATATTGCTCTAGGAAAAACTTAAAGAAAGATAAAAGGTATATCAAATCAGCATATATAACTCTATAAATGTAGAGGAAATTATATTGTTTTGGATTTTATCTTCCAACACATACTTTTATATTCTGTGAAAATCAATCGGCAACAGATGGGACCATTTTTTACTCCATAGTCCAGCAGACATTTTTGTTTTGAAACCATTACTGGAAACTATAATTCTTCCAAATTATAACTGTACAATTTTCTTGTTGATCTGTCCCGTTTCTTTAGATATTTTACAGGGAGATTCAATAAAAGTTATTGTTTAAAATGGTGCTAATTTTGCCCCAAACAATCAGATCTTGTTTAACATTTGAAAGCTAACATCTGATTGGTTGGGGCAAAGTTAGCACCCTTTTTCACGATAAGAACTTTTATTGAATAACCCTGCTAGTCTGAAACATCTTACATTTCTCCTGTCAATCATGTGTCTTAGTATCATAAACTCTTCTGTTATATATAGTTTTGCTGTAATGGTAACAGTTAGTATGTGAACTGCATGGTGGGAAATGTCCTCTCCAAATGCTGTCTCATAGGGATTACTGATCATACTTGCCCTCACAGAGAGTCTGATAGTCTGTTAGGGGACAGGGGGACTGAGCTAGAGCAAAACAAGTACTAGATTGAAGTCATGCAGCAACACAAAGTTCTGCATACATGCATTTATTTATGGATTAAAATGCGACAAATAATTTTTTTGAGAGCACAATTCCTTTAAGATGGTTGACATATCAAAAAGCCTGGACAAGGCACAAGCACATAAGAGAAGAATAACAAGAAACCATGTTTTAAACCTTTACACTGTAAATGCCTGTTGCTCCATTTACAATTGTAAACAGAGTCATTTGGTCCCCTACGTGAGTCTCCCCTGGAGGTGCCCCCTTATCAACTTAACTCAAACCCCCCACCTCTAACATTAGGCTTTGCATAGATTAGAGATTTGAAGTTTTAACTAAATCATGCATGTAGGCTATAACACAAAGGTATAGTGTCAGACCGTGCTCCTCTGGCCCACCAAAGATTCTAAAGCCAGGGGTCATCCAACTTAAAGCATTCCGTTAGTTTACTCAACAGTACTAGAATAATATAGGTTATAAACATTACCCTAGGAACAGAATAGTAAGTGAAAAAAGGAAAAAGACAAGTCTTTTTTTTCCCCACTTTTTTTTGCATTGCCAAATGTGCCAAGGTGTAAAAAAAGTTTGAGAATCACTGCTCTTTTTTACTAAAACACCCACATATAACTCTTGTACTTTGCTTTCTTTTCTAACACATGTAAAGAGAACCTATAACCTTTTCATTGATAGCTGTAAGTTATTTTTAGCTGATGTCTTGATGTTTTGAAATGTAAGCAAAAGGGCAAATTGTAATGGTCAGTTGGCTGCAGTCAGCACAGGCTGTGTTCAGTCAGGCTGTGTTCAGTCAGGCTGTGTTCAAGTCTAATGATCAATTAAACTTGGCCAATTAGTTAATAAGTAACTAAGGGACAGTTATGTTTTCTGCATGAATGTAATGAGTATTTTATAACCAAATCAGATAATAATAGTCATAACTAATATGGAACAGTACCAGAAAGGAGCAGATATTTGATACTATTGTTACAATTCCCTGTTCATTTGCAGCTATTAATATTATAATATATGTAGGGAATCTGGGGATGCTTTCCTGCTACTCATCCTGTATCATAGAGATTTTCAGATGCCTAGACTAGGAAGTGAGGGGGAGGAGCCAGATAACCAGGAAGTAACCAGGAAGTTAGGAAGTTAAGGAGGGGGAAATAAAGAGACAACCGGTGTAAACAGAAAGAAAACATAGAAACAATTATAAATGCACATTCCTAGGCCCCATACAATATTATATTATATGCACACTGGCATACTTTATAAACAAAGGGGTTTTAGTATACATTATTGTGATCACATGAATGAAAAGCCTTCCAACTACGTCAAGGTAACCCCAGTCTGGAAGGCCCTAACTTCTAACCTTTTTAAATTCATGAATGAAAAGCCTTCCAACTACGTCAAGGTAACCCCAGTCTGGAAGGTCCTAACTTCTAACCTTTTTAAATTCATGAATGAAAAGCCTTCCACCCACGTCAAGGTAACCCCAGTCTGGAAGGTCCTAACTTCTAACCTTTTTAAAGTGTGTAAGAATGAGAAATGCAAAACTTTGCTAATGGTAATTGAAGTAAAAGAAATTTAAAAAGGTTAGACGTTAGGACCTTCCAGACTGGGGTTACCTTGACGTGGTTGGAAGGCTTTTCATTCATGTGATCACAGTAATGTATACTAAAACCCCTTTGTTTATAAAGTATGCCAGTGTGCAGATAATGATATCGTATGGGGCCTAGGAATGTGCATTCATTATCTTTTCTATGTTTGTATAAATGTTTGACCAGATCAGTAGCACTTCCACTAAAGGTAGTTGTAAATTAGCCTAATTGGAGTAAACAGAAAGGAAACTGTTTTCTCTCCAGTAATACCCTACAGCATACAAGGTATCAGTTTCTGCAACACTCACTCCTGGCAGGCAGATTGTAAGTACTGTCACAAAGTTGATAAAGGGAATTTAAAAGGAATGTCCCCCCCTTATATGTTATGCAGGACCCCCCAAAACCTACCATAGTTTTCGTTGTTAAAATATAACAACTCTGCTCCCAGTAAGAGAAATTGTACTTACCACCACCACGGCTCTCTAGCACTTCTGGGTGAGACAGCCAGTGTCGGCCGTGACAGTGACGTCACGGCCAATCACTGACTGCCATTCCCGAAAGGGGCCTCCACTCTGGCTGCTTGGGAACACAAAAAGAACAGAGCAGCTGCAGTGGAGGGGGAGCATAGAGACAGAAATCGGCAGTGGATTGCGATCTTGTAAGCATAATTTCTCTGTCTGGGAGCAGAATTATTATTAACAAAATGAAAAGTAGGTTTTGGGGAGTCCTGCATAATATATTACATTTTTTAACAAGGGGTGGACATTCCCTTTAAATAAACTTTTTTATTCTGTTCAGTGGAATAAAGTGAATACAGAGCAATTACTTGAAGTTCCCAGGGAGCCTGTCTCAATCCTAGGTGGAGCCACGCCAATCTGTTATTCCTGTGGAGACACAGGATTCCTGTAGCACCAATCCAGACTATAAATACCAAACTTCTGTTCTGTGTAACCAGAGGGCTACATTTGGCGGCACCACTGAAATACGAAGTAGGAGTAAATCCCAAATATAACATTACCCCAGCAGAGGCCCTAAAGGAAAATGCTAACCTTAAACACAACTTTGCAGTTGATCACGTACCACCAGAGGTCATACTTGAAATGATAGAAAGTACCATGGCTAGATGATTGGTCTGCAGTGGAAGGTTATGCCAGCCTGCTGTTTAAAGTTGATTATGCACTAAATGAGGATTGGGGGCCATATGTTCTATTTGCCCAGAGTAGCTTATCAATGGGATTTACTCAAGGCTTCCTGTTACACCTCAAAAAGGGAAAACATCCTCCCAAACTTTAGCTCCTGTTGCTGTGAGGAGGAGAGTGCCACCACCAACCCCTTGCAAGCTAGCATCCACAATAAAGAATAGATTAGCTAGCATCCACATTAAAGTATATATTATGCTTGTGAAGGTTCTCATTCATCCAGGTTATGGTATATCTGTTGTATTCAATTAGATCAACTGGACTTGAAGTTTAGTTCTTGAAGACGTTTCGCTAATCATCCGACTGGCTTTCTCAATTCAGAATAACTTGTACAAGAATCTGTTGGCAATTATGTACCCTGGAAAGTCCCAATCAGCAGAATTGTACAAGTCATTCTGAATTGAGAAAGCCAGTCGGATGACTAGTGAAACGTCTTCAAGAACTGAACTTTATCTGAGTTGAGAGTAGTAGATTCCACTGGTGGAGGCCCAGACACAATAACTCTACTTTACTGCTATGCTGTCGGTCATTGAGTTAGTAGGTCCAAAGTCATCAACATAAAAAAGATGGTTCAAAGTCAGAAAGTAGATCCTCATATATAGTCATTATGGAGGGCTGTCAAAGAAAATCTGAACTGTTAAAAAAGCCTTTAGGGCAATATAAATTCTTCCAGCAAGAAAAGTTTCATATAAAACCTGGAGTGTTATACCAGATGACACTGTATCATGATCAGCCAGGGTGATGGAAATTTGTATTACCCCAGAAATTCCAAAACATGGTGTTGAGAAGCTTATATGACAACCAAGTAGAAAATACTTCTCGGCTAGTTCAAGACCGATTTTTCTGGCCCAAAATGAGAGATACAGTAGCTAATTACTGTAGAAGATTCTTACTATGCCTGCAAAGGAAAACACTTCCATCTAGGACTGCTCCGATGTGTTACCTAAAAAGCTCAGAGCCCATGGAATTAGTGTGCATGGATTTCCTTTGTATTGAAAATGACTCCAAGGGTATTGGTAATGTCCTGGTAGTTACAGACCACTTAACACAATATGCTCAAGCTTTTCCTACAAAAGGTCAAATGTTTGCACAGTTTCTAAGGTATGGGAAATATTTTTCATACATTATCGACTGCCTAGTAGACTGAACTCTGATCAAGGTAGAGGTTTGAGAGATACTTTGCCAGTATTAGATAAACAGACATGGAGCAAACATTTGGAGGCTATGGTGCATGCCTATAACAGCAATCAACATGACAGCACTGGTTTCTCCCTATATTACCTGATGTTTGAAAGAGAACCACGATTGCCAATTGACATACAGCTAGGGGTTTCCACAGATGGACTGAGTCACAGAGATCACTCACAATATGTTTTCCGTCTGAGAGAAAGTTTGAAGGCAGCATATCACTTAGCTGAGGATAATGTTATCAAGCTGAAAACCAGTAATAAGCAAATAAATGATCTCAAAGTCAAATACAAAGAATTGCTACCAGGGGACAAAGTACTACTAAGGAATTTAGGGGTACCTGGTAAACATAAGCTTGCTGATTGTTGGAGGCCTGAGCTATTTGTGATTGTGAGCAAGTTGCCACGGATCCCTGTTTATAAGGTAAAAGGGACTTTCATACAGGAAAGATAATGGGTCATTAAAACATGCACCAAACCCATTTTGTCTTCCATCACTCAGTAAATCATTACATTAGAGATATTAAAATAGAAAATATACAAACAACAAAACTGAACAGGAACAAAATGTATCCCACTGCTGTTATATTGTTTTATAATTATGTTTATTTTAAACATCTTTGTTATAATGTTGAAAAAAAAAGAAAAATAAGCGATAACATATTTTTTTTTTCTTCTGATGTTTCCAATTTACGCAGATTCAATGTTTAAAGCGAAAAAGTGATTGTATTTAACTTACTTTGCTGTTATCGCTTATTAAAAAAACGATTGAACAAAAAAAATAGAAAATATTCATAGAATTGCACTTCCTTGTTTTATCTAGTTATGGAGCAGACCTCTTAAACACCCATGACACCAAAAAGCTAACCCGATTTATATTCCCTCATTTCCTTATACTAACAGCAGCCATAGCTGAAGACAGACATTGCAAGAATTATATAGTTCAATTTCTCATTAGCTCATACAGCAACCTACTTATCCTAATGAAAAAGGCCTTGATACCCTATAGCTATTCTGACGTGTTTCTTCTTCTAGGACTATGGTTTCTAAGTCAAACAAACAGTGTTTGAATATAAAGGTAAAGGGGAATCTTGACAATTTTTGTTTTTGTAGCGTAACCACCTAGTGGCAAGTTCTTCTTCTGCTTCTGGGGGGTGGAAAACATAATTAAAGTAACAGGATATTAACAGGATTTAACAAGATATTGAGAATGAGAAAATAAGCAAAACATGGCTGTTGCCAGATCAGTGGGAAGCCAAAGGACACCTATTAAATGCAGCATGGCTGAGTTGGAATTAATGGGGCTGATGCAATAAGAGGTGCTTACATTTGTCCGTGCTATTTTCAGTAACCAATCAGATTTTAGATTTTAACTGGGTTACTACAGTGAGATTGATTGTTGCAGATTATTAGCACATCAGCATCACTGCAGAGACATGGGATCCGGAGGGTGGGATGAAGAGGGGAAGGGGGAGAGCTCCCCCTGCACATACCAGAGTCCTACAGGAGGACAGGGAGGGGGCAGAAACCTTTTTACACACATGAAAGCTCCTACTCTTCAGTTTCCTGGACTATGACACAGTGGGGCAAGCAGTGGGTTAAATTTTAGTTTTGGGGGTGGACATGCCCTATAGTGGGCATGTTTACCCCACACAAACATTTGCATTCTGAGTAAATTTTTTCCTGGCTCTCCTGGGTCCAGGCACTAAGAAAGTATGCCTTAGGCTGTACACACTGTGAGATATTTCGACCCAGACAACTGGCGCAACTGAAATTTCAGTTGAGTAACTAAAATTTCCACTGTTGCCAAACTTTTTGATCAATTATATAAAAAAATGTCAACTGCAGAAAACACTTCAGTTTACTATTCTCAAAGATTAATTTAACTACCATTTCCTGGTAAGATTTGGACCATGGGAGTGAATTCATTTTTACTTGATAGCCTGTTCTACAAAATCACATGTCCTCAAATCTCACTAATGCTGTATGTTTTGTAAAAAGCCAGCAAGATTTATTTTGCTCACCAAACAATTTCCTAGGGTGGCGCTGGGAACAAAGGTTAAAGGGTATCTCCACTGAAAAAATAAAGTTTGCCCATTTAGTTTTATTGAAGAATGGGAGTTAAAGGAGCTGTGTCTTACCTCCCATTCTTCAATAAAATGATCAGGAGCCAGGAGAGAAGGTAAGGTACAGTATGAGTGAAATATCCAAAGGTCTGCACAAACACAGGTTGCTTCCCCTGGTAGTTATGCCCCTGGGGAAAAAAAACAACAAAAAGAAAAAAAAGCAATAAACAGTAGACTATGTTGGATTGTTTCACACAGTAAGTAAATTAGGGGGATTGGAACTTGTGATGTGTGTACCTAAAAAGACAGCATTTACATGGTGCACCACCAGCAACAATTAGCACTAGTACATTTAGAAACTGCCAGAAACCAGAAACAGAAGCTAGAAACTCTGTGCATAGAGAAAGTGAATACTGGGGTCAGGGGGTGTGGCTCTTTAATGCCAAAATGGCCTATGAGTTGTATTGGCAACAACATGGAAGCCTTCTTTGTTAAAGTATCGATTACTTATATGTACTAAACGCAAGAATCTTACAATGCATAGGGAGAAAAGCTTTCACATTAAGATTTTAAAAAATTAAGTTTAGTTCTCCTTTAAACTTAGTAAAGCGAGTCCTGATAGGAAGTATGGGTGGTTTGGGGGGGATTACAGGTGCCCAGAATCACTATTTTCTGCTGATTTATAGTTTCCTGCATTTCTGGAACCTTAAGTTGGAAACGCAAATGACCTATGCTTCATACTGTTATATGGGGGGATTACAGGTGCCCAGAATCGTCACTTTCTGCTGGCTTATAGTTTCCTGCACTAGTTCTGGTACCTTGAGTTCATCAAAAAGTTCAGGGGTGTCAGTATGAAAGGGGAAACAATGAGAGACAAGATACAGAAAAGAACAGTAAGTTATTACAGGTGTTAAAGTGATCACATAGACGGTTATAAAGGTCATAAAGTAACACAAATGGTCTATGCCTCATACTGTTATATCGTCATGAGACTCCTAATTTCCTTAAATTTTATAATAAAGGGAAACATTATTCATGCACCAAAAATTCCAGGAGCAAGGAAAATATATTAATGAAAAATATAATGAACATACTAATCTGATAACCCTTCCCTTGGAAATCTTGCACTTGCCCCTGGGAAAATTTTAAAATCTGTTCAGTGGATTGAAATGAGATGTTGCAGCTGACCTTCTGCAAGGTTTGCAATTTAATGGCCACCTTCACTGAAAAAAATGTTTTTTTTTTTAATTGAACATTACTGGAAACTATCATTCTTCCCAACTATCACTGTACCGTTTATTTGTTGATCTGTCCCCTATTTCTTTAGATTGCCAATCTGAAGCATCTTGTCAATCTAGTGCCTTATTATTATAAATTATTTTGCTTTGTGCTGTTTTGCTGAAACTGGAATGGTGGCAATTGGTATGTGTGAACTGCATGGTGGGAAATTCCTTATCCCAGTACTGGATCATAGTGATTACTAAGCATGCTTGACTTCCTAAAAAGTCATGTCAGGGAAAAGGAGGAGTAAGAGTGAAAGGGGGATGTGTAGCCTAAGCAAAACAAGTACTGCATTACAGGATTGAAGGCATGCAGCAGAACACAAATCACAGAGTAAAGCTGGGAACACACAGTACCAATCTTTCAAACACGAAAGAATCTGTAAGATTCTGTCTGTCATCTTAGTAAGTTGTGGCTACACAAAACCATAAGTGTTCTCCCTATATAAAATATAGGGAGATTGCTTGTGAATGCCATAACCTTACAATCACGTCTGACTCCCTATACTTCCCTATACAGTACAGTGGGCCAATCGCGACCTAGGGAATTTTTCTCCTGTGAGAAGTTTTCCTGTAGATGGAAGACAGAGTTTTGACAGTTAGAATGTTTTATGCTGTTTTGACAGTTGGTTTGTGGTAAAAAAAAAGTCAGGTCAGATGGAATTGAGAGTGGTTAAAAGAGGGAGGGGGCATAATGCTCCTGAGCAAACCATATGCTGGATTGAAGGCATGCAGCAACTTACTTGTATTTATTTATAGATTAACTAGCAAAAGTGTGCCCGTTGGTGCACAATGGAAATTATGTGTATGTTTTGCTATGTGTGGATATAGTGGATATAGAATTTTTACACCGGTATATTTTAAACTGTTACTCAGACAGTCACCAGCTTCCAGAGGAACCAAATAGGATAATCCTGCAGGTCGATAGTAGACCCAGGCAATCCTGCCACACTGTGTGGTTGAAACTAAACATGCTAGGTTAATACTTATTAGTATGTGTGGTGGTGATGGTACCTCATATATTATAACAGAAGGTACCTCACAGCATCATGTTATTATAATAGCATTGCCCTAATAATCTAATGTATAAACAAACATTTCTCATTCCCAGTTTACCTAAAGAAATGGATTTATCCTTTATATACTCTTTTATACAGATCTAATTGAAAAAAATTGCTTCAGAGCAATTTTTAATAACTGATAACTGCTTTTTATTTCAGTATTACAGTAAATCCTTGGTATACCTGCCTGGCTTTACCACTAAGCAAAAGGCTAAGGACTTGCCAGCGAGTACCTTCATCCCAACCATTAATAGTGGCTGCCAATTCAAATTGTTCTAGCCAATCAGTCCACTCCCTAGTTACCCCATCAAATAGATCATGTTTAAAGGGGAAGTTCAGTGCAAATACATATGCTTTTCAGAAAAAAGAGCAGTATTTTATCATCCCAATGACCTTAATCTGCCAATTCAGCATTTTGTCTGTGTATAAATAAATGCAACCGAAATACTGACTTCCTGTTTGCAGGACCCCTCGTAGAGACTGTTATGGTCTTGCCCTTGACCCAGTGTCTGGGTTGATTCAGTTGCTCAGTAGAGATCTGAGCATCTTTGACCCATCCAACAAGCCAATCAGTAGAAATTACTGTTAGGAACATTCCAAGGAAGTGATGCATCCTGGGAAGAAGATGGACCGTTAGAACCTGAAATGTCAGCTCACTAATGTCAACAGCAGGGAATAGCAATGGGTATGAAATCAACTGATTTTTCAAAATGGAAAAGAATATTTAAAATAGATAAGTATGCATTACACAAACTAACAAATTAACAAATATTGATAATTTCCACTGAACTGTCCCTTTAAAAATAGGTTTGGCAATTGGGCCTGGTAGAGCTACTGAGTCTAATTGGGGAATTTCATGTGCAGGTACCAGGACAGGAGGATTTAAATCAATACTTTCAGTAGCAGCCTCTATAGCTTAATACAGAGAACAAATATACAAAGAAAACAGGGAGAATAAATGGTATTACCAGCACCACTGCAACACCAATTTGTACCAGATCACTGCTTTATGTAAGGATTATGGGTAGCATGGCACACAGTGTTACTCTGGTAGTCTGTGATATGTAATATCATATACCCCCCACCACATTGGTCCCTTTAAGATAATTCATAAGGCCTACTATTAACTTTATTTATTTGCTTATCTTTCTGTTTAGGCCCTTTGCTATTTTCTAGTAGCTATTGCTACTTTGCTCAAGTTTAGCCCCTGAGTCTCCCAGACCCCTGAGAGTCATTCTGACTCTCTGTTAGGGCAAGCATGCTTAGTAATCCCTATGAGGCATTGGGGAGAGTGAATTTTCCCATCATGCAGTTCACATGCCAACTGTCACCATTCCAACTACAGCAAAACTATTCATAACAAAAGAGTTTATGATACTAAGGCACTTGATTGACAGCTGGAATTTAAAGAATGGTACACACCAGCAACTTTTTCTCCTGACCGACCATTGGGCTCTTCCAACTGGCTAGCCAGGAGGAAGGACTGTCGGGTGCGGCAATAGTGGCCGTGGCTGACAGTTTGCCGCTACCGAGCCTGTGGTCCTTAGAGGACCGCAGAATCTGCCTTGGTTTTCTGACCTGTCCGATCGTACGTTCGAGCGATTCAGACAAACGAACAAACAAACGGTTGGGTCCGAAAACTTATACAATTACTCCGGCCCGATCAACCGATCTGAACTATTGGATGATCGGACCGAAATATTGCAAGATGTGTACCAACCAGAAATAGGGGAAAGATCAAGAAAAAATGGTACATGGAAGAATTATAGTTAGATTTCTGGCTGCATCCCAAAAAATTGCATCTACATTAAAGTTTAAGGATTTAAGGATAATATACAGTAAATTACCTTTTTCCTGTTTTATAGCCCAGAAATCTGATCATTAAAATTATATACCATTTGCTTTTTTAATTTCTTCTAAGCAATAATATACTTGTGTAAAATAGACAAACATTTTCACAGGAAGTCTTCATGAACACCCAATATAATTAAAGAAACTTCCAACAACCTGGCAGTACATTTCCTTTCTATAATTCTTACCAAAATCAGACAAATATTGAGCTTATAAATAAAAAACTATTAAGCTTATAAATAAAAAACTATTAAACATTTTATCAGCCAACGCAGTCTGTGACTGCACAAATAAAGGTTGGCCAAACATTATTCAGCACTGTGGTCTGTGTGATTTGTCATATTTTGATTTGGACGAAATGCTAAAATATAGGCATTAAATCATTTTATATTGAATTACATCAGATAACTTTCTATTCAAATGTAAAGGGGGAATAAAAATACATTGTACCTTACGAAGCAAACAAGCCTTTTTAGCAACAGTTGTATTGTAGGAATAATTTACACAGAAAATAAATGGCCTAGGAAAGAGGCCTAGTTGTTTTTATTTGTTTTCATTTTGTATACCTAAATGCCTAGATACCTAGAAGGCCTTAATGTATATTCCATGCACACCTGGTATCTGTGTGCCTTTGCTTTATCACAAAGATGGTGTGTGTTACAATATGTGTGCATGTTTTTCTATATGTAAATGTACGTTATCTATGCATGAAAAATATATAATCCATAGACAAAAGAAAAGAATCCGTACTTACTATCAGTGGAAGGGGGAGGGAAGCAGAGAAAGACGGGAAAGCATAAATAAAGAGGGGCAGGAGAAATCAGGGTGGGAGGGAGAACAAATAAAAAGGAGGGGGGAAGATTGAAGGTATCAGGACGCAGTGCTACTGTGTGTGTGGGAGAAAGGGACAGAGACAGAAAAAGATCAGCATCAGATTAAAAACAGAAGTCTCTCTCTCATACGAGAAATGCCCTAATATTTCTGGAAAAAAATGCATTGACATTAAAGATTTTCACAACGTGTTGCTAGAACTACATATTTTTTTGTCTCTTAAAAGAAACATGCCAATTACACATTTGTATCTGCCTCTTTTCATTAGCAAACAGCTCAGTCTTTCAGCACCCCCCCCCTCCCTTCTTTTTTTTGTAACACATACACACAAGACAACTATCTGTGGATCTCTCTCTTACTGTTAGCTGATGTTGTCTTCCTGAAAAGAACAATGTTAGATTGCTGTTCTTGGATGTCTCTGTCTGTCTCTTTCAGCTGATGGATGTTACTGGCTGTCACGGGTACAGCTGCTCCTGCCTTTGTTATTCCTGGGCTGATGACAGCTGAGAGGTTTGTGCGCATGATCATCTCATCCTCACCAAGTCACATGGCTGTGTCTGTACAATAGAGAGCGGTACTCAATAAGCACGTATGATAGTAGCAGAAATAAGACATACATATTAATAATTCTTGTTCAGCTGATGCTTCTTTTAAACATTTTCTCTTCTTTTCTGGGTCCTGAATTATTTCTAAATGTATATTATAGACAGGGAATTATTTATACATTTGCTTATTTAACAGTCAAGCAGTCCATTCCTATACCTGGGTATACACAGTACTTATGTGTAACAGATCACAGACAGATTCTATTGGTTTCCATCTGGTCTGCTAAAGATGTTGGTATACGCAGTACAGACTAATCTCCTTATACTGAGTATAGGGAATATTGTTCAGGTGGTTAAGTAAGTTAAAAGACTACTGTCGACTTTCTATATTAAAGTATAAGGAGCCGTCAGCAAAAGACAAATATTTTTGGTCAGAGCCAGAGCATAATTATCCACAAGGCTCATGAAATTTCTGGGGACCCAGCTTCAGAAGCAGTAAATTACAGTCTATACAATATATGTAGCAAAAAGGGGTGTCTAAATGATGGCCTTGCCTAGGGCCCAATATGATCTTAACCCATCTCTGGTCAGAGCCTACAGATTTGGCAGCTGATTGTGGTGGTTCTGTCAGCAGATTTCTCACCACATACTAAGCTGATGATAGTCTAATCCTGTCAGTTTCGAATGGCACAGAGACCTGCCTGCCACAGATTGTAACATCACAGAGATCCAGGAATTTTACACTGTACAATTAGTATAGTATGGTGGAGTATAATTTTTTGGGTTGAATAAAAACATCCATCCATCCAGTCCACATACCCACATTTCCTGCCTAACTGTTGATCCAGAATTATGAAGGGGGAAAAGATTTCTGAATCCAATTCCTTTCTGACTTCCTGGGTCAACTCTACCTAATGTATCAATACCAGTATATCAAATTATACCAGGTGTGTAGAGTGGTAACAGGAATGTTATGTGGTGCTGTTGTGCATTGAGGCCGAGAATAGGCAGATTATAACATTGCCTTTATTAGCAGGTTCATGCAGGCCTTATACAACTGTACCATAAAACACCACAGGTGTAATCCCTAATCTCTGCCACAAGCGGTAAGATACAATATGCTTCTTTACTGAAAGGGAGGCACACTCAAACAGTGCTTTACAGCATAAATCATTTATTAGGTGCTGAATAAACCAGGTACACAACACGTTTTGGGGGTTTAACCCCATTCCTCAGGTGTCCTGAGTTGTGTGTACCTGGTTTATTCAGCACCTAATAAATGATTTATGCTGTAAAGCACTGTTTGAGTGTGCCTCCCTTCCAGTAAAGAAGTATATCAATACCAGTAACCTGCAACATTCCTTGTTTTCAGAAACCCATACAGCTTTCTTTTGAAACTATCCATTGAACCAGCCATCACCATGTCCAATGGAAGACAGTTCTATAGTTTTACCATTCGTACAGTGAAAAACCCTTCCCGAACTTGAAGACTTCTTTTCTTCAAGTCTTAAGGTATGTCCGCATGTCCTCTGACATGTCCTATTGGTGAACAGTGATCAAACAGTGCCTGGGACTAACAAACTTCCGGTTCGGTTCTGGTCTTTTAACCAACTAATCATGGGTATGTTTACTTCATACGTGTGATCAGCTGTTTAAAAACAGCTGATTGTGGACCTTTGGCGTGCTGGCGTGGGGTGTGTGACTGGCCTCCAATCTGGGGGGGGGGGGCTGCAGTTACACCAATGAATTATATCCCACGTTAGCTCCTTTTCTCTAGTGTACATAATTGTAACTTATCCAATCTGTCTTCATATTTAAGCTCCCCATTCCCTTTATTATTTTAGGTGACCTTCTCTGAACCCTTTCATTTCCAAGATGTCCTTCTTATACACAGGATTCCAAAATTGCATATTCCAAATGAGCCTTACCAATGCTTTTTAAAGAGGGAGAATACATTTTTTCTCCCTTGAATCCATAACTCTATTTATACAAGACAATGGGGCATATTTATAAAAGAGCGAAAAGTAGCGAAATGTTTTCGCATTCGCTTTTCGCATGGGTTTTCGCCAAAAAGACAGTTAACGCTATTTATAAAGGTAGCGTTAACGAATGGCGAAACCGTTTCCGCGATCGCTAAACCCTTTTCGCCTTACTTCGCAATGGTAATTTTAGCGAAAAAGGAGCAAAAAGGCATAACGCAATTTATAAAAGAGCGAAAGGTGGTTTTTGCGTTAAAAAGAGCGGAAGATTAGCGCGACCCTGAAGGTGGTGAAAAGTCATTGTTTGAGCGAAAAGGCATTCTAATGGGTAATATGCCTTGAAAAAGCGAACGCGCATTAGAAGGGCGATCGCGCATTAGAATGTAATATGCCTTGGAAAAGCGAACGCACATTAGAAAGGCGAACGCACATTAGAAAGGCGAACGCACATTAGAAAGGCGAACGCACATTAGAAAGGCGAATACACATTATAATGGAATATGCCATGGAAAAGCGAACGCGCATTAGAAAGGCGAATGTGCAGTGCAAAAGAAAATTGTATTCCAATTGAGAAATTCTATGAAGATTGACTAAATAAGACATGGCTGACTTCTTGGTAAATGTGAGGTGGCCATTTTGAACTTGACATCATTTTCTAGTGGGCTTTTCTGGTTTCGAATGGTTTTCACAATGCAGTCTTCTTAGATGCGTTAAGTTTTCGCTGCAATACTTTTCGCTCTTTATCGCGCCCGTTCGCCTTTTTCAGCTGCGAAGTGTGTTTTTTTCGCTTTTTTATAAATAAGGCGAAACGAAGCCCCAAATGGCGCTGTTTTCGCTGCGATGTGCTGCGCTAATTATTTGGCGAAAAAGACAATCCTTTATAAATATGCCCCAATGTCTTGCTGACTTTAGCTGTTGTTGCCTGTCACTGCTTGCTACCTTTTGAGGGGTATGTCCACCCCTCATAACATATTTTAATAGGTTCTTAACCTAAATTCCATCTTTAAAACAAGCCATACCTCGTAAAAATCCATCAAGCTATTCTCAAGATACATCCGTTTTTTTGAAGATCAGGATGAATTCAGCATGAAGGAAAGCAGGCAACCTCACTCAATTTCCATGCCTTTCCGTTCACACATAAGCTGGCTTCTGGCTCTTAGTGTCGAAATAGGAAATTGCTATTGGTGAGGTACATGATGTATACTGGCAAATTGAAACGCACAATAGGTTGAATAAGGAAGTGAAGCGTAATGTGCAAGTAAAGCATTGTACGTGCAGGAGCACATATCCCTACATCGGGCATAAGAAGAGGCACTGCTGTGTTTTTCTTTGGTTGGACTCAAGTGAAATGAAAAAAAATATATATTTAAAACCTCTAAATTGCGCAACCCGTGATTACACACAGGGATGCTTTCACATGCACATAGAATACAGAGTCTGTCGGGACCTGACAGAGGACACAGCGGAGGTGAGATTGATCGAGTAAGTTCCATTACCTTCTCTCCCGGCTCCTGGAGGTTTTATTGAAGAACGGGAGGTAACACACAGTTCCTTTACCACACGTTCTTCAATAAACCTAAATACAAAAATTTGGATTATACCAGTGCAGATACCTTTTAACATAGAGCCATTTATTACATTTATCAACATTTAATCTCATCTGCCACTTAGCACCCAAGGTGATGATCTTTCTAGATCCCCCTGCAACGACTGCACATCCTCTGAAGCTTTAAACAGTCAACAAAGTTTTGTGTTGTCAGCAAACCTGACAAAACCCACTTCCAAATCATTAATAAACAAATTAAATAGAAGTGGCCCTAACACAGAACCCTGTGGCACCCCACATAGTACTTTAGTCCATAATGATGAAGCCCCATTAACAACTACTTTACTCTCTGCATCCTATTCATCAACCAACTTTCTATCAACAGTTTATTTGTGACATATTCAGTGCACAATGTTTCGGGGTTATCCCCCTTCCTCAAACCCACAAAAGCCATAATGATTTATGCTGCATGTGGTTGGCAGCAGTAGAGGAACCGCACTATCGGAATCAAGAAATTGGTGTGCGTGGAATATTGCTTCATTTCTATCAAAAGACCAAATTGAGTTTGCAAACAATCTCATTAATATAGTTTTTTTTCATACAAAAAAGAAAATAATATGTGTGGTCTATTTCCTATTCAGCATTAAAGGCTGAAACAAAATTACATTTCATTAGTAAATCTAAGGATTTAAATCTGTAACTTTACTGATCCTGTTTTTCTAAAATCAGAGTATTAGCTCACTAATTTACCAGAGATACCACATAGATAATATGTACATTTTTCAACTTTATCTTTTGTTAAAAACAAAAGTAAAAAAAGCAGTAAAAGTAACTATTTCGTATAGTTTCTGGTAGGCTGTACCATTAATGAACGCTGGAAAATAAACTGCAACTTTCAAAGTCTTATCTGGGGCTTCTGTATTAGGCTGGGTACACATGGGCGATTTTTCGCCGTGACCAAGCATTTGCCACAAGCGAGCGATCAGCTGGGAAAAATCACTGTCGGTCACAGCAACAATCACTGCAGCCGACAGTTCACCATGACCGCACGATTGGCAGTGATTTACTGCCACGTCCGATTTGGGCGACCAGGCGTCAGACATTGTTTTGCCCGTCTGACATATGCAAATATCTGTCGGTTTGGCGAAAAAAAAATCACCTTATTTGTACCCAGCCTGTAGTATTGTAGTATTAATGCAAATTTAGAGAGGGTCAGGGTGTTTGACCAACATGGAACCCTTCTTAGTTACAAAATCTACTTCATACATGTTTATAAATGCAATTTACTAGAGTAGTATCTTACATTGCAATGGTGTTGCTGTCTCCTATTTCTTTAGATATCCAATCTAAAGTAACATCTCAGCTGTCAGTGCCTTATTATCTTAAACTCTTCTGCTATGTGCAGTTTTGCTTTAACTGGATTGTGGCAGTTGGTATGGTGGGAAATTCCTCCTACCAGGGCTGACTCATAGTGATTACTGAGCATGCGTACCAAAAAGTCAGGTTAGCTTTGTGAAGCTGGCTCTGGACCCAAACCTACCACAACTTGATCAATAGGAATGCAAGTACAGCAAGAAGTGTGTCTTCTCATTGGTTCAGAAAGCGATCCCCAAAGATGCCTTCATCGCTTTGCTACTGACAGCCGCTCTGCTTCCTGGTCGCAGCTGTCAGTGAAAGGTGCACCGTTGATGTCACAGCCATTAGCTGACAGCCGTGACCAGGAAGCACCTCACTGCTCCTGTTCTTGTGTGAAATGAGCTTGCAACAGGAGCAGGGGGTGGCACCTAGGTGGCGAGGGACCGGGTCTTGTGAATATTTTCCTGGGCATCTTTGGGGAAGGTAAGTAAAACAGGACTTAGGTTTGGGGGGATCCTAAATCTATATATAAAATGTCTTTTTATGGGTGGACATGCGGTTTAAGTATATGGATTGGGGTGTAATACCTTTCGAGGTGGACTTTATGCTTTCTTTGTAAAAAGTACATATGAAGCTGCACAGCTTTAACTTCAGTCCTTTATGATAAATTACTCATTTGGGGTAATGGTCCATTCTAAATATTCCTGCCATCTGGTTATGTATTGATTACAGGAAAGTGTATCTGTTGGTGGGAAGGTAAGTAGCTAGTATAAGAAATAAGGCTTGTATTGCCCAATTGCTCAAAGCATGAGGACTTTGGAAAGATAAGTTTGTTCAGGATGAAATATCGGTGATCGCAACGAAATTAGCAGCAGCTGATATTTTTTGGCGCAACCAATTTTCTGGTCCACAATTTCTTCAGGTTTGGACAAAAGAACAACCAAGATTGGTTGGTCATAACCCAATCGACTAAAATGCCAGAATATCGGTCGTTCAGGTGGAAATATCGTCTTGTGTGTACCTAGCCTAATGGTGGCCACAGACGCTTTAATCCCAGTCGTACTATATCGGGATATCCCGATATCGTATGAGCATCAGATCGTGTATGGACGATCGTTGAAAGATCTTTCAATAATTTCCCCATCGGGCCAGTTGAAAATATTTTGGGGGACTGGCAATCCAATTGTATGACCTGTGGATTGTAAGATCGGATTGTAGCGTCTATAGCCACCATAAAAGTGCCCATGGATGCAACAATCACGGTCGTATGATCGTCAGCCCATGTCTTTTCTTATGGTTTTTCCCCAATCGGGCAGGTTGAAAAATGTTTTCTGGCCAATACAAATCTTACATTCCCTGTATTTTGGTTCCTATGGGCACAAATTGATACCAAAGTTGTAGATAAGAAGATATCAGGTTAGGGTATATTCTTCGCAGTTATCTCCTCGTGATTGGTTCAACATGGTACAGTGAGGGTGATGGTTTCACCACATCCTTTATCCTATGTGGGGTGCACTGCATATGGCATCGGTTGACCTGTGTATAGCCAGCTTTGGTATACAAGTTAGTTAAATGCTGTATGCTAACATTAGAAAACAATTCAGACATTAAATTCACATTAACATTTCAAACATTCCTATGAATCCTCGCAGACGCACCAACAAATCAAATTCAGGTACAGGCATCATGTTGGACAGCCGCGCCAAGGTCCTTTCGATTTGCATCACAGGGGAGGGGCAGTGGTTGGAAGTCTCGGATCGGTAGTGAACTGTAACTGGTAGGTTTTTGAGTGGAACTTTAGGGTTAAAGTTTGAAAGGATTAATTACAGTTCATTGTGTCCATTATATGTTGTAGACCAAACGGAGCAGTTATAAGCAATGTATAGCATTTGGATTTGCTCCCAGCACCCTCCGGTAGTCACAGTTGATGTGAAGCTGGAGCTATAGGCCAGGGATGTAAACTTGCAGCCCTCCAGATGTGTGAAAACTACAACTCCCAGCATCCACTTGTTGCAATATTTGCTGGGAGTTGTAGTTTTCACACATCTGGAGGGCTGCAAGGTTGATATCCCCGCTGCAGGTGGATTATTTCCATAATCTAAAGAAGCACAAATAAAGGAGAGTCGTGTGATGTGTGTCATCCTGTCATCCAGCCCTTCCCTCACTAGTTGCCATGGTGAACTGGAAACGTCGCATGGAGCTGAGAGAGTTCGGTCCTAAATGTTTAAATAAATATATAGTATAATTTCTCTTTCTCTATGTGCATATCTATAAAAAATGTCTGACTTTAAATGCTGTGCCTGGTGCAGGCAAGTGGTTAGTACAAAGTGATTGGGGTCACAGGTTAAAGTGTGCACACAAATGTCTAGGTCAGTAATCTCGAATATGGCACTTCAGATGTGTGGAAACTACAACTCCACTCCAGGTCTTTGGAAACTACAACTCCCAGTATGCCTTGATAGCAGAATGCAACCAAGGCATGTTGAGAGTTGTAGTTTCTAAATATCTGGAGAGTCAAGGTTCAACATGGTTGATCTAGGTTAATGTAGGTCATTCAGTATTTCTGATTTCTTATCTGCGTTGATTTATTATATCTGCATGCACAGTTAATAAAAAAACGACAGGGAACATTGCCCTGAGCAGCTGTTTTATTTGGGGTTTCAATATACCTCATTTTTTATGAATGCTAATTAATAATAATGTCAGTTTACACAGTTATCCCCAGTGGTAAGTGCCCTGTCTGATCTTATGTATTGCCAGGGTAAAGCATTTTAAGTCCTCATCCTGGTTAAAACAGAAGGGCGGGGGACTGGTTTGGTACTTTAGTTCCCCTTAAATGTAAAACTAGTGGCAAAAAGATTAAAATATATTTAACATGAGACTTTAAAAGCATGAGCCAGTTTTACTATTGGAGCAAACCCCTAAGGTATCACCTGAACCAAACATTTTTTAATGGTAGAAAATTGAAATAGGGTCCAAAAGGTATACAGTCCTCTGCACTCTTTCCAAGTATGGGTGCTTACTCCTGGTGGATACATCAGAAGAATACAAGGTAGAGGGTCGCACTCCAAATAATAATATATTTATTAATGACCACACATCATATCACAACGTTTCGGGGGGGGGGGGATAACGTGCCCCCTTCCTCAGGTTTTGCCCAGGGGCCCCACAGAGTTTTATACAGCCCTGATTGGTATACAAGTTAGAAGTAAGTAGTCCTACCACTCAACCTTATTTTGAAGTATTTACAGCTGCCTGTGCATTTCCTGTCCCATTATATAGAATGAGTGTGTCAAAGGCACAAGACCATACAGCTGGGAAAACGTAGGTGCTCTGTCTTAAGGCTTTGCAGGCACTAGATATTAATTTCCTGACATGATTTTTCATAATAGTTTGGTAAATAATGTAGGATCTGTACAGGTGCCTGTTGATGTTATTTAGTAGTCTTAAAGTGCGCTAACCTGTTTTATATAAGGTTTGCTGCAGATGTGGTTTAATTTATTATGGCTTTTGTGCCAGTTTTATGAGAATGTTAACGCCAACTTTATAGCTAGTATTAAACCTTCTCAGACCTTTTACCATTTACCGAGATCCGCAAATGATGTGTTGAATCGGTGTACATCACTCAGTTTACATCTTTGTAAATGAACCAGAATGTGTTTAAGTATTTAAGTGAAGTCTTAGCCTACTAGACTGCATACAGAAATGTCTCATTTAAAGCCACATTCAATGGTCAGATAATTGCTGCCTGAGACATTTGTGATCATTTTAAGTGACAATTTTTCCATTGATGGCTATACAAATGTGCTGCCTACACTGGTCAAATGCGTTAGAGATTCCTCCATGTGTGTGTGGCCATCATTGTCTATGGTCATTTAGTGATCCCTCTAAGTGGGTAGCTAAATAATGTGGCTGGACAGCTGCACAGAAGCTATGATCATTCATGTTTATCATGGGTGAGTTTCCTGTACAAAGCTCAATGGGCATGTTCAACCCAAAACCTTTCTTTTGCAGATATGTTAATCACCCCCCAACTCCATTTTTGTAATACTTCACTTTTTTTAGGACACCCCTGAAAGGACTTACAGAACCTGATCCCTCCCTGGCATTTCTCCTTCAGTGCCACAGCTTTTAGGTATTGTCCATCAGTCTTAACGGTGATGTCATGGGGAGGGGGGGATATGGTTCTGGATTTGTAAGATTTCAGGAGCATTATAGGAAAAGGTGCGTTTAACATAAAAGGGGAAGGGGGGGTTGATACATTTTGGGGTGATCATGCTGTCTGCATATTAAGAGACTTTGAAAAGTCAGAAGTATTTGTCTTACAATGACCTTCCTTTTTTAATAGGACCTACACTACATTATTTTCCTGTGTAGGTCATGGCATGCTCTGAAAATTATTCTTAGGGTGTTGACCTCTGGAGTTGGATAACTTTAGTCTGCGGCTACTGAATCCTTAAGGTTATCACAAGGTTGCAGCCTCTCCTCAGGGTTGTAAAGCATCCTCTTGGAGTCAACAACTCGGGTGCTGTAGTAATGCATATTATACAGGTCAGTGATTGGCTGATATCACTTATGATGGCCAAACTCTTATTAGACATTAGATAGAGATGAATCTATCTAATGTTTAAATACACTCTACCCTCCATGGGGTTTTACCTGCTGTTATTCCCTGTGCTGGCTTATTCATTTTGCTATTGAATGTCTGATGCATAAAGAAAGGGCCAGTGATTGTCTAACGTCCCAAGAACATTTGATTGTACGTTATGTAGTGTATGGCTAGCATTAGGAATGGTAAACACTGGCATATATGCCTGATTTTTCTGACAGCAGAAATACAATTTTATATATTGATGGTAATCTGTTAGTTGGGAACAATTTTTTGGTCTGTCAGGCCAGGCAGACAGTAGTGCCAAAATATCGTCTTGTGTATACTTATCCCTTAATCCAGGGATTCTCCAACAGTGTGCCTTCAGACTTTTCAAAAACTACAACTCCCACCAGTTGTAGAGTCAAACATCTGGTGACACGCTGTTTGGGAATCCCAGCCTTAATATGTAAATGTATTAATTGTTTATTTTTTTATTAGATGCTTGGGTCCTGTAACAGGGCATTATCTAGAAATTTTCTTCTACCTCTAAGTTTATTAAACTGTCTGATTGCATGTCTCAAATCCATTACCTCTAGCTCATTGCTCTATAATAATATTCAGTACAAACAGTGTACAAAAGTTTCTTTCTCAGAGAACTTGAGATATTTGATGGGAGAGAAATGATCTAACCATTAGTCACTGTGTAGGCAATTTTTTTTATTGTGCCTCTCCTGAAATTCCACTTACTCATACAACTGTTGAGGTATAAACTTTGCAATAATGAATACTAGTGATTCATAATTGAATTTGACTCTTAAAACGTTCTTTTTTTGCTGATTGGTGGAAGAGCTGTGTGATTTCTACTTAGCAAAGTAATAAACCACAAAGAGTATGTCTGTGTACTTTGTTTTCTTAAGAGTGTATTTGTAAATCTATATTCTTCACAACTGTATATTTTTTTGTTTCTAAATTGTCTTGATGGTTTATTATATATCTATGCAATCAAATTGTACAGCCAAGATATTTTTATGGGTCCACTTAAAGGGCACCCCCTGGTTCTTCCAGTTAGCAGCTGTCTTGAATGTAACCGATAACATAACTGCTCTGAAATTCACATATAATGCTCCATATATTACAAAATGTGCACAAATACAACAGGTATTTGTTGTTTGGTGTTGTGGAACTATAACAGGAGACAATTCAGTAATACAAAAACAAGTTTAAATAACTACCCCCAGGGTCTTTATGGTTCTCAACACATTAGTGAACATTTCTCATATTTCTATATATAGAAGGCAAGGCTTGCCAAGTGCAGATATACCAAACTGATAGACTAATAAAAACAAGTGCTTCAAAGTATCAACAAAGTATTAGTTTTTTCGTGACACTAATAGAAACCAGCATTTGATAGGATTTCTTTATTAACTGTTTCTCATTTCTTTTACCTTCTTGCCTTTGTTTCTTTTTTTAATGTACAAAACCCTGAATTCCAAACATACGCGCATACATAATTCACATTGTGCACCAACAGGCACCCTTTTGCTAGTTATATATACTGGCAATTTCTAAATTGTAGGTGGACCTCTACACGGTAAGTGTGGACAAAATATATGTGCAGCTGTTAAAGCAAACACACATAGAGTGTTAAAGCAAGCCTTCCCAACTCTAAAATCTAAAAATCTGGCTTTGACAGCTGTTGGGGGCATGGTGTTGGTGGCACCTGGCAGGACTGTGATGATTATTTTTCTAGGATTAATGTATTCAGTTAACATTTACCGGTACATTCTGGTTGCAGAGTTTTTTGTAGCAACTGTTAATTAAGACTTGTTTATTTAACTGTCACGCTATAATGATCACTTTTTTTTTTCTAATGAACATTTCTTATAAGCTTCTCCATTCCTGCAAGCAAATGGGATGTTTTGCTGCAATAAATAAATAAAGTACCTGCTTAAACCATGCCAATACTGTTCTGGTGAAGAAAGATGCCACCAATGTGCACATTTTCAGTGACATTTTAAAATTTCTACGAAAATAGCAGTGGTTACCTAAACACCACACCCAGGAAAGGAAAGTTTTGTGAATAAATCTGCATGAAATGCAATGTATTTTTTTTTTTTTTATTAATTTATTTTAAAAATTATGAAATGTTTTTTTTTACTGTTTGATCTTTCAGATGTAAATAGTTTTAGAATGATCATTAAAAAATCTTGTGCATTTTTACTTTAGATTATAACTGCACTGAATTAACACAATCCCTAAACATTTTGTACAAGACAATGGAGGTAGCACATGTAGCATTTACATGATTAACGTGCACTGTTTCTTTAGAACAGAGTACAGTATTAGTTACAGGGATGGTATTTCTATAGCATCTTTTACAGTGTCGCCTTTTGTAGGCTAATGTACAGTGTTGTGTGTGTGTATGTGGAGTCTGTACTCCTCGTGCTTAGCAGCACGTATGGTCTGGAATTAGACAGAGGGAGGAGCTTGAAGGTGGCATGTTCTCCTGTTGAGGGGGAAGTTGTGCAGTACATGAGTTTCTAATAAAGGGCACTGGACCAAGCTAGTGAGAACACTCACAGGAAAGCAAGGAGGAACAGTAATCTCACAAGGTATTTAGTGCTGTACTTTATTTCTAAGCACATTTACATGATAAAGTACTCATATTAGGATCATCTATACATTATTGTACATATTAGTTTATTGCTAACTGTATATTTACAGTCATAGCACAACATTGTTTTGTTGGATTTTTTTTTCCTTAAATAAATTCTGATTAATGGTTCATATACCCATTTCAAGCCTGACATTTACATAGGTGTATTATAAAATGTATTTTTATATTGCAATCTTATATGCTTTTACTTTTTTAATGTAGTATACCTTTTTGTATATTTGCAGATTAAGGCTTTATAATATAACCTGTACATAGTGGAGATCCACAACTACAATTTATCACCCGTTTTTATGTACCATATTTTAAATCTGTTGTGCAAACTGGATTTTGGTGCAGATTATCATTTTCAAGACTTATTCATTGAACCAGTGATGGCGAACCTTTTAGAAGCCGAGTGCCCAAACTGCAACCCAAAACCCCCACTTTTTATTACATAGTGCCAACATCATCATTTAACCTGATTACGGAGTTTTTACTTTAGAAAAAAAACAACTCAAATAGACACAGACCAATACAATAGATAGAATCTATTATAGATTACCTACAGTAGATATAATCTATTATAGATTACCTATTAACCTCTACATTACCACAAAGGAGTTTGATATCTAAAACAATGACCATTAACCCCTACATTATTAGACAGGAGTTTGAGATCTAAAACAGTGACCATTATCCCCTTCATTATTAGACAGGAATTTGAGATCCAAAACAGTGACCATTAACCCCTACATTATTAGACAGGAGTTTAACAGTGACCATTAGCCCCTCCATTATTAGACAGGAGTTTGAAATCCAAAACAGGGACTTAAGCAGAGCTGAATGTTATAGCATGTGACCGCTCTCTGCTACAGACAGCCGCTATACTTTCTGGTAACCAACTCTGCTGTATATGAGTGCCCACAGAGAAGGCTCTGAGTGCCACCTCTGACACACCTGCCATAGGTCCGCCACCACTGCACTGAGCTGTGAGCCTAGAAACTGTAGCTATGCTTTGGTTAAGAGGCAACACAATCTCAAACAATCATGATGTTTTAGTCAGTTATTGTCAGGGGGACTGTGGTAAAACTTAAATGTCCAGAAAATCAGCCTTGCCGTGTATTTGTATTTTTCCCATTGCTCTTTTTCAGTATCTTTCTGTTCATACTGCCACTATGCACAATAGACACTCCAAATGCTGGGTTTAATTTATATAAATATAAGAAAAGTCTAATTAAATTATTGAGAAGATAAGAAATGTGTTTTATGCATGTGTGTATAAAACAAATTTTGGTAAAGTTTGTTTTATATATTTTAGATGTTTTAAGGGGAACTAGAAAGTCACATACCTGGAGGGTGAGAGCGGTAGATTAGTAAGAGCAAGGATAAGGAGGGTGAGGTCAAGCTGACCCGCCTTCCCATCCTGTGTTTTTATTCTGGCATGTCTGTAATTAGAGGGGAAAGAAGGGTAATAAGTTGGCAATGTTTGGTCCCTCTCTAAGGGCAAAGGGTCCCTGAGAGGTGGTGGTGTTTAATATCCCTACAGATCTCGCTAAGCTGTATCCCTGGCCATCTAGCGCCTGGGTTTTGTTAGGCGTGATCTATGAACGGTCAAGCCGAGTGCCATTGCCAGAGGCAATATTCTATTTACAGTGTTGTTCACATTGAATTGTGCCGTTTTTAATTACCGGAATAATTTTACAGATTGTATTTACTAAGTTAAATTAAAGGGCATGTCCACCCCCAAAACGTAAATTTAACCCACTACTGTCCCCACAGTACAGTTTAAAAAAATCCTTACCTTACATTCCTGCTCCTTATGGTTCTCCTGTAATCCATGTCCAAAATCCAGGAAACTGAATAGTGGTGGTTGTCTTCCTGTCCAAACCTCTCTGCCTTCTGTGATGCCTCCGGGAGGGATGGTGACATGCGAAGAGGAGCCCTTTCCTTCCCTCCCTCCCTCCCAATCCCTCTCTTCAAATCCTTAGCCTTGTGTAAAAACCTTAATCTGTATTGTAAGGCATATATGTATTGACAGATCATTTACATATGATTTTTTTTTTCTGTAGACATGTCTGAGGCAGGTAGTGCTTTTATTCAGACCCAACAGCTGCATGCAGCCATGGCAGACACGTTCCTGGAACACATGTGCCGTCTGGACATTGACTCTGAACCCATACTGGCCCGAAACACTGGAATCATCTGCACTATAGGTATGAGTGTTATGTAGAGAGACATTTAGTGATCAGGAACTTGTTTTGGGTGCTTATGTTGTGTATACTTTAAGCATTGCACACTAAATGTTGTGTGGGTAAATAGCAAGAGTTCCGTGGAAAGATCAGTATAGAGATGACATAATGTAAATTGAATAGCAAGCAAATGGTTTGACTTAATTTTACCACCAGAGGTTAAACTTGGCATTCAAATGTTCGCAATTTGCTTTAATGTCTGATAGGTGTATTGCCAGCTTTAGTGTTTTTGGTACAATAGATTGCACTATGTGCTAACAGATGAAACATGATATCTTTTATTTTTTTTATTTTCAATTTTGTATTAAAAGACAACAATATAAAAAATTTTTTACCCCCATTACATGTCCTCACTTCCAGCAGCTGAAATCACTTACACACATTAATAGCCATGCTGCCCTCCCTTAGATATCGCACAGCAAAGCTGAGTGCTAAAAGTCCGCCTCCTAGACGGCCCAGGGCCATGATTAACATATTACTTGTCATTGGCTGGTGGGAATGTCTGTTACAACCTCTATCCTCCTCCTCTGCCAGTCAAACAAACTTGAAATGTCCTGTTGATGAGAATACAACCTACATAAAAATCTGATCAGTGGTGGGTGTTTTTTCGCATGCTAGCTTGAGGCAGACAGAATTGTTACGCCCCCTTCACAGCATGGCTAATTGAAGGCTAATTGAAGGCAGAGAGGCTCAAAATCAGGAAAAAAATGTATGAGGAGGGCTGCACTCCTTTACTATTTTGAAAGCAATAATGAAAAAAAATTGCATTGAGGCAATACAGTTATCCTTTAATATTTTTGGAAAAATATTATTAAAAAAAAAATGAACAACATTAATTTGGAAATGTCCATCAGTGCCTCAAGTTTGGAGCCATAAGCCATAAACGTTTAATAGAGATTTTTACTGTCTGATTACCTAATAGATTTTATTAAATTTGTTTTGAGCGCTATTATAAAAATGTCCCATCAATAGGACCAGCTTCTCGTTCTGTGGATATGTTAAAGGAGATGATAAAGTCTGGAATGAACGTTGCACGTATGAACTTCTCCCATGGATCCCATGAGGTGAGACACAGTAGTCAAACCTAGATTAAGCACTTAATCTATTTGTATCATAGTGGGACAGTGGGTGAATGTTTTATTTGTTTTTTGATTTATTTTAACTCCGAACTTGTCCGTATTATCTATTCACTTTGTGCTAGTCTAAAAGTGATATTGACAATTATCGATTATACACTTCTTAAAGGAAAGGTGGGGGACAGGGAAATTCTATCAATAGTTTGAGACCATGTTTTTATTTCTACTTTTAATTTTCTTTTCCTTCAGTATCATGCTGGCACAATTAAAAATGTGCGTGAAGCAACAGAGAGCTTTGCTTCAAATCCCATTCACTATCGACCCGTGGCTGTGGCTTTAGACACAAAGGGACCCGAAATCCGCACCGGTCTTATCAAAGGAGTAAGTATGCTACGTACGTTCTGGACAAAAGCAGCCCATACACTGTTAGATGGTACATGATGGTGTAGCTGACCAATATATCGCAACCAGGAAGTACTGATCGAACTACACCACCTTGCACCATCTGTGCTAAGTGGATTTCAGCTTCGATCCAGGCTGCTGATAGGATCGACAAGATCCGTTTGTTTAATAGACTGCTCAAAATTGCTAGCAGTATGGCTGAAAAAAATCAACCTATGTATTTCTGCCTTAAGATTCACTTGTCCATTTTTACATATTATCTATCCCATTTGTCTTGCAGAGTGGTACAGCCGAGGTGGAGTTAAAGAAGGGAGCAGCCCTGCGTGTTACTCTGGATGATGCTTTTCAGGAAAAGTGCGATGAGAATGTACTGTGGGTAGATTACAAAAACCTTACAAAAGTGGTAAAACCAGGCAGCAAGATCTATGTGGATGATGGACTTATTTCCTTGCTGGTAAAAGAAATTGGTTAGTGGTTTAAATTGTTTAAAAATATTCTATGGCTTTGAGAAAGTGTTGCCAAACTTTAAAACCAGTACATAAGCAAAAAAAAATGTCATGGAGATATGAACCAATGTAGTTTCTTGTTTCAAATAGTTAGGAAAATATTTTTGTTAGTGTATTTTATTAGATTGTATTTTTGAGCTGTACTCCCGAAGTGCCGGTGTTCGTTATAAATATAATGAATGGGAGACCTTTGTTCCTTGAAAGTTTTTTTGGTGGTCAGTATGCTCACTCTCTGTGTGCCTTAGAAAAGATAGATGGCCCTTTTTAACTTTAGTTTAAAGGAAAAGTTCACTCAAAAAGAGTGAACTATTTTCCTTTAATGTATTGATTGAACAAACTATGTTTGGACTGCAATTGTATAACGTTTTTGTACTATGTCACTCAAAACGAATTAAAAAAAAAAAATGTATTGATTGAAGAACGGGAGGGCAGCCTTACCTCCCGTTCTACAGTCAATTTCCCAGGAGCGACGGACGAAGATAGCAGAAACTTACCTTACACGCAATCCTCCCGCAGCAGCAGTGGAAATACACAACCGCTTCCTGTTCAGAGTAACTATAGCGTGCATTATCGGGTATGTGCGCTATAGGAACCAGGAATCAGTCGAGGATCTGTCACTGCTGCTGCGGTGATCATGTGTAAGGTAAGTTTCTGCTATCTTCGTCTGTTGCTCCTGGGGAATTGATTGAAGAACAAGCTGTAAGGCATATCTCGTTAACCTCCCGTTCTTCAATCAATACATTAAAGGAATAGTTCACTTTTTGAGTGAACTATTCCTTTAAGCAGGAGATCACAATGGGAGCAACAGTGTAATATATTGCTTCGATTCTAATTCCATAGCCTTCTGTATTACAATGATCTTACTGCTTGGTACTGAGGGCTGTTTGGAATTTGATCTCCCCTCTATACTAACGCCCTTAATATCCTCTGATTCTTTTTTCAGGACCAAACTTCTGCTTAACTGAGGTTGAAAATGGAGGATCCTTAGGGAGCAAGAAGGGAGTGAACCTACCAGGCGCAGCTGTGGATTTGCCAGCTGTGTCACCGAAAGACATAGAAGACCTGCAATTTGGTGTGGAGCAGGGTGTAGATATGGTGTTTGCCTCTTTTATCCGCAAAGCATCCGATGTACATGCAGTAAGGGAGGTTCTTGGAGAAAAAGGAAAAAACATCAAGATTATCAGCAAAATTGAAAACCACGAGGGTGTGCGCAGGTAAAGATCTTGATTAGACTGTCTAAAATATGCAATGTTATTATTTGCTGTTGGTATGGATCATTGTATAATTCTTTTTAGTGGGTCAGGTACAGAGAGAGATGATATATTTTTCTACTTTCAAGAAATAAGAAAAAATATACATTTTTTACATGGGTGTGTTGTTAATATTAATAGTAAGGAACAGATCTTGAAGGTGGGAAAAGGACAAGTTCAATCTTGTCCATGTTTAGTTTGAGGAAGCGGAAGGACATGAAGGCAGAGATGGCACTAAGGCAGTCGGGGACCCGGGATGTCAGCATGGGGAGATCTGTAAATTTGGGTATCGTGATACTGGAACCCAAATGAACTAATGAGTTGTCCAAGGCCATAGGTGTAGATGGAGAAAAGAAGAGGACCGAGATGAAAGTCCCTGCTGCTCTTTCTTTTGCTTTCTTGGGATTGACTCCCCAGCTTTCAGTACTTGAACACCTTTCCTTCTCTCTCCAGGTTTGATGAGATCCTAGAAGCGAGTGATGGTATAATGGTGGCACGTGGTGATTTGGGTATTGAAATCCCCGCAGAGAAGGTTTTTCTGGCCCAGAAGATGATGATTGGACGATGCAATCGTGCAGGCAAACCTGTGATTTGTGCTACACAGGTACCGCTGCCTCAATTATGGTTTTATTGGATGCATCTTTATTCAGTGCCATTTAGGGCTAGGCTACACTGCTGCGTTTTTTGTGCGTTTGCACTTGCGTTTTTTTCAGATCATTGAAAACGCGGCAACGCACCGAAAACGCTTGTTTTCGGGTGCGTTGCGATTTGCGTTCCGCATTTTAAATCGCAATCACATACATTTTCCAATACTTAATGAAAAAACGCCTGCGCAAACGCAACAAAATTACACATGAAATTGTATGCGATTCCGTGTGCGATTGAGTTTGCGTTGCAGTGTGGCCGTGCCCTTAATGTATGAAATAATCATAAATCATATGAATGGTTATTTTAACCTACAGATGCTAGAGAGCATGATAAAAAAGCCACGTCCAACTCGTGCTGAGGGAAGTGATGTCGCCAATGCTGTGCTGGATGGGGCAGATTGTATAATGTTGTCAGGGGAGACTGCAAAGGGAGATTACCCGCTGGATGCTGTCCGCATGCAGCATGCTGTGAGTATCCAATAAAAACACACTTAGTTTACACATTTACCCTCCGGTAGTTACTCTCTAAGGATATTATTGTTTGTTCAAAGATACAACAGAACAAATTGCCTACTGCTCAGTGTATTGGACCAAAAAAAAATGTAGTATTTGGGGACCCAAATCAATTTGTAGTTAAATATGTAGATCATTTGGACAGGTCAAAAATATATACAAAATACTGGTTCATATGCTTGTGGATAAAGATTTAAGATGTGTGTGTACCGTAAAAAGCAAATTGAAAGTCAATAAATGTGAATTTTTCCAATCTTCTTCCCCGTGTATGCTCTTGGGGATTCATGGCATGTTAAACACACTCCATAAATGGCAGATTGCACGTGAGGCTGAAGCAGCCATTTTCCATCGGCAGTTATTTGAGGAACTTAGACGTGTTTCCCCATTGACCCATGATCCTACGGAAGCAACTGCTGTTGGAGCAGTAGAAGCATCATTTAAATGCTCCAGTGGAGCCATCATTGTACTAACTAAATCCGGAAGGTAGGTACAATGTATATATTTCTGCAGTGTAAATGATGGAATTTATTTTGGGTAAGGTAGTATGTCCAGTTTAACTTTTTACAGCCTAGATAGAGTATGATAATACTTTATCTAGGTTGGAGTTTAATTTAGAATGTTTCATTGGACCTTCAACAATTAACAATATGGCTCAGTGGTTCAAATCTACCCTATTCTACATCTGCAAAGAGTAACTTGTGTAGGTATCTTTTGGTATCTGTTAGACATACTGTTGTCTTGGTGGTGTATGTGTGTAATAGGGTTTTAATATTAATCTCCACAAGATTTCTGTGTGAAATGTTCATTGGTGTATAAACAAATAAATAGAACTATTTAATACCCTTTCCCCTGAAGAAATAGATTCCACACAATCTCTGCCAGACCCTGACTCACTGGTTATTGCCTCATCTTGGAGATGAACAAGCTTGCGCAGCTGCAGAGAATGCGGCATGGAAAGGAGCTATAAGGCATTTGTTGTGATATCGCTAGGGGCAGAGGGATGTATAGTATAATATTTGAGGTTAAAGGGCATCTATAGTGAAAAAAACACATTGCCCCTTTGCAAAGTTAAATTCATGTAATCTGTGCTGCCTTAATCCTATCTATGTCAGTGACTTTGTTTAACCATGGTGTTAGATCTCTGTGCAGCACTCCCCCCTTCCCCCTCCCCTCTGTCACCTCTTCCATGTCTCAACTCCGGCTAACCGACAAGCTTATCATGTGCAGTAGGAGTTAAAAGTTCAACATCCTGAAAAACACACCCACGCACAGTGGCCAATAGAAAGCAAGCTGTCCCGGAGACACGGAAGAAGGAGATCAGTACAGTTTACCATCTCTCACTTTGTGACCCATCATCAATCAGTAAAAGCTATTAAGAAGGGGGGTCAAGTGCAGCCTTATATCTACCATCAAAGCTATCTCTCTCCCCCTGCTAATGCTGTTATCTCTATGCTTATTACAGAGCAGGGAGGGGGGATCACATCACAGGGATTTGATTGACATTCCAAGTAGGAGTAGAGGAATGCAATCATGTATTCTTCTAACTGGTGTATCTCAGGACAGAGAGGGAATCTGAAAAAAGAGACACTCTGGGGGTTGTGGGGAATTATAGAACACATGGAAAGAAAGAAAAAAAAAGTTAATTTTCCCACTATAGATGCCCTTTAAAATACTCCAACCTACTCAGCAATACTTTACAGTTCTTACACTGACAAAACCCCATCCAAACTTAAAGACTAATTTTCTTTAAGTCTTTTTCAGTCTTAGGGCTAGGTCCCACTATTGCCTGTCGGAGTACGATTTGCTATCCGTTCACGATTCCAGCTTGCATTGCCAATGCATTGCTACCGGGCAGTTCCCACTATGTGCGCTACTCTCTTGTCCGTTATTGGTTCGCATGCGTGCACGACTTTTTGTGTGGATCGCATGCGTGCCAATAACATAGAAATAACCCGAAATGCAGTGCACATGGAGTATCATGCAGAGCATTGCAAAAAATCGTAATTGTGCTGCTTTTATTGTTCAAAAAAGAACGGGATATGTAGAATAACTAGGTATGCATAATATAAACTAAGAATCTAAAAAAAAAAAAAATTCCACTGAACTTTCTCTGTAATGTATTTATACACAGTATTCATATCCACACACAAATTCCTTTTCTCTAGTGTGCATACTTGTAACGTATCCAAACTGTCTTCATATTCAAGCTCCCCCATTCCATTAGTTAATTTTATTTCCCTTCACTTATATGTATTTCATACCTTAAGGGGTGGTGGACCTACCCTTAAAAAACATTTTCCCAATGTAATGCAGATTGTTTTTTTTTATGCTGAGAAAATGACTACCATAAAAAAAATCTATATGCACTTGCTAGCCAATGAAAAAAGTACAATGTTGTATTTTATTGGAGTGCGAGTTTCTCAATCTATTGGGGTTTTAGACAGTAGCTAAGGAGTATTTGGTGTCCCTTACTGTATATTGGCAGAATGTACACATGCAGTCCAGTGCTAGTTGACATTTAATATTTAGGGAGGACTGCAATTTTCCTAATGGGCATGACCTTTCTTTTAAACTTAACATTTTCCAGTAAGATAAGATATTGTCCACCCAATTCCCTGATGTCTCTAAGCCGCTTTAAAAAGTGAAGCACAGAGAGCTTTTATATTCCTTGTGGGCAACAGAAGGCACATAGGTTTCTATGCACATAACCAAAACAGGCTTGTTGTCTGTGTAAATGCAAAGGATGCCAGTCCTATAGACATTAGGGAAGCAAACATATAATATTGCTTTTGAGCAATAGCAAAGGAATATACCATTTGTTGGTACAGCTTAAGGCAGACCAAAGGCTTTTTGTTGGTTTAGAAGGGATGAGGAGTCTTGGCTGCAGGTGAATGTCAGTAATGTAAAGCTTTCACAGCATGAAATATGTTGCTCTCATTTCAAGTGACCTTTTTCCCCACAAGTGTTTCACCCTTTAACCTTCCTTTTGCTGCTATTAATAGCAGAGGCTAAGGGCATTCTGTAACATTAGATAAACTTGTCTAGTTTTCTGTATGTAAATAATCCTGTGATATGGTTGATGTGTATAGTCAATCCAAAATGCAAAAATAAAAAAATCAAATTGTTTTACATACCAAGACATGGAGTTAAAGGGCGTGTCTACCCCCAAAACTACATTTTAACCCACTACTGGCCCCACTGTGTAGTGTAGTAAAATCCTTACCTTCCCTGCTCCAAATGGCTGCCCTGCAATGTCTATCCAAAGTCCAAAAAAGTAAAGACCAGGAGCCTGCCTGTGTCTGCCTCTCCTCCGGGACAATTTGGACATGCGCAGAGAAGCCCTCCCCCCCTCCCGTTTCCTGCAAAATGAAATTTATTTCTCCAATTGTTGATGATTTGTTGAGAGATTAGAGATGTAGTGATATGTTAGCAATAATTCAATCCATACAGGGTAATTTAGATTTATTTTTCATTTTAAAGACATGAATGCTACAATAATTTAAAGGTTAAAGGGTAACTGTGGTCTTGAATTTTTATATAAAAAGCCTTCCATTGTAACTTCGAAATAAAACCTAAATCACATCTCTAGATACAATTTGTGAGAAGTTATTGCTGAAAAGGTTCAGCAATATTACTTCCTGCTTGAACACTTCCTGTTTTCAGTCATGTGACTAGCTTGTAGTCATATGACCAGCCTCTGTAATTCCTGATTTGCCCAGCATTAAGTCTTAACTGAGCATGCTTCTCCCTTAACTTATTTTGAGCCCACAGTTGCCCTTTAATGACCTGATTATTCAAGTTTATACAATGGTTTCAGAGTTGGGCTTCTGTTTTGCTAATGGTGTAAACACTTTATTGTATATATTCAGTTTAGTGTCCCTTTAAAGGCCAAAGAGATCTGTACTTCACAGGGAAGTAGGATAGCTTGTTCCTACCACCCTGTGTGTAATAAAAGTAAACTGCTGCGGCTCTCGATTCACCTGTAAGCACTGCGCTCACTAGTTCTAAGCAGCTCATTGGGGGCTGTTCCGACATTTGTGTTTGCACACCTCCATGACTCTCTTACCTATGTTTATGTTTAGCAAATGTATTTTCAACATCCAAATAATGCAGTTCTGCTTTTAAAGATAGTCTTTTGCTTTACACATAACTTGCTTTCACACTGTGCATGCATAACTCTCCAGTTCTCCTTAAAAAGTAAAGTTCATTAGAATTGCTTAAAAAGACAAATAATAGATCATTTTTATTTTCTGTCAATTAAACTAGTTAAACAAATTTGTTATAGGGTGGACTTCTCCTTTAATGATAAAATAAAAATAAATACTCTTTTGCCTGTGAAATATTCAAAGAGGAAATTTGTTTTACATATAACCCCCCCCCCCCCCCCATATCTCTTAGATCTGCACATCTGGTGTCCCGGTATCGTCCACGTGCACCTATCATTGCTGTTACTCGTAATGGACAAACTGCACGTCAAGCACACCTGTACCGTGGAATCTTTCCTGTCCTGTATAAAGAACCGGTACATGAGGCCTGGGCTGAGGATGTTGACATGAGAGTCAACTTTGCCATGGATATTGGTGAGTAAAACTGAAATTAAAGGCAAGCTATAGAGAAAAACTGGAATTAAAAAGCTCAACAGGTTTTTAAAATCCATTTCCAGGAAGGTAGTAAATCTTTTTTGCATGTGCAAGCTTTTCAAATACTGCTCATCCTGTCTGCGTGACTAGCTCCCTTCATGTTAAAGGTAAGGGTGCTGAGGGAACATAGAAATGAGCAGTGAGTTATCGACCACTGCACAAGCGAAACTTGGACAGCTCACTGCTCATACATGTAACCACTAAAAAATATCCGATACACTAAAAGACTCATGTAAATGATATGCATCAATCGGCGTGGCGCTCGCGTGCAGACCAGATTGAGGAAGAGAAGGCCCATAATGGTAAATGGAGAGCCGGGGGGTGGAGGAGAGAGATGAGAGTGGGATGGGGGGGGGGGGGTGCTGGTGTAAATATAAAGCAAGTTTTACATTTACTTAAATTATCATGGAAATGTAAAAACCCATTAGCTAGAAACTTAAGCTAGAGGATAGAGGCAATACACCTGCTGTCAAAATAACTACTTATTTCACATTATCGCCCTGTAGTTTACTGTTTTTGATCATTCACTTTCATCAAACCCTCTAAGCTGTTAGATCTTAAACATCCATTTATTAAAGGACTATTATACTTACCTCACCTCTGATCCACACTGACAGTCCACTATGGGGCCAATGGGAAGACGCGCTTCTGGCAGACGTGGTCACGTCACGGACTGCAGTCAGAAGATGGAAGAGGAGCTGGCTGGCAGGGGAAATTTTAAGTATTACAAATATTCTGTAAAGTACCCAGAGGTGAGGACCTAGCAGTTTAGGTCCTTACCCTGGGTACTATTAGGAGAGGAGCATGGGGGAGGTGAGTATAATTTGTCCTTGGCTACAAGGCCAATAGGAAGAGGCTCCTTTGCAGAGCGTGTCTTCCTATTGGCCTCGTTGCCAATGGGGAGAAGGGGCGGAGCAGCCTGCAAGTAAATGAGTAAGGACCTAGAGGTTTAGAGTAGAAAGTATGGACAAAAGAAGAGGAGCAGAGGGAAAGGTAAGTATTATTGTCCTTTAAATCTTAATTATTCTGTTTATTTTCTTTAAATAAAATGTAGGAACACATTTTTTGCCTTGTAAAATAAGAGATTTTTTTTAACAGTCTTGTGCAAAAATGTAAAATGAGTTTGTGGCTTAATATGCTCCATATTCAAAGTGTAGACTTTACATCCCTTTAGCTCTTGTGCAATGGTAAAGGTAAGGATAGAAAAGTAAGAAAATAGAATGAATGCCATGCTAAAATTATTAAATGTTGTTTAAGAAGACTGGAAGTTTCATAACTAACCACCAACATCTACTTTTATTTTCTGTAGGTAAGGCCCGTGGATTCTTTAAGAGTGGAGATATTGTGATAGTGCTTACTGGATGGCGACCAGGCTCTGGTTTCACCAACACTATGCGTGTGGTTCCTGTGCCTTAACCTGAACCATTGCTAACACTCACACTCCACTTCTTTTTCTGCATTTGAAGGACAGAACAATTTGCAATTATTGAAAGAACTTTCTTCCACAGCTCGCAGCACATAATCTTCTATAGATTAGCCAGCTTCTTTAAGTGTCAGGCACACCTACAGAGGTCAGAGGAAGACAGGTTACAGTAATTGTAATTACACTCCTTTTTCTGCTCTTCAATAGTGTATGGAAATACAATGGATTTGTGTGCAATAAATTTGCTCTCTCCCCTAGTTTGGGCAGCTGTATAGTTTTAGTTTTCTGTGTGATTAGGGGAAGGCTTTGTGTTGTCTTCATCCTGTTATGCTTAGTGATAATAAATTTATTTTCAAATGGCCTGTTTTGTTGTATCAATAAATTGTTTTAAAGCAGAATCATCTAGAATTACATTTTAGGTTAAATATGAAGCTCCTGGAGTGTTAAATATTTCCAGTTAAATTCAGTATTATAAAATGAATTATTACTAATAATTTTAGTAATATTGCTGCCAATGATGCAATGGGAAAACAATTTGTGTGCTTGTGTATGGTTCAGGAGCCACCATTGCTTGGAAAAGCAGGAATTGGAAATTCAAAGTAATCTTTCAGCCTGGATTACCATTAGTTTAAACCTGATATTGTTATCTATACATAACATCACATCTAATTAGTGAAATTAAAATGCAGTAGAATTGATTTTTCTGTTAAACATGTTGATAAGGGCTGGTACACATGGACAGAATACCTGGAATATACACCAATTGCCAATGTGTAATATACTCTGTTAATTATAAATAAAAATGGAAATTGACACTAAACAGCCTACTCTTAAGGTGGCCATACATATATATGATTTTACTTACCCGACCGAGCACTCCCGTGACATTCGACTGATCCTGACGGAACCGCCTTTCCCGTTCTTCTATGCGACCGACATGCAATCGCAAATCCCATTCATTTTGCGATCACATGCCGGCCGCATAGAAGAATGGGAGAGGCGGTTCCGGCAGGATCGGTCGAATGTCACAGGAGTGCTCGGTCGGGTAAGTAAAATCTTATATATGTATGGCCACCAGTTAGATCTCTATCTTACCTCCTAGATAAATATAGAATTAATTTAAAAGACTTTAAAGAAACACTACACTATTTTAATATGTGAAATAATAGGGAACCCATTACTTGGATTCCTAAATCAGACTTAGAGGAATAGTTCACTTAAAAGTGAACTATAGCTCCTTTACCTCCCATTCTTCAATGAATGCAAAAACAGATAGTTTCACACTCCGAGTGAAGCTGTCCTTTAAGACAAAAACCACATGTGTTTTATCTAATGCTTATCCTTATTAAATTAAGTAATATCCTGATTAGAAGCACAAATTCATGCTGACTTTATGAACTTATTTTATTTTTATTCCTTAACCACAAATCAAAGGATAGGGTCAAAGTCTATTTTTATCACACTATTAACTACACAGTTTTCAAGTTGATTTACAGAAACCATAACCCAGCTATTCCACTAAATACATAGGCATGAGAAAAAGAAAACAAACACCCTTCTTCAATTCTAATGTTTTATATATGAGGAGAGAAATTCAGATCTTTACCAGGATCTATATTTGTTTTTGAATATAAACAAAATATATAAAACGTCCTAAAGCATATTCCTACCTTTAAAATTACTTCAGTATCCTGCTTCTAGCTGCAATCTTTCCAAACCTACAACAGTATAAAGGGTGGTCTTTCCAGCTAGCACTGTGAGCTGTGGCCATTGCTTTGACCCCTGTGCCACAGGCACTGAGCATGCCCAGTTGTATCCTACTGCTGTAACTGTTTTTAAAGGACAACCAAAGCCTTAAAACAAAAGGAAGAGCACCTTAATGTAAAAGCAATAATCTGTGTCTCACCTCTCATATTGATATGGGTGCTGGGAAATTTAACCTTTCTAAAATGGGTTTTGTGTATTATTTCCCAACATCCTATTATCAGACAGTGTGGTCACTAATCATTGTATTATTTACACATGCTCAGTCCTAAGATACTGCAGGAACTTGTTACAGTTTGTCACACCCACTATTTGCCTCTAGCCAATGCTTTTACACAACAGATTTGGCAAGGGAGCATGTGACTAAGGTCAGGGGTGTGGCCAGTCACTGTACATACACAGAGTTATTTCATCCAGTTCTTCAGGGTTGTTATATTTACTTTAATGCTATTTACTGTAGTGAGATTTTACAGTTTCTTTGTGTTTTAAAGGGGATACTTTCAGATTCTGGACTTGAGTGTAAAAATGTGGGTTCAGTTCTTTGAATTGCTTCAGAAAAGATGGTTATTGGGGGGGGGGGTGACACTTGTTTGGAGACAAGTAAGGATGGCACACCTAGAGATGATCTACTCAAACACCTTAACACCAATTACTTCATTGCTGAAGAGTCCCTGGATTTCATCCAATTGGCAGCTAAAGCCATGAGCTGCTCAGTTGCAGCTAGACAATCTATGGATGAGACAATGAAAAGCAGATAGCAAAAAATATATAGAACTAGGATAGTATACATACACAGAGTGCAACTAGTGACCAAATTTATTTAATACGTGAATGGAAAGCAGATGCCAAATCCAAGCAAAACCTCATCACAATTCCCTTTGAAGGGAGAATTTCCTCTTTGGGTCTAAATTTCATAAATTGATTGACTGCAACTTGGCCAAAATATCGCTTCCAGAGTAGGGGCCTCAGCATCATCTTTTTTCAACCCCATTCCAAGATTCAAACAAGAAATACAATATAGACCCGGCAGACCTTTCTTCCATGCCTTGGAGAGGAATCTCATCAGTCCTTTCGGGGCAGATGAGCCAAACCTTAAAATCGCCAATTATAAAGATCAGCAAAATGTTCACCTTCCAGTAGGAGGCAGGCTGCACTCATTCAGGGAGGTGTGGGCTCAAACAACATCGGATATTTGGGTCCTCAGAACATTGGAGGAAGGTTACAGGCAATAATTTCTCTCTTCACCTCCAGTGAACAAGTTAATTTCCTCTTCTTGCCCTCGCTTAGCAAAAGAGAGCCCTGTTTGATTTCTTACTATTCAACGGGGGTCATAGAAGAAATTCCAACCCTTTCAAAGAAAAAGGGAACCTACTCCAATCTATTTTTCCAGAAAAGACAGGCAACTTTTTCCCCATCCTGAACTTAAAGAGAGTAAATTCACATCTAAGAATAAGAGAATTCAAGATGGAAACCTTCTTAGGGGCATATTTATAAAGGATTGTCTTTTTCGCCAAATAATTAGCGCAGCACATCGCAGCGAAAATAGCGCCATTTGGGGCTTCGTTTCGCCTTATTTATAAAAAAGCGAAAAAAACACTTCGCGGCTGAAAAAGAGCGAAAAGTATCACAGCGAAAACTTAACGCATCTAAGAAGACTGCATTGCGAAAACTATTCGAAACCAGAAATGCCCACTAGAAAATGATATCAAGTTCAAAATGGCCACCTCACATTTACCAAGAAGTCAGCCATGTCTTATTTAGTCAATCTTCTTAGAATTTCTCAATTGGAATACAATTTTCTTTTGCACTGCACATTCGCCTTTCTAATGCGCGTTCGCTTTTCCAAGGCATATTACATTCTAATGCGGGATCGCCTTTCTAATGTCGCTTTTCCAAGGCATATTACAATCTAATGCGCGTTCGCTTTTTCAAGGCATATTACCCATTAGAATGCCTTTTCGCTCAAACAATGACTTTTCACCACCTTCAGGGTCGCGCTAATCTTTCGCTCTTTTTAACGCAAAAAACCACCTTTCGCTCTTTTATAAATCGCGTTATGCCTTTTCGCTCCCTTTTCGCTAAAATTACCATTGCCAAGTAAGGCGAAAAGGGTTTAGCGATAGCTCGCGGAAACGGTTTCGCCATTTGTTAACGCTACCTTTATAAATAGCGTTAACTGTCTCTTTGGCGAAAACCCATGCGAAAAGCGAATGCGAAAACATTTTGCTACTTTTCGCTCTTTTATAAATATGCCCCTTAGTCTTAATCCAACTTCATCACGGGAATTGGATGGCCAAGGTCGACATAAAAGATGCCTACTTACACATCGCAATATTCCCAGTACACAAGAAATGCCTTAGATTCCAATACTCAGTCCTACCCTTTTGGACTAGCCACAACCCCAAAGGTTTTCATCAAGATTTGAACTCTTATTATTGCTCCGCTAAGACTCTCGGGCATCCAGATATATGCTTAAAAGGACGACATCTTGATCAAAGCCTCAGATCCTCAAACCCTTCAACTTCACATAAAGACAACTCTGTCTTGTCTCCAACAACATGGATGGATTATAAATACCAAAAAGTTATTCCTAGTTCCAGCTCAATTTATTCAGTTTCTGGGTGCAGTTCTGAATTCCATAAATCTAACAGTCTCTCTTCCACCTCCTCGCAAGAAGGAAATCAAGAACCTAATTTCCAGACTGATAACTATGGTCTGGCTATGCCAGCATATCTTGGGTAATCTGGTGTCTGTCCTGGGCATAGTGAAATGGGCGATGACCTTCAACTCCTGTTCTTGAAACAAGTTTCTCCAGGGAAGGGGCCAGGTCAACTCATCTTCCTATAACCTTAAGTAATAACAGAATTGAAATAGTGGATTCTCACATCCAACATGAAACCAGTCTGTTTGTCCCAGACTTCTTGGCTCTTAATCCCTACGGTTCAGCACCTCAGAATGAGATGATGTGGTTCACCATGCCCTCAACTCTTTCAACCCCCACATAAAAGGGACGGCAGTCCCAACGAGATAACGGGACAGGGGCACTCGCAGTCACTGCCCATGGCTTATAGCCAAGCAGATTCTCCTTTGGGCAGAGCAGAATCTTTTACAAATCCGTTCAGGTCACATTCTAGGAACTCTAAATCCTATGGTGGATTACCTGAGCAGGCACCAGTATTCATGGACCTGATGGCCAGCAGACATGATGCTTAGACAAAAAGAGTTTGCTCCAGGTTCAAGGACAGCAAAGCTTGGAAAACAGGCATTCTCCTTCAACTGGAATACTGCAGGTTTTCAAACAGTGGGTTAGAGTAGATTCTCCCTGCAGAGTGCGTGAACTAGCCAGTTCTATGTGAATAGGCTAGTTTTATGTGGGCTAAAGGAGGGCAGCTTTCCCCCAAAACATTCTGTTTGCAAGCAGTGGGTTAAACGAGATTCTCCCTGCAGAGTGTGTGAACTAGGCAGTTCTATGTGAATAGGCTAGTTTTAAGTGGGCTAAAGTAGGGCAATATTCCCCCAACAAACAGTGGGTTAAAGGAGATTCTCCCTGCAGAATGTATGAACTAGCCAGTTCTATGTGAATAGGCTAGTTTCAAGTGGGCTACAGGAGGGCATTAGTCCCTCAACATTGTATGCAAGCAGTGGGTTAGAAGATATTCTCCCTGCAGAGTGCATAATCTAGCCAGTACTATGTGCATAGTTTCATGTAGGACAGTTAAGTGTAGGGGCTATGCCCCACTAGGCTATTTTAGTGTGCAGTGTGTTAATGCAGCACTCAGCATAAACCAATAGGGATGGCCCCACCACCTCCGCTGCCCACCCTTTTCACAGAGCATGCGAACACCATTTTTGGTGCGCATCACATGCTCTGCGATAGGGTTACATCAAAGTAATTATGCAGGGTAGCACAATTGAATTGTGCAACATTACAATTACACTGCGTCGCACAATTCTCGCGCGCTGCCTAGTGAGGCCTAGCCCTTATTTTGACCTTGGCCTTAGGGATTTTTTATTTTTTTTAAATCAGGGATTCAGCCACTTGATTGAAAATCACTAATCAGAGTAATTTTTGGCAGTGCCAACCTCCTGGGCATAAAACACCAGATGCCATTTTCTTTGTGTTGGAATTTCTGCAGGAAGGTATCGATGAGATTATCTAGTAATTAAAGTTCTTTTGTCTTTTTGTAGGAGGTTAGATTGGATATCCTAACTAAATTGAATAAATTAATTCATATAACATTTAATAATTACCCCGACATTGATTGGTGTATTGGAACTGCCAGCACAGAAAAGGCTTCCTGAATTTGCTGCAGGATAATTTTCTCTCACAGGTGGTTGAAGTTCCTACTAGAAAAGGAGCTCTGTTGGATCTCATAATATCTAACATCAACGATCATATTATAGATATAAAGGTAAGTGGAAGCTTACAGATTAGTGACCATGAAATAGTGTCATTTAGTGAATGTTATCGAAAGGAAAAGTGCACAAACACAATTTTCAGGATAGGAAGTTTTCCTCGGTTAAAAGATGCTCTTTACTGGGATGATATATTATGAGGTAAAGGTACTGAACAGAAGTGGACTGTTTTTTAGAGAATTGTAAGCCATTTTCCATCTAAATGTATACCCTTGGGAAATAAATGTAAAAAAAAGTCTGCACCCATGTGGCTTAATTCTAATGTAAAGAGGAAAATGGAAAAGAAGAAAAGGGCATTTAAAACCTTTAAGTCAGAGGGAATGGAAAGGGCCTTTAAAAATTATAAAAACTGTAACAAGGATTGTAAGAAAACAATTAATCTAGCTAAAATAAACAATGAAGTTAAGATTCAGAGTTAAACTGAACAAAGCATCACTAACCCTAAACAATTTTTTAAGTATATTAATAGTAACATAGTAACATAGTAATTAAGGTTGAATAAAGACATTCGTCCATCAAGTCCAACCTATTCACTTTTTTTTTTTTTTTTTTTTATTTATTTATTTATTTTTTTAACCCTACCTAACAGTTGATCCAGAGGAAGGCAAAAAACCCCAGCTAAAAAAGGGGGGAAAAAATTCCTTCCTGACTCCAAACGGCAATCGGAAAGTATCCCTGGATCAACCAGAACTATATGCATTAATACCAGTAATTCTCAATATTTTTTAGTTTTAGAAACTTATCCAGGCCTTTTTTAAAGTTATTCAATGAACTTGCCATTACCACCTCTGCTGGAAGACAGTTCCACAGTTTCACCATTCTCACTGTAAAGAAACCTCTCCTAACTTGAAGATGAAACTTCTTTTCTTCCAACCTTAAAGGATGTCCACGAGTCCTCTGATATGACCTATTAGTGAACAATGCACCAGAGAGTTCACTGTATGGGCCATTAATATATTTGTATAAGGTTATCATGTCCCCACGCAACCGCCGCTTCTCCAATGTAAACAGCCCTAACTTGTCTAATCTGCCTGCATATTCAAGCCCCTCCATTCCCCTTATTAATTTAGTTGCCCTTCTCTGAACTGCCTCAATTTCCAAGATGTCCCTTTTGTATATGGGATTCCAAAACTGCACCGCATATTCCAAATGTGGCCTTACCAGTGCCTTGTAAAGAGGGAAAATAATATTTTTCTCTCTTGATTCCATTCCCCTCTTTATACAAGACAATATCTTGCTAGCTCTAGCTGTTGCTACCTGGCATTGTTTGCTACAGCTAAGTCTGTTATCTACCAGAACCCCCAAATCTTTTTCCATTTCAGATGCACTTAACACAGAGTTATTTATGGTGTAGGTGGCACAGGGATTATTAAATCCCAAATGCATCACCTTACATTTATCAACATTGAATCTCATCTGCCATTCTGCTGCCCATTTTGATAATCTATCTAGGTCTGCTTGCAGCACTTGCACATCATTGGAAGTTTCCAAAGCTCTGCATAATTTAGTGTCATCAGCAAACACAGAGACCATGCTCTCAATGCCCCCTTCTAAGTCATTTATAAACAGATTAAACAGAAGCGGCCCCAGTACAGAACCCTGAGGAACTCCGCTTAGAACTTTAGCCCACATAGATGTAGCTCCATTAACCACCACTCTCTGTTTGCGGTCCAATAACCAGTTCTCTATCCATGAACAAATGTTTTCTTCAAGGCCAACAGTCCTCAGTTTATACATTAGTCGCCTATGTGGCACAGTATCAAAGGCTTTTGCAAAATCCAAATATACCACATCCACAGCTGTGCCTGAATCTAACTTCTTACTCACTTCTTCATAAAAACCAATTAAATTTGTCTGGCATGATCTATTTCTCATAAATCCATGCTGACTACTACTAATAAGATAATCTCTGGAGACAAAGTCAAGGATATGATCCCTTAACAAAGTTTCCATCACCTTCCCTACCACTGATGTTAGGCTTACAGGTCTATAGTTACCAGGCTGTGAACGACTACCTTTTTTGAATATTGGTATTACATTGGCTTTTTTCCAATCCAGTGGCACATTCCCAGACAAAAGCGAATCTGAAAAGATGAGACACAGTGGTCTTGCTAGAACTGAACTAAGCTCTTTTAAAATCCTAGGATGCAATCCATCTGGTCCTGGCGCTTTATTGATATTAACTTTGTCTAATTGATTCCGTACCATATCCTCTGTTATCCAATGTGAAAACTCTTCATTTCCTCCCTGCACATTGTTACAATCCCTACTGTAAGGATTCTCAACAGTAAAAACCGATGTAAAAAAACGGTTTAGCAGATTAGCCTTTTCGGCATCCTCTACAACCACCTCAGCTCCATTATTTAATGGTCCCACATTCTCAGTCCTCATTTTTTTACCATTTATATACTTAAAAAACATCTTGGGGTTGGACTTGCTTTGTTCGGCAATCCGTGTTTCATTTTCTATTTTAGCTAGTTTAATTGCTTTCTTGCACTCTTTATTACAACTTTTGAAGTCCCTGTAAGCCTGTTCTGTGCCTTCTGCTTTCAAAATTTTAAAAGCCCTTTTCTTTTTTTCCATTTCCCTTTTTACCTGAGCATTAAGCCATGCAGGAGTGGACCTAATTTTTTTACACTTGTTTCCTAAAGGTACCGATTTGGAAATGTTATAGTTTAATATCCCTTTAAAAGTGGTCCACATCTGCTCAGTATCTTTACCTAGAAACAGTTCCCCCCAGTCTATGAGCAGGAGCGATTCCTTTAAAAGCATAAAATTAGCTTTCCTAAAGTTAAAAGTTTTTGTTAAGCCAGTGCACTTTAGTTTTCTGCAACCTATATTAAATGACACTATATCATGGTCACTATTCCCTAAGCTTCCCATTACCTTCATCTCCAAAATGAGCTCTGGGTTATTAGATATCACCAGATCCAACAACGCATTCTTTCTAGTAGGAACTTCTACCATCTGTGAAAGAAAATGCTCATATAGGAAATTTAAGAACTTTATACCTTTTGAGGTGCTGGCAGTTCCATTACTCCAATCTATTTCAGGGTAGTTAAAATCCCCCATAACCAGAACATGCCCCATACCAGCAGCCTTCGCCAACTGCATATGGAGATTCATTTCCACCTCTTCCCCGGCATTTGGCGGCTTATAACACACTCCAACAATTAATTTACCTACCTTCTTGCTTCCTGTACACAGTTCCACCCATAATGTTTCTGCCGCATCGTTTGCTCCCCCATCTAATCCATCTTTTAAATTTGGCTTCAATTCCTGTTTAACATACATACATACTCCTCCTCCTTTCTTATTAACTCGGTCATGTCTAAATAAGGAGTACCCTTCAATATTTACTGTCCAGTCGTGTGAATCATTAAGCCATGATTCTGCTATACCAATTACATCATACCTTTCCTTTAACGCTATTATTTCAAGTTCGCCGGTTTTTCCAGCCAGACTCCTTGCATTTGTAAACATACATTTTAGATTATCAATTGATTTACTTCCATACATGGTCGTACATGCCTCCTTATCCTCTATGCTCCCCCCTCCTCCTTCTCCTCCCTCCGTTGTGTTACTAGCCCCCAAATCCCTAACTTCTCTATCTACCCCTGTGTAGTTAAACGTTCCCTCCCCCCCCATACCTAGTTTAAAATCTCCTCCAACCCCCTAGCCATCTTCTCCCCCAAAACAGTTGCACCACCACCATTGAGGTGCAATCCGTCACTACTAAAGAGCCTGTAGCCAACAGAAAAGTCAGCCCAGTTCTCTAAAAACCCAAACCCCATCTCCTTACACCACTCCCTTAGCCACGCATTTATACTCCTGAGCTCCCGTTGTCTCCCTAGCGTAGCACGTGGCTGCGGTAGTATTTCTGAAATCACTACCCTGGAGGTCCTTGCTTTTAACTTGGCCCCTAATTCTCGGAAATCATTTTTAAAGACCTCACCTCCACCTCTAACTTTGTCATTGGCACCAATGTGAACCAAGACCGCCGGGTCACTCCCAGCCCCACCCAATAATCTGTCTACACGATCCACCACATGTCGAACCCTAGCACCAGGCAGACAACACACTGTTCGTCATGCAGGGTCCTGGCGACAGATTACCCTATCTACCCTTCTAATAATAGAATCCCCTACCACTACCACCTGTCTATCCTTCCTAGCCCCCAGTTCTCCCTCCCATGTATTGGAGATGGCCGTCCCCTGGGTGCTCAAGGGAAAGGCCCGCTCCATACATGCTGCTTCCGAGCCATCGTCCTCCACATCTTCACCTAAAATGGCAAATCTGTTGGGATCGACCAGCTGGGAAGAAGCCCCCCTATCCTTCCGTCCCCTACTTCCCCTGGTGACCCTTACAAATCTATCTTCCTTCTCCACCTTATCTGCCCCATCTCCACCCACCAGTTTACTGGCCCCTGCCAGTACCTGCATTTCCCCCAGGTTTGCCAAGTCCTGCAATGCTGCAAGTTTACCCCTTAGACTCTGTACCTCAGATTCCAAATGGGCAACCCACTCACACCTGAGACATACATAGGTCCCCTGGGGCGGCTGCTCCAAGATCCCATACATGCGGCAGGATGCACATTGCGCGGCCCCAACAAAACTGTCCATACTAAACAGCAATACACAGCAGAGACACAGCAGAGAAATAGTGTTGTTCTCAAACGCTTTCTTGTTTTAAACGCTTTAGTTTTTTAACGCTGTCAATTCTCTTAAAAACAGAAAAATCTCTTTAAAACAGGAAATCACTCAGAGCTAATCGCTCATGGGACAGGCCTTAAATGAGGTTCAAAAAAAAAACCGTAAGAAGATGAAGACTGAAAATGTGGCACATTAATTAAAGGGCAAGTCCAGCCCCAAAATGAAAACTTATATACAGGTAAATCACCCCCCAAAACCCTAAACGGTAATAATTTGAAATCTGAAATATATAAATCTAACCTGAAATCCTGCACAATGTCCTGTTGCCCCTGTTTCTGCTTCCTGGTTCTTCCAGGTAGCAACTGTCAGTTATGGATTTGACAGTTGACACCACAGCCAATGACTGAATGTTAATCCCCTGTCCGCCTCTTCTGAGCATGCCCAGGCTCAGTACAAGCTCAGTACAGGTTTCTAAATGGCTCAGTTTCCATGAGGCACCCAGAAGCATAGCAGGCATACAGTAATGAATTCATAGGACAAAGTAGGATATATCAACATATTTTAAAGAGGCCATTCTTTCTAAAAGATGTTCTTATGAGGGTGGAGTTGTCCTTTAATGGACATAAGTTAGTTAAGGAAGATAGTATACACCATAGAAAATCCAAGCATAGAGTATAGTGACAATAATAGTGTAAAAGATGCAGGTGCACTTTGGTTAACCAAGGATATGGTGCAGAAGCAACTAAATAAGGTTAATATTAATAAATCCTCTGGACCAGATAAATTACATCCTCAGGTCCTTAGGGAACTAAGTTTTATCTAGGTCATTGTTTCTTATTTTTGCAGATTCCCTCATGTCTGGAAGTGTGCCTCTGGATTGTAAAAAATCTAATGTAATTCCAATATTCAAAAAGGGTAGTTGTTCACAGCCTGGTAACTACAGGCCTGTAAGTTTAACTTCAGTCGTGTGAAAGATACTGGAAAGTTTGATACAGGAACATATTCTAGAGTATGTTTCAAGGACTGACCTAATAGGAAATAATCAACATAGATCTTGTCAAACTAACTTGGCTTCTATGAGAAAATTAGTATGAATTTAGACTCTGGCACAAAAGTAGATGTAGTATACTTCGATTTTGCAAAGGCTTTTGATACAGTCCCCCATAGGTGACTAATGTATAAGCTAAGGTCTGTTGGGCTGGGGTGGCATATTTGTACATGGATAGAAAGTTGGTTGATGGATAGAATGCAGAGTGTAGTTAATGGGGCTTCATCAATATGGATTAAAGTTCTAAGTGGGGTGCCACAGGGTTCTGTGTTGAGGCCACTGCTATTTAATCTGTTTGTTAATGATTTGGAAGTGGGTATTGTCTGCAAGGTTTCTGTGTTTGCCAACAAGTCAATCATTAAAAACCTCACAGGATGTGCAATCGTTGCAGGTGGATCTAGATAGAGCTAAGTGGCAGATGAGATTTAATGTTGATAAATGTAAAGTGATGCATTTTGGACTTATACTATAAAAGGCTCTATGTTAAGTGAATTCCTGTCGAAAAAGGATCTTGGGGTTTTGGTAAAGAACAAACTTAAAGGTAGCAAACAGTGCCAGGCAGCAACAGCTAGAGCCAACATGGTATTCTCTTGTATAAAGAGAGGTATGGATTCAAGGGAGAAAAATGTTATTCTCCCTCTTTACAAAGCATTGGTAAGGCCTCATTTGGAATATGCAGTGCATTTGGAACTAGAAAGGGAAAGTTTAAGTATAAACTTTGAATTTGGCTTGAACGACTGTATTTTGGAAGGGAATTTGTGTGTTTGTGCTGCAGATTTTAAAACTCAATAATGTCAATGATGAGGACATTGTTGTTTTTTACTTACCCTTTAAATATGTCTCATGCATTAAAGGTAGGTCAGTTGGTGTGTGTATATTCATATCAGGTTGGGGGATAAAATACTAACTTTTTTGATGATTGGTCAAAATTGTTTTTTTTTACTTTAGTTACCCTTTACGTATGGCTGCCATAGTGATGGATAAGTAGATCAGTAGATGTGTGTACCCGTGTTGGGTTGAGAGTTAAAAAAAAAACTGTTTTGATGATTGGTCAAAATTCGTTTTTTTGACTTTAGTTACCCTTTAAGTATGGCTGCAACAGTAATGTAGGGGTAGGTCAGTAGTTGTGTATACCTGTATCACGTTGGGGGTTAAAAATACTAAGTTTTTTTATTATTGATCAAAATTAGCTTTTTTGACTTTAGTTACCCTTTCAAGTATGGCTGCCACAGTAATGGATAAGTAGATCAGTAGGTGTGTGTACCCGTGTTGGGTTGAGAGTTTAAAAAAAAACTTTTTTGATGATTGGTCAAAATTAGTTTTTTTGACTTTAGTTACCCTTTAGGTATTGCTGCAACAGTAATGGAGGGGTAGGTCAGTAGCTGTGTATACCTGTATTACGTTGGGGGTTAAAAAACTAAGTTTTTTGATTATTAATCAAAATTAGCTTTTTTGACTTTAGTTACCCTTTAAAGTATGGCTGCCACAGTAATGGATAAGTAGATCAGTAGGTGTGTGTACCCGTGTCGGGTTAGAGTTAAAAAAAAAAACTTTTTGATGATTGGTCAAATTAGTTTTTTGACTTTAGTTACCCTTTAGTATGGGCTGCAACAGTAATGGAGGGTAGGTCAGTAGCTATGTTACCTGTATCAAGTTGGGGGTTAAAAAAACAAAGTTTTTTGATGATTGATCAAAATTTGCTTTTTTGACTTTAGTTACCCTTTAAGTATGGCTGCCACAGTAATGGAATAGTAGATCAGTAGGTGTGTGTACCCGTGTCGGTTGAGAGTTAAAAAAAACTTTTTTGATGATTGGTCAAATAAGTTTTTTTTGACTTTAGTTACCCTTTAAGTATGTCTGCAACATTAATGGAGGGGTAGGTCAGTAGCTGTGTATACCAGTATCACGTTGGGGGTTAAAAAAACAAAGTTTTTTGATGATTGATCAAAATTTGCTTTTTTGACTTTAGTTACCCTTTAAGTGTGGCTGCCACAGTAATGGATAAGTAGATCAGTAGGTGTGTATACCTGTATCACGTTGGGGGTTAAAAAAACAAAGTTTTTTGATTAATGATCAAAATTGGCTTTTTTGACTTTAGTTACCCTTTAAGTATGGCTGCCACAGTAATGGATAAGTAGATCAGTAGGTGTGTATACCCGTGTCGGGTTGAGGGGTATGTCTTTTTTGTGTTTACAACCATAAAACTATTTTTTATTGAGGATAAATCTAAATTAGTTTTTTTTACTTTAGTTACCCTTTAAGTATGGCTGCCAGCCTGCCACTGTAATGGATAAGTAGATCAGTAGGTGTATGTACCTGGGTCTGGTTGAGGGGGTATGTCTTTTTTTTGTTTATATCCATAAAACTATCTTTTATTGAGGATAAATCTAAATTAGTTTTTTTTTACTTTAGTTACCCTTTAAATATGGCTGCCACAGTAATGGATAAGTAGATTAGTAGGTGTGTGTACCTGGGTCTGGTTGAGGGGGGTATGTCTTTTTTGTGTTTACAACCATAAAACTATCTTTTATTGAGAATAAATCTAAATTATTTTTTTTTTACTTTAGTTACCCTTTAAGTATGGCTGCCACAGTAATGGATAAGTAGATTAGTAGGTGTGTGTACCTGGGTCTAGTTGAGGGGGTATGTCTTTTTGTGTTTATAACCATAAAACTATCTTTTTTTGAGGATAAATCTAAATTAGTTTTTTTGACTTTAGTTACCCTTTAAATATGGCTTCCATGGGAATAGAAAGGTAGGTGTGTAGGTGGGTGTACCTGGGTCTGTGTGGGGGGGGGTTGGGGGTATCACCATTTGTATTTATGACCATGAAAAAAACTGTTTTGAAATATCCACATTTGAGGATTGTTACCATTATAGTCTATGGGAAAATATGTCTGGAAATTCGCCGATAACGCCGTAACGCTTATGCGGATTCCTTAGCTAGAAGATAGCACACTTCTCCTTCTCCTTTCATGTCTCTAGCTCAAAAACTGTGGGAGGAGATACGGTCCAAAAAAGCGGAAGAATAAAACGGAAGAAAAAGAAATAGAAAGAACAGTAATTTGGCTTTTTCAAGCCAAATTAATTCTGTGTACAAAAAGGACATATTGGAAATGTAAAGGGTTCAGAGAAGGGCAACTAAAATACTAAAGGGAAAGGGGGAGCTTGAATATGACGACAGATTGGATTAGTTACAATTATGTACACTAGAGAAAAGGCGATTGCATGGGGATATGATTATTGTGTATAAACACATTAATGGGCCATACAATAAACGACAGTATCTGGGGCATTGTTCACCAATAGAACATGTCAAAGGACACGTGGACATCCCTTAAGACTTGAAGAAAAGAAGTTAAGTCTTGTAATGGCAGGTTTATTGGACAGTTTCAAAAGAAAGCTGGATGAGTTTTTGAAAGCAAGGAATGTTGCAGGTTACTGATATTGATACATAAAGTAGAGTTGATCCAGGGATATTTCAGATTGCCACTTGGAGTTCTGGTGTTTTTTTGCCTTCCTTTGGATCAACAGTTAGGCAAGAAATGTGGGTGTCGCTGAATAGGTTGGACTGGATTGACATATGTCTTTATTCAAACTCAAATACTATACTTTTATGAGAATGTAACAGGTTCATCCAGTGTTTCCAATTAATATCATAAAAGAAATGGGAATTTACAACAGATAGAGGAAAAGGAATAAGAGTAAGAGTAACCCAGGTAAGTATAGGGATGAAACTGAAGTTTCCCAAACCGATATCTGTATGGGGAGCTCCCGAAGGACTTATTCAACCTGCATCAGCAAGTCCCAAGTCCAAATCTTGACAAAATAATCCATATTATCATGAACCATCGCAGTTAGTATTTCCATACCTCTTATTTGAAAGACGCTAGTTAAAGGGCATCTATAGTGAAATTTATACATTGCTCCAATCCAGACATAATAAAAGGTTAGTGAATTCTGCTTTATTCTTACCTTTTTCTGTGGCTCCGTGTTTGCACACTGTCTGATTTACTGCAGGGCTCCCCCTCCCCTCTCTGGTCATTCCCCCGTTCATTTAGTCCAGCTGTAAATTAAGCCTGTGAAACAAGCCGCTCATGCACATTAATCTTCCTACATATGACACATCACTCTAACCTTTGTAAATTAACAAAAAAAAAACTCAGTATGTAAGCCTGTAGAAAGGAAATTTCTCCGTTGTTCTGAAAATAGTGCTATGTAAGGAATGGGAGGGGGAGTTTGGAGAGACCGAGTCCTGAATCACTGCAGCCCGGTCTCCCTTTAACAGGCAATAAATCGAGGTAAGCTTGCGGAGGAGGGGGACTTATCCTGCCCTTTACTTCTGTTTTTAACCCAGTATTTGCCAGAAGGAAGCAGTCATTGGGAAACTTGCTGTAAGTCCTGTGTAAGCCTACACACTATACAGGCATGCTGTTAGGGGATTTGATTGACAGCTCAAGCAGGAGTGGTGTATTGAAATCTTCACTTCTTTTAACTTGTATATCTCAGGACAGAGGTGGAATGTGAAGAAAATAAAGGTACTCTGGGGGTTGGGGGGAATTATAGAACACACAGAAAAAAAAAAATCCCCACTATAGATGCCCTTTAAGAGATCCCCATCACTCAGAGTCTGTTTCTGCTTCCGGCATCTAGTGACAGTTTGTATACGGCCACAGCGTTTAATAGAAAGATCTATGGATTCCTTTACATGGCAAAACAGAGGACCTAATGTATGGGTTCCATGGGCAGGCCAAAGAGGAGCAGTGATTTAACCCTTTCCGTGCCACAGAACGTATATATACGTTCTCCATTGAAAAGGTTCAATGTGACACAAAACATATATGTTCTGTGGCTTTCCTTTTAAGAAAAAAAAATGCGGGTGCTAGGGGCAATCGGGGCAGCACTCCGGTGCCCCCTCGATCCACCGCCAGTTTCATGAAAATCCGATGGGGGTCAATCGGAAGCTTGCACCCTGCAGTGTCGTAACCAGGAGGCAATTTTCGGTCACTGCTAATCAAAGGAGATTGCCTGTAGGGGAGACCCCGGTGATGTCACAGAACTTCCTCCATCACTGGGGTCTTACCTTAGACTGCTACAATGCCCCTGGTGGTCTAGTCGAGGTACTGCAGTGCGATCTCCATTCAGATTCAGTACATTCTATATAGTAAGCGGTCAGTGAATGACCGCTTACTATAGTATTTATGAATGATACTTTAGAAAATGAAAACATTTTCTAAATAGGGGCAGAGATCAATATTAGGTGTTTAGTTCTGATCACTTAATTATCGATCTTTGCCAATGAATGAAAAATCCCTTCCTGGAAAAAAAATTCCAGTTAGTGATTTTTCCAATTGGATTTCGACTTGGACAACTAGCACTAATGCCAAGTTCCAAGTTCGTTATCATTCACTAAGATGATCAGATGGGAAGAACGATAGAAAAAAAGTGAAATGCCCATACGAAAAAGTGATACACACCACACCCCCCCCTTTTTTTTTTTTTTTTTTTACAATAAAGCTATAATTATTTAGGTCCTTGGCAGGATTTTTAACTTTGAAACCCTTTTTTTTTTCTTTTTATTTTTTCATAAAACCTGATAAAAGTGCAAAATTCAACGATGATCTGCGCCAACACCATTGATGGTATGAATAAAAAAATAGCAGCATTGCTTAGCTGAAGGTATGTAGATTCTGAGAAAATATAGTTTTGGGGGTACTTGAGTTAGAGGGCTGTTTAGATTAAAAAATGTGGAAAGTTGCTGTTATTGGGCCATTACGCATTGGCTCACTTTGTGATTAGTGGCTTTCATATGTGTGTGTAACCATGCATTTGGCATACCCATTTGATTCAGGGCATTTGGGAGATTGATACTTTATACTGAATTTTTTTACATCACATGGGAATTTGCCGTGATTTTTAGCTTTGTTTATTTTTGTACATTTTTCCAGAAAATGTGGTAAAAGTGAGAAATTCTAAGCAGAACTGCGCCCACACGATTAGTGGTATGCATGAAAGAATGGCACCGTTGCATAGCTGAAGGTGTGTAGATTCCAAGAATAGTCTGACAAATCTGAAAAGTTGTTTTAATTGGGCCACAGTGCATTGGTTCACTTTGTGGCTAGTTGATTCCACGTCTGTGTGTGTAACCATGCATATGGCATTGATTCAGGACATTTGGGAGATTTGGTAACTTTTTATGTTTTTTTACATTACTTGGGGTTTTGGCACCAAAAGTGCGAAATTCAGCGTTACGTACCTGAAGGTGTGTAGAATCCAGAATTTGTGGGGGTATTTTGTGGAAAAACTGCAGACTGTTCAAATACAGAGTTGGCTAAAATTTTAGGCTTACATATTTAAGATGCTGTTGAACTTTTCCCAAAAGTTGAGGAAAAAAGAGAAAATAACTGACTATTGGATGAATTGCTGCGCCCGGGTATATGCATTTTTATCCAAACTTACCTCACTTATAAAATCCTGTGGATATGTAGTTTCTAAAAATATCTCACTTATGGGGATATTTTAATTAATTTGGTAGATGTTCTATGTTAACCGTCAGAAGTTATAGATTTCCATTTGGTGTAATATTCTTAAAAGTGCAGTTTTTGTTTGGGGAGGGCTCTCCTTTGGGGGGGGGGGGTCTCCTGTACAGGAAAAGTAGGGTACCTACATATATCTGGTATCCTTGTACTCGGGAGTATCAGAGCTTTTAGAAACTATAAGATTTTTGTACATCACCTTTAGATAACTATAAATAACTATAAAATGGAAAAAATCCACAAAAATTTGCACATTTTGCATTTTTTTAAAAAAATATTTTACCCATAAATCCAGTAAAATCTCCAGAAAAGTTACAAAATTCTGTTACCGTGTAAGAACACTTTGTGCTAAATAGAAACATCTATAAATAATCCCTATTTACTGCAGTGTCCTACTGTAAACTTTGACTGAACAAAATGTGTCTAAAATCCTGAAAATTCTTCTGCCATTTAGCACATGCAAAGTGGTTAATTCTGCTGGCACTGAAAGGGTTAAGTAGGTTATAGACTTGAGCCCATAATTGTTTAATTCAGGGGCGCTAGGCTTAGGAAAGTGCATGGTCTCGGCTACGGGGGTTCAGGGGAGCGGGAAAGTGCACAGTCTCAGGGTGTGGGCGGGAATGCGTGCTTGTCCTCGCGCGGGAAAGCGTGCAGTCTACTACGGGGCGCGGGAAAGTGCAGGGTCTTGGCTACGGGGAGCGGGAAAGCACATGTTTTGGCTGCAGGGGGGAAGGAAAGCCCACATCTCGGCTGTGGGGAAAGAAAGCTACATCTCGGCTATGGGGTGTGGGGATTAGGAAAGTGCACATCTTGGCTACGGGGCGGCGAAATCGCACATCTCGGCTACGGGGCGTGGGGATCAGGAAAGCGCACATCTTGGCTACAGGGCAGGGGCGGCAGGAAATCGCACATCTCAGCGACAGGGCAAGAAAGTGCACATCTCGGCTACGGGGCATGGGATCAGGAAAAGTGCACCATGTGCTTCCTTTGCCCCACACAAACCCCCCATACCCAAAACCATGTGCTTCCCTGATCACCACACGAACCCCCATAACCAACACCATGTGCCTCCCTGTACCCCACACACAAACCCCCATAACCAACATCATATGCGTCCCCTGTACCCCACACACAAACCCCCATAACCAACACCACATGCTTCCCTGTACCCCACACACAAACCCCCATAACCAACACCATATGCTTCCCTGTAAACCCACACACAAACCCCCATAACCAACACCATGTGCTTCCCTGTACCTCACACACAAACCCCAATAACCAACACCATGTGCTTCCCTGAGACATTTGCTTCCCGGTGCCTCAGACAAATACCATAACCAACACCATGTTTCCCTTTGCCCCCCACACACAAGTCCCCATAACCAACATCATGTGCTTCCCTGTGCCTCACACACAAACCCCCATAACCAACACCATGTGCTTCCCTGAGACACACACACTAACCCACATAACCAAAACCATGTGCTTCCCTTTGCCCCAACAAAGACAACATGACACTAATTTATGAACATATACAAGCAAAGGAAAGTGAAAAAAGCAACGCAAACAGGACAAATTTCTTAGGGATAAAAGAGATTATGATGCAAACAGAGTATATATATATATATATGGAGGGATACTAATATCCATGTAACTAAATCACCGAATCATTATTTTGATAAACAAAAGTCACCTGGAAACAATTGGTCTTTTACTAGATCAGAGAGACATCAACAAAAGTATATCTCACAGGACCATAGATATAGGAGCACACCTAGAAATAAGAAAGTTCATTTTGATGATAGCGAGGATAGCAGCAGGGGCGATAGACGAACACGTTCCACGCCATCTTTTACAGATCTATCCAGGAGTGACTCAGACGAATGTACTGGATCTCGGATACGTTCACAAAATTGGCGTCCCTACAAGGAGAGACTCAGACCACGGTTTTCACAAAAAGAAAATACATGGAGACCGTCTATCCTCAGCGAGAAGGAACAGATTTTAGTATCGAACATCCAGAATGAAAAATGGAGTACAACGCATGTATAGTAATTAACTTATCATGTCATGAACTTACGGAGGATCAACTTAATGTCCTAAATAAGGGCTTGAATTTTGTGGTAGAGGAGCCCATGAAAGAGTTTGATGTCATGATAGACATAAATAGATTCATCAGTAAACTGGTATTAAGGAGACATTTTAATAATACTGAACAGGATACACTGTCTATGAATAACAGTGACATTGTTACTAACTTTACCTCTTCCAACAGGGATTTCATGTGTCGGGATACAACCAGTTTGGATTTATGGATTAGTATAATACACTAGCCCTTTCCACTTTACAGGCAAAAGATGAAGTACCACCCTTTACACATACAGGTTTGTGTAATCCTTCATTATTTTATCCACTAAAAAGTAAAGGTTAGTTCATTGATATGTATCATAAATTAGTCCTACGAGACCTGGAAAAATGTAATTTCAAACGTAATGCTAACAATAAACATTATTCACATAACTTTAAAGCTAGGTACACACCTACCGATTTTTCCTCCTGACCGACCGCTCGATACTTTCGACTGGTCGGCCAGGAGGAAGGACTGTCGGTCACGGCAAAAGTAGCTGCGTCAGATAGTTACCGCGACGATCGGACGAGGTTTTCCACCATGTCCGATCGTCCTTTCGTCCGATTCGGATACACTGTCGGTCAATCGGACCAAAATATCTCATCCTGTGTACCCAGCTTAACAAACGAGAAAAAGCAGCACTACAACAATTGAAAGATAATAACTCAATCATAATCTGATATGTCTGATATAATATCTGATATAATAATTCTGATAAGGGTCGTTCCGTTGTTGTCATGGATTGTGTACAATATGAATCAGGTGAATACAACTCAAAGATATAGACACCTACATATCACTATCAGGGGATCCAGTTAATGGATTTCTCAAATGTTTTAATCAACTTCTGTTAATGACCTTTATGTAATTGATGAGGATGAATGAGACCAGGGCCAGCCTTAGGATAAATAGCACCCTGTGCAAGATTTGTTACTGACGCCTAGCACCCCCCCCCCCCACACACACAATACTCCGTTGAATGCTGCTTGCCTTCAAATCAAGTACTCCACCTGCACTTACTGTCTTGTATATATGGTGCGTACATCATTATGTAACAAGTAACATACTAAATGCACAGACAGAACAGTACAGCATACAGACATCTTAAAGGGCATGTCCACCCCCAAAACTATAATCCCCCCCAGTAATGGCCCCATCATGTAGTGTAATAAAATCCTTACCTCACATCCCAGCTCCATATGGTTCTCCTGTAGGCCCCCCAGAAAGTCCCAAAAACTGCCCACCAGGAGGATAGAGTCCATATAGGACTCTGCCTCCTACCTCGCCTCCGGGAGAAGTTTGGCATGCGTACTGCAGCCCTTCTCCCCCTCCCGTTTTGCTATCCATCCCCCTACCATAAAACCCCTTGGCGACCTAATAAAATATGTTCTCCCAGCCCCAACCGCATAAAAATTATTTTTAGAAAGTCCCCAGAACTGTACTTACCTTCCCTCGCTCCCCCTTCATTCTGAGAAGCCGGCAGCCACGTCCGTGATTGGCTGCCTCTCAGCCAATCATGGACGTGGCTGCCGGTCCCGCCCCCTGCTTGCAGTGTCTCGCAAGCAGAAGGCCGGGCTGGGCGCCGGAGGAGAGAGGGAAGGTAAGTAAAGAACTGGGGACTTTCTTAAATTAATTTTATAGCGGTTGGGGCTGGGGGAGGGTATTCTATTACCTGGCAAAAGTTTTACTTTAGGGGGGACATGCTCTTTAAGTAAAGCTTATATGTGTTGGGGCTTAGTATGTGGTGAGGTGCTGATACGTATATTTGATCTGGAGGACCGTAACTAGAGGGGCTACAATGTAGCACTGATGCACAACTTTGAGCTACAGGTCCGTGACCTAAGACTCCCAGCTGCCGCCCACTTGGTAATGCAACCTGTGCGGACACACAGGTCGCCCATATCATAGGCCGGCCCTGAACGTGACTATCTTAGTGTTAGAAGTCCACGTACCCCCACATTTCACATGTTCCTGAAAGTTCATAAATCCCTGATAGATGTACAAGCTAGACCCATAGTGTCAGGGATCAGATCACTCAATGAACATCTAGCTTAATATGTAGATAACTTACTTCTTCCCATGGTTTTAAGATTGCCCAGTTTCCTTAAGGACATCATGGAACTATTACGAACTTTTAATGACTTTACCTGGCAACCCAATTATTAGTGGATATCTATGGATGTGACAGCTTTGTATTCCTGCATAGAACATTCATTAGGACTGGAAGCGGTAAAATACTGGTTAGATTATTTCAAATTGTACTGTACTATTCAGAATGAATATATTTTACAAGTGCTAGAGTATCTGTTAGCCACTAACTATTTCATGTTTGCAGGTAAGTACTATTTACAACGGAGGGGGGCAGCTATGGGGGCAAAATTTTCGTCCTCATATGCCAACCTCTTCATGGGCAAATGGGAATTGGACTATATCTATGGACCTAGCAATCCATACAGATCGTGCATTAAGACATGTGGGACGGGGACCCATCAGACATAGACTGGTTCATAAGTTATTGTAACAATAATACTAGCAATATCAAATTGATCTCCCAGGTACATAATGGTAATTTTGAATTTCTGGATGAATCATTATATGTTGATAATAACAAAGTTATGACAGATTTGTACAGGCATGACAACTCTTCCCAACATAAATCGGTCATACAGTTAGTACCTTATGGCCAGTTCGTCCGTTTAAGACATATATGTAAAGACTGGGACACTTTCAATACCCGGGCCATATGCTTATGGGACAGGTTACGGAATAGGGGTTATGAAACATATAACATAAAGTGTGCTTATGAAAAGCAGTACTATTGGACCACACAAAACTTCTCAATAACCCTATGTGTCTTTCTCAAGCTTGAGAAAAGACTCCTGTCCGAAACATGTTGCACGCATGTTTCAGTGTCAAATAAATTCTTGTTTCACACAGACATAGTTCTGTGATATTGCTTTAACACTTTACTACTTGTTTATGGACTTGATTATCCAGCATGGTAGAGACTGGAAAAGTGTAAAGCACTGGATTCATCGCTTTTTGTACCTGGATACCCCTACCTGCTTAGGCACGGATTGCCATGTGTGCGTAGTATATGCATGTGAGGATAGTGGCTCATATCATATATTTCGCTCAGCTTGTGTTCCAGTTTGTTTTTCCATGCTGATTTTCTATTCCTTTTTAATGGTTTAGGAACTGGTTGGTATAACTAATGGTTATTATATATTAATGTCTTTACATAATTGAAAGTTGTTTTTATTGTACAATTGTATTATACACCTTTATTGTACGTTTATATTGTATATTTATGTCACATTGGTGGTATTTATTATCTTTTGTTTTTCATGTTTCTTTATTGTAGTTTTATATATACTTTGTCGTCTACTTAGTATATCCATTTTTGTGGCAAGTGCAATGACATCTTAATAAAAAAAGTAAAAAGAGACACTCCCCTTGTGGTCTCTGAGGAAGCGGAAGTGTCTGCGAAATGCGTCAGGCCACGCACCCCCTCCCCGATCTGTCTGTGTTTGTCTCATGGATGGTGCCGGACGATATGTTTTAACATTGTACTAATAAATGCTAATAAAAAAAAGTTTTACGCATCCACTGGAGTCTGTTGTCAGGACGGATCTCCACACCCACTTTTCACGTTATACATTTCCCTTTGCCCCACACACAAACCCCCATAACCAACACCATGTGCTTCCCTTTGCCCCACATGAGCCCCCATAACCAAATAACCAACACCATGTGCTTCCCTGTACCCCAAACACAAACCCCCATAACCAACACATTATGCTTTCCTGTGCCTCAGACAAACCCCATAACCAACACCATGTGCTTCCCTGTGCCTCACAAACAAACCCCATAAACAACACCATGTGCTTCGACGTGCCTCACACACAAACCCCCATAACCAACACCATGTGCTTCCCTTTGCCCCACACACACACCTATAACCACACCCATGTGCTTCCCTGATCCCCACATGAACCCCCATAACCAACACCAGTGCCCCCACACATGAACCCCCATAACCAACACCATGTGCCCCACACTGAACCCCCATAACCAACCCCATGTGCCCCCATGCATGAACCCCCTAACCAACACCATGTGTACCCACACTTGAACCACCATAACCAACACCATGTGCTTCCCGATCCCCACATGAACCCCTATAACAAACTCCTTGTGCCCCCACACATGAACCCCCATAACAACACCAGTGCCCCCACACCATGAACCCCCATAACCACACCATGTGTACCCACACTTGAACCACCATAACCAACACCATGTGCTTCCCTGATCCCCACATGAACCCCTATAACAAACTCCTTGTGCCCCCACACGAACCCCCATAACCAACACCATTTGCCCCCACACACAAACTCCCATAACCAACACCACGTGCTTCCCTGTGCCTCACACAATCCCCTAACCAACACCATGTGCTTCGATGTGCCTCACACACAAACCCCCATAACCAACACCATGTGCTTCCCTTTGCCCCCACACACAAACCCCTATAACCAACACCATGTGCTTCCCTGATCCCCACATGAACCCCCATAACAAACTCCTTGTGCCCCCACACATGAACCCCCATAACCAACACCATGTGCACCCACACATGAACCCCCATAACCAACACCATGTGCACCCACGCATGAACCCCCATAACCAACACCATGTGCATTCACACGTAAACCACCATAACACTGTGTGCCCCCACACATGAACCCCCATAACCAACACCATGTGCTTCCCTGATCCCCACATGAACCCCTATAACAAACACCTTGTGCCTCCACACAGGAACCCCCATAAGCAACACTGTGTGCCCCCACACATACCCCATAACCAACACCATGTGCTTCCCTGATCCCCACATGAACCCCCATAACCAACACCATGTTGCACCCACACATGAACCCCCATAACCAACACTGTTGCCCCCACACATGAACCCCCATACCAACCTGTGTGCCCCCACACATGAACCCCATAACCAACACCATGTGCACCCACACATGAACCCCCATAACCAACACACCATGTGCACCCACACATGAACCCCCATACCACACCGTGTGCACCCACACATGAACCCCCATAACCAACACTGTGTGCCCCCACACATGAACCCCCATAACCAACACTGTGTGCCCCCACACATGAACCCCCATAACCAACACTGTGTGCCCCCCACATGAACCCCCATAACCAACACCATGTGCACCACACTTAACCCCCATAACCAACACCATGTGCACCCACACATGAACCCCCATAACCAACCCATGTGCCCCACGCATGAACCCCCATAACCAACACCATGTGCTTCCCGATCCCCACATGACCCCCTAACCAACACCATGTGCCCCCACACATGAACCCCCATAACCAACACCATGTGCACCCACGCATGAACCCCCTAACCAACACCTGTGCATTCACACGTGAACCCCCTAACACTGTGTGCCCCCACACATGAACCCCCATAACCAACACCATGGCTTCCCTGATCCCCACATGAACCCCCATACCACACCATGTGCACCCAACATGAACCCCCATAACCAACACCATGTACACCCACGCATGAACCCCCATAACCACACCATGCTTCCCTGATCCCCAGAACCCCATAACCAACACATGTGCCCCCCACATGAACCCCCATACCACACCATGTGCACCCCACACATGAACCCCCATACCAACACCATGTGCACCCACGCATGAACCCCCATAACCAACACCATGTGCATTCACACACTGAACCACCATAACACTGTGTGCCCCCACACATGAACCCCATAACCAACACCATGTGCTTCCCTGATCCCCACATACCCCCATAACCACACCATGTCACCCACACATGAACCCCCATAACCAACACTGTGTGCCCCCACACTGACCCCCATAACCACACTGTGTCCCCCACATGAACCCCCATAACCAACACCATGTGCACCCACACATGAACCCCCATAACCAACACCAGTGCACCCACACATGACCCCCCAAACCAACACCATGTGCACCCACGCATGAACCCCATAACCAACACCATGTGCTTCCCTATCCCCACATGAACCCCCATAACCACACCATGTGCCCCCACACATGAACCCCCCATAAGCAACACATGTGCTTCCCTGATCCCCAACTGGCAAGATTTTTTCCCTTTTTTGTTAGACTCCCTTCAACTTCCCGCCCCCCCCCGTTACTCGTCCATAGCTACCCCAGTCCCACAACATTCCCAAAACCACACAATACTTCAGTTGAATTTTGCTGCTTGCCGTTCAGATCAAGTACTCCACCCTCATGACTTATGATTCTGCCTTTATTAGTATGGTGCGTACATCATTACCCCTCCGTAACAATTTAAGCACTATACTAACATGCCACAGACAGAAACAGTACAGCATACACACGACCATCTTATAAGGGCATGTCCACCCCCCAACTATAACCCCCCCCAGTAATGGCCCCATCATGTAGTGTAATAAATCCTTACCTCACATCCCAGCTCCATATGGTTCTCCTGTAGGCCCCCCAGAAAGTCCCAAAAACTGCCCACCAGGAGGATAGAGTCCATATAGGACTCTGCCTCCACCTCGCCTCCGGGAGAAGTTTGGCATGCGTACTGCAGCCCTTCTCCCCCTCCGTTTTGCTATCCATCCCCCTACCATAAAACCCCTTGGCGACCTAATAAATTAGTTCTCCCAGCCCCAACCGCATAAAAATTATTTTAGAAAGTCCCCAGAACTGTACTTACCTTCCTCGCTCCCCTTCATTCTGAGAAGCCGGCAGCCACGTCCGTGATTGGCTGCCTCTCAGCCAATCATGGACGTGGCTGCCGGTCCCCCCCCTGCTTGCAGTGTCTCGCAAGCAGAAGGCCGGCGGGGGCGGCGGAGGAGAGAGGGAAGGTAAGAAAGAACTGGGGACTTTCTTAAATTAATTTTATAGCGGTTGGCTGGGGTTGGGTGGGAGGGTATTCTATTACCTGGCAAAAGTTTTACTTTAGGGGGGACATGCTCTTTGTAAAGCTTATATGTGTTGGGGCTTAGTATTGGTGAGGTGCTGATACGTATATTTGATCTGGAGGACCGTAACTAGAGGGGCTACAAGTAGCACTGATGCACAACTTTGAGCACAGGTCCGTGACCTAAGACTCCCAGCTGCCGCCCACTTGGTAATGCAACCTGTGCGACACACAGGTCGCCCATATCATAGGCCGGCCCTGAACGTGACTATCTTAGTGTTAGAAGTCCACGTACCCCACATTTCACATGTTCCTGAAGTTCATAAATCCTGATAGATGTACAAGCTAGACCCATAGTGTCAGGGATCAGATCACTCAATGAACATCTAGCTTAATATGTAGATAACTTACTTCTTCCCATGGTTTTAAGATTGCCCAGTTTCCTTAAGGACATCATGGAACTATTACGAACTTTTAATGACTTTCCTGGCAACCCAATTAGTGGATATCTATGGATGTGACAGCTTTGTATTCCGCATAGAACATCTTAGGACTGGAAGCGTAATAAAATACTGGTTAGATTATTTCAAATTGTACTGTACTATTCAGAATGAATAATAATTTTACAAGTGCTAGAGTATCTGTTAGCCACTAACTATTTCATGTTTGCAGGTAAGTACTATTTACAACGGAGGGGGGCGCACTATGGGGGCAAATTTTCGTCCTACTATGCCAACCTTTCATGGGCAAATGGGAATTGGACTATATCTATGGACCTAGCAATCTACAGATCGTGCATTAAGAAGTGGGGACGGTGGACCTATCAGACCATTAGACTCTGTTCATATAGTTTTGTAACAATAATACTAGCAAATCAAATTGATCTCCCAGGTCATAATGGTAATTTTGAATTCTGGATGAATCTTATATTTGATAATAACAAAGTATGACAGATTTGTACAGGCATGACAACTCTTCCCAACATAAATCGGTCATACAGTTAGTACCTTAGGCCAGTTCGTCCGTTAAGACATATGTAAAGACTGGGACACTTATCAATACCCGGCCATATGCTTATGGGAAGGTTATCGGTTCATAGGTTTGACACACTACACGTGTGCTTATGCAAGTTACTTGGACCCACACTTCTATACTATGGCTTTCTAGCTTAAGGCTCCTGCCGCATGTTGCACGCATGTTTCAGTGTCATAAATCTTGTTTCACAGACATAGTTCTGTGATATTGCTTTAACATTTACTACTTGTTATGGACTTGATTCCAGCTGTTGAGATCCATGGAAAGAAATACAGCACCTGGTTTCTACCGCTTTTACCTGACCCTAGACAACCTGATACACTGTACCCATGCTTGGCATGAGTTTGCCTTAGTGCTATGTAGTTATAGATGTACTGTGGTCGATTGTTAGTATGAGTGGTCTATCATATATTTCGCTAACTGTGTTCCAGTTTGTTTTATCTATCTATTTATTAATTAATATGTATTAATACTTTATAATTGAAAGTTGTTTTTATTGTACAATTGTATTATACACCTTATTGTACGTTTATATTGTATATTTATGTCACATTGGTGGTATTTATTATCTTTTGTTTTTCATGTTTCTTTATTGTAGTTTATATATACTTTGTCGTCTACTAGTATATCCATTTTTGTGGCAAGTGCAATGACATCTTAAAAAAAAAGTAAAAAGAGACACTCCCCTTGTGGTCTCTGAGGAAGCGGAGTGTCTGCGAAATGCGTCAGGCCACGCACCCCCTCCCCGATCTGTCTGTGTTTGTCTCATGGATGGTGCCGGACGATATGTTTTAAACATTGTACTAATAAATGCTAATAAAAAAAAGTTTTACGCATCCACTGGAGTCTGTTGTCAGGACGGATCTCCACACCCACTTTCACGTATACATTTCCCTTTGCCCCACACACAAACCCCCCATAACCAACACCATGTGCTTCCCTTTGCCCCACATGAGCCCCCATAACCAAAAACCAACACCCGGCGCCCTGTACCCAAACACAAACCCCCCATAACCAACACATTATGCTTTCCTGTGCCTCAGACAAACCCCATAACCAACACCATGTGCTTCCCTGTGCCTCACAAACAAACCCCATAAACAACACCATGTGCTTCGACGTGCCTCACACACAAACCCCCATAACCAACACCATGTGCTTCCCTTTGCCCCACACACAACCACTATAACCAACACCATGTGCTTCCCTGATCCCCACATGAACCCCCATAACCAACACCATGTGCCCCACACATGAACCCCCATAACCAACACCATGTGCCCCACACATGAACCCCCATAACCAACACCATGTGCCCCCATGCATGAACCCCATAACCAACACCATGTGTACCCACACTTGAACCACCATAACCAACACCATGTGCTTCCCGTCCCCACATGAACCCCTATACAAACTCCTTGTGCCCCCACACATGAACCCCCATAACAACACCATGTGCCCCCACACATGAACCCCCATAACCAACACCATGTGTACCCACACTTGAACCACCATAACCAACACCATGTGTTCCTGATCCCCACATGAACCCCTATAACAAACTCCTTGTGCCCCCACACATGAACCCCATAACCAAAACCATGTGCCCCCACACACAAACTCCCATAACCAACACCACGTGCTTCCCTGTGCCTCACACCAAATCCCCATACAAACACCATGTGCTTCGATGTGCCTCACACACAAACCCCCATAACCAACACCATGTGCTTCCCTTTGCCCCCACACACAAACCCCTATAACCAACACCATGTGCTTCCCTGATCCCCACATGAACCCCCATAACAAACTCCTTGTGCCCCCACACATGAACCCCCTAACCAACACCATGTGCACCCACACATGAACCCCCAAACCAACACCATGTCACCCAGCATGAACCCCCAAACCAACACCATGTGCATTCACACGTGAACCCCATAACACTGTGTGCCCCACACATGAACCCCCATAACCAACACCATGTGCTTCCCTGATCCCCACATGAACCCCTATAACAAACACCTTGTGCCTCCACACAGGAACCCCCATAGCAACACTGTGTGCCCCCACACATGAACCCCCATAACCAACACCATGTGCTTCCCTGATCCCCACATGAACCCCCATAACCAACACCATGTGCACCCACACATGAACCCCCATAACCAACACTGTGTGCCCCCACACATGAACCCCCATAACCAACACTGTGTGCCCCCACACATGAACCCCCATAACCAACACCATGTGCACCCACACATGAACCCCCATAACCAACACCATGTGCACCCACACATGAACCCCCATAACCAACACCGTGTGCACCCACACATGAACCCCCATAACCAACACTGTGTGCCCCCACACATGAACCCCCATAACCAACCTGTGTGCCCCCCAATGAACCCCCATAACCAACACTGTGTGCCCCCACACATGAACCCCCATAACCAACACCATGTGCACCCACACATGAACCCCCATAACCAACACCATGTGCACCCACACATGAACCCCCATAACCAACACCATGTGCACCCACGCATGAACCCCCATAACCAACACCATGTGCTTCCCTGATCCCCACATGAACCCCCATAACCAACACCATGTGCCCCCCACACATGAACCCCCATAACCAACACCATGTGCACCCACGCATGAACCCCCATAACCAACACCATGTGCATTCACACGTGAACCACCATAACACTGTGTTGCCCCCACACATGAACCCCCATAACCAACACCATGTGCTTCCCTGATCCCCACATGAACCCCCATAACCAACACCATGTGCACCACACATGAACCCCATAACCAACACCATGTACACCACGCATGGAACCCCCATAACCAACACCATGTGCCCCCACACATGAACCCCCATAACCAACACCATGTGCCCCACACATGAACCCCCATAACCAACACCATGTGCCCCCATGCATGAACCCCCATAACCAACACCATGTGTACCCACACTTGAACCACCATAACCAACACCATGTGCTTCCCTGATCCCCACATGAACCCCTATAACAAACTCCTTGTGCCCCCACACATGAACCCCCATAACCAACACCATGTGCCCCCACACACAAACTCCCATAACCAACACCACGTGCTTCCCTGTGCCTCACACAAAATCCCCATAACCAACACCATGTGCTTCGATGTGCCTCACACACAAACCCCCATAACCAACACCATGTGCTTCCCTTTGCCCCCACACACAAACCCCTATAACCAACACCATGTGCTTCCCTGATCCCCACATGAACCCCCATAACAAACTCCTTGTGCCCCCACACATGAACCCCCATAACCAACACCATGTGCCCCCACACATGAACCCCCCATAAGCAACACCATGTGCTTCCCTGATCCCCACATGAACTCCAATAACAAACTCCTTGTTGCCCCACACATGAACCCCCATATCCAACACTGTGCCCCCCACACATGCACCCCCATAACCAACACCATGTGCTTCCCTAAAAGTTTACATAACATACACAGTTCTGAATCCCCAAATCAAATGTAACACACTATATAAGTTTCCATGTGAATTACATACACACACTCCTGCATTGGGTATAGTGACATACCTGCTTTTTACACATAAAACACCCACATATTTATACTCCCTGAAACTCCTGATACTGTTGTAAAATGGAAAGACACCTGATTATCCGCCCCTTCGTGTGACTGATCACATGTCTGAGGAAGCTCCACCCCTCCTTTAGCCCACTTAAACTAGCTCATCGTTTATCCTACCCAATTCACCTAGCGACAAATCCCAGTGACAAGTCATTAATCCCCCCGCAGGACATTCTAGCTCACAGTCCAACCAACTAATGTTGTCATAGCGCCCTCTAGCGGCCAACCTTCATTTCCCTGCCCCCCCCTTCTCTATAAGAAGAACAAGCGTGGTGTCACGCCCCGCCCCTCCTGCTAAGCGCAGTGCTCCTCCCTTTGGCATCTTGCTCACCGCAGTCACCCAGCTGTAGTCAGTCAGGCAGGGGGAGAGGCGCTCGTTGTTGGAATCATTCGTCTTCACTGACCTTACATCCAGGTACAGTATATGGTTATGGCGTGGTCCAGGCAGAAAGCGCTGCCTGTCATGACCTGTCATGGCTGCGCCCGGAGGGACAATCCCGGTGATGTAGGTGAGCTGTACACTCGCCAGTAACAGGGTCTATATAGGAGCAGCGGTATTCACCGACACGTTAAATGGAGGGTCTTAACCTTGCCGGTATGTTGGTTCCCTCCTGCCCTAAGGGACCGGTGTTCTATGGTCTGTTAGATCCAATGACCGATCCTGTTCTCGAAATATAATTAATTACCGTTAGTTTGATTTTGGCAGTCCTTTGGGGCTGATGGGAGTTGTAGTTTGTCATCTAAAGGAGAAGGGCTGGACATTGATGTAAAATGGCAGCCTTTCTTATTACTGTCTCCATCAGCAGTTGTCATAGTGAATTGGATGCTAGCATGGAGATACCCTTTCTGACCTTCAAAAAAAGTTTGGTTGCATCTTTCATTGCCATTGTGTTGGAAAGGATGCAGATGTTGTCTATCCATCTATACGCACACATGCGATAAAACGTTTCATTCAATAAGAGGTGCAAAAATGTGTCCCAAGATGTTCATTTGCCTCAACCAATTAAGAAGATCCCTTTTTACTGGTCGAATACAGTAGCACTACAATAGACCAGAAGTTTGGTAACGTCTTATTTGTTGCTGCAAATTGAGATGTTGCACCTCTTATTGAATAAGGCCCATTGTGTGTATGTACAAAGATTAACGCATCTCTTATTTAAAAATCCTCATTGCCACCTTTATAGGTTTAGCTATATTACTCATTTTTGAATAGTATTACAACTCCCCATTTAACCCCATTACAGCTGCCATTTTGTCTTTCCACAGTTGTGACCTTCATGTGTTCCTGAGGCTCTCGCACAGCTCATCATTGTTTACTAGATTATATTTTTAAATATTGTAACGTTTACTGTTTAGCTAGCATGGATTAGCATGTAACCAAAAGACCCGTACCTAATGCTTTGGTTTCTATAAGCTATTTAAAGGGGAAATACATATGCTTTTCAGAAAAAGACCAGTATTTTTTCATCCCAATGACCTTAATCTACTAATTCAGCATTTTATCTGTGTATAAATAAATGCAACAACTGACTTCCTGTTTGCAGGACCCCTAGTAGAGATCGTTATGGTCTTGCCCTTGACCCAGTGCCTGGGTTGATTCAGTTGCTCAGTAGAGATCTGAGCATTTTTGACCCATCCAATATCCAATCAGTAGAAATTACTGTTAGGGATATTCCAAGGATGTGGTGCATCCTGGGAAGAAGGACTGTTAGAACCTGAAATGTTAGCTCACTAATGTCAACAGCATGAAACAGCAAAGGGTATGCAATCAACTGATTTTTCAAAATGGAAGAGAATATGTAGAATAACTAAGTATGCATTATACAAACTAACAATTTAACAAATATTTGATTTCCACTGAACTGTCCCTTTAAAATCCTCATCGCCTCCTTTATGGTTTTAGCTATATTACACATTTTTGAATATTATTACAACTCCCCATTTAACCCCATTACAGCCGCCATTTTGTCTTTCCACAGTTGTGACCTTCATGTGTTCCTAAGAAACTCACACAGCTCATCTTCATTGTATACTAGAAACATTTTTAAACATTGTAAGGTTTGTTTAGCTAGCATGGATTAGCATGTAACCAACAGAGTACCTAATGCTATGGTTTCTGCTACTACCCCTAAAACTGCACAGGGAAAAAAAAAATAGAGGTGTGCACTTTTCTGTGCTACATTCCTATTCCATTATTATTTTTTTTTATTAAATGCATACACTAAAAATAGATTATTTCATCATCAAGGTTTGAGAATCTGAAGTGATGCCTGATTGGTAGCAATGCATTTATATCTGTTATCCCTACCTTCTTTTCGCTAATATTTTCCCTGTTTAGTGAAGCTGGGGTTTGGGGGATCCTAAGAACTGATAATTGGGTTAATATTTTTTTTTTAACAGCAATAAATCCTTTTGTTAACATGCAAAGAAAAATGCTATTTACTGTAGCTGGCACATCATGTGTGCCTTATTGATCATAGGGTCAATATAAAATTTTGAAGCTATATGTACAACCATAGGCAGGAGCAGAAAATACTGCAGTTTCTAGCAAAACAAAAAAATCAATTGTTTTCATGGCCCAATGTCTTAGTTTAAATCGGGAAACAATTAGCAGTTTATAGCCTTTTTAATTTATATGAATAATCCAGTAAATCCTGGGATTTTTGTTTTTCTCTGAAATGCAGTCCTGAGCTGTAAACAAGTAGCTTTTTATTGTGTAGAAAAACAGTTTGGCACATGCAACGGATAAGTTATGCAAAACTTGTCACGGCCAACAGTTCGCTATGGCCGATTGTGCTGTCATTAGGAGACAGTATACGGAAATATCCGTTGGTCGGTCTGGAATATCTGCTTGTGTGTATCTAGCTTTTTATTGTCTTTGGTCTAAGGTTTTAGACCACCCTTCCACTTGTCCGAGGATAAATAAAGGCATTAGTTGCTTTCATCTGTTGATAGTTTTGGAGCTAAATACAGTCTATGATTGTGCTAGCATTCAAGAACTAAGGGGTCCTCTAAGCAACCAGGTCAGGATCTGAAAATTAATTGTTACCTGAAAAGTCAGGGAAAGCTTTAAAGACTTACATTATAACATTATCAAGAAATGTCCTTTAAAGGGCATGTCCACCCCCAAAACTATAATCCCCCCCCCCCCCCCCGGGCCCCCTGTGTAGGGGTGGTTTATTCCTCCCCCCCCACCCCCCCCCCAAAAGGTGTCCCGGTTGCCCCCCCCCCCCCCCCAAAGTCCCCAAAACTGCCCACCAGGAGGATAGCAGTCCATATAGGACTCTGCCTCCTACCTGGCCTCCGGGAAAAGTTTGGCATGTGTACTGCAGCCCTTCTCCCCCTCCCTCTCCCTCCCTCTCAGGATTCCCTCCCCCTAGTGTAAAACCCTTAATATATATGATTCCCCCTGTCCCCCCAGCCCCAACCGATCCATTTTTATTCTTGGAAAGCTCCCCAAACTTTACTTACCTTCCCTCTTTCCCCCGCTGAAATGAACTCGCGGCAGCCGCGTCCGTGATTGGCTGCCGCTCAGCCAATCACAGACGCGACTGCTGGTCCCGCCCCTCTGCTTGCATTTTCTCGCTAGCAGAGGGCCGGCAGCGCGGCGGAGGAAAGAGGGGAAGTAAGTAAAGTTTGGGGAACTTTCTAAGAGTAAAAATATAGCGGTTGGGGCTGGGGGGACTGGAGGAATCATGTATTAAAAAATGATTTTAAGGGTGGACATACCCTTTAATGAGACGTGTGGAAGTCAGGGCAAGATCTGAAAGCTGAAGAAAACTTCCAGGGAGATCTAACTGTATGCTGGCCAGAAAGGCAAAAGACTTTCAGGAATGTTTGACTGACAACCCATGTTCTGCATTACAAGGAGGCAGCGTTTTCCATGTGAACTTATAAATGTGAATGTTTGAAGCATGCAAAACCGAGTTTACACAGTGGCTGATGCCTTGGTAAACTGTTGGGTATGATAGCATTACAGCTATTGAAAAATACTGAATCTGGGTGGAGTGTATGGGTGGTTGCATGTATCTATTTTATATGTAACCTTTCCCCCTATATATGTATTGCTCAAGGTTTGTCATAGCTTAGATTGACCGATTGTGTTCTTTTTCTTGCAATTAATGGTTGCTATACATATAAATGATAATTGATAAATCCCGTCAGGGAACAACAGTATTTACCTATTACCATGCTTCTATCCTTCGCCGCCCGGCCCTCTGCTTGCATGGAAATGCATGCAGGGGGCGGGACGCGGCTGCCGGGAGTTCAGACCGGCGAAGGAGAGAGGCATGGTAAATAAAGATCGGGGCACTTTCTGTGAATAATAGTTATGCGGTTGGGGCTGGGGGAAGGAGCAGCACATAATATAAAAAGGGTTTTATGGAAGGGGGAGGGAGACAAAATCGAGAGGGAGGGGGAGAATGGCTGCAGTGTTCATGCCAAACTTCATGCCATAACTCTGCTATCCTCCTGCTGGCCAGTTTTTGGGACTTTAGGGGGGGGACGGGGGGGGGGGACTACAGGAGAACCATATGGAGCTGGAATGTGAGGTAAGGATTTTTACACACTACATAGTGGGGCCAGTAGTGGGTTAAATTATAGTGGGGGGGGTGGTGGACATGCCCTTTTAAGTAGGGGGAGCCGATCCAATCGTGCTGTGGGATCTCGTGTGTATGGCCATCTTTAGAGGCAGAAAGTGCAAGTATAATTGAAAGTAACTGGCAGTGAAATTCAGTTCATGTAGTCATTCCCTCATTAAAACAATTCTGTTATATAACAGGATATTACTCAGCTGTTTTCTTGCATCTTACAACACGGGAAGTGTCAAGAGGATATGACATTGGTATTCTGTTTACATAATATTTTTTTTATAAGCGCACTTGCAGCACAGACTTTGCAATGTAAATTGAGGCACCTATGTCATAGTGACCCTTCTAAGAACACAGACAAGCATTATGGCTATGCTAAAGATCCTATCCAGTCAGTGACTAAACTAATAAGCATTACTGGAATAGCTTAACAGCTGCTGTAACCTTAAAATGGCCTTGATGAACCATAGTACATCCTTTTTTAAAGATTCTTATTATAGACCCAGTCTATTGATAACCAACTGCCTGAGCAATGGGAGCAGTATATTTCATGACCTTCGTAACAAAACGGTTATATAGTACTATGCCAAATTCAAATAAGGCTTAAAAAAAAAAAAAGTACATTCCTTAACAGTGAACAACATGCAAATTTTGCATGTCATGTCGGCAATGATTCCCTTACATGTTTGTCAATAAAGACAGAAATAAGGATATATTTTTTTTTTCTTCTAAGCTTCTTCCATTATGCTATATACTAACCAAGAGGTGTAAAGGACATGGTCCACAGACACAGAAGCTCAAGCGTCATGTCATTAAAACTCCTCCCACTGTCCGCGCGCCGTTGGAGAAGTCGACCCCTACTAGCGCTCCACTCCACGGTTGGAGGAGGGTTGATGAAGCGCCGCTCATGTGAGACACCACAAAGCCGTTTCCAGGAGGGGGGCAGAGCGAGAGAAAGAAGGGAGAGAGAGAGAAACAGAAGGGGGGAGAAAGAAGGGAAAGAGGGAGGGGGAGAGGTCTTAAAATGCAGGGTTGACTGATTCTTTTAAGAATCGGGGGTTTGCTGGTTCCTCTTTAGTCCACCCCCTTAATTTTTTTTGTATGTGACCCATCTGTAACATAATTTTGTTATAATCGGCACGCTACTACGTAGTAAAACAAAAGCAATTTGGATATCTTTATGAAGATGAAAGCTAGGGGCTTGTTTTTGTGAAGGAAAGTAGTTTGTAGCTGCCCAGGGTGGAGTGTGTGGGGAAACAAGAAGGGTGTAAGAATTGGGAGTCCTGTAAGGCAGGTGTCTTTGGAGCTGCAGGCTCCCTGGCAGGCATGTAATGTTGGTACTTTTTAATTGAGGATTAAAGGGGTGGATTATATTGTATAATGCGGTCTTGTGCTTTTATATGGTCACAAGACATTAAAGGACAACTAAATTGTAAAAAAGAGCTCCCAATATTGTTTCGTTGAGAAGCTATAGCTGCCAGGTTATGGCCCTGTGCCTTCCTGTATTAAAGATAGTGCTGAAGCACTCAGGAAGCCTGGCAGAAGCAGTTTACTTTGTGCTGGGAGGTAGAATGTACCAATCCTACCTCCCTGCCCCAGGTACTTTTCATTTTAAACTTTATACGTACTATAGTTCTCCTTTTCAGCCTGTTATATGAACAGGCTCTAGGCACTGTTTGACACCTTTCCGGCAATCTTGCTTAAATCTGCCCTGAGACAAATTCTGGTTTGCACGTTTGCTCAAAATTTTTACCAGGTCTAAAGCTTCATACACACATGGCGATCACGGGGGCTGGCCCGCAACCCATGATGTGTATGCACGGCCGTATCGGCAGATAATTGTGCTATCTGAATTGTTTGGTCTGGGATCATTGCCTGTTGTAGCCAACAAAGTACCCATACATGGCAGGATTATCAGCATATACATCGTGCGTCTCGGGTCGGCCCCCCTGATCATATGTGTGATGACTGGTGATTGGATACCCCCAGCTGTGCTCTCCTCCAGGTCTGGCTCACTGTTGGAGTGAAGTAAAGCTTCTTCTGTCCCAATGCTCCGTGTGAGACCAGGGCTTTGTAAAGGACTGTGCGGTTTTCCAAAAAGGATATAGGGTCTGCAGTTGCTAGTTTACATGCGCAGCCATCTCACGGCATGCACCTGTGCGGCTATCGACGCACACGGACAGAAATAAGGACGCATGTGCAGCCATCTTGTGCATGAGCAGTAAGCACTATCGGGGTACACATGGAGGCAGATGAACATTTTGCTATATTGGATTGAAATCCTCTAACTTACAATATCCTTATAATTTACAGTAGGAGGTACATTATTCCCTATATAATAGACAGTATGAAGGGTATAAATGAGGAATATTCACTCTGACTGAAAGAGGATATGGTACGAAAACAATTAGACAAAATTAATATGAATAAAGCCCCAGGATCTGATGAAATACATCCTCCGATCTTAAGAGAGCTTAATCCAATTTTATCTAGACCACTGTTATATCTTCAGATTGGCTTTTGTCTGGTGATGTGCTGCTGGATTGGAAAAAAGCCAATATAATACCAATATTCAAAAAAGGTAGTTGTTCCCAGCCTGGTAACTATAGACCTGTAAACCTAACATCAGCGGTAGGGAAGGTGCTAGAAACGTTGTTAGGGGAATCATATCCTTGACTTTGTCTCCAGAACTGACCTTATTAGTAGTAGTCGGCATGGATTTATGAGAAATAGATTGTGCCAGACAAATTTACTTGGTTTTTATGAAGAATTGAGTAATAATTTAGATTCTGGCATAGCAGTAGATGTAGTGTACTTGGATTTTGCTAAAGTTTTGATACTGTGCCACATAGACGACTAATTTATAAACTGAAGACTGTTGACCTAGAAAAAAAAACATTTGTACATGGATAGAGAATTGGTTATTGGATCGCAAACTGAGAGTGGTGGTCAATGAAGCTACATCTAAGTGGATTGCCTTAGGGTTCCCATACTGGGGCCACTTCTTTTTAATCTGTTTATAAATGACTTAGAAGGGGGCATTGAGAGCAAGTTCTCTGTGTTTGCTGATGATACTTAAACTATGCAGAGCTTTGGAAACTTCAAATGATGTGCAAGTGCTGCAAGCAGACCTAGATAGATTATCAAAATGGGCAGCAGAATGGCAGAAGTGTTAAATGAATTTTTAAAGGAAAAAGATTTGGGGGTTCTGGTAGATTGCTTAGCTGTAGCCAACAATGCCAGACATCCATGGCTAGTGCTAGCAAGATATTGTCTTGTATAAAGAGGGGAATCGATTCAAGAGAAAAAAATATTATTCTCCCTCCCTCACTGGTAAGGCCTCATTTGGAATATGCTGAGCAGTTTTAGAATCCCATATACAGGGGACATCTTGGAAAAGGAAGTAGTTCAGAGAAGGGCTACTAAAATATTAAAAGGAATGGAGAGGCTTGACCATGCAGGCAGATTAGACAAGTTTTGGCAGTTTACATTAGAGAAGCAACGTTTGTGTGGGGATATGACCTCTTTATACAAATATATTAGTAGGCCATACAGTAAACTCTCTGGTGCATTGTTTACTAATCGGTCATAGAGGACTCGGACATCCTTTATGATTGGGGAAAAAAAGAAGTTTCAATTTTAGGTTAGGTTACAGTGAGAATGGTTTTCCAGTAGATGTGGTAATGGCAATTTCACCGAATAGCTTTTAAAGTGAGCCAGATAAGTTTCTGAAATGAAAAACACATTGAGAATTACTGGTATTAATACATATACTGCAGTTCTGGTTGATCCAGGGATACTTTGATTGCCATTTGGAGTCGGGAAGAAATGTTCCCCCTCCCTTTTTAGCTGTTTTTTTGCCTTACTCTGGATCAACTGTTAGGTAGGGTTAAAGGGCATCTATAGTGGGAAAATTTATTTTGTTTCTATGTGTTCTATAATTCCCCCCCCAACCCCCAGAGTACCTTTATTTTCTTCAGTTTCCTCCTCTGTCCTGAGATATACAAGTTAAAAGAAAAGATTTCAATATACCACTCACTCCTGCTTGAGCTGTCAATCAAATCCCCAAACCGCATGCCGGTATAGTGTGTAGGCTTAAGTTTTACAGCAAGTCTCCCAATGACTCCTTCCTGCTCACTAAAATGCTTGGCAAATACTGGGTTAAAAACAGACCGTAAATAATATTATAATATGTGCTACTGCATATTATTGAGCTATTAATAAACCTCTGCCTTACTGCATAATGCGCGCTATAGCTGTACAGAACAGGGAATCGTCGGAGATTTCAGTGTGGCCACGGTGGATCGCACAAAAGAGAAGTTTCTTATCTTCGTCCTCGGACCCTGCGCTATTAATTGAAGAACTGGAGGTAAGGAATAGCTCCTTAACCTCCCAGGCTTCAATCAATACATTAAAGGAATAGTTCACTTTGAGAGTGAACAATTCCTTTAACATTCTGCCCAGTTAATTCCTATTCTCATTTAAGTGTTGTAATTCCAAAATATATATATATATATATATTTTTTTTTGTTGTTTTTTATTCTATAGACCAACATGTCTGAAGCAGGTAGTGCTTTCATTCAGACCCAGCAACTGCATGCAGCCATGGCAGACACGTTCCTGGAACACATGTGCCGTCTGGACATTGACTCTGAGCCTATAGTGGCCCGAAACACTGGAATCATCTGCACTATTGGTATGTGTGTTATGCTGTGAGCTTGCATTAAAAGAAAATGGAACACATTTCCACAAAACCAATATTGAATCACTTGTGGGTGTCTTTTGTGATACCCACACAGCCTCTGCAACCAAGGAGTTGGACTTGGTAACCAGTATTAAAACAGCATGAGTTTAACTTCAACATATGACTATCTGGCAGTGTATCTCCCTGATAATCTTTAGTGGAAAAAAATACTAAACTGGTTATTGTGTGATTGGTTTTTTGTGTGATTCATCAATAATGTAATCCACCGGAAGAGTGTGCCCCTCAGTATCTCCTCAGTTCTGATTGTGCTATAATGTATAGTCCTAGGGTTGAGGACTAAAACTGAGGGAGCACCTCTGTATCTGCTGGCAAGTTGCCCTTAGGAGTGTGCATGGTTTCTAACCTTACAGATATTGGGAGACAGTAATCCCATAAAGTAACCCCCAATACATTTCCACTATAGATGTTTTGAAACTACAACTCCCAGCAACTAAAGCATGTAAGCAGTTTCCAAACATCTACAGTAGAAAGGTATTGGAGGTTACTGTATAGGATTACTGTCCATTTAAATGGCAACTAATGCATCAGAACAATACAGAATCAGGAGGATATTGTTAAGAATATTGCCTTCTGATTCTGTATTGTTTTGAGGCTTTAGTTGCCCTTTAAATGAACAGCAGAATTCCTATACAGTAGTCCCATACAGTAATAGCCATACTTGATTAGGCTATTACTGTATGGCACTACTGTATGGGAATACAGAATAAGAAGGCAATATTTTTAACAATATATACCATCCTCCTGATTCTGTATTGTTTTGAGGCATTAGTTGCCCTTTAAATGGACAACAGAATTCCCATACATTAATTGCCAAATCCAGTATAGCTATTACTGCAAGGGAATTCTGCTGTCCATTTAAAGGGCAACTAAAGCCTCAGAACAATGCAGAATTAGAAAGCAGTAGTGGTCATGATTTCAACCCTCAGCTTATACTTGAGTCAATCAGGTTTTCCTGAATTTTGAGGCAAAAATAGGTACCTCGGCTTATACTCTAGTATACATGGTAAATGATTTAGAAGACCGTTTTAATGTTTAAAGTAGAAAAGAGGGAGCTTATATAAACTTTAGTTTGTATTTTTACAGATCCATTAATTATGTTTCTGTCACTCCATAGGCAGCTATTCACCAACTGGGAGGTCCCAACTGGAATTGATAGGAAGCGCACCAAATAAAAATCCTCCCATACTCCGCCCCTTTCGTCTTTGTGCATTTCCTGCTGGATTTGGAAGCACTTTATTTCATGCAGTGGGCTTACCTGCCATTGTGGCATTTCCAATGGGAGTTCTCTTCCATCCCTCTCCTGTTGTAGCTCCCATTTCAGTTGCACCTCTGGTTGCCTAGGGGAGAGCCTTGTGACCAGGCTTTAAGAGTTAGACCTTAGGTTCATGCTCCTTCTATGTTTAAAATCACGGACCTGTATTTCCGGTTTTCGGACCAGATGTGACGTCACGGCAAATTGTCGCCTTTCCCTGTCTATTACGTGACCCAGGGCATTGTTTTTTGCGCATTTTTTTTTTGCTCTCTAGGTTGGTGCATCTTTCCCTTCAACTGGTATAAAGGGTTGCACGCTACATGGACTTCCGGTTTTCGCAAAACCGGAAGTGACGTCAGATGCCACTGTTGTGTGTTTTTTCTGTTTGGAGGCATATTCTAAGTATAGTTTTTCCTCCATGGTATTTCAAGTCTGTTTTTTTTCTGCAGACTTCATTGCTGGGTTCCTGCCTAATTGCTGCCAAGCTTGGGCAGTTGCTACTTTTGTAAGTATCCCTTTGTTTGCAATTATGCAGATTATTTTTGCTAGATCAGAGTATTTACTATGCTTTGTTCTTGTCTAGACTCCATCCATAATGGAAGATGAGTCAGTGAGCAAAGGTCACCGACATAAAATTAGGTAAGCCTCAAGTAAGTTGTGCTAAAAGAGAAAGGGTATTGAGGTATGTATACTTGGGAAAAAAAACACATTTTCTTTGTGTTTTATTATCGTGCCTCAACCTCTGAAAAGTTACCTAAAAGGTTTGAAGAGGATAAAGTTGTTCAGGCAAATCGGATGTGCAACTAGCATTACCTGAGAATTTCTATGGACTCACTCCTTAATCTCAAAGAAACAGTGTCCCAAACTGTTAGAGTCTAAAAGTAAAAAAAGAAAGTCAAAGTCTAAACATCTGGACATTTCTGAGACAGAAGATTTGGATGATCAAAAATCATCTCTTTCAAATATATCTTCTGGGGAAGTATCAGATGATGAGGAGTCTGAGGATCCAGGAAATATTTTTGTCTCGATCATAGATCCTCTTATTAAGGCTATTAGGGATACCTTATATTTATCTAATGAGCCTACGGTATCGGCTTCGGCTGATACATTTTTTCCTGCAATTAAAAAGAAACTAATTGAGTTTCCTGTCCATGAGTCAATGAGACAAATAATAAATAATGAATGGAAGAAAGTAGAAAAGAGACCTGAGGTTGGTACTAAATTTGTGAAGAAGTACCCATTTGATGAAGCAGATGTGGTGAAATGGGAGTCATCTCCAAGAGTAGACTCTCCGGTAGTTCGTCTGTCTAGGAGAACTACTTTACCTATTGATGACGCGGCAAAATTTAAAGATCCAATGGATAGACGCATTGAGTTTAATTTAAAGAAATCATATGTTATGGCAGGTGCAACTTGTAAACCATCTATGGCATTAACATCAGTCTCTAGAGCCATGAGAATCTGGCTGGCAAATTTGCAAGAAGCTGTTGATAAATTTAAGAAGTCAAAGCTTAAATGAATGATTGAGGAGTGCAGAATGGCGGCTGAATTTATTTCAGAGGCTTCCACGGATCTGGTGAGGCTGTCGGCAAGATCTATGGCCTAATCTGTGGCTTCAAGACAGGCCTTATGGTTAAGAAATTGGGTCGCAGATACCCCCTCCAAAGCTTCGCTTTGTCAGTTACCTTTTGAAGGGCTTATGTTATTTGGAGATAGACTGGATGACATAATTAAAAAGATTTCTGGTGGGAAAAGTGCTTTTCTTCCTCAAGATAGAAAGTTCAAGAGTCCAAGGTTGGAGATAAACAACCCCAGAGGGAAGGAAACTTTTTTTTTTTTTTTGGAACCCCAGGCAATATCGTCCAGGCAAAGAGGCATATAGACAACCAACCTGGAAGGTTGGTAGACGAGTTAACTTCTCTAAAAGAAGTTCCAACTTTGCGCAGAAACAAATTGACCCACAATGATGGTGTTCAGGTCCAGACCGTAAAGATCGGAGTAAGATTATCCACCTACGCAAAGGGCTGGACCAGGTCAATATCGGACGCATGGGTACAAAGTACAGTTTCAAGTGGTTATTCCAAAAGAAATTACTTAGTTCTCCTGAAACAACTAAAGAATTTAAGAGAGATTATTTCTCAGTATATTCAAAAGCTCTTAAAGTTAGGAGCAATACAGAATGTGCCAATTCATCAACAAAAGGAAGGATTTTATTCAAGAATCTTTCTAGTACCAAAAGCTTTGGGTGGTTGGCGCCCAGTCTTAGATTTAAGAACCTTGAACAAGTTTCTAAATGTAAAAGTTCAAAATGGAATCGTTGTCCTCTATAATCCCAAGCAATACAGAAGGATTGTTGGTTGGCAAAGGTGGATCTTCAAGATGCTTATTTTCATATTCCCATAGCAAAAAAACTTTGGGAAATATCTAAGATTTGTCGCACTAGATCAGCACTTCCAGTTCACTTGTCTTCCATTTGGTCTCAACCAGTCACCAAGAGTCTTTACAAAAATCTTTATAGCGTTGGTGGCGGAAAAGAGGAATCCACATTTACCATTATCTCAACGACATCCTAATAGTAGCAGATACAAGACAAACAGCTCTGCACCATGTAAAGGAAGTCATTCAATACCTAACCAGCTTTCGGTGGATTATAAATATGGAAAAAAGTCAGCTAGTCCCTTCCCAAGAGTTAATCTTTTTGGGAGCTCTTTTTCATACAAAAGAAAACAGAATCTGGGCAAGATGGAGAATGAGACCTCTACAGAGTTTCCTCCTAAGGTCTCAAAGACCTTCAATTAAATCTAAGGAAAAAGCTAAGAATACCTCAAGAGGTAAAAGCCTCCTTAAGATGGTGGACAAGAATACAAAATTTATCAGTAGGAATGCTCCTAGAAGATCCCGTAGAGGCTTCAGTAACTACAGACGCATCAAGTTTGGGATGGGGAGCTCACTGCAGAAATCAGTATGCTCAAGGTCTCTGGGTAAATTTAAAGAAGTCAAATTCAAATGTCCTAGAAATAAGAGCCATTTGGGAAGCTATGAAGGTATCAAATATCATGGGAAAACATGTAAGAATAATAGATAACACTATGGCCGTAGCTTATATTCGGAAGAAAGGAGGTACAAAGAGTCGTACCCTACAAAAGGAAATTTCTGCAATCTTAATGTGGGCGGAAAAGAACCTTCAGAGCCTCTCTGCAATTCATATGCCAGGGTCACAAAACAATGTGGCAGACTTCTTAAGTCCATATTCGAGGACATATGTCAAAAATGGGGTCATCCCCAATTGGACCTTATGGCCACGGCAAAGAATGCAAAAACTTTTATGCAAGATGGTCAGATGCTCAAGCGCTAGACAGGGATGCTCTGTCCCAGGATTGGTCGAAACTCCATCTGTACATTTTCCCTCTAATCCCGTTAATATGGAGAGTTCTGAAAAAAAAATCAAACGAGAGAAGGCAGATGTGATAGCAATCCTACCCTTTTGGCCAAGGAGGCCTTGGTTTCCTTTATTGAAAACCCTGAGTGTTTGAAAAACCAATGACTATTCGAACCTTCCCAGGATGGCTACATCAAGGTCCAGTGGATTATCCGTTGTACAATGATCTCCGTTTGATGGCCTGGAGATTAAAAGGTTGAAACTGACTAAGTTAGGATTCCGAGAAGAAATTGTGAGCTTGCTGTGACACTACAGGAAGCTATCTACATCTAAGCAGTATTATAAAGTCTGGAATAAATTTCTTTCTTTCTGTGAAAATTCTGGTACGAATCCTTTTAAGCCAGAGGGGACCTGTATAGTTGAATTTCTCTCTTCCGGGTTTCAATTAGGTTTTAGTAACAGTACCTTGAGAGGGCAGGTTTCTGTTAGATCTGCATTAACTGACAAGTTGTGGGCAGAAGATAAATTAGTTATAAGATTTTTTTTTTAACGCCCTAGTTAGGGTTAATCCACAAGTTAAGTCCTCATGCCCAATTTGGAGCTTACCGATAGTATTACAAGCTCTAACGGGTAAACCGTTTGAGCCATTGGAAAAAGCCTCTATCTGGAATTTGACATTTAAACGTTGTTTTGCTGGTAGCAATCACCTCTGCGTGTCGAATGGCAGAATTATCATCCTTATCAGCCAGGGAGCCCAATAGGACAGTCTTTCACGATAGAGTTAATTTAAAGCCTACCTTTAAATTTATTCCAAAGGTGGTAACACAGGATAACTAAAATTGGGAAATCAATTTACCATCCTTCTGCCCTCAACCGACTAATGAAAAAGAAGAGCGTCTACACACTCTGGACCTAGTCAGGTTGATTTCTTTTTATTTCTCGGATCCCTGGAGAAAGACTGATAAACTCTTTGTGATTCCTAAAGGGGTTGGGAAAGGGGAAGCTCCAACAAAGAACATTAAGCAAGTGGATTGTTCAAGCCATTGTTAAAGCTTATGAGGTCAGAGGTGAGGCAGTTCCGCAGGGTCTTAAAGCTCACTCGACTAGATCAATTTCTACTTCTTAGGCGCTGCAGGCGAAGACGCCACTAAAGAAGATTTGTAAGGCAGCAAATTAGTTGTCCTGTAAAACCTTTATCAGACATTATCACCTAGATGTGACTTCAGTCCAAAAGACACAATTTGGTCGAAGAGTATTAGAAGCAGTATTGCACTCTTGATCATTAATAAATTTGTTTTTGAGATTAGCATATTGTGTCCCTCCCTTGATTAGCTCTGCTAAATCCCAGTTGAATAGCTGCCTATGGAGTGACAGAGAACTAGAAATTGTATCAACTTAACAGTAATTTCTGTTTCTTGTCCCTTTCCATGGCAGCATTCACCAGAATTCTCCCTCCCTTTTACAGATCATATATTAATCCTTACAGCTGTAAAACAAAGCCGAAAGGGGCGGAGTATGGAAGGGTTTTTATTTGGTGCGCTTCCTATCTATTCCAGTTGGGACCTCCCAGTTGGTGAATGCTGCCACGGAAAGTGACAAACATTACTGGTAAGTTGATACAATTTCTAGTTTTTGTGAATGTTCTCATTCAGTCAGGTCATGGTATATCTGTGGTATGCAGTTACATAAACTGGAAGGTTTGTTCTTGAAGTTCTTTCACTTGACATCTGACTGGCTTTCTTAATTTAGAATTATCTAAATTGATAAAGCAAGTCGAAAGACTAGCGAAATGTCTATAGGTTGATCCATACAGCCATACCACAGATGGATCAATAAATGTGTAGAATGGGCCATGTCTGTTTGGAACTATGTATGTGTCATTGCATGGGGAAGCTTTTGCACCCCTTATTGCATCAACCCGTTTTAATACTGTAAATTATGAGTTCTGTATATGCTTCTATGTTACTAGGCCCTGCCTCTCGCTCTGTGGATATTTTGAAGGAAATGATTAAGTCTGGAATGAACATAGCACGACTTAACTTTTCCCATGGAACACATGAGGTGAGAATGAGTAGATAGAAAATTGGATAAAAAATGCTTTGGATTTTTTTGTTAATAAAGACCATTTAAAATGCAGAAACAGATTATGCAAAAAATTCTAATGCTTCGTTTACACTAGATCAGTTTGTCAGTTTCTGGGCAGAAACGAGCGTTGTGGTCCTTACTGCTGCATTCATTTCTGTCTGGAAATGGTCGTGTTTTGGTTAAAAATATAGAGCTAAAGGTATACGTTTTGTTCCGTTTCTAGTGGCATCATAGCCTTAATCTTATGCGTAGCAATTTAAATAACATGCAATGCAGATCATCCCAACACTTTGGATACCTGCCTTATGCTTTTGTGTGTTGCTTAGATATAGAGGGAGAGGCCAATGGGCTTAATCCTTTGCACCAGTATAATAAGAATTTAGCATTGGTTCTGCATGCAACTTGTGGCATGAAAGAAAAAGCATTTCACACAAGCTTACAAGCAAGTAATGCAATAAACTTATTCTGTAATTAAGAAATCTTCCATGATTTTACCAGTACAACCCACAGCCAATGAAGTAATCGGAGAGCCATGCCCACTGACCCCAGCATTCACGGTCTCTATGCACAGAGTATTTTCTATACAGATGTCTCTACAACAAGAGGGATGTTCCTAATAAGACTTTGAAAGCTGCTTGTTACACTGCAGGGTAACAAACTGCTTCCAAAGTCTTATCAGGGGCTTCCATATTTTTATTATTCTGTTCATAGCAAAAGATAAAGCTTCTAAAAATACATCAACTCTGCTTATTCAGCAGTGGTGCACCTGGTAAGGCACCAGTTTTAGAAATAAATAGTTCAGAAGGTCATATATTTGAATCCCCAGACTTACTTCCTTTTGTTTCCATTATGTTCATAGTAAAGATAAACAGGGAGATTCAATAAAAGTTCTTATCGTTTAAAATGGTGCTAATTTTGCCCATAAAGATCTTATTGGTTGGGGCAAAATTAGCACCATTTTTAATGATAATGACAGAGTAAATGTACAAGTTGCAGGTTCATTTCCCCAGACTTACTCTTACTTACTCAGACTTACTTTTTACTGAAATGTTAATATTATGTTTCTTACATCCATGGTAGCTAAGAAATACTCTGCAAAGATTACTTATCTTTTTGTATGAAAGTATTTTATCATTGTAAGGACAGGAGCATTGAATGTGTTTTAAAACGAACAACTGAAATCCCTATTCTATGTCAGGGAGGATCTCTGTGTTGTGTGATCGGCTGTCCGCTTCTAAGAAGCAAGGCTGCAACTTCCTTGTTTTGATCTGTTAAGCACTATAGAACATGTACCTGTACGCAGACACTTAGCTGGGGGGTGAGACACAGCTTGCGATGTTTGTGAATGTGCTCAGTCTATTGGGACAATGTTGTCTGGAGACTTTTGTTCTCCTTTAAATATTTGGCATTACGACTTTCAACCTCCCCTTCAAGTACTAAACGTGGGGACCTAAACTGCTTTGTACTCGCCTCTGGGTTTTGCCCTGATGCCCTTTACTCATCACATGCATTTGTTCTTCCAGTCAGGCCCTGTCCCCTCTGTCTATTGCTGGACCAATAGGAAGGCATGTTTCTTGCAGACATTTTTTTTTTTCTCCATGCTTCTTGTAGAGATAATCTTCTTATTGATCAGGCCACGCAGGGGATGGGGCCTGACCGGGTGAAGGAACACAACCTAAGTTATTAATAAAAATAAAATTTAAAGGGGAGGACAGAGCTTCTGCCTCCTTTCATGGTTTTACAAGCTTCTTACCAACTCATGCAGCTGTAAAGGGAGTAGCTAGTGTAGCTGTTGTAAGACATTGCCTGTCACTGGTAGCAGACAGAAGAAGTAGGACCATCAGACTTTAAGGTGGGGTGGGTAAATGGATTGAAAAGAAGCAAACTGCCCTTAAATAATTATGATGTTGCAGATCAAGGCAAATTAAGCTTATTTGTAAAAATTCAATATCTACAGCAGCAAAACTTAAATCTCTTCCTTGCATGTCATGCCATTTTAAATGAGTTCTTCTGAATTTGCACCCTACTGGAACATTCTGTATAACTGCATATTGCTGTATTGCTAGTTAAAAAATATACAATTAAAAAACCAAAACAAGTAGTTTTGCTAGATTTTGGCATTGGCACAAAACGATCTGCTAACTTAATTGCAGCATAGTCCTATCAGTACAGGTTTATGATGTGAATAAGTACAGGTAAAATTACAGATTGAAGGAGCAGACTGATTGCTAAAAGAGCACAGCAGAGCAGAATGCACTTGAAATTGTATTTTCTTGTGTTGGCAATTGTTTCCTTTTAAGAAACTCGTAAACTCATGCAGCCATCAACTCTTGGTATGGCCTCCCATGCAAGCACTAACAAGGCATAAATGGATCACAATCAGTCAGGATTTGGCCCCAAAGCCAATATCCAGCATGTCAGATCAAATTACAGAAGTTATCAACAACACTTTATAAATATGATGTTTTTGCCCATAAAATCATTTCCTATTCAGAATTTTTAGCTTAAGAGATTTCTTTCCTCCCTCCTACTATCAGTATCATGCTGGAACAATTAAAAATGTACGTGAGGCGACAGAGAGCTTTTCTTCAAATCCCATTCACTATCGACCCGTGGCTGTGGCTTTAGACACAAAGGGACCAGAAATCCGCACCGGTCTTATTAAAGGAGTAAGTATGCTACATACATTCTGGACTAAGTTTTCACTTGTCTATTCTCGCATATTATTTACCTTGATATATTTTTTTTCTTGCAGAGTGGTACAGCCGAGGTGGAGTTAAAGAAGGGAGCAGCCCTGCGTGTTACTCTGGATGATGCTTTTCAGGAAAAGTGTGATGAGAATGTACTGTGGGTAGATTACAAAAACCTTACAAAAGTGGTAACACCTGGCAGCAAGATCTATGTGGATGATGGACTTATTTCTTTGCTGGTTAAAGAGATTGGTTAGTGACATCACTGAGTGACTGATTATATAGATTCCCGCCACTGCACCTCCCAATTGAAATGCCAGAGCCTTGTGTATTATAAGGATATTAAGCCACAGAGACATTCCCTGACCATATAAAAACACAGACCACCTTTGCTCCCATTTAAAAACAGGCCACATACAGTATATATTTTATAAAACCCATTACTTGGATATGGACAGCCTATTAAATTTTCTTTCTGCATACTTTTAACACATTTGCCCTTTTGTTAAGCCATAGTTAAACCATTTTAAAACCTGTTTGTGTGGAATTGACAAAGATCCACAGCCTCTAAAATTTTAAAAGTCTTAGTCATGCTAACCCATTTGTGCCAATTTACCAAGGGCTAGCGTGATCAAGAAGGAATCGAGGTGGCTATATGGGTTTTAAAATATCACCCTGCTAACTAACCGCAGTGGATTTTTTATTGCAATTATGGGATTTCCTTTTTTTTTTTTTTTTACTTGTTTGTTTTTTACTCCAGCATGTTGCTGAATTGCAAATTACCAAGAGCCTCTGTAATAAACTGAAAGCAGCAAATGAACTAGAGATTATGGCTTTTGATCTATTGTGCCGTTATTTCTACTGTTGCTGGACTAAAAACACCCTCATTCTACATAATTTTTAATCTTCAGATATAATTAAAAAAATTGCATTCCAACTTTTTTTTTTTTTCCCCCTTAAGGCCAAGACTTTTGCTTGACTGAGGTTGAGAATGGAGGATCCTTGGGGAGCAAGAAGGGAGTGAACCTACCGGGCGCAGCTGTGGATTTACCAGCTGTGTCACCGAAAGACATAGAAGACCTGCAATTTGGTGTGGAGCAGGGTGTAGATATGGTGTTTGCCTCTTTTATCCGCAAAGCATCCGATGTACATGCAGTGAGGAAGGTTCTTGGAGAGAAAGGAAAAAACATCAAGATTATCAGCAAAATTGAAAACCACGAGGGTGTGCGCAGGTATATTTTTAGACTAATTTGTATAAAGCGCAACTGTATTTTGGTAAATAATTAAATTCTATTTAATGAAAATGTATTACCTATTTTGTAATTGTTTTAAAGACCATTTTCTCCTACAGCCTTCAGGGGGACCCAGGAACACTGGGGTTAAGTACCCTCACTTCAGGAGCGGACACTTTAAAAACTTGAGGCTCCAGTGCTCCTCCCCTTCTATATTAACTCACCAGCACCGGAAGCCTCCTTCAGTTTTAAAAGTGTCCGCTTCAGGAGTGACTGACTTCTCCCCTGCTGGACTACAATGGAGCCGGTGGTGCGGAGCATATTCCACCGGCTCCCTACATGGGACGACATTTGGCAGGTGGTACCTTCCCTGCAACGGTACGGAAGGGCTGGCCATCATGACCCGCGGGTCTAAAATGGCCAGGTCCCCCCTTTCACAATGGCGGGCAAACCAGCGGTCGGCCGCTGCTTATGCCGCATAAATACCTCGGGCTGAGGGAGATCTTCTTTCGGGCTGGTAGGGGCGGACTTCAAAAATCTCCCGGGCTTTTCCTTGGAGGCGGGACTTCTGCCTACTTCCGGTTTCCACTCTCTCTCTCTTCGGCGCGCTCAGCATCGTGTAGCCTGCACCAGGAGCCTTCTACTCCACGGAATTCAGCTAAGTTTCCCCTCTTAAGGGAAAAATCTTCTTTTTTTTTTTTTTCTTCTTCTCTTTGCTCTCTCTTCTCTCCGTAGGGAGGATTGGTTTATAGGTGTGGGAAGCTAATTTTATTTCTTCCTTAGGAGACCTATCAAGGCTTGATAAAGTCTCCAGGCACAGAGCAGAAACGTTGCCATTATGTGCTATATTTAATAAATTGTTTTGAAAAATCCTGGAGTGCTCCTGAACTTTACCAAAGTCTGTTATCAATCTACAGGAGGCACCCAGGTTCACCATTGAATGTACTGGTGGTTCTGAGTGCCACTCATATTGGTTGGTGTAGATAGATAGATCTATCTATATATGTTTTTCTTCCGACCAGTCATGTCAAACAAGGAGAAGTCTGCCTCCCGCTCAAAATTAGTCAAATCCGCCCAGGTGATCTCCTATGTCTGCGCATTATGCTAGACTAAGTTGCCAGCCGGTCACTCTGGGCCATTGTGTGGACTATGTAGTGCCAACCTGGATTCTCAGCCCATGCAGATTCCGTCCACCAGTCAGGAGCCTGAGATTATTCCATTCAGAATCCACATGCTGGGTCAGTTTTGGCCCGAGACCCTTCGGGGGTCCCTCCTCAGGAGTCCGAACCAGCCTAGGCTAGATCCTTAACTGACTCCATGTCGCTACTATCTGCTTCTATTTCGCAGTTCTTACAGTCGGTTAGTCCCGCTGGGGCGGAAGCCATACCACACAGAGCGGTCAGAGCTTCAGGACCTATGGCGACTCTTGCAGTGGAAGACGGCTCCTTGGAGGAAGGAGAGTAATCTGAAGGAGAACTAGACTCCTCAGCTTCCGAATTGGAAATTCAGACCACATTCACGCTGGAAACGATTGACGGTCTTATTAGATCGGTGTTGCAGGTCCTGAATATACAGGATCCGGGTGAACCAGTAGACCCTGCCAAGTCCTTATTCTGTCGTCCTAAGAAGACAACGGCAACCTTTCCTTCATACGATCAGTTAAAACAGATCGTTTTGGAAGAATGGGCATCTCCCGAAAAACTCCACTTTTTTCTAGAAATTTCCAAACGATGTTCCCTTTTCCCAAGGAGGATGTGAATAAGTGGTCCATGCCTCCAGTGGTCGATCCCCCAGTGGCTAGGCTTTATAGAGCCACGGCTATTCCTTTGGCTGAGGCTGCCACTGTTAAGGATCCCACGGACAGACGTTTGGAAGGTCTGTTGAGAACTTCATTTGCTGCTTCAGGGGCTGCCCTGCGCCCCACTTTTGCTTCTGCTTTGGTCGCCAAGGCTATGGAAGCGTGGCTGGATCAACTTTATCAAGCAGTGGCTAAGGAGTCTTCAGACAGTCACTTGATCGATATTATCCAACAATTATCAGATGCAGCCATATATATTGGGGATGCAGCCCTGGAGACTAGTCGTCTCATCGCACAATCATCTGCAGCCACTACGGCGGCCAGGCGATCCCTGTGGCTTAAAGCTTGGGCGGCGGATTAGGCATCTAAGAAAGCTCTTACCAACCTATCCTTTTTGGGGCGACTTCTGTTCGGGCCTGAACTGGAGAAGATTATTGCCCAAGCCACAGGTGGTATGGTTTTCTTCCACAGACGAGAGCACGTCGTTTCCCATCCTTTCGACGCTCGTCTTCCTTTCGTCCCCCAAGAGCTTCCCGTTCCACGAACCTTTCGCGGCCGGAGGCTTCCAATGCCTTTCCAGCGCACCAGGGGCAAAAACCCTTTTCCCCCTGGCCTTCTTAATGAGGGGGCTTTAAACCAGGGGGAGACAAACACAAGCAGGCATGACTATCCGCTCCCGCCTGGGGTCGGGGGTCACCTTCGTTTTTTCCACAAGGAATGGCAGCTGCCATCCACATGGGGGATGATGATAACAAACGGCTACCATATAGAATTCTCTTCCCGACCTCCGCCTCATTTCTTTCCTTCTCGGATTCCACGCTGTCTCAAACAATGCAAGGCCCTAAACGGTTGCGTGCAATCCCTCTTGGTGACAAGGTTTATATCACCGGTTCCAGAAAACCAGAAGTTCCGGGGTTTTTATTCAAATCTGTTTCTGGTTCCAAAGAAGGACGGAACCTTTCGACCGGTGCTGGATCTCAAGGAGCTCAATATCCATGTGCAGAAGTTCAGATTCAAGATGGAATCCCTGCGCTTAGTAATCTTAGCGATCGAGCCGGACAACTTCCTCGCCTCCCTAGATATTCAGGATGCTTATCTACACATTCCCATCTGGGCCGGACACCAACGTTACCTCAGGTTTGCAATAGATTCCCGGCACTTCCAATTCACGGCCCTGCCGTTCGGACTAGCATCTGCACCCCGGGTCTTCACCAAGGTGATAACATGCCAGGCGGCTTTTCTTAGTCTTCAAGGAATCTTCATACTTCCTTACCTGGACGATCTATTGATAAAAGCAGAATACTTCGAATCGGCTCGGCTTCAGGTGTCTCAGTGCATGGCGATCTTGTCACGCTTCGGATGGATCATAAATCGGGCAAAGTCCACGATAACCCCATCGAAACGGATGATCTTCCTGGGAATGTTGTTCGATACAGCCATTCACAAGATCTTTCTGCCTCAAGACAAGGTCGCCTCCCTGAGGAGCATGACCATTCAGGCTCAAATTTCCAAGAACCTCTCTATTCGATAAGCTATGCGCCTGGTGGGGAAGATGGTGTCATCGGTGGAAGCGGTTCCGTACGCTCTATTCCACCTTTGCCCTCTCCAGAGGTATCTTCTCGGTTGTTGGGACAAATCCCAACAGTCCCTGGACTCTTGGATCCACCTCCCGCGTCCGATTCTGACATCTCTAACCTGGTGGACCTTGGAGAAACACCTATCAGCGGGCAAAGCACTGTGCTTCCCCGTTTGGACGGTGGTGACCACGGATGCCAGTCTCCGGGGATGGGGAGCAGTTTGCGACTTTCAGCAGGTCCAGGGTCTCCGTCAACCGAGACTCCTCCGTGGTCCAATCAATGTCCTGGAACTGCGAGCGATCTTTCTGGCTCTATCTCACTGGACCCATCAGTTGAAGGGCAAGAATGTGCGCATACAGTCAGACAATGCCACGGCTGTGGCATACATAAATCATCAAGGGGACACGAGAAGCGAATTGGCGATGGCAGAAGCGCACCAGATCTTAACTTGGGCGGAGGGCCATGTCCCGGCAATATACATACCCAGAGCGCTCAACACGGGGGTCCCATGCTTCTTCTCAAACTCTGGCCAGGTGGATTAGGTCTACTATTGTCCGCTGCTACTTAGCAGTTGGAGCTGTACCTCCCTTGCGGGTTACAGCTCTCTACCAGGGCAGTTGGAGCTTCTTGGGCGGCTCGTCATGGCGCCTCGGTGGACCAGATATGTCGGGCGACAACTTGGTCTTCAATTCACAGGTTTATTAAATTTTACTGCCTCCAGGTATTTACAGAAAGGGATACCGCCCTAAGCGGCACTATCCTCAGAACTGCCGAGGTTTAATTCTTCGTTTCTTTTGTCCCACCCTAGTTTCCTCTCGGGACTTTGGGACGTCCCCTGTGTTCCTGGGTCCCCCTGAAGGCTGTAGGAGAAAAGAGGATTTTTGTCTCTCACCTGTAAAATCCTTTTCTCCAAAGCCGTAAGGGGGACCCAGGTACTTCCCGCCCTTTGTTGACATGATTGTCTTTGGCCTGTTGCCTGTTTACTGTTCTTGTTTATACTGTTATTTGACTTTCACTCCTGCTTTGGGACCAACTGAAGAAGGCTTCCGGAGCTGGTGAGTTAATATAGGAGGGGAGGAGCACTAGAGCCTCAAGTTTTTAAAGTGTCCGCTCCTGAAGTGAGGGTACTTAACCCCTGTGTTCCTGGGTCCCCCTTACAGCTTCGGAGAAAAGGATTTTATAGGTGAGTGAGACATAAAAATCCTCTTTTTAGCATTTTAATAGGTCTATTTAGGGCCCACATTTTCCATTGATACATTTATATTTGGCTTTGCCCCGAAGAGCTCTAATCTAAGCTTTGTTGGACAAACTTTGGCAGTTTTTGGACATTTTTATTTTACTCCTCTTTTGAAGCACACGTGAACTGACTCCATGTGCACTTGTCAAATTATGGTGGATTTTTTTTATTATCATAGGTTACAGATTAGTATTTTTTTTTTTTCCGAGACAATACATAACACTTATAGATGATTTTATATACTATTTACATTAAACAAAGAAGTTAAAGTTGCTCCATTACAGACAGTCTTTCCCATCCCCCCTGCTCAGCCTGGGACTGAACAATTAATACACGTGTTTTGTCTTCTGATTGTAGGACATTCCAAACTTCCAAAACAAATTCTGAATTTTAATCAGTAGATGCTTGATTGTTAACTTGTATCTTTTTTTTTTTTTTTTTTTTTAATATTTGTGGGATCAATCAACTTTTTAAGGTCTGGATATAAGGGTATGGGGCTAGTTTTTTTATTTGCTCATTAAGTAGACTTAATTACTTGCAGGTTTGACGAGATCCTGCAAGCAAGTGATGGTATAATGGTGGCACGTGGTGACCTGGGTATTGAAATCCCTGCAGAGAAAGTTTTTCTGGCCCAGAAGATGATGATTGGACGATGCAATCGTGCAGGCAAACCTGTAATCTGTGCCACACAGGTACCACTGGCACATGGATGTTTAAAATTAATATGCACATAAAATGGTAATGAATGAAGACCCTATTGATGATTATCTTCATTCACAGATGCTGGAGAGCATGATAAAAAAGCCACGTCCAACTCGTGCTGAGGGAAGCGATGTGGCCAATGCTGTGCTGGATGGGGCAGACTGTATTATGTTGTCAGGGGAGACTGCAAAGGGAGATTATCCGCTAGAGGCTGTCTGCATGCAGCATGCTGTGAGTATCCAATAAAAACACACTTAGTTTTTCACATTTTCACTTACCTATTTTAGCAGACCTATACAGATAAGTGAAAAAATAGAATAGTGCAACACTGAAGACTTTAAAGGGTAACTGTGGTCTCAATACAAGTGACCTCTATTTAAGAGCTCTCATACCTTTCAAACTAGGATGAGATGATGTGTCTAGCTTCTCTGCATCTTAAAGGGAAAGTTCAGTGGAAAATATCAATATTTTAAAAATTCTTGTTTTTTTATTATGCATACCTAGCTATTCTACATATTCTCTCCCATTTCAGAAAATCAGTTTATTTCATACCCTTTGCTGTTCCCTGCTGTTGACATTAGTGAGCTGACATTTCAGGTTCTAACGGTCCTTCTTCTTCCCAGAATGCAAACTACCTTGGAATGTTCCGAACGGTTATTTCTACTGATTGGCTGTTGAATGCGTCAAACATGCTCAGATCTCTACTGAGCAACTGAATCAACCCAGGTGCTGGGTCAAGGGCAAAAGCATAACAGTCTCTATTAGGGGTCCAGTAAACAGGAAGTCAGTATTTCGGTTGCAGTTATTTATACACGAACACAATGCTGAATGGGCAGTTTAAGCTCATTGGGATTGAAAATACTGCTCTTTTTTTTTCTTAAAAGCATATGTATTTGCACTGAACTTCCCTTTTAAGTTATAGGATTTTCTAAAGTTACACTTCCTTGTCTCAAAGGCACATGATAAGCTGTGTAAGAAGCCCGAACCCCTAAATGTATATTTTCTGAAGTTAGTTACAGACCTGCAATCATTCCCTGTCTCTATCTATGGACACCTTAGGTTACTCTAACTGTAACTCTGCTGTAACTTTGGATAGACTATAGCAAGAGGCATGATCCTTTTAAAGGTAGGAGTGTGCTTTTTAATAGACCACAGTTCCCCTTTAATATACTTTAATTCTCAAACATTTGCTTGTATTAATGCACGGATGTGTGCAAATGTAGAAATGTTTACAAAATTACATACATATATTTTAGCTGTGTGTGTGTGCAGTTTGACTTATGAAAGTTGTTAGTTACACCCCCCCCCCCCCCTTTGATTTAGCATGATCTGTCTTCCCTTTTAGCCGCTTGCTTTAAGCTTTGCGAAGTTCTTGGCAAATGCAGGTTGCCCATTGCACTGGTTAATGGTAGCTCTAGTAGTAATGTATTCCCTATTTTGTACCTTGTTGTGCGTGGCCTGTGACTTAATAATTTACTAATAAATGAAAAATTTGAAGCAGTATCATGCCAGGCCTGATTCACAGTAGCAGTTTCACAGCTAAGCTGCTGCATAAACAAGACCAGCTTATTCCCGCTCAGATACCAATTAAATCTGCGTGCTAGATAGCTGTGCGAAGTGTCCTGTTCTTCTATCATTTGCACGTGTAAAACCTTTGCAAAAACCAGCTAAGGTAAGCGTTAAAACCTAATCATTCCCTTTGTTATTACCACATTAGAAACTGGTTCAGTGGTTATGCACACACGCAGAAATATTGCAAAGACAAGTTCACACCTTTTAACTTAATTCTGTTTTCCTTTTCTTCTCTTCATCCATCTGCAGTGCTTCTTGAATGTTTCCGTGCTGGGAAACCGGAACTAGGCTGTATGCATTAATTGCAAGTTGCTGATGTTGGTTTACCCAGGTTGGGAATATTTACAGACTAAATACCTAAATTAGCAGTTATTCCTTTTACTTCTCAGTTTGCCTTTGTTGGGATTTAACTGCCACCTAACTATTTCAAGATGTGCAGGTTAACTCTGGTGATCTGTATATAATGCACATCACCCTGTAGAAATACTGTTGTTGTTTTGGAAAAGGGATTTTTTCAGTGTGTAATATTTACTGAGATGGACTTAGACTTGACCAGAAACTAGAAGGTAATTTCCCCTTTACTATAATGGGCTTCTGCTGCAGTTGTTTCCTATGCTACGCCTATTTAGGATGATTTAATCTGCATGTGCTCTTTTAGTACCACTGGAAATGGCTTTTGTTTCCATGGTTACATATTATTCATATTTCTACTGCCCGACTCAAATGCATTGAAAACAATAAAAAATACAACCCTGACAGCATGCAGCTTAAGCTTCCTCAATGCATAGGCAATTTGAGAGCTACATACATGATTTGCTTCAACAAAATAAAACTATGTAAATTGATCATAAAGCAGTTGGAAATTGGTGAACTAGAAGGGAGATAAGCAAATGTAACATTTTGCATTGTATATTTATAGTAGATATTGCTTTTGCCATGATGATAAATTCCTAGTCACCAAGGCATGTTTATTTTTGAAGCAATTTTCACTTTTCCAGGTGGGGCTAGATGTTGTACTTTCTCAAATTTCATTAGAGCTTGTATTTGCTTTAGTGAAACTGTAAATCTTTTTACATTTTTGAATATATATATTATATCTAAATATAGAATCAAAAAGATTTGTCACCCAGCTGCATTGTCGATTTGCGGATTTTACATTCAAGTGTATAGGATTTTTGAAAAATGTCAGGATCTGCAAGATCACAGCATAGGGAGAAAGCTTGGAATTGTGTGTTTCCCTCAACCGCGGCCAACTCCCCTATAGGGGGCAGAGGGAAATTTTTTAGTTTTTTTTTCCCCGAACGACTGCAGCCGCACGCTCGTTCAGAAAGGCCGCTACACACACTGCAATACTTTGTCGCTAGTGTGTGTACCTAGCTTTAGGTTTATCTAGCTGGTGAAGGATGCTTGAGACTGTAGTTAGTAAATTTGCAACAAATCATTGAAATCACTTGTGTTAGCATGACTTTAAGGATGTGAACGCGGCAGCTGCATGTGTTTCGAAAAAGAAATGCATGCAGCCAGTGCAGGTGATTAAAGGACAATTATACTCTCCTCCCCCCTCATTTTTCCCCCCATTCCACGTTTACCCAGGGTGAGGACCTAAAATGCCAAGTCCTCACCTGGGTACTTTACAGAAGTCCTGCACTACTTACTTGTAATCTCCCTCGGCGCTGCGGTCTGATCCTACCCCACTGGCACTTTGAGTGACAGGTCATGAGTCGGCCAATGGGAAGATGCGCTCTGCAAGGAGGCGTGTCTTCTCATTGGCTGCCTCCTGGACTGTCCCTGCCAGTGGGGAGGATCCGACTGGAGCGACGAAGGAGATTACAAGTAAGTAAGGAATGGGTCGGGGAAATAGTGAGTAATTTTCCTTTTAATATTACAATAATAATGCATAGATACTTAGTCATTGTTGCCCTAAAAGTTGCAGCTTGTATAAAAAATAATTAGATTCAGAATACAGAATTATAAATGTAAAAGGTGAACAATAAACTAGTTAGTTATGCGTCACACAGAGGCAAATTTCTGTACAATGTCTGTGTTGCAGCATATGAGACCTTAATCTGAATTAATTTGCCTTTTAATACAACCATGTGTTGTGCAGGTGTGCTAAAATCTACTATCCAGCCATTTAAAAGCTAGGTCCCAGCAGCTCGGTGCGCGTTTTGCGCTCCAATTGCACATACGATTCGCGTTGCCAATGCAGTGCTATTGGATTGTTCCCACTGCACTGAGGTCCTCTACGTTATTGGAACACATATGTGCATGAAATTTTGCGCTTATTGCATGCGCTCCAATGAACAACAAATGTACATGAGCACAGCACACATAGCATATCACGCACGGCAGCAAATTGTAAAAATCCTGCATGCGCTGCCAGTGCATGCTAGTGGGACCTAAGCATTGCAGGCATTTCAGCCGAGTAATTGTTGGAGGCAATGTTTTAGCATAGGACACACACAAAGTGCCTTAGACCTTTAAGATGCAAGGTTCCCTGTAAAGGGTTACTTTATTCAGTTAACCTAATGTACCATTACTATTTTATCAAGTTTAAACCTATTAAATTTAGCAAGCTTATGCTTTTAAAGTCCATATAAATATTTTTAGTTCACATGTAATGTATATAAATGGTGTAATGTAGGTTCAGTATTAATCTGTTAGTAAATATCCTTACAAAATGTATGGGAGTTTGCCATTTTGCCTCGGTCCTTAAGTGGACAGTAGGAGAAGAAAAGATGGCAGGCACAATGTATCCTTACCATCATGGGGCTCCTGTTAGCTTGTGCGGTATACACTGTGAACTTTGTTTCTAGTTTTTTCACTTTAGTTTCCTTTTTAAATGTCTCTTTGTGCTATACCTATAAATTTACAGTTGTTTTAATAACCATTGTTAGGGAGTATAGATATTTAACACCCAGAAAGATTAATGCATTGTAAGAGTATACAGTAAATCTGATTCGTAACCGCACAAAATTTTCAGTTTATGTTCTTATACAACATAAGCTATTTAGTTGATAACGTCATCTTGCCCCATGGATGTTGAAAACATCTGCCTGGTGATTGATGCTCATGCTGATTGTATGTTGGGGGATTATACTTAACTGATCGCTCCACCTCTCTTCACTAACTGGTTAGTCCTTAATCAGTGGTGCATAGAATCACACTCCTTTATTTCTTTTTTTTTTTTTTTGGTCTGTCTTCCTTGTTTTCTTTCTCATCTTCCCACCCTGGTTTTCCCTCCTCCGGCCCACAGCTTGCTCTGGAGGCCGAGGCTGCTGTATTCCACCGTCAGCTCTTTGAAGAACTTTTCCGTCTCACATCTAGTTCAAAGGACCCAGCAGAAGCAATGGCTGTAGGCGCAGTGGAAGCATCTTTTAAATGCTTAGCAAGGGCACTCATAGTGATGACAGAGTCTGGCAGGTAGGGCTGCGACCCCCTTTGCATATTATTTACAGCAGTTTTTTTATGCTTCCTCCCCTACAACTTAAGGTCACGGTGTGAATGTTGGTGAAGTGTTTGAAGTTAGGCAGGTACTGTGAAAATAAGAAGGCTGACTGATGTGAATGTTTCCCCATCCCATCCTTTTCCTCTTACTTGTTCACCTGCTGGTCCCTATTTCCAAAACATGGACATTTTTGGCACTTCCCATCCATCATTTCAACAATGGTAGATTGCTCGAGAGGCAGAAGCAGCAATTTTCCACCGGCAGTTGTTTGAGGAACTGAGACGTGTCTCCCCACTGACCCAAGATCCCACAGAAGCAACTGCTGTTGGAGCAGTAGAAGCATCATTCAAATGCTCCAGCGGAGCCATCATCGTATTAACAAAATCTGGCAGGTAGGTACAAGGAGTAAATCACTGCAGTAAAACGAAAAATGCACAGATGGTGATTATGGGTATGGTAGAGCACTTCCTTTTTTTTTTTTTTTTTTTTATATATAAACAGGGAGATTCAATAAAAGTTCTTATCGTTTAAAATGGTGCTAATTTTGCCCCAACCAATCGGATTTTAGCTTTCAAATGTTAAATAAGTTCTGATTTGGTTGGGGCAAAATTAGCACCATTTTAAACGATAAGAACTTTTATTGAATCTCCCTGAAAGTGTGTGTGTATAATATTTCATGGAAGCTGCTAGATTTAAATTAATGTAATCTGCAATTTTCAACACAAACTTAAATTTTTTTTACTAAAAAAGGCTATTTATAAAGACAATGAGAACTTAAAAGCAAGTTAAGTTTAATTGTAAGCAGCAGCTTTTACAAATCTCCCCCCCTCTTTTTTTTTTTTTTTTTTTTTCCCCCCCCTAGGTCCCTCTTGAGCCTACCTTTGCTGATGTAAAGTTGCTGACATCTTGGTTCTGCTTTGTAGACTGCTTAGCTCCGCCCTCAGACTTCCTGGATCTCCTTATTCAGGTTCCAAAAACGCTGTCCGTTTGCTCCATACGCGCGTGCATGCACCGATGTCAAGGGCTCGCACAGTCCGCAACGCCCAGTGCTTTTTGGGACCTGAATAAGAAGGAGATCCAGGAAGTCTCGGAGGGCGGAGCTAAGCAGTCTACAAAGCAGAACCAAGATTTCAGCAACTTTACATCAGCTAAGGAGGGACCTAGAAAAAAAAAAGGGGGGGGGGGGAAGATATGTAAAAGCTGCTGCTTCCAATTAAACTTTCTTTTACAGTGTACATAGCCTTTAACTATAAGTGTTGTGGCAACGTTTGGGTTTGGATGTTATTTAAAATGTATAATTTAATTTGCATCCAAAATCAAATTTTTCCACATTTCATAAATAGGGCTTATATCAAATTTTAAATCAAAACACTTTAGTTATTTTAGAATATAAATTACTATTAGTAATTTGTTTTTAGTAGTAGAGAATTGTACCGTGTTAGCCACTGATGAACGTGAAGACATCTTGGATCTAAAATACCTTCTATTGGCTAACTAAAATGATTGGAAATGAAAGCTTTCGATGTACTTAGACTTCTTCCTCGGGCATAATACAGTACTGAATCTTGTGAACCATTTTATCATTTTGTTTTTAAAATTCTTTTTATTTTTTATGGTGTAAATATTTTATGCACCTTGTCTGGAATTGAATGTGAAAATACAATACATATACTATTTTTAAAATGTTATTTGAAGGCAATTCTCACACATGGGCTAGTCTAACAGAATATAAAATGACATTCACCTACAGTACCGTATATTCCGGCGTATAAGACGACTTTTAACCCCTTATAATGTTCTGAAAAGTGGGGGGTCGTCTTATACACCGGGTGTCACTGCCTTAAGCCACAATTACCTAGTTCGGCTGTCAGCTGTATCCCGGAACCTGGAGGCTGCATTTGGCTGCTACTCATGCGAGCGGCTGGATACAGGGGTGGGCCAGACGGATGGAGGAGGCATGATTTCTGTGTTTACCAATGTCAGAGAAGGAGGTGTTGGGATGCGTAGAAAGAGGGGTAGTCTTATACGGTGAGTATATCCCAAACTCTATATTTTAACTGGAAAAGTTGGGAGGGTCGTCTTATACGCCGGCATATACGGTAAATTGAATTTATTTAAGCAGAAGCAGTTAGGGTCACTGTCCCCATTGTAAATTTTAACTTGATGATGGCCAAAATACATTCTTGGATATAAAATGTTTGTACTTTGAAGGTGATGCTTTAAGCATTTTGTGCTGCTTTTTTGTAACATTTAATTTTTCGTTTTTTGTGTCATAGAGCTTTTTTTTTTTTTTTTTTTTTTTCTTCTCTCGCTCTTCCTAAAGGCAAGGTCCCACTACTTGCGTTGTGCTGTCCGTTTTGAGTGCATTTGGAATGCAATTGTTCGGGTCCATTTGCAGGACAGACCTGTGTTTGTCCATGGTTTTTTTTGGGGTTTTTTTTTGCGGTCCCATAGACAATGATTAAAGTGCGACTCTGACACCCATGGACCAAAGGCATGCATGCAGATAAAAAATGGACCACATAGATTAGAAATTATACAATGGGAACTGATTCTCGCAATTTCCATTATATTTTAAATTGCATTGCAATTCGCAAAATGCAAGGAAAACGAAATGCAACGCGCATAGTGGGATCTAACCCTAATAGTCCCTTGGGTATGTTATACCTCATTGTATAAAGAAAAAACACTGTTGCTCTCTATTAGTATTATAGTGATTTGTGCATTATAAGAACACTGTATGTAGACTTATAGGGAATGTCCACCCCCCCCCAAACTAAATCTCATATGTAAGCTATGGTCGTTTTAACAAAAGACGGTACGTTCCTTTTTAAATTTACTGTACCTTGGCCTTTAGTGATATTTAGGCCTGATGGTAATGCTTAATGTGTTTGGACATAAAAGGGAAGGTAAGTATGAGGCTCCTAAAGTAAGATATTGATGGACCACCAAGTGAATTATGACTGACTGCAGATTTCTGGCTCATTTTAGTAAGGCAGTAGAGTGCATTTCCTAACTGTATTAGAAGGTTGAAGATGTAACGCTTTGGCAGCAAGAAATGTGCTTTTCAAGTGACCTTTCTTACAAATGTCCCACTTTTTAACCTTAATTTTAAGGTTCTGTAAATTTTAACATTCTGTAAATGTTGGTTGATTTTACATGTAAAATATATAACTAATAAGTGCATTTAAAACATTTGTGATTTTAATAATTTTTCTTTGTAAACTTGCAACAGATCTGCACACCTTGTGTCCCGATACCGTCCGCGTGCACCTATCATTGCTGTTACTCGTAATGGACAAACTGCACGTCAAGCACACCTGTACCGTGGAATCTTTCCTGTCCTGTATAAAGAACCAATACATGAGGCCTGGGCTGAGGATGTTGATATGAGGGTCAACTTTGCCATGGATATTGGTAAGACAAAATAACTTGTAATAAATCCCTAGTTTGCGGTTTTTCTCACCCCCAACCCCCCTCCTCTAAATCACTACACATTTCTGTTATATCTTTTTACATTTTATTACGTTTACCCTTTCCTCTGCACATTTGATTTCAAATAGTTTTTTTTTTTCTCCCCATCTCTTCCCCCTTGATTTTTTGCTTATCTTGCTATTTGAAATTAGCCGTTTTCTTTCTGTTACTAGGGTATATCCCTCGAAAGCTTAAATAAACTGTTAAACTGGGTACACACAGTATCAAATGGTGAACGTTCGTTGGCACCTGGAACGCTCATTTGCAGGGTATACACATTGCTTTAGTCCTTTGAAAAAGTACCACAGTACTCTTGTTTTTTTTTTTTTTTTTTTTTTTTTTTACTATATATAAAAACCCTGGTATAGAAAATAGTTACTTTAAATACCATCACACAACTTTCTAGACTTCTTTAGTGCATTATTTCATAATTGCACACAGGAATTATTCAAAGATCAGGATACAAACCGTCCCGAGCGTTACGTTTGGGACTGTGTGTTTCCCTTGACCGCAGCCCTTTTTATAGGGCGATTACTGCGGCAAAGTAAAAAAAAAAAAAAACTCCCCGAAAGTTCGGCGGGCCTTACGCTCATTTGGGAAAGCCGCTACACACACTGCTGACGGTACTGGGGCTTTATCGCTAGTGTGTGTACCTAGCTTAATGCAGCACTGTCTGCAGATCCATATCCCTTGGGGAGCTAAAGCGAAAATGGAATGGATTTAAATAATTCCTAAATAAAATTTGTTGCTTCTGAATTTAACAGTGTGGAGCAGTCTATAGTGCCAAAGGCCTCCAAGTTTTCCAGCTTTTCCTCTCCTTTCCCCTCCCCAGTGAATTCCAATTGGTTTCATAATATGCTGGCTCACGCACAGAATTTGCCACCTAGAAGTGGTTTGTCTGCTCAACATTTAAGCCACTGGTCAAGAACATCTATTTCAGGACCCCATATGGCTTACAGTTGTATTGTCATTTTGTTTGCTTTTTTGCCATATTAAATATGTTGCCTGCCTTCCAGATATGAAAGGACTAAAGCTGAAAATGTATGCTTTGTTTATGAAAGTTACTTTAATGTAGATTTTAATGATTATAAATATGTAGATAAATTATTTTTGACTTGCAGCCAGTCCACCACACCAGGGAGCATATTTATAAAGCATTGTTTTTGGCAGAATTATGGTGCAATTTATAAAGTGAGAATAACCAGTGGCGTAATCTTGCTTATCACACCACACCATAGTGAAAACCGCCTGTTCATATTTATAAAGTGCCAAAAAGTGGTGGTTTGCCCTTTTTTATGTGGCTACAATGCATTTGTGGGCACATTTCTAGTCTGGAAATCTCCAGGATTAGGATTTTAGACTTTCTAGGTCTTGTTCAGCTCTGATATAAACAACTATGGGGCATATTTACATCCACAGCCAAGTTTTTGCAACCATGGATATAAAATAAGGATGTGGCTATAAACTACCAATAATGGTTGTGTTTGTTTTTTTGCACTGTAGTCTGCATTTTACTACCATGGCGCAAAAAAGGAATGGTGTCGTAATTTTGGTTACCATATTGCACCTTTTCATAAATATGCTCCTATGAATGGAAAAAGAGAGAGAAATTGAAGAAAAATTGATTCTTTAATGGATAAAGAGTTCTCCCAACTAACTCTGCATGTCTGTCTTTTCTTCTAGGAAAGGCCCGTGGCTTCTTTAGGAGTGGAGATATTGTGATTGTGCTTACTGGATGGCAGCCAGGCTCTGGTTTTACCAACACTATGCGTGTGGTTCCAGTTTCTTAATCTATAGACCATCTAATAATTGCTCACTCCATTTTGTGCACTTTCCTTCTTGCAGAAGTAAAGATTAGAATGCCAGATTATGTACCATTTGTGTTCATAGGATAGGAATTTAATGTGTATTTAAATAAAATACAGAATTCCTTTCATTCTCTCTCCCCTATGCTTGGATCTTTCAGGTACGCATACATTAAGGGAGGATAAGTACTGCTATAGTTACTTCACTTTTTGCCCTTCATTAGTGCAAGAAATGTATTGGATGTGTAAAAATCTTGCTCTTTTCCCTTATTTTAAACAGCTGTGTTGTTTTGTTTGTGGCTAGGGGAAGACTGCATTGCCCTTATCTTGTTGGAGATGCACTGATCTTAGTGTTAATAAATTCATGCTTATGGAACCAGTTTGTGTTTTAATAATAATAATAATAGCCTTCAATGACATTTTGTTACCTTACCCCCTTCTAATAAAGGGTAATTGATCTCCATACGTGTCCACTATTGCAGGGATTATTAAACGGTGTGTCTCCAGATATTTTGAAAATTACAATTCCCAGCATTCCTTGGCTTCCCTATGAATGAGGAATGCTGGTAGTTGTAGTTCTTATATTTGGAGGCACACCGTTTGAGAATATACTCTTGGACAAAATGAGGAGACGTTAGCGCTGATAATTAACTGCTATAACATTTATTGCAACATGTTTCGGATCATGTGTGATCCTTTCTCAAGCCTTGAAAGAGCTCTCTTGTACCTTTTTTAAATTGTCAGGATGAACAAGGAAGTGTGACAGTCACATGATGAGCTGTGTAAGACTCCCACCTCCCAAAAAACAAATCTTTTCTGAAGCTATTTAAAGACCGTAACACCAGTAGGATGCATGCTCAGTGCCTGTAGCAAGGGGGTCAGAGCAATGGCGCTGGTGATGTCACAGCTTACAGTGCTAGCTGGAAACACCACCTTTTAAACTGCTATAAGTTGGCATAGATTGCAGCTAGGAGCATGATCCTATGTATTAATACCAGTAATTCTGAATATTTTTTAGTTTTAGAAACTTATCCAGGCCTTTTTTAAAGCTATTTAATGAACTTGCCATTACCACATCTGCTGGAAGACCTTAATGGATGTCCGAGTCCTCTGATATGACCTATTAGTGAACAATGCACCAGAGTTCATTGTATGGCCCATTAATATATTTGTGTAAGGTTATCATATCCACACACAAATGTCGCTTTTCCAATGTAAACAGCCCTAACTTATCTAATCTGCCTGCATATTCAAGTCCCTCCATTCCCCTTATTCATTTAGTTGCTCTTCTCTGAACTGCTTCCATTTCCAAAATGTCTTTTTTTGTATATGGGATTCCAAAACTGCACTGCATATTCCAAATGAGGCCTTACCAGTGCCTTGTAAAGAGGGAGAATAATAAAGTCTGTTATCTACCAGAACCCCCAAATCTTTTTCCTTTACAGATGCACTTAACAGTTATTTATGGTTTAGGTGGCACAGGGATTATTAAATCCAAAATGCATCACCTTACATTTCTCAACATTGAATCTCATCTGCCATTCTGCTGCCCATTTTGATAATCTAACTAGGTCTGCTTGCAACACTGCTCTGCATAGTTTAGTGTCATCAGCAAAGACAGATCTTGCTCTCAATGCCCCCTTCTAAGTAATTTTATAAACAGATTAAACAGAAGCGGCCCCAGTACAGAACCCTGGGGCACTCCGCTTAGAACTTTAGCCCACATAGATGTAGCTCCATTTACCACCACTCTGTTTGGGATCCAATCACCAATTCTCTATCCATACATAAATGTTTTCTTCAAGGCCAACAGTCCTCCGTTTATACATTAGATACTGTGCCACTCTCTAATGCCATTGCTCTAGAGCTTTTGCAAAATCCAAGTATACCACATCCACTGTTGTGCCTGAATCTAAATTCTTAAACAATTAAATTTGTCTGGCATGATCTATTTCTCATAAATCCATGCTGACTACTACAAATAAGATGAGCTCTGGAGACAAAGTCAAGGAAGGATATGATCCCTTAACAAAGTTTACATCACCTTCCCTACCACTGATGTTAGGCTTACAGGTCTATAGTTTCCAGGCTGTGAACGGTTACCTTTTTTGAATATTGGTATTACATTGGCTTTTTTCCAGTCGAGCGGCACATCCCCAGACCAAAGTGAATCTGAAAAGATGAGAAACAGTGGTCTAGATAGAACTGAACTAAGCTCTTTTAAAATCCGAGGATGCAATCCATCTGGTCCTGGGGCTTTCATGATATTAACTTGAAGGTAGAAATGTGCCCCTTTTGATAAAGGTCACTTGTGTTGAGACTCAAGTTACCCTTTAATAAAGTAATTTTTTAAATTGTTACTATTCCCTGTTATTTGACTATCTAATGTTGATTCTTAGCCTTAATTTGCAGTTCTAGAATTCTAGTGTGGGAGTGCCCCATTAGATGTGCTTTTTTTTTTTTTTTCCCTCTTTAGTCTTTGTTGTCAACTCGACTCAATCAAAATCCTCCCTCGCTCCGCAGTGAGCAAACCGTTTCACAGTGGGTATTATAGAATACTACTTGTAAATATCTTCAAAACTTTTGTAAAGAAAATAATTTAAAGAAAATAGCAAAAAGCCATTTCTGTCACTTTGCCTATTCCTTTTTGGACCAGTTACCCTTTAACCTTATTAAAATTTGGTGCCACAGGAGATGGTAATATGGGCTTTGTCCCCTTATCCCCCCCCTTACATGCACTTTAACCATTTTCACAGATGATACCCTCTTGTCATTGCAGAATCCCTTTACTTCAAATCTGCCCCTATTACAAGTTATAGAATTGTTTGGGCACCTATATGGATTTAATAAGAACACCTCACGATCCACAGCGCTTCTTATAGCACTTCCTGTATATTTCAAACAAGAACTAAAGCTACACATACACTACCTCAACATTACTTCATGTGTATGATCACAACTACAACTGTTTGTAGTGTAGGACCAGGTTTACCCACACTTAAGGGCTAGGCCACACTAGCATTGCATGCTTTTGCGCTTTCATATTTTTGAAAACTTGGCAGCGCACAGAAAACACGCGTTTTTGGGTGTGTTGCGATTTGCGTTTCGCATTTTAAATCGCAATCACATTTATTTTTCAATAGTTAATGAAAAAAACGATTGCGTAAACGCAACAATCGTTTGCGTTGCAGTGTGGCCGTATTTATAAATGTTTCAGTAATGTCCTTTATAGTGATCAGAAAAATGACTGCTAGTAGCATTAGCATTTTTTTTTATGTTGGCCAAGGCACAAATTCCGCCTGGAACCTAATAAACTGATGCTTTGAATTTCATACGGTCCTGGTTTTCCTTTCCTGGTGACTATGGAAGGTGAGGAAACTGTTTTTCTGTTTGACTTACCTTTGTTGGGGTCCTTGCGACGGACCCCAGGCTTCTGGCACACAGGTCACACGGAGACTGTGGTAAGCTTTATTCACTAAATACAAAATTCATATACTGCACAGCTGATTAGGCGACTACTGGTCCAGGGTAGTATACACCCGGACCACCAACTTACTTGAGTAAGGACTGTTTTATGATTCGTTATTTATATCGTGGGGTTAAGCCCGTTATTGCTATATTTGATACATTAGACTACCCTCCTTTTTTTTGTAGAAAAAAATGCCCTTTTACTTAAGTCGTCCCCATACCACATGAATAAAATGATGCTCCCAAAATTATTTTCAAAGCACTCCCAATCAGCAAATTTGGCTTCTGATCAGGTTCTTTTAACAAGCTTGAATTATTTTTCTTGGGAATCGAATTTCTAAAACAAGATGCATTATTATAAAAAAATAAAAGCCAGAACAATACTAAATGTAGTACAGGTCTCGCAAAAGATTACCAAGTTTCTTTAATATAGATGCACAAATACAGATACTTAGAATGGAGGACAAACAACCGTCCTCTTAGTTTCAAGATGTAGTTGAGTTACTACTCAGTCTTCTTATTATCTCTTTCCACTTTAGTCTTTTTTCAGTTACAAACTGGGGTGTAATATTACACAGATTCATTTTATCATGGACATGCAGGTATTGTTGACAAAGAGCTTCAGCTACACACACCACATACATGCCACAATCATAGCTATTGTGTTGGACAGGAGAATCTTCATCTTTGTAATCTGGTTTTCCTCCAAAAATATTACTCATGTTCTTGGCCATAAGCCTGGCATGAGGTGCGTTGTTGCCAGGGAAAGAGTCATAATGAAGAAAAGTGGAGAAGCGCCGTATATAGACAAGAAGACTCCAATGTGTGCCACCAGCTTCCGGACCTTCATTATCATTGACAGTCAGCAGAACAAGATCTTTGCTGGCCAAGTCTAGTGGTGCCAAAAAATTTGGTGCTTCAGTACCACAACACTTGATGAACTGACTAACCTCAGGGCTGAGAAATGCAACCTTCTGACATTGGGCAGAATCCAAGGAAGAGGCCAGAAACTCAAAGATAAATCCAATTATACTGTCATTCAACCAATGTGGAGGATCAAGAAGAGTGATATCTGATGAACGCAACAGAGCATCTCCATAACTCAGAACTACTTGAGCCATTCTGTGAAATAAAAATAGTAAATGTAAATACATTACATACATAAAAGTAAATCCAAAAATAAGCCATGCACTGTTTATCAATAGTATTACTTTAAATACAACTACACGGAGTAAAATATCAATATAAAAAAAATATGACTGGAGAAAAAACTAAAGATTTTAATTCATGTTAATTTTGCAGGTGTGCTTTAAGGAAAAAAAGCACCATATTAGAAGGATATGCCAGGTACACTTAGGTAAAGTAAAAAAAAAAAAAAAAAAAACTTAAAGCAAAGGTTAATGCAATAATAAAAACATTTAAAATACAAACTACAGATAATCCAACTATGTTTCTATAAACAATTGACTGCATGGTAGCTAAATTCAGGTCATGGAGGTATACATAAAGCATATCTTAAGTATAAAGTGAGAGCATGGCTACCATCTCCAAACCCATAACCAGGCCCGGAACTACACTGGGCAAGTAGGCCTACCAGGGGCCCAGTCAGCATGTGCATATAGTATAAGGGAGAGTGTGGATAATGTCAGGACCTGTCAGAGGAAGTAGTGGAGGAGCATGATCACCGGTAGGATTGCTGGGTTCCCTACTTGCTGCTGTTGGATTAACTGAAGAACGGGGGGGTAAGACATAGCTCCATTACCTCCCATTCTTCAATTAAAGTGAATTTTAAAGGGAATATACACATAAGTAGTGTAACGCCGTGGCCACACCACTGCGTGTCCTAGCGCATGGGAAGCAATTTTCTGGTGTGCTAGTTTGTGTTGCCATGCGGCTGAGCAAAAATTGCAGAAAGCAGCGCACCTAGTGTGGCCACAATAATTGGCCAACACTAGTGGATGCTTTTTTAAAATGCAATAGGATCGAGTTACTGCTGCATGTAAAAGGTCACTGAGGGATGGGTTAAAAGGGTAACTGTGGTCTCAACTTAGGGTTACATAAAAAAAAAAAGCATTCCATCATAACTTCAAAATTAATCATAAATCACATATCTAGATAAAATTTGTGAGAAGTTTTTGCATTATTATAATTAATTTGGCTTGAAAAAGCCAAATTACTGTTCTTTCTATTTCTTCTTTTTCTTCTGTTTTATTCTTCCGCTTTTTTGGACCGTATCTCCTCCCACAGTTTTTGAGCTAGAGACATGAAATTCGGTACAGACGTGCGGGGCATATAGGAGAAGTGTGCTATCTTCTAGCTAAGGAATCCGCGGAAGCGTTACGGCGTTATTGGCGAATTTCCAGACATTTTTTCCCATAGACTATAATGGTAACAATCCTCAAATGTGGATATGCTTGTGAAGGTTCTCATTCATCCAGGTCATGGTATGTCTGTTGTATTCAATTAGATCAACTGGACTTGAAATGTAGTTCTTGAAGACGTTTCGCTAGTCATCCGACTGGCTTTCTCAATTCAGAATGACTTGTACAAGAATCTGTGGCACTTATGTACCCTGGAAAATCCCAATTAACATATCACAGCCAGGTGTTAAGGGTGTGATTAGATAGTGGCTAAGAGATGTTATAGGAACGCCCAGAGTAAGGTGTTAAAACAGCATTGTACATGGCAGACAGTTGGTGTCGAACCCACCCACCTCTATTTAGGCTTGGTTTCTTTATTTTCACATAAATGGCCTCCTTAACACCTCTCTTGAACCAGTCACGTTCCTTCGCCAATATGTTAACATTACAATCTTCAAAGGTATGTCCTTTATCCTTAAGATGCAGATACACGGCTGAGTCCTGACCCGAGGAATTGGCTCTTCTGTGCTGGGCCATACGTTGATGCAGTTGCTGTTTGGTCTCCCCCACATACAAATCAGAGCATTCTTCACTGCACTGCACTGCATATATGATGTCGCTTTTCTTGTGTTTAGGTATTGGGTCTTTCGGATGTACCAATTGCTGCCTCAGTGTGTTGTTCGGTTTAAAGCAGACAGGGATACGATGTTTTTTGAAAATTCAAATGTGGATATTTCAGATATTTTGTTTCATGGTCATAAATACAAATGGTGATACCCCCAACCACCCCACACAGACCCAGGTACACCCACCTACTAACCTACCTTTCCATTCCCATGGAAGCCATATTTAAAGGGTAACTAAAGTCAAAAAAACGAATTTAGATTTATCCTCAATAAAAGATAGTTTTATTGTTATAAACACAAAAAAGACATACCCCCTCAACCAGACCCAGGTACACACACCTACTAATCTACTTATCCATTACTGTGGCAGCCATACTTAAAGGGTAACTAAAGTCAAAAAAACAAATTTAGATTTATCCTCAATAAAAGATAGTTTTATGGTTGTAAACACAAAAAAGACATACCCCCTCAACCAGACCCAGGAACACACACCTACTGATCTACTTATCCATTACTGTGGCAGCCATACTTAAAGGGTAACTAAAGTCAAAGTTTGTTTTTTTAACCCCCAGGTGGTACAGGTACATACACCTACTAACCTATCCCTCCATTACTGTGGCAGTCATATTTAAAGGGTAACTAAAGTAAAAAAAAAACGAATTTTGTCCAATCATCTAAAAAGTTTGTTTTTTTTAACCCCCAACCCGACCCAGGTACACACACCTACTGATCTACTTATCCATTACTGTGGCAGCCATACTTAAAGGGTAACTAAAGTAAAAAAAAAATATTTTGATCAATAATCAAAAAAGTTTGTTTTTTTTAACCCCCACGTGGCACAGGTACATACACCTACTGACCTTCCTCTTCATTACTGTTGCAGCCATACTTAAAGGGTAGCTAAAGTAAAAAAAATAATTTTGACCAATCATCAAAAGTTTGTTTTTTTTAACCCCCACATGGCACAGGTACATACATCTACTGACCTACCCCTCCATTACTGTTGCAGCCATACCTAAAGGGTAACTAAAGTCAAAAATGTTTTTTGACCAATTATCAAAAAAGTTTTTTTAACCCCCAACCTGACACAGGTACACAAAAATACTGATCTACTTATCCATTACTGTGGCAGACATACTTAAAGGGTAACTAAAGTCAAAAAAATACATTTTGATCAAAAATCATTATCATTGAAAATGCCGCTAATTTTGCCCTAACCAATCAGATGTTAGCTTTCTGATTGATTGAATCAAAATTAGCACCACTTTGGGCTGGGTACACACAAGTTCACTACAAACTCATCATTCCCATTATTGAGTTTTAAGATCTGCAGCAAACACACATATTCCCTTCCAAAATGCAGCCCTTCAAGCCAAATTCAAAGTTTATACTTAAACTTTCCCTTTGTAGTTGCATTATAATTTTGTATCCTTCTTGAACAATTCCCATTTTCAGCCATGTATGTATGTATAGTTTATTTATAAAGCGCCACTTGGGGTACGCAGCGCTGTACATGACCAGGAAAGAATGCAGGCTTTTCATTTAGCCCTAATTTGTTCTGAGATCACAGCTGCCCTTTAAAGATAAGACAGTACTTTCATATAAAACCTTTAAAATGAACTAAAGGTCACCCTTCTGAAGCAAAAAGAGGCATAAAAGGGGCGTGTTGGGGCTGCTATTACCACAAGGACCAGGCTTTTGCTATTACAGTTCCCCTTTAGGATGATATCAGATCCTTGGAACAGCTCCAAGTATGTGAACCACAACACTTTACTGTAGGTCTTAGCTCTAGGTAGGTCCAGAATCCCTAGTTCTGACTCCAAACAATATCTGAAGAAATATTTTAAGAGACAGCTCTGCTCCAGCCTCCAGGTCAGCGTTTCTCAAGCAGGTGTGCTTTAGATGTTGCAAGGGGGTCCTCAAGAGATTGACAGAACCTGTATGGATCCACCATTGTGATGAATACAAATTTATTTTTCTAATTATTTATCAATGTTCTATATTTGTATGAATTATTGATGTCTGAGAGATAAATAAACATCCTACAAAATAAAGTGTCCGTCCCTGTGTCCGTGTGTGTCACTGCAGTTCCTATGGACTCACCACTAGAGGGAGAGTCTCTGCAGTTCCTATGGACTCACCACTAGAGGGAGAGTCTCTGCAGTTCCTATGGACTCACCACTAGAGGGAGAGTCTCTGCAGTTCCTATTGACTCACCACTAGAGGGAGAGTCTCTGCAGTTCCTATTGACTCACCACTAGAGGGAGAGTCTCTGCAGTTCCTATTGACTCACCACTAGAGGGAGAGTCTCTGCAGTTCCCCCTATTGACTCACCACTAGAGGGAGAGTCTCTGCAGTTCCTATTGACTCACCACTAGAGGGAGAGTCTCTGCAGTTCCTATTCCTCACACCACTAGAGGGAGAGTCTCTGCAGTTCCTATTGACTCACCACTAGAGGGAGAGTCTCTGCAGTTCCTATTGACTCACCACTAAAGGGAGAAACACAGGAAACACACAAGAGGGAGAACAGCAATTAAACAGACTGCAGGTAAGGTTGCTTGGGACAGGGTCCCCTGGATTTGGGACAGACGGGGGACTCTTGGATTCGGGACAGAGGGGGCCCCCTGGATTCGGGACAGAGGGGGGCCTCTGGCCATGGGATACTAAGAGGGTTCTCTGGCCTTGGGACATGGAGAAGGACTATTGCCTTGGGACACTAAGGGGGCACTCTGTGCTTCTAGCGCCCGTTATTGTAGCGGGCTTAATGTCTAGTAATTAATAATGTTATATGTGTTCTCTTAGATATTACATTTTTGTTCAAGAGTTCCAAAAGGATAAAAAAGGTTGAGAAACACTGGTATAGACCCATCACCTACAGGGAATTTAGGTGCATTTTTTTAAAATAAGAGATATATTTATATATCTATCATTTATATTTATATGTACCCTATGTTCTCCCTAATGGGTCTCTATGAGACCCAACTATAGGATAATATCATTATAACATTCAGGAACTGTGCTAACCGTTTTCGCACTTGTTCCTTTACCCTCCCGGCACTGCAGTGACTCTCGCTATCACTCTTGTACTGCAGGAAATCAGTAGCCGTTGTGCAACCTGCAATGTAAATGTAAGTACAGACCTACTTACATTTACATTGCAGGTTGCACAATAGCTGCTGACTTCCTGCAGTACAAGAGGAGTGATCGCGTGTGAGTCACTGCAGTGCCGGGAGGGTAAAAGGAACAAGCGTGAGCGACAGGAAAATGGTCAGTCTACTGATCCCCTTTAATGAATTGATATTTTGCAAGAGAGGGTGAAGGCATGGGATGGGGGGGGGGGGTGTTGGTGTGTGTTGAGAGAGAGAGAGAGAGAGAGACTTGGTCCAGGACTAAGTCCAGGATCATTTGGGACAAAGATACATTTGGTACAAGGGGTAAATTATAAAAGATATTGTACCTCTACTTTAAATTATATGGATATCAGATGTCACTTCGGAGTTCTATGCCCTTTATAAGTGCACAGACCTTTATATGGTCACAGAACTCCTCATTAACATCTAATATCCTTATAATTTACAGTAGGGGTACATTATCTACTACATAAATTACAGGTATGTATTTTGATGATTTGATGGCCGAGAAAGAAAAGATAAAGAAAAATATATAATCATAATGTAGGGGTTCCCCAAGACAGATAAAAAGGTTGAGAAACACCACTCCAGACTTTACCTCAAGCTCCATTTTTCCCCCCAGAGCCAGGCTCGGAAGATTACCAGTACTAATGCCAAGGGTTACATTCCCCAGCAAACTTACACTTTGTATTAGAAAAACGAAAATTCTATCAATTCTTACCGGAATTTTCTTTTCCTGGTCAGTAGCACGGCAGTGAACACTAATGGGTTAATCCCCCGTGATGTCACGCACACAGGCTCCTCCCCAAGCTAATAAAAAGCTCCCTCTCCATCCTACCTCTGTCTTTGAACAACTGTCGAACATCTAGGTAGAATAGGATAAGAAGGGAGGGAAAAAGCACTGCTGTGCTACGGACCAGGAAAAGAAAATTCCGGTAAGAATTGATAGAATTTTCGTTTTTCCCTGGTCCTGCACGGCAGTGAACACTAATGGGATATGAAAAGCTTAATGAAGGGAGGGACACAAAGTTGGATGCAAAGAGAAAAATTAGTTTATTTCTGCGTGGCAGCCGAAAGGACTTTTGTGCCAAAAGCAGATTGTTCAGAAAAATACAAGTCTATTTTGTAGTGTCTAATGAAAGTAGTCAGAGAAGACCAGGTAGCTGCTTTGCAGATCTCCTCTGGGGAAACTCTGGCACCGAAAGCCCAGGAAGCCGCCATTGACCTCGTAGAATGAGCTGTGACCCTGACGGGTAGGGGTTCTGCTTTGCTTAGATATGCCTGCTCTATAACAGATTTGAGCCAAGAAGCTATGGTGGTTTTAGCCGGTCTGGAACCCCTTCTGTTGCTTTGGAATAGAATGAACAGGCCATCTTCCTTGCGAAAACTCTTCGACTTAGCGAGGTATATTTTAAGAACCCTACCCACATCTAGTGAATGTGGGAATGGTTGAGTTCCATCTACAGTGTCTTCCAAAGTTGGGAGAATACTGTCCTGGTTCATGTGGAAATCCGACACTACCTTGGGAAGGAAGGTGTCATCTGGCCTTAGTATTACTCGATCTGGCAGGAACAGAGTAAAAGGTTTAGAGGCCCTCAGCGCTCTAATTTCAACTACCCTCCTAGCTGAGGTAATGGCTACCAGGAAGGTAGCTTTGAGAGTTAGGTGTTTAAATGTCACATTTGTCAAGAGGCTCAAATGGAGGACCTTGTAGGTAATCCAGGACCTTGGCGAGATCCCAGGAGGGGACCCTGGGTCTGATTTTTGGGCATAAGTGAGATACTCCCCTGAAAAAACGGATAATTAGAGGATCTGATGCAAGAGGATTATTAGTGATGGCTGAGATGGCTGATACCTGTGACTTCAAAGTGGCCATGCTGAGTTTCATTTCTAGGCCTGCTTGAAGAAACTCAGTGACTGACTCCACGGACAGGAACATAGGATTCCTATTTGTTGTTTTACACCATTTGCAGAATGTTTCCCAGGTTTTATAGTTATTTTTAGAGGTGGAGGTTTTCCTAGGGTAGTTATTGTAGACTCGGAGAGGCCTCTGTTTTACATGCTGGAGGTCTCAATAACCATGCTGTCAAGTGAAGATGTTCTGGATGTTGAAGGGCCACTGGTCCCTGAAGTAGAAGGTCTCTCATCATCGGAAGCTTGATAGGAGAGGCTAGGCAAAGCTGAAGAGCCCAAGAAAACCATGCCCTTCTTGGCCACCAAGGAAGAATGGCTATCACTTTTGCTCTGTCCTCTCTGATTTTCTTCGGGATCATGGCTATTGGAGGAAACATGTACATCAGTGGAAAAGACCATTTTTTCGAGAAGGCGTCTGTTTTGAATGCCCTGTTGTCTGGGTATGGAGAGCAGAATCTCTCCAGCTGGGTGTTGTATCTGGTGGCCATCAGGTCTATGCATGGGGATCCCCAGGTCTGGGTGATCTGATTGAAGATCTGTGGATTTAGTTTCCATTCTCCCTGAAGTAGTATATTCCTGCTGATGAAGTCTGCCTGTTGGTTACACCAGGAATATGGGACGAGCTTAAATCAGACAGGTGATTCTCCGCCCAAGATAAAGATTTTCCGTGCTATTTCCCACAACTTGGGGCTCCGAGTCCCCCCCTCTGTTGTTGATATACGCTACGGTCGTTGAGTTGTCTGATCAGATGAGGATTGCTTTGCCTTCTATGAATGGCTGGAAATGACTGGAAGTATGCAGGACAGCCATCAATTCCCTTTGGTTTTGGGATGCTGGTGGGTTTGACTGACTCCAGGACCCCTGGGCTATTTTGTCTTGGTAAGTGGCTCCCCAACCCAAGGGGCTGGCATCTGTCGTGATAGTCTCCCACTGAGGTGCGATCAGATGGATTGGTCAGAAATGGTCGGCTGTAGTCCACCATTTTAGAGCTGTCCTGACAGAAGATTGAAGGCAAATCAGCTGGTTTGGGTTCCCCTGAGGGGCAAACTGTGCTAGGAAGGTCATCTGAAGAGGTCTGATATGAGTCATAGCCCATTTCACTGCATCTAGAGTTGCCGTAAGTTTCCCTATGATATACTGGCACATCCACGCTGTTGACGCCGGGAGTGCCACAAACTTCATTATTTCCCTGATGAGATCTTCCCTCTTGGTTTGCGGAAGGGACACTGTCATGTTCCGGGTGTCTATGATGTTCCCCAAAAAGACAATATTCTGGGATGGGTGAAGGCAAGACTTTTTCAGGTTCGGGATCCAACCTAGTTTCCTCAGACACTGAAGTGTCATTAGAATATGAGCGTTGAGGGTTTGATGATTTTTTGCCTTGATCAACATATAGTCCAGGTAAGAAAATATCTGGATACCCTGAAGCCTGAGATGGGCAACCATGGGGCTGAGGACTTTGGCGAAAACCCTAGGAGCCGTGGCCAGGCCAAAAGGGAGGGTTTTGAATTGGAAGTGAGAGTTCCAAACACAGAATCTGAGGTATTTCCTGTGGCTCTCGTGGATGAGAATATGGAGATAGGCATCCTGAATGTCCACCTTCGACATCCATTCTCCCTGAGATAGTTGAACCATGACGGATTTCAGGGTCTCCATCTTGAACTTCTTTACCTGTAAGAATTGATTGAGGAATTTTAAGTTCAGTATTGGACGGAATTCTCCGGATGTCTTTCTCTTTAGAAATAAAGGGAGTAAATCCCCTTGTTTATCTCCAAAGCAGGGACTTGTTCTATGATGTCTTTTTCCATCAGTGAAGACAAGACCGACCGGAGGCTGTCTTGGACCTGGCGAGGTTTGGGAGTGGTGGAACAAAGGAACCTTGATCTATAATTCGAAGGACCCAAGAGTCGGTAGTAATTCGAGCCCAAGCCCTGTGGAAGAGGGATAGCCTGCCCCCTACCTTTGACAGGTGGGCTCCTTGACCTTCATAATTGGCGTGATCTGGGTTTAGCACCTCTTCCTCGAAAGGACTGGCCTGCGTTAGGGTTCCATGTCCCTCTTTGGGCGAATGGTCTTCCCAGTCGGTATTGCCTCGCATCCCTTAGGTTGGCAGAGGATGATGGAAATAATTTCTTTGTTGTCTGGCGGAAGGGAGACTCCGTTTGGCGGAGTTTTTCTCAATCAATTCCTCCAGTTTGCTTCCAAAAAGCACATTGCCCTCAAATGGGATGGATGCAAGCCCGTTTCGATTGGGCATCCGCTTTCCATTTTTGGAGCCAGATCGCCCTCCTGGCTACGACAGACGCTCCCATGGATTTGGCAGTGAGTCTGATTGAATCTATTGAAGCTTCTGATATGAATTCGTTAGATAATTTAATATCTTTCATCATGGTAGCGAGGATGTCTCTGGGAACTCCATTTTTGATACCTTCTTCCAACTCTTGGAGCCAGATCTTGTTGGCTCTAGCCAAGCTGGTGATAGCTATAGATGGTCTGAGGGCCACCCCCCCCAATAAATAGATCTTCTTTAAAGAAGACTCTTCTCTTTTGTCCATCGGATCTCTGAGGGAAGCTGATTCCTCAGAGACTAGAGATGATTGTTTGGATGCTTTTACAATGGGTGTATCTACCTTGGGAATGCCGTCCCATAGCGCAGAGTCATTAGGAGGCAATGGGTAAGTATTCCCGAAGTTCTGGGACATGGAGAATCTTCTGTCCGGTAGTTCCCATTGTTTAAGAATGATGTCCTGAATATGCTCATGAACAAAGAATGAGGTGAAGTTGTCTCTTTTGCTGGCAAACATTAAGTCAGGTGTGCTTGGCGTAGATGGCTCCGTGATCTTTAGGGACTTTCGCATTCTTTTAATAAGTTGACCCAAAGCCTCATGAGTGAGGGAGGGCTCAGGAAGGATGTCAGGGGGAGGCGAGATCTGTGGTTTCCCCTGGTTCTAATTGTTCTATTGCTGGAAGATTAGGAGAGAGGGGGGCCGACATGGAAGCAGAGGGCCCTTGACCCTGTTCCTGAAGGGCCTTGATGAATCATGGCCGATACTTGAGCCAACATGGATACGGAGAAAGACTGCAGTGAACTATCAATTAGCTGTTTGACTGAAGACAGAATTTGTTCTGATCCTTGATCAGATTTTGATGCCATACAGGTGGAGCATAGTTTGTATCCTCTGATGGCTGGATTATTGCAGGTAGCACATTCTCGGTCTCTGGATGATCTGAAAACACAAAAAATTCTGGGTCATAAGTGACACAAAATATATAGTGCGCTCTCTCTTTAAGAATCCTGCTCAACCCCTGGAGTCCGATCTGTCTCTTTTGCTTGAAGACATGATGAGGTAAATACTGTGAAAACATATGGAAGATTGGTAATTGCACAAGAGTTTGGAGCACAGAGGGATGTTGAAATCCCCAGAGGGGAAAGTACTTACAGAAAGCAGGCAGAACCCCTGCATACACAGCACTGATCTCAGTATCTGGCAGACGTCCGGTAGACCTGCAGAGTAAACCACATGTCCAGTGTGAAAACACAGACTGGGACGCTTTTCCGCCCCGATTTAAAGTTCCCGCTATTTCCGGGTCTATGACGCGGAACGTAGCGTGCGTATACACGATGACGTCATGTCTCGCGAGAATCCCGGAACTATCATGGCGGTGCCTCTTACCCTTACACGAGCGTGAGGTAAGGGCTTCACAGCAGAAGAGAAGCTGAGACCACTTGTGGCAATGAAGGGGGGAGCTGTAGAGTTGATAATGCCTGTTGAGGGAGCCTTTTTATTAGCTTGGTGAGGAGCCTGTGTGCGTGACATCACGGGGGATTAACCCGTTAGTGTTCACTGCCGTGCAGGACCAGGGAAATCCTAATCTAGTGTTGTCAAACCATGTCACTGCAGATGTTTAGCATCTATAACTACGGGAATGCTGGGAGTTGTAGTTTCCAAAGCACCTGTATAGTATGGTCACTCCCTAGTGTATACACGTTAATCGGTATAGACATAGTATGGTCACTCCCTAGCGTATACACATAAATCGGTATAGTATGGTCACTCCCTAGTGTATACACGTTAATCGGTATAGTATGGTCACTCCCTAGTGTATACACGTTAATCGGTATAATATGGTCACTCCCTAGTGTATACACGTTAATCAGTATAGTATGGAACTGATACATGGGGTCTTAAAGGCTTCTTGGACTTTCAGAGAGTATACAGTCCTCTGAACTCTATCCAAGTGTGGGTGCTTACTCCTCAAAATCCAGCCCTTGGTGGACAAACTACATCTGAAGCAAGCAAAGTAGAGGGTCGCACTTCAATAGATAATATGAGGAAGGGGCACGTTCCCCCCCCCCCCCCCCAGCATGTTAATCGCACCCACAAACTCCTACAGCCTCACTAATAAACTTCTCTATACTCTATCTATGGTCTCCAAATGGAAGGCGTCGTTGCCTCTAAAACAATCAGTTTCCCTCCGACTTTCGTACTTACAGTCACTGCAATGCAGGGCGGTGTCATTCCCTTAACCCTATGTGCGCTCGTACCGCTTTGAATGATGGATCCTAGCTGGCCCAGGGACCGGAAGTGATATCACGCGAGCCTACAATGGGCGGGGTTAGGCAAGATTGTGAGATTTCGGTAGATGGAGCTAGAACAAAGATGGTGGTGCCCAAGGTAGTGCGACGTGACATGTCTCAAAAATAAAATGTTGGTATTTCGGAACTACAGGGAGAGGCAGTAGGTGACAGACATCCCACCCTGCCCATTTCAGGGTATACGCCCATGTATAACCACGCCCCCAGCCTTGAAACCACAGCAACAAGAAACTGCAACATGATACACATGCTGCTGGGTCACTAACCAAATATAAATGACAGATATGACCTCCTGGAATCTTGCTGAGTCTCTCTCTGCCAGGAAGTGGTTTGTCATGTGGGCCAAGAGGAATCAATCTATCAAGCTAAACGAACACAACACATGGCTGCAGTCTGTGCAGTGCTGCCAGCAGGGGGCAGTGTTGGGGACTTGTCTCAATTAGACTTTACTTGCAGTGAAGCAGGAGATTGTGACTGGGTGGCATTGGTGTGGACATTGCGCTAATCTGCCAGGTTACACTTTTGCTTGGCAAAGCTTAAGGCATAAGCCTGATCCTTGCTGCATGGCTGCCTAGGACAAATTATTATAGGGCCTTTGGTCAAGGCCAGATTTACACCTCAGGAACATGTAGGCACAAAAGGCCTGGTACCCTTAGCCCCATTAATAAACACAAACTGCACCCCCATTTTCTCTTTTTTAGCAAGAAAATAGACTTTCTCTATCAGCCTCAGGGGGACCTAGGGTTAAAGGGGAAGTTCAGTGCAAATACATATGCTTTTCAGAGAAAAGAGCAGTATTTTCTCATCCCAATGACCTTAATATGCCAATTCAGCATTTTGTCCGTGTATAAATAACTGCAACCGAAATACTGACTTCCTGTTTGCAGGACCCCTAGTAGAGACCATTATGGTATTGCCCTTGACCTAGCGCCTGGGTTGATTCAGTTGCTCAGTAGAGATCTGAGCATGTTTGACCCATCCAACAGCCAATCAGTAGAAATAACTGTTAAGAACATTCCAAGGAAGTGATGCATCCTGGGGAGAAGAAGGACCGTTAGAACTTGAAATGTCAGCTCACTAATGTCAACAGCAGGGAAAAGCAAAGGGTATGAAATCAACTGATTTTTCAAAATGGGAGAGAATATGTAGAATAACTAAGAAGGCATTACACAAACTAACAATTTAACAATCCTGTCTGTCATCTTTCAAAGATCTTTCAGGTGTGTACCTAGCTTTAGAGCTTACAATCTACTTAGGTGGGTAACATACAGATACATAGGAAAGGGTAGAAGTGCTAAAGTAATAACTGGTGCAGTGTCAACAGTCCTATGTTGTGCTGTGCTCGGAGAGATAGGATGAGAGATTAGATTTAAACTTGTTTATTGAGGTTTCTTGACGTAGAGAGGGGAATAGAATTCCAGAGGATGGGAGCCAAAAGAGACATTGATGTGCAATGTCCCTTCAAGACATGTTGATATGTTTACAACATAATGGTCATATGTTGTTTAGGTGTGAACATGTGGCCATTATTGGTGTGTAAAAATAATTGCATCTCTGCTAATCTTTGAAAGATGATCATTTCTGAAAGATCCCTACCATTCTCCCTGTGCATATGCTAGGGAGAACACTCAGGACTGTGTGTTCACCTTGGCCGCAACAGATTCCTCTATAGGAAGTCTGATGCAGCCAAGGAAAACACACAGTCAGAAGTATTCTGCCTATATGATGTGCAGAGCGTGAAAGCATGTGACCATGTGTATGCAGATTCTGTATGTATGTAATCCAAAATGTTTAATGGGATGTAATGTCTAAGTTAAAAAAAATTATTGAAATAGTTTTTTTAAAAAAGAGGCAAATGATTGACGCAACATCGCAGCTCAATAAAAGTTAATTTTTTTGTACAGAATTCGTGATCTTTATACATCTTATTAGTTGCATGTATATATAAATTATTGTATATATACAATACAGTGTTGTATAGTAATAATTATATTCTATATATATTATCTATCTATTTATGTTATATAATTAAAAGTTCAAAACCAAAAAAATTGGCCACAAGAGAGCTTATTAGGTGGTAGACTCTTTTTATTCAAAACCGTCTGCTGTCTACCACAGAATACTCATTTGAAACAAAGGAAAAAACATTGAATTCCCCCTACAGTATTCACTAGTAATCCCTTTTTTAAAAAAAAAAGTGTGAATAACATCCTGCTGTCCTGCTCTCCCGATGACGCGCCCGATAGGCGTGTGGTCGGGAGACAGGGGCAACGCGGCTGTCAGTTCAGAAGGACCTGCGAGTGGAGCGTCAGGTAAGGTAAGTGCCGCTGTGTCCCCTGAGAATAAGCGTTCTCACCTCCCTGTGAATAATAGAAACGATTGGCAAACACTTCGTTTTTAGGTTTACAGTTCCTTTAAAGGGCATCTATACTGATACTGGTAATTCTTCCCAACCACCACTGTACCATTCAATTGTTAATCAAGTAATCAAAAACTTTTCTGCTGTAAACGGTTTTGTTGTAACTGGAATGATGACAGCATTTTGACAGTTGGTTTGTGCTGTGTGCAGTTTTGACAGTTGGTTTGCTTGATTTCACAGAAAGTCCCTTTAATATTCAGAAAACCCCTATCATCTAATATTTGCTTTATTGTAGTATATGGTAGATGGGACAGTTAGTATAATAGAAACTACCACTACAGGAATGGGGAGCTACCATGGCACAGAATTGACATTATTTAGTTTTACTACAGATGGGACAGAGCTGTGAGAAAATAAAATGTTTAAATAGTCTCTTACCATCCTCAGCTTGTCTCTCTAGGCGTCTCTTGCAGGGTTGTCTCTCCATGGCTTTCTGCAATCACTCTCCTTCTCTCCTCAGTAGGGTTGTTATTCTTTGTCAGCTTCTTCTAAGTCTAGGTGTTATTTACCGGCTTTTTCTTTATCAGTCGAGGTGTTATTTGCCGACTTTTTCTTTATCAGCTGAGGTGTTATTTGCCGGCTTTTTCTTTATCAGTCGATGTGTTATTTGGCGGCTTTTTCTTTATCAGTCGAGGTGTTATTTGCTGGCTTTTTCTTTATCAGTCAAGGTGTTATTTGCCGGCTTTTTCTTTATCACTCGAGGTGTTATTTGCCGGCTTTTTCTTCTCAGCCGAGGTGTTTTTTGTCTGCTTTTTCTTCTCAGCCGAGGTGTTATTTGTTGGCTTCTTCTTCTCAGCCGAGGTGTTATTTGTCGGCTTCTTCTCAGCCAAGGCGTTTTTCTTTGTCGTCTTCTTCTTTTTGTCTTCTTTAATAGCTTTCCAGTAAGATAAACTCACCAAATCGCAAAATCTCTCAAGAGCAAAATTGAGCACTCCACCACCAAAAATCACCAAACTCAACTGCCAAGATGACAGTTGGTCATGGTTACATGACCAGTTTCTGAAACAGCAGATCATGTGATCTGGTCTCCAATGCTTGTGCATAAAACCATTACTGGAAATATCCCTTTCCCTTTCCTTTGTTTTAAAGAAGAGTTTAATAGAAGGTGCAAATGTGCCCATAAATTTTAATTAACCAATCAGATCTTTTCTACTAGTTAGAAAACATCTAATAATGTGTAATTAGTTGCTGCAGATTAACAGCACAGGCAAAATGTTGCACCTCTTAGGTCATGGCCCCACTGATCGCACCTCCTACCATATATAAAATTGTAATACAATTTTGGAGGGGAAGGATGAGCTCCCGACTTTTAGTAAAATTTTGGCGAATGACAATGCATGCGATGTGCATCAAAATCAAATTGCAAGGGATTGCAGCACAGCAGAGGTAGTGGGACATGGGTGTCCATACAAAGCACAAAGCAAATGTGATCCGAGAGATCAGGGCCGCATCTGTAATGAGGCTCACTGAGTCATGTGACTCAGGCGGCATCCTGCCAAAGGCGGAAAATTAGAGCCCCCCTCAAAATTTTTCATTTGTACATAACCGCTCGCTAGCGGTTAAGGCAAGTGCCGCGCATGCGCGACCGGCGCAAGAAGGCCTGCTTATCTTTGTGGGGAGGGAGAAGGAAGTGCACCTGGGAGTGACACTGCTGGCGGTGCGACCATGCGACGCGAGCCGCGAGGCTATGGACTGGTGACTGTGGCTGATGATAGGCTGCGGCACTGGTCTGGCAAGTTGCAGCGCGCTCCCGACCCGGCGTCAAGTAACATTGAGGACTCACAGTTACAGCCTGGTCATCATGAGGTCATTCCGGAGTCCGGACTTTCCTGTGCTGTGTGGAGGGAGTTCGGAGTGGCCAGCAGGCCAGCACTGCACTGTCTGTCACTGTGATGTCACTGTGAGAAGATCAGAAGATCAGACAGTGCACGGTTCGACAGAAGGCGAAGCCAAGTTGGAGCAGACCGGGCAGTCGCACACACCACCACAGACATGAGTTAGCTGTCTTCTGCCTGCAAGGCTGCAACTGTAAGTAATGTGACTGTCTCTCATCTGTATAAAATAAATAAATAACTATATATATGTGCACATCACAGACAGCCAGGACAGGTCCTAAGCTTGGGGGGGTGGTGATGGGGGGGGGGGTCTTCCCTCCCTGGGGACTGGCCTGGGTCCACTGTATAACAGTCTGTGACTGTCTAGATGTGTGTCACACAGCTCAAAGCAGGACATCCAGCCTGGGGGGGGGAGGGGGGGACTAGGGTTAGGGGGCTGACAGTCAGTCGCTGACTGGATTCAGTGGCCTCAGCCCAGCCCTCATGGCCTGAATGAACCTACCTGCTGGATTCTTTATCATGGGGGGGGACTGGATTCATTGGCTAACCCTGTCTCTGTTGACTGGGGTCTTGTCATGGGGGGGGGGCTGGCCTGGCTAGATTAAGTGGCCTGTAAGCAACTGTAAAATGTTAGCCACGCCCACCGACAAAGCCACGCCCACCGACACAGCCACGCCCACTTTAATTTGGCGGCGGCGCGCTGCGCGCGCTGCAATACGATCGAAGGCGGCATTCTAAAATTTGCCTCAGGCAGCAAAAACCCTAGAAGTGCCCCTGCGAAAGATTGCATTGCACAGATTTTGGACATAGTGGGGCCTAGCCCTAATTAAATAAGCCCCTTTATGTTCTGCATCAACTAAGCAAACACTATAAACAACACAAAGGCACAGTGGTCAGATATTGCTAGCAGTAACATCAAATTAAACCAGAAAAGGAAAGTTTAAGTATAAAGTTTGAATGTGGCTTGAAAGGCTACATTTTGGAAGGGAATGTTTGTCTGTGCTGCAAATTTTAAAACTCAATAATGACAATGATGAGGACATCGTTGTTTCTTTACTATAGTTACCCTTTAAGTATGGCTGCCACCGGAAGGGTATGTTAGTAGGTGCGTGTACCTTTTTCGGGTTGAGGGGATCAACAGTTTTGATGGATCAACAGATTTGTCTATAGTTATCATTTAAGTATGGCTGCCACATGAATAAATGGGTAGGTCAGTTGGTGTGTCAGTTTGGGGGGTAAAAAACAACTTTTTTGATGATTGGTCAATTTTTTTTTATTTTTTAATATAGTTACCCTTTAAATATGTTTGCCACGTAATTGAAAAGGTAGGTCAGTTGGTGTGTGTCTACCTGTGTCAGGGTGGGAAGTAGGTGTTTTTATGTTTATGAAAACTTTTTTCATAATTGAACAAAATTTGTTTTTTGACTATAGTTACCCTTTAAGTTTGTCTGCTATGGGAATGGAAGGGTAGTTTAGTAGGTATGTGTACTATTCCCAATACATATCTAAATATATACTATTACCAATAGATATCTAAATATACAAATACTATTACAAAAAGATATCTATTGTGTCCAGAATACTGCACTTTTATAAACACGCCCCTTGAAAGGCTTTGCCCAGAATGCACAACACAAACCCAGCAAAGATGCACCAATCAAAAAGCGTGTGCATTTTCCTGTGCGTTTCTTTTCTCTGTATAATTAAAATTAAACAGGAAAAAAAAAGGCACCTAGGAAAAAAAAAAGGAATAAGGTAAATTAGACATACAGCTTCCATTTAAACTTCATTGTTATTTTGAGTGTACTTATCCTTTAAACAATTAACATATTAGGTCAGTCTACATATAATTTTTAAAGTACGTACAATAGGTTGAGAGCACATTTTCATAAAAGTTGTTTTTTTACCCAACAAACTAATGCAGCAACATATCTTTTCTGATTATTGATTAATCCTATTATATATATGAGCTGCATATTTACTATAAAACCACATAGACACAAAGGCATGTTTATATATCATTATCATATTGATTCTATTTACAACCTTCTTTATACAAAAAGTAGGTTTTTTGCTTTGGGTTCCTATATGATTTTTTTGCTGCTAGTATCACAAACTGGATAAATAGTTTACCATGATGATTAAGTTTATCGCTTTCAAATCCTAAGAAGGCATTTTGGGGATTTTTATTAATACTGTATAATAGTGTTTCTAATATTAAAGAGAAAATATCTGTCCAGTCCTGTTGTGTGATTGGTCATTGCCACCAGATCTCCTCCCTGTTGACTTTCTCTGAAACATAATGGGACATAAAGTGATAGGTACATTTTTTCTAACATTGTAGGTACTCTATATGTTCTGTGCAGCACTTTGAGAGCTAAGTTCTTTTTTTTTTTTTAATCTTAAAGTATATGTGTACTGAAAAAATGACTTTGGATCATCTTAATCTATAAATAAATATGTGTAAGTAGCACTTACTCTGAGGTGTGTGTGTTGCTACATGCCTTCAATACAATACTTTTTTTGCGCAGGCTCTGACCACTGACCTGACTATTTCCCCCCATACCAACTGTCAATACTGCATACATTATACAGTACACCAACTGTCAAACCATTCCAGCTACAGCAAAACTGCTTACAGAAATATTTTTTTTTAAATTCGTTTTATTTGTATTCACCAACATTGTAAAATTACATTTTGACATTTATATTATTTATAATGGTAACATCTTAAATTCAAGGTATCAGAGGGTTTATAGCACTATATATTATATTCTGTTACATGTGTGCTTCGAGCTTAACCTTAGTTTACAAATGTTTGTTGGTGATTTGATAACTGTATTTTAAATAAACATATCAACTTATATCAACATTCAACAGTTGTCTCTGTGTATTATTAATATATATATATATATCATTGTACCTTTGTCGGTTTGTCTGCCATCCCCCGTCCTCCAGCCGCACCTTGCGTTTCTATTTAAAGTACGGTGAGTGTAGATAAGGTCCAGGTCCAGGTTCCCCAGATTATTCTAAATTTGTCTGGGCAATTCCTATGCTTATAGAGGATTTGCAAAAGGGGTAGATCTCCGTTTATTAATTTGATCCAGGTCTTCACCTTTGGGCATTTGTGTGACATCCATCTCAGAGTGATTGTTTTACGAGAGTAAAATAGGGCTGCTTGTGAGAACATTAGTTTGTGACTAGACCATACAGTATTTCTTGTTGCATTATTCCGAATATACATAGTTCTAGTGAGTTTTGTAAAGGATGGGGTGAGAGTTGAGTCAGGAACTGGATCACTTGTTTCCAAAATTTGGAAACTTTGGGGCAGCTCCATAGGAGATGTATAAAATCTGTATTTGGTCTGTGGCATTTAGGGCATTCTGACAGATTGGGGGGTTTAAAGTGTTTCAGTTGCTTGGGTGAGCAATAGGCTTGGTGGATTTGTTATGTTCAATGTATTCTTTCTATGCTTGTGTTAGTTTCTCAGCTAGTTCTTCCTCATTTTCCCTAGTCGTATGCTTAATATATGATATAGTAGAATGTAGTTTGCCTCTCAGGTATGTTTGAGGGCGTCCCAGCTCAGATTGGTGTTATTGTTGACATATTCAGGTGTATGAACGCCTCTATTTGTTCATGTAGTTGATCCGGCTGTGGAAATTGGGTTAACCAAAATGGGTAAAACTTCCACTGTCGGATTGCCGTAAGGAGGTTTGGGAACTTAATATACATGAGTATTGGTGAATGGTCTGATATTCCTCGGTGTAGGTATTTAATCTGAGTTATCCAGGGGGCTATGTTTCTAGATAGGAAGATGAGATCTATGTATGAAAGTGTATCGTGTGTTGGGGAATGGCAGGAGAACTCCATGGTGTTAGGGAATCTCTATCTCCAGATATCTACCCAGTCCCAGGATTCTATAAGTGATCCTAGTGGTGTTTTGGATGTGGATCTGGTGGGTCGGGCATTTGGATTTCCATGATTCATTTTGCCTTTGTGGCACATAGTGTTATTAAAGTCTCCCATACATATGATGTGTGCTTCGGGGGATTGTGTTATGAGGGGTGTAATTAGTCCCGTGTAAGTCCTGTGCCTGGTGGGTTGTAAATACCTAGGAGTATCGTTAGATGGGTTTCTATCTTAGCTGCTATAAATACATATCTACCATATGGGTCTGTCTTGACATTTAGTATTTGATATCTTAGTGACTTCCGGACAGCAGACACTATGCGCCGACCATCCAACCCATGGTTTTTTTATCAGTCTAGTGGTGGTGTGCAGTAGGTGTGTCTCTTGTAGACAAATTATGTCTGAGGTATAATTATTAATATGGGTGAAGAAATGGATATGTTTGTTTGGTGAGCCGAGCCGAGTGCGGTTCTCTGGCTTATCCAGAGCACTTATAGACATTAAGATTTAGTGCCGCCCTAATGGCGGGGGGGAGGGGCTGAGTAGTTATAAGAATGTCAACAGACGTTTGGGGAGGGGGTCTCCCAATCTTGCTTTGAGTTGATTCTCATTTTGGGTTTGAATCAATGAGGATGTTGATATACCGTGTCTGGACATATCTCTGTAGTCTAAATATGGAGATCTCAGGTCTAGGGGGAAGGGTATGCTTATGTGTTTGGTATTTGGAAAGGGGGTCTTACTGGGGTATAAATGACCTAGTTAGATGTTCATCATCATAGTTTAGAAGTAATTGTCATATAGTCTAGAAAGGTACACATTTATGATTGCAGTATTTGTATTTGGATCAGGGGTAGTGATAGGTCTAATAGTGAGGAAGATAGCAAGAGGAGTCAGTTGAGTAGAGATAAGAAGAGAAGTGGTGTGGGGTTCCATTATCTGTTGTTTATTCAACCTTGGGTTTAGGTTATATGCATTTATAATACAGCAGGGGCATATAATAGTTGTATGTCGTAGTTATTTACACATATTTCCTATACCTTTCTTAGATATTTTGCAGGCATAATTTGAATGTTTCCCCCCCCCGCTCCTTCCTCTCCAACCTCCCAGTTTGTTTAATGAGTGGGAGCAGAAGGCGGAAATGGGATGAGGCATGGTTTCAAGGTAATACATATATTTTTTTACCAATTGTGTTATTTACCCATGGTTTGGATTATGCGGCGTTATAGTATAGCAGATATGGGTATCATAAATATTGACATGTATTTATAGTTATTATGGCTTACAGAAATGTTGAAATGAAAGATTTTTCAGATTGGATATCTAAAGAAATAGGTGGCAGATCAACAAAAAAACGATACAGTGATAGTTGGGATGAATTATAATTTCCACTAATGGGCAATTTAAAAAAAACAGATTTTCCAGTGTACATACCCTTTAAAGGATACCCATGTGCTCTCTGAAATGCTCAATTGGTAAACAATTGTGTAACCTAGGACAATTTAAAGCAGTCTGTCTGCATAGTCAAGCTTCTCTATTCCCTTATTAAAAGTGAACTGTGGTGTTCATAAAAGTGTCCCCAATGCAATAATGATTGAAAAAAGCTCATACAAGCCTAGGATGATGTCCCTAGCTGCTGTTTATCCAAGGTTATGGGCATGCAAATTTTACTTTTTTGGTTTTCACTGTAGGATTAGAACAGACATGTCTCATAAGCCCCACCCTTTTATATATCTAATTAAGAACTCCATACACAGGGTAATTTTTTCGACAGATTGACATATTTGATTTAAACAGTCAAAAAATTGTTAGTCAGTTTGCAAATTTTATTATAAAAACAATCAGGCCAGGCTGATAATTGTCCATATAATCCATCTTTTAAGGTGCCCAACATCTATAAGATTTTACTTACCCGACCGAGCGCTCACGCGATGTTCATCGATGCTGCCGGAACCGCTTCTCCCGATCTTACATTCGACCGACATGCGATCGCAAAATCCCATTCATTTGCGATCGCATGTCGGTCGAATGTAAGATCGGGAGAAGCGTTCCGGCAGATCGAAGGAACATCGCGTGAGCGCTCGGTCGGGTAAGTAAAATCTATAGATGTATGGGCACCTTTAGTCCCAATTCTCTGCAGATTTCAAGAATCGACAATGCAACTGAGGAAGATCGACCACGCAAGGTGGTAGACTTTACGAATTCTTCTGATCAAATTTTTGCACAGGGTTTAACCATTGAAAATTTGATTTTGTATGTCTGGCTTTATATGCCTGCACTTTTTATCTTTGCTTTTCTATGCTTATGTACACCTTAAAGGGTATGTCCATCAAAAAATTAACTTTCTTACTAACTGTTTTACTGAAGAACAGGAGGTAAATGCACTATTTCTTACCTCCCGTTCTTCAGTGAATCTTGCGGAGAGCAGGAGAACTTAAACCGGGATCGTTCCAGCGCTGACAGAGCTGCAGGCAAAATCCCCGACGCCTCCGACACATCTCCAGTCCTTTGCACTGTGCACGCATGCACACACTGTGCTAAGGAGAGTGGAAGTGTTGGAGGCGTCTGGGATTTTGGCTGCGGCTCTGTCAGCGCTGGAACGATCCCGGTAACTTTTCCTGCTGTCCTGCAAGACTCACTGTAGAACGGGAGGTAAGATATAGTGCATTTACCTCCTGTTCTTCGGTAAAACAGTTAGAAAGAAAGAAAATATTTTGATGGACATACCCTTTAAGGAGAGACAGATTTTCCTTTCAGGCTTGTTGCTAGCTTTAAAAACTATCAAAAACAATTTAGGGGCAGGGCCGATTCAACTGATTATGGGGCATCTTATCTCTGTCCCAGTAGTAGGTGCAAATGAGCATGGTCAAGTCAGTGGTGAGGGGCCAAAGCTATGGGGCTAATGATGTCAGAGCTCACAGTGTAAGTAGAAAGCACCACCCCTTATTTTGGGTACACATGTGGCAATCCATAAAAGACAGCACGATCAGCTGAAATTTATCAACGTGTGAAGGCTCATATTACATTGGTCGTTCATACCGCCATACTTTGACCCAAATTATTATTATTATTGACCCAAAATATTGATCAGTCAATTTAAAATATCAGCTCATATGTATCCAACAATGTTGTGCTTGGATAGGTTGCAGCTTGGTAGTAATTTTCAAGGTAGAATGTGCTCTTTTTAATAGAGTGCACAAATGATCGTAGTGAAATTTTGTACACGGTCAGTTCTTGGGCAACTGGCGATATTTTGGCCTGTGATCCATTTGTCGGTTTGAAAAATCGGCCTGTTTGTACCTAAACTTTATACATACTGACAGAGATGATGAGAGATCCCAAGTAAAAAAGGAAGGTTAATGTGTAAAGGTCAGTACAAATATGCAATTGCAGAGCCCGACCCACAATGTACAATGGTGAACAGTTTGGCCAACTATAGGTAAGGGTAAGTGCATGGGTGCTTCGGTCGGCTGAAATGGCCATTCGTTTAGGCCATGTTGATGAGCTGCCGGGTTGGATCATCAACGATACCCAACCAAACACCCATATACTTAACGATACTCTGCCAAAATAGCTATTTGTACATCATATGGAGCAGATTGAGCCCCGCGATTGCACCTGTGTACAAAGATTTACAGTGTAAGATTAGGATATTGATATTAGCAGTCATTGTGCAGTGAGATGGCTCCAGATTAATAGCACAGGTATATTAAAGGGCATGTCCACCCTTTGAAGATTAATGCGGTTGGGGCTGGGGGAGCAAGCCCTACCACATATTAAAAGGCTTTAATGCTAGGGGGAGGGAGACCAAAACGGGAGGGAGAGGGAGGGCTGCTCAGAGCATGCCACAAACCTCTCAGAGGCGGAAACAATTTCCCCCTCTGCTAGGCTTCTGGTGGCCAGTTTTCTGGACTTTGGAGGGACATTACAGGAGAACCATTTGGATCTGGGATGTAAGGTAATGATTTTTCTACACTACACAGTGGGGCCAGTAGTGGGTTAAATTATAATTTTGGGGGTGGACATGCCCTTTAAATAAGCCTCCACATGCTTTATCGCAGGAATGGATCGCCAACCTGAATTCTGAAAACATAATGATGCAAAATAGGGGCATATTAAAGCTTCTTTTCACTTCCTGAGTGGCCACTTGGTAACTCCTTTTAGCGAAAACCTACTTGTTTTGCTGGTGGCAAAATGTTTTGAACTTTTAAGAAAAAGTCTGTTTGTGAAATTAGCTTTATACTTGGTAGTAGCAGTGGATCTGGTTTCAACTGATCTGGATCAGTTTTCTTGGTTTTTAATTAAGTACGGTTTATAAACTATAAACTATTATAATGGTACTAGAAGAGTACCCGGTGTTGAAAAATCGCATCGTACCCGAAAAGCCAGTTTTCGGTGCGTTGCAGCGATTTCAAAAGAAGCGCGATACTATGGCCTAGCCCTATGACGTGGTTCTTACACTGTGTGCTCAGCACTTACTGACTGTGCAGCTGAGCCACAGAGATGCTCTAAAGATATGAATGTCTGCCTCTGTGTAGGTTTGTCACTCTATCCACTCTTTCAGATACTCTATAGGGCATCTGATTGACCATTCGTGCTATCCTTCAATGAAATCTGCTCTGTGATTTGCTGGCTTCATAGACTGGTTGCGTATGTCAGGTTAGGTTTTTTAGTTGGGCAATCACTGATTCACCACCAGATGGCAGCACAGATGTGAGTTTGCACCCCCCATCTTTACACACGAATGAAAAGGGGTTAATCAAAAGGTATAAGGGGTGGTTTGTAAAGGTGGGTACACACGTGCCAATAACTCATTGGCCAGGATGAAGGACTGTCAGTCGCGGCAAAAGTAGCCGCATCCAACAGTTCGCCACGTCCATAGAGGACCGCATAATCAACCATGGTTCGGACGTGTTCATTCATTCGATTTGGACGTGAGAACGGTCTATCGTGGCCGAACTAAGAAATTACCCAATATTTTTGCCCAACCAACTGATACACTGAAATGTCAGATTGGATGGCATGTACTCAGCTTAAAAGAAGTAGCCAATGTTTTTTTTTATGGGTCCTGAAACTTGTGTATACTAAGTCTCATCAAAATTGTCCCAGTCGTTCAGAAGTTTTTCTAGTATATACATATACACATTCATTTATACATACACACATTCATACATACATACACACATTCATACATACATACACTCATTCATACAGGCATACACATATACATACACACATACAGGCATACATTCATACATACATACACACATTCGTACATACATTGACATATATATTCATATAATGCTCTCATTATAAAAGTACATGTTTGTGTATATTTTAAAACAAAGATTTTTCAGTGTATGTGGATTTGTATTTTCTGTCCATGGTAGATCGTTGCCTATTTCTGTAGTAATTAATGTAATTCCTTATTTATCGAGTTATTAAGCTGAACATCCCTGCCGTTTGTATGGTTTGTGATTGTTGCCCTTTACAACTCTGTTTCAGGACAAACTCGTGTTGGAACGTGCCAGGTCATTCCTTACATCGTCTACACAGATCTACACGATCTGACCAGAGTATCTCTAAAAGCAGCTGATCTGTCTCTCCCCATAGTAAATCTCTGTCTCTCTCTCCCTCTGTGATCACGCCTGTCTGGGCTGTCCCCTCCCCCTCCTGTCTCTTTCTCTCCACCCTGCAGTCACATCCTGCAGTCTCTGCTTCTCCATCTGCTGTCTTTGGGACTCTCTTCCTGCTGGGATTTAAAGCAATAGCAGATCTCTCTGCACCGGGCCTGGCCGAGCTGTCATTCCTTCCCAGTCCGGACAGTGCCCAAGGGATTTCCACCCAGTCCCCCTCCCTCAACGTCTCTGGATCTTAGGACCTATCTGTCTGTTCTGTGGATCTTCCAAGTTTCGAGGCCTCGATCTGGATTTGCCTAGTACACGATCTCGATCGCCTCTGGGTTCCTGTTCCGTGCAGTCCCTGGATGTCTCTGTTCGCTGTCACAAGGCCTGAAACCGGGGACGGACATACGGGTAAGGAAACAATCTACACATCTCAGCGCCCCCATTTGTTCCTGCGCTATAAATAGCATATTCCAGGGTTGCTGGAGGGTCGCACGATGACTGTCCATTTGACATCAATGGGCCATACACTGTGTGATTCCAGCAGCTATCAGAGTGGTGCAGTTGGACTAGGCCCTGCTGCTCTTGGCGTTATGGGACACAGCACTAGTGTCCATTACTGTATTTCTGTAACTCAGTCATCCCCTCTGTACTAGATCTACTACAAAGTAAATGTTAGTTCCCTATACCTGCAGGCCATCAGTCCTCTATCACTTTATTAGTGTGCTTCCACTATTGTCTGTTTTATGGCCCTCCAGCTATTCTCACATTATATGGTGGGTGATGGGAGTTGTAGTTTAACAAGAACTAGGGAAACTGCAGATTAGTTGTGCCTTCTGGGCTCACACAGTTTCTAATCAACATTGGCCAGATGCCCATGGGCTCTCCCTTTATATTATATGTAACAGCTGCAAACCAATATTTGTGCCTGCTGCCTGTCATTCAGGGCACACTAGGGGCTTTCATGAGCATTAAGTAATGAGTAACGATGCTGTCAGTATTCCCGGTATTTGTGGTATGTCTGGAAGTATCCTGGATGTGTGTGAATGGAACAATGATGTATGTGCAACCGTAAACTAATCAGATTTTCTCCAATTTAATTGTAACTGTATGTTTTAGCTTCCCATAAAGCCTACTGTTATCGTCCCGTTGCGGTACCATTCATACATGTGTATATTTATTACTCTTATTTCACATTCTAGTGCCGTTCAGTAGCACCTACTGTCCGAAATGGATTCTTCAATTTCCGTATACCAGTAATGTCAAACTTGTAACCTAGCCAGATGTTTGAAAACTACAACTCCTGGCATTCACCTGAGCATACCGGAGTTGTAGTTTTCAAACATCTGGAAGGCAGCAAGTTTGTCATCCCTACTGGGTCTACTTACAGCCTATTCTAAAACTCTTTATCAAAAAAAGGTAACATCCCTCCTAGCCTCAATTATCAATGTTAAGGTTGCTCCTGTTCTTGTTTAAGTTGCACCACTTAGAACAGGGGTGTCAAACTCAATCACATAAGGGGCCAAAATCAAAAAGACAAAGTGGTGGACTGAAATTTTTCATTAAGATACATAACAGCAGGTGTGGGATTGAGACTCTCTCACGCTTGGGCCTAGTGGCGTAACAATAGATCTGCCTGCTAAATATCGCGATCATCGTGCATATGTTGGTAAAGGTGCACGCTATCAGCTGTTTAAAAACATGGAATGTAACCGTTAAGATGCTGCATTATACTGCACAAATGTACTGCACATACACATATTGTTATAAAGTAATACACATACACATATCGTTATAAAGTAATACATATACACATATCGCTATAAAGTAATACATATACACATATCGCTATAAAGTAATACACATATCGCTATAAAGTAATACACATATCTCAATAAAGTAATACACATATCGCTATAAAGTAATACTTTATATCGATATGTGTATATGTATTACACATATCGCTATAAATTAATACACATACACATATCGCTATAAAGTAATATACATATCGCTATAAAGTAATACACATACACATATCGGTATAAAGTAATACACATAAACATATCGCTATAAAGTAATACACACAGCGCTATAAAGTAATACACATAGCGCTTAAAGAATACTCATACACATCGCTATAAGTAACACACATAGCGCTATAAGTAAACTCATACACATCGCTATAAAGTAATAACAATAGCGCTATAAAGTTACACATAGCGCTAATAAGTAATACACATAGGGCTATAAAGTAATACACATACACAGCGCTATAAAGTAATACACACAGCGCTATAAAGTAATACACACAGCTCTATAAAGTAATACACATACACATATCGCTATAAAGTAATACACATACACATATCGGTATAAAGTAATACACATAAACATATCGCTATAAAGTAATACACACAGCGCTATAAAGTAATACACATAGCGCTATAAAGTAATACTCATACACATCGCTATAAAGTAACACACATAGCGCTATAAAGTAATACTCATACACATCGCTATAAAGTAATACACATAGCGCTATAAAGTAATACACATAGCGCTATAAAGTAATACACATAGGGCTATAAAGTAATACACATACACAGCGCTATAAAGTAATACACACAGCGCTATAAAGTAATACACACATCGCTATAAAGTACACACATCGCTATAAAGTAATACACATAGCTCTATAAAGTAATACACATACACAACGCTATAAAGTAAAACACACAGCGCTATAAAGTAAAACACACAGCGCTATAAAGTAATACACACAGCGCTATAAAGTAATACACACAGCGCTATAAAGTAATACACACAGCGCTATAAAGTAATACACACAGCGCTATAAGTAATACACCGCAACAGCGCTATAAAGTAATACAATCACATCGCTTTAAGTAATACACATAGCGCTATAAAGTAATACACATACACATCGCTATAAAGTAATACACAGCGCTATAAAGTAATACACAGCGCTATAAAGTAATACACACAGCGCTATAAAGTAATACACACAGCGCTATAAAGTAATACACACAGCGCTATAAAGTAATACACATACACATATCGCTATAAAGTAATACACATACACATATCGCTATAAAGTAATACACATATCGCTATAAAGTAATATAGATTAGATATCGCTATAAAGTAATACACACATCGCTATAAAGTAATACACACATCGCTATAAAGTAATACACACAACGCTATAAAGTAATACACACAGCGCTATAAAGTAATACACACATCGCTATAAAGTAATACACACATCGCTATAAAGTAATACTCATAGCGCTATAAAGTAATACACATACACATCGCTATAAAGTAATACACACAGCGCTATAAAGTAATACAAAAAATAAAATATAATAAATATAAAGTAATACACATACATACCTTTATATAGTTAAGCTTCGTACACAAGTACAATCTTAACGACGAAGAACGTTCCCCAAGCGTGTCCATACGTGCGACAAGTGTATGTTTCAGACGATAATCTCGTGTGTATGCGGTCCCTTACCAAACACATGCACACGTGCCATTATTGCCGGAAACAGCCGTTTGTAGGCTGTTTAAAAAACATACACCATGTCTTTGTTGAGATAAGACTTTTAAAAGTTCGTACACATGTCCGAAATGTAAATTTCATCTAGTTCACACACACACATATATATATATATATATATATATATATATATTGTGTAAAGTCTACAAAATTATTTACCATCTAAAATGTATAATAATGATGTCTATATATATATATATATATATATATATATATATATAATGATTCTCCAGCTAGGCCCCACTACGGCGTGCATGAATCGTGTGAAGCAGCGCAACATCGCATGATTCGTGCATGCATACTTTGAAAAACACTGCCAAAATCCAGGTAAAAAAGCCTAGTGGGGCCTAGCCCAAAATCCTTTTGTTACATTATTGAAAAGACAAAAAGCATAGACTGCAACACTGATATAATAGTATAAAACTAAAACCGTCCATTATTAAAAACATCATTTAGGGACAAGATTAAAAAACAACTAAAACTAGACCTTGTCACAAGAGTCATAACCATCCATAGTGAGTCCAATAATATACTGGGTAAATAAAGTGTATAGATACAGGTCTTGTGGTCCTTAGAGTGTTGAACTAAATTCGTCCTAGTTAGGAATGCGTTTTCGCTTCGGCTCACATACTCGGAGCTTCCTCAGCATGTGATTCCTAGTGAGTAGATTATTGGACTCACAATGGAATTAACTGGTTATGACGCTTGTGACAAGGTGTTTTAGTTGTTTTTAAAGAGCATGTCCACCCCCAAAACTAAAATTTAACCCACTACTGGCCCCACAGTGTAGTTTAAAAAAATCCTTACCTTACATTCCTGGTCCCTATGGTTCCCCTGTAGTCCATGTCCAAAGTCCAGGAAACTGAAGAGTAGTGTCTGTCTTCCTGTCCAAACAGCTCATCCCCCTATGTTGCCTCCGGGAGGGATGGAGAAATGCGCACAGGAGCCCTCCCTCCCTCTCTCCCTCCCTCCCGATCCCCTTCTTGCTTCTTTCCCCCTAGCAATAAATCCTTTATATGTATTGTCAGGCATACCCTCTCACCCCCAACCGCTAAGTTAAAAGTGAGAAAATCGGTTTCAAACAGTACTCACAGCTCGTGGCTGCCAGCGTCTAATCCATTGCTGGCAGCCGCGGCTGTGATTCGCTGACTATCAGCCAATCACAGCCGCGGCTGCCGGTCTGGCCCCCTGCTTGTATTTCCGACAGGCAGGGGAGCAGGACCTGAGTGACGCTGGAACCAGGAGCTGTAAGTACTGTTTGGGGTCGATTTTATAACTTTTAACATAGCGGTTGGGGGTGGGAGGGTATGTCCTATAATATGCATATAGGTTGTTATGAAGGGTGGAGGTGCCCTTTAAGTGTATTTTAATCTTGTTACTAAATGATGTTTCAATAAAGGACGCTTTTAGTTTTATACTATTATATCAGTGTTGCAGTCTAGGCTTTTAGTCTTTTCAATGATGTTTCATTTATCTTTAGACTAGCACCTGAACTACATTAGTAGAACTATATTGTATTACTATTTACAGTGCCCTGATCAAATTTTGTTTTTGCAAAATCCATTTGTTGACCTCCTAAAAGCTTTTCTTTGCCACCCTATAATTTAAGCCTTAGGTCAACACTTTTTGTGCAACAAATCATTTTACGATGTTAATTAAGCAGAGCAATGTCACTTTTATTGTAGGCTTTATAACCGTTTATAATGCTGTACCCAAAATGTTGCACTGCATAATGCCATTGTGTAGCACAAAGCCTTGGTACATTAAGTTAAATGAGTTAACTTTTTAGAACTGCTTCTAGCACATCACCCTGTGTATATTCATGGCTTTCCCTTTGTATATGCATGGCTTAATAACTATGACTATATTTGTTGTGTAGAATATCAGAACCATTCACACTTCCTTAGGAAACAAATAAAAACATTGACATTTAAAAGTACATAGCTTTGTGTGGTCGCACACTGACTGCCCCCTGAATCTCTGTATCTATCCACAGGCTCTTCCACCAGTATGTCAGGTGGTCTGTCTCGTGATTGTGCTCACCAGTGTTGAATGGTATAACTTGCAAATTAAGACTGCAATGGAACAAAGTACCAATATTGGCAGTATTTTTTCTACCATGATAAAGGATCCATATTTTTAATTTCCAATAGCAATATTTATAAATATTGTCCTTGTTGCTTTGGTCCTAACTTATGCAGGACATAAGTACTTTACTTAAAATGTTCCATTAATGTTCGCAGACCACCTGGGCCAGTCCTTTTGCGATTGGCATTTTCCCCATAATGTCAATAACAAATGTGTTGTGTAAACATAAGCAGCTAAAACCATTGATATACTCAACATTAAGGGTGAGGCCACACTGCAACGCACAGGAATCGCGCACAAAATCGCGAGCGTTATCGCACGCGATTGTGTGCGCGATTCTTGCGCGTTTCGTGCTCGCGTTTTGCGCATGCGTTTTCGCCTTTTCACGTTATGGACACGCATGCGTTAACGCATCAAAAATGGTGAACGCATGCGTTACCATAACGCGAACGGACGCGCAATCGCATGCGCATCGGAAATCGCAGGAATTTTTGCGTTCCCGCAATTTCCATTTTAGCGAAAATCGCGGGCGCAAACGCGAGCACGAAACGCGTGCGCAAACGCGCAAAAAACGCGCTAGTGTGGCCTAGCCCTAAGATTGATGTAACAATTAAACATCAAATCAGCGTATTGCCGGGCCATATATGACCAGCATCAGAGGTGTACCTACTGTACAAGAAAACGTTAGCAGGCAGATTCAATAAAAGTTCTTATCGTTTAAAATGTTGCTAATTTTGCCCCAACCAATCAGATCTTATTTAATATTTGAAAGATAACATCTGATTGGTTGTGGCAAAATTAGCACCGTTTTAAACTATAAGAATTTTTATTGAATAACCCTGTATATCCCTATAATCTGCTGTAGCAGAACAACACTTGTAAAAAGCAATGTAACCTTCACCAGTAGAATATTGTGTATTATTGTAAATAATGGGGGTTGTATCATGCTATACACAAAAAGGCATTCCGTATTGTAATATGCTTGTGAAGATTCTCATTCATCCAAGTCATGGGAAATCTGTTGTATTTAGTTAGATCAGCTGGACTTAGGTTTAGTTCTTATTCATAATAACTGGCAGAGCTTGTCTGGATCCCTAATCTTGCATCTAACAGACCATTAGTATTGGTCATTGTGGCCTAAAAATAAAATAAGGCATATAGAAGCATGGTGGCTATAACAATATTGTGGGTACCTGAATGACTGCTTCCAATACAATGGTATAGGTATGTCAGTTAGGTTTGTGTGTGCTTGAATTGACATAAATTCCCAGTCAATCCCATAATCTGTAGACGCAGGGAAAGGTGGTGTACCGTGTTAGCAAGTCAAAATGTTTACAGGGTAACCCTTTTGAAATAAAAAATAACAAAAGTGGTATAAAGGTGATACCTTTATTGGCTAATTAAGATAATCATAGCAAGCTTTCAGAACATTCTAGTTCCCTTTTCTGTATTCAGCTTGAAAAAGGAACTAGAATGTTCTGAAAGCTTGCTATGATTATCTTAGTTAGCCAATAAAGGTATCACCTTTATACCACTTTTGTTATTTTTTATTTCAAAAGGGTTACACACACACACATATATATGATCTCCATCCCCCCCAAACCCTACTTTCGCATTACCAATATTTTCCAAATATGCCCCTGAAGTTCCATACACGACTCGGTCCCTCGCTGCGCTTCTTCAGCTCTGGGGCCTGACAGCCACTCCTGGTTGAGGCTGTCGGTAAAGGTGCAACGTGATGTCACGTCCAATAACCTGACAGCCGCTCCTGTTTTTTTTTCTAGAAACAAGCTTGGACCAGGTGCAGGGGTCGGCGTCTAGGCCACAAGGGGCTAGGTCAGGTAATTCCCTTTAGGGGCATATTTGGAAATTATTGTTAATGCAAAAGTGGGGTTTGGGGGTGGACATCATTTATGGCTAAAGGTTTTTTTTGCCCGGACATTCCCTATACCACAGAAAATTTTGTTAGTTTCGTTCTCCTAAAATTCTTAATGATACTCGGAGAGGCTCACGAGTGTGTTCAGAACAACCGCTTTGGATGGTTAACGCCTAGTGTATGGGCAATCGGTGGAGCCTTGTTGATGACCTGCCGGGTTGGATCATCAATGATGCTGGACTGAATGGGGCCGCTTTGCCCGATCAAGTGCCCATAGTTGGCCAAATCGGCAGTTCGGAATGCACTTGTGCTTCGAGGGTCGGGCCCACACATGTGTACAGAGCTTTAGAGGTTGATGTCATTATTTTGGTTGACCCAGGAGCTAGGTAGCCAATTCACCTCAAAATGAACTCCCTTTGACTATATTTTAAAAGGTATTTGTATTAATATATATATACATGATATAGAAACAGGATACCCAAAATAATTAAGAAATAGTGAAAATATAATTTGCTGCTTTCACCAAACACTAACATCTACTGTTATTGCTGCCCATGCTATTACTATTAATATTGCGTTGGTAAAACTGGAAATAAGTTGAAAAGAAAGATTCTAGAGCAGCAATTTACTGCCTCATAGTGAGACATTATCCAGTAGTCTTCCACAGGCAGTATGTGTTAATGTTCAACAGGATGTTCAATATACTGCTTTGCTTTTACATTATCATCATTCCTTGTCATGCTCTGTGAATCTCTCAGTAGACAGTAAAAGTGTGAGTGTATAATAACAGTTTGATTGTCTGGTTAGGATGAGGGGTTGTCACTCATTGTACATTCTGTTACCTACTTATGGGTATATGTTTGGTCAGTGGTATGTGACTGTTATACTGTGCCGCAGTTTAGTTTTAAACACCATTATGGGGCTGTGATGTGAGCTGCATAATACAACTGTTCTAACAGCATGTTTTTTTCACTGCATTCCTCTATGTTGTGGTATGCCTGTGTGCTATGCCAAAAGGACAGCTGTATGGTTAGTTGTGATAAATCTATCATTATCTTGTGTATGAGAACTGGAAGACTGGTTGAAAAGAGCTCTCAGAATGGAAATTGTTGACTCAAAGTCCACTTTCATTTACATTTTTTAGCACATAAGTCTGCAGACAGAATATTCCATAAAAGCATCAAATGACCCCAGTAGTAACACATTTTGTAATCTAATTGCTACCCTAATATTTCCTTTAGGGGATCAAAATAGGCTTTCTTTTGTATTTATTTCCACAAAAAATGTCTGTATGGGAGGTGGTCGGGGGTTAAATGGAGCCACACTGTTTCTTTCACAAAGACCTTTTCATGTTGTGGGACGATGACATTTTCACATGACGGGATATCCCAGAAAGTACAGACTTCTTTCTTATCTGCACAGTGTCACTGCCTTTTGTTAATGTCGATGATTCCTCTGTGATTTCATTACTGCCAATGTGTTACCCTAATGGCCATTGGCATTTGTCACATGACATTTAAAGCTGCCATAATGAGATCAACTATTGACACATTCTGCTTTTATTCTTGTCAATTTCTAAATTTCCAGAGTACAGACTTCAGCATTAAACCTAAAACAAGGACCCCCACCTCCCTGGATTCTAACATTATTGACTGCTCTATTGCTGTGTGCTGTAGGAAACAAGGAATAAACAGAACAGTGTAGTGGACAAGATTGTAATCTAGTGGAATTTGGGGACATGTGGCAAGGGCAATATAGCAGATATTGGCAATCATGTGACTTTCAGCCAAATAATTATCTAAACTCAGTCACTAACCATCCCTGTTGTTGAGTTGAAGGTTGAATGCTAAATAACAAGTTACGTTGGTTTCTGGGTTGAATGTGGGTCAGGAGGGCAAGGTGGATTACTATATATAAGGTGGCATTGTACTGAAGAGGTTGAACCAGTAATTATAGGTCAGTACTATGAAGGACAAGGACAAGAAGATGAAAGACTTTCCAATTGTTGGGTGTGACTGTCATTGTCCTGACCTGGTTATGGATGTAGCATTTGGTGGAGTATAATTAAAACAGGTCAGTTCTACACTCTAGTAAAGTCTTCCTTTATTTATGGTGCTAGTATGGAAGTCCACAAATTTCCCAGACACACTACAGAAGTTGCAGTCTGCGTATTTCAATCTTCTTTAATTGTGGTAATTTTGATCAGCATTGAAGGCTAAAAAAATCAGTATAGGAAATACAGTTTATCACAGTAATTAAACATCTGTCCAATAGTGGATTACTAACTATCTGGGGAAAACATGAAAATTTGGGGGGGGGATTAAGTTTTGTTGTTATTTCAGACATTCAATGTGTTGGAGTTGCTCTGGTAGATGGATCATGCTGTGTCTGTCACTGAGGAAATGCTATATATGTTGGTATGTCTGCATTTGTTAGGGAAATGAAATGCAATCTGTGCGTATTTATCACACTCTGTGTTGCCTGTAATCTGCTGCAGTCCTCTGTATTAATCTTCTTGTTGAATGCTGGTTGATGATGCTGTCATTCTTGCTTTGACCTATATTTTGTCTACAACAAGCCGGTTAGGGATCATTCAGATCAGTTGCGTAAGTAGGAATCACTGGCCCCCCATCAAAACTATGATGGGGCCCCTCACCCTGCTTAATCTGCAGTGGTTTTCTGGGAGGAGGCTGTATCTTTTATATGGAAAATAGTATGATGCCCCCTCCCCCCCTCTGCCCCTGATTCAGATACATTCTGATATGGAGATGTATGGATACTTTCCGTTTCAGGCACTGCTTTTGTGATCATCCAGGGGTGAGGCGGAGCTTTCCTTATGTCATTTTGGTTGGGTGGGTCACATTCTCAACCCTATATGTCAGTTCCTCCTGTCACTGGGAGCTTTGTAAAAGGACAGATCACTAGCTTCAGATTTGAGATTAAGGTTAAGTTTCATATATTTCTTTGAACTGGGATGGAAATTGGAGCACTACAACAAATAGTGCCTACAGCAAAGAGTGTAATAGTCTATTCATTAAAATACCTATCACTTCCTTAACCATGTGTCACTTTGTAACCATAGTTCTCAGCTAGAAAGTCACCTGCTAACCAGTTTTTAGATAAATGCAGTGGTTACAGATGAAATAGTGAAAGGGTTAACCACAGTGGTCAGTTGGTGTTTTAAATCTATCCGGAGATAACAGAACCATCATTTTAAAGGAGACTGAAATCTTCCTATTAAGAGCTAAGTACACACATTACCAATAAAGGGACAACCGTGTTGGCACCAATGGGATCTGTCCTTTTTTTTTTTTTTTTTTGGTAATGTGTGTATGTCGTGGTCGGCTCCTTGACTGCTATCGGCTCCCTTAACCGTAGTATTGCGAGTCGGTCACGATAGTTATGTTTGTAGCAGTCACAAACAATCTCTCTATACTTCTTATATGGAGAAGGCTTGTGACTGTGTGTAGCCACATCTTTCAAAGATTGGTTCTGTGTGTACCCAGCTTTAGTTAAGATTGCTAACTGACATTTTGGGATGAACTTGCTAGGACAGTTTTTGTTTTAAATGGGAACTGTGATCTCCAAACAAGTTTATTTTAAATGAAAGGCCAGGTCCCTACCTTTAAAATGAAACACTAACCACCTCTCTACGTGCAGCACAGCCCAAGATATAAAGAAATCACTTATCAGAAAGTTAGGGGGTGGGAGGTTCTGAATCTGCGGTCGCAAATAATAGTTCGTCTTTCTAATCTGCAGTTGGCACATGCTCAGTGCAGGAGAAATAGAAGAAACCAGGAAGAGCTTGAGTTACTGTAACTGAAGGAGAAGGAGGGGGAGAACAACAAAGGTCACAGGAGGGAGTGTGTAAAGTGTGTACATTTTTGTCTTTTTAATGCCTCCTATTTGCTGGCCCCCCTGGTCTCTCCCACTTGTGGCCCCTCTTATGGAGCCCTGTGGCTCCTCCCCTTGCAGCCTTTCCTTGCAGACCCCCAAGGGCCCTTGCCACTCATGGCACACCCCCACCAATGTCACAGGCTCGCAAGTAGGAGGGGCCACATGGGGCTTAAAGGGGAGGACCATGGGAGCCCACGAGGAGGAGGAGACACAGGGAAGAGGGACTGTCAGAGCAGGAAGTGCAGGGGATCTGGTGATGCTGCTACCATATCACGCATAAAAATGTAAATATCTTCAAAACTATGTAAAAAAAAATAAAAGTAAATTGCAAAAATACTCAGAAAAGCAATCCCTGCCAATTTACCTAAAGTCATTTTTGTACCACAGTTACCATGTAAGCATCTGGAAGGAGATCTGTGCCACAATTATTTCCAAAATATATGTATGCAAAAGGAATGTAATAGAGAATAATGCTTCATACACACGTGCAATTGCGGATGCTGAAACGGCTGTTTGGTTGAAGATCTGTTCAGGTGGCCGACAAAGTGCCCATACATGCTACAATTATCGCCCAAACAGCCGTGCATACACATTATGCACCTTTAGACATGATAAATCCTGAGCTTCCACGTGTGTGCAAAAAAACCCACTGTAATATTCTGTGATCTTTCCTTTACTTTGTTTTATTCAGTAAACAGCATTTTTGTGAAATGCATTTCATTCACCATATGTTCTATTGTTTCTATTTCTAGTCATTTCCATCCAAGCACTTAATTAGAAAGCACTTCTCTTAGCCCAGTGCACACTGAGCATGTTTGAGTTAGTGACTGGGGGTGGGGTTTAAAAGTGAGTGGAGGGATTGACTTAATTAAATTTTTTCTTTGGGTACACCTGGACATATTTTTCATCCCGGCCATCCGTTCGACGATAGTGATTTGTCAGATGGGACAAATCACTGTTGGTCATGGCAAATGTCCATAGGAGGCCGCATGAAGTCCGATTGCCCGTTAGTCTGATCTGACTGACCAATACACAAAAATATTGGTCAGTTTGGCCAAATCTGCTTGTGTGTACCCAGCCTAAGAAGTACTAATGATATGTAGATTTAGTTATCACTTTCTGGACTATAAATCAATGAAAACTACTCCTTTGATGAAATGTGAAAACAACCATTTGTTCCTGTTTTCAGTACAGCAAGGGCAAAACACAGTATTAATGTTTTCAGCTTGCATCGTTTTGAGTAGAAAAACCTGCTTATGATCAAATTTCTTTGCATCTAAATTATTGCTTATTAAAGGTGCATCACCAGGCCAGGAACATTGCAAGGTAAGAACCAGTACCTCGACCCAACATTACTTATATTTGTTTGAGATGGATCGAATGTGGAATTGATGTACAGTTGAGCAAGTGTATAGTCATTATAAGCTGCTGAAAATCCTATTATCCATACAATGTTAAATGTGAGATCCCCTCTTAAACTTTTTCGAACATCTTTTTGATTGCCAAAGAACTTATATAATGTTCAGGCCTCCTAATCTTGTTTTTCCTGTTGAATCTTTGAATCTGAAACTTTTTTTTTTTTGCACATCTGTAAGTCTTTACCAGTACACGTTGTCATTTGGTTTTAGCCTTTTTTTTTTTACGCCAGTTCCTTTATTCAGCAGCAGTTCTCCCATTCTCACTCCACGTCAATGCTCTATTGCAATTACTTGAAGGAGAAAGCAGGCTTTTTAGTTGTGCTTAAAGCTAGGTATACACCTAGCGATTTTTCATCCTGACCGACCATTCGATACTTTCAACCGGCCAGCCAGGAGGAAGGACTGTCGGTCGCCACAAAAGCAGCCGCGTCCGACAGTTACCGCAACCGATCATGCGGTCCATAGAGGGGCGCATGATCAGACGAGGTTTTCCACCATGTCCGATCGTCCTTTCGTCCGATTCCGAAGAACGATCGGTCGGACATGGCCGCATTCGGATGCGATAATTTCAGTCCGATCGACCGATACACTGAACTATCGGTCGATCGGACCGAAATATCTCATTGTGTGTACCCAGCTTTAGGGAAGAGTTTATTACCTGAGGATCAATTCTCAAATTTTTAGCAAACTTTTTGTTTTATGTCTAAAATTTCATAGTAGCTTGGTAGTCAATGGCAGGAGGATTTTTCAGTAAAGTGGTGAAATACAGTGATAAAATCTGTGCGTTATGAAAGTGAAGGTGTACTGAGAAGTGAATTTTAAACAAAGTGTAAGATCTGTGTTATTTGCCCTTGCATTTACAGGTTTGACAATAAAGCACAAGTTACAATACCCATTCAATAGATTCTGTAATTAACTGGTCTAATGCACTAAGAGTAATAAAATAAACTTTATCTTAAGGTTCATACACACGTATGCACGGCCGATAATCATGCCTTCTATGGGCACTTTGTCGGCTGAAACGGCCATTTGGTTGAAGTTCTGGCTGGTCAGGCAACAATCACTGACCGAAACGGCCGTGCATATAAAATGTGCGTTGTGGGTCGGCCCCCGTGATCACGTGTGTATGAAGCTTTAGAATCCATCCTATCCATCTTTCACTAAACCACAACTACCACCTACAGTGATTGCTGAAAGTTTTGGCAGTGACACAAACGTGTTACAGAGTTTTTAGATTTTTTTATATTAAAGAACAATTCTAAAAATTTAACAAGTTTTAAAGCTTTCATTTGCAAGTACATCCAATTTATTTGAAGTATCAATATTTACAGTGTTGACCCTTATTTAAAACTTCTGCAATTTGCTTTGACACGCTGGATATCGGCTTCTAGGCCAAATCCTATCTGATGGTGAGCCAACTTCATCTTGTTATTGCTTGAAGTTCATTTCAAAAATGGAATTCACTACAGGTCTCAATGGGACTAAGATCTCGGTTTCCTGGCCATGGGTCTAAAAATGTCAGTGCTATGTTCTCTGAGCCACTTTATCACTTTTGCCTCATGACATGGTGCTCTCTTATGCTGAAAAATGTTATCCCCCCACATTGCCCTTGGAGGCCATTTTCATACCATTTTTTGTTCATGGTGATGTTCTTGGGATTAAAAAGTGAGTGAGCCAACTCTCAGGATAAAAGAAAGGGCAACTAAACTGTAAAAATATAAATGAAAAGTGATTGATTATTCCTGATTGAGGAGCTACAGCAGATTCAGTTTTTTTAGGTTCGTGCCCTGGGCCTTCATGCATTAATGATAGTGCCAAAGCACCCAGGAAGACTGGCAGAAGCAGATTTCTTTGTGCTGCAGCTCTTCAAGCATATCACATTGTGAGGTAGAATGTACCAATCCTACCTCCCTGCACTAGGTAAATTACATTTTAACTGTTTTTGAAAAACTTTCTATGCACTATAGTACTCTGTTGGCGCAACACAGGAATCGTGGTAGCTTTTAACCTTTCTTCTGCGTTCAATCAGATGTCTGAAACTATTAGAAGAAGGATTAATCAAATAAAATAACTTTCCACCAGTCTTCTGCTATCCAATCCTTGTACTTCCTGCATAATTCTAGTCTTCCCCTGTTTTCTTGAACAGAAGTGACTTTTTTGACTCAAGGCCATTGTACAAAAACCTTCACCCCACTGTGTGTACGGATGAACTCGCGCCTACCTGCTGCCAATACTGGGCAACTTCTGAACTGGTGGATCACTCTTCATCAGGAGATGGTCTTTGTGTTTTCTGGATGCTTTTGACACACTGAAGCCATCTTTAATGCAGTTGAACTTCTCACCTTTGAGTTCTAGATCATCTGGTATCAATATTCTTACCAATAACATTCTTGTATGTGGCCATTATAATGCAAAATGGCGATAACTTTTTTTAGGTAGCCATTTCTAACACAATAAGAGTGTATTGTGTACTGTATTCAGACTATTCTGTACTGACAATACTCAAAATAAATTTTGTGCCAGGGCCAAGATAGAATTAGCATTTTGTGGATTTATATAGCACTTTACAATTATATTGAAATCTAGCCCTGCTCCAAAGAGCTTACAATCATTGTATTTCACTCATATGCCTTTATGATTGTGGGGGAAACTGGAGTGCCCACACAAGCATAGGGAGAACATACATGCTCCTTGCAGAGTGTGATGATTCAAACCCAGGCATTGGTGCTAACAACTAAAGGTAGGTACACACATCAAAGATGGGCCAATACCATTGTATCTGACGATATCGGAACTTTATCGTTACAGTGTGTACCCAGCTTTAGTCACTGTGCTGCCCAATATGCATCTGATGACTCTGCACAGTTGGACCCCTTGACTGCACAATTGAAAACCTTGACTGCACAATCATGCCATTGACAGTTTTATTTCTGTTGCCCCTGATGGCTATCATGGATGGGCGATTTTTCGGATTGGTGGCTCAATGAATGCACCCTTTAACACCAGTTCTCCCTCTTCCTGTTTCTTCCTGTTTCTATTGCCTGTCCATGCACCCTCAGTAAAGCTGATTAATTTCAAACAGACCGATTCATTTTAAGCATTATTTGTGCATATGTTGTAATGCCATTTTTAGAGGTAACACAAGTTTCTTTAGCACAGAAAAACAACCAAAGGAATGATAAGGGTCACTAGTAAGGCTGGGTACACACAGGCCCATTATTTCTCAAATGACTGTCGGTCGCAGCAATAGTGCGGAACCGCACAATTGGCCGTGATTTACCAATGTACCCGATCGCCCATTCGTCTGTTTCAAACGCACTACACCAGCTGATATTTCCGACCGACCGATGCTATGCTGTGAATCGGTTGGTCGGCTGGAAATATCTGCTGGTGTGTACCCAGCCTTAAAGGAACACTAAATCCATAAATATTACTGTTTGCCATCCGTTTCTATTATTCACAGGGAAGTGCGTACGCTTATTCTCACCTCCCTGTGAATAATAGGACGCTCGGGGGACCAGGAACTTACCTTATCGCGCTCCACTCGCAAGCCGCTATTGCACAGAACAGCTGTTCTGTCCCGATTGCGCGTCTATCTTTTGTATTGGCGCGAATGCGCCTAAGATACGGCACGTGGTCGGGACAGAGTGGCTGTCAGTGAAGGAGCGGCTTGCAGTGGAGCGGAGGTAAGGTAAGTTCCTGGTCCCCCGAGCGTCCTATTATTCACAGGGAGGTGAGAATAAGCGTTCTCACCTTTCTGTGAATTATAGATACGAATGGCAAATAGTTATATTTATGGATTATGGGGAGTTTAGTGTCCCTTTAAATATGGCAGGGGAGGATATCCATTATGAAATAATAAAAGCTTGGCTTATATTAAGCAGTCATTGTATGTACATAAATAGTTCAAAACAGCTTGTAACCCACAGCCATGCAGAAGAGCCTCGGGAGAAGCAAATACATTTGTATTTAATGTATACAAGGAGTTCAGAAATGGAATCAGAACAGCACACTGGCTGTTCTCTGCACATCCTGCACTGGCCCCACCCCCTTATGTTAACCCCGTCCACTCCACATTGGACAATACACGGAAACTCAGGAAACATTAAGCACTTTCTTTTCAGTCTTGCAAATTGCATTTCATTAAACCACTCTGAGACCTGCAGAGCAGTAAGCAATTATCACAATTACTACATTAAGGCTTCCCTCAATAAAGCTGCCTAAAAACATCATTACCTCTGCCTACAGTTATCAGGCTATTTTACTGTATTAACTCGTGCTTTCCAAGGTCGGTGAACAATGACAAAGTGAATTCTTACAAAGCCAGGACCATTTCAGTACTACTACATGAATTTTATAGACAGGCCATAAACATAATGCAAGTGCTAGACGATAATCACTAAAATGTATACATACATAATCAATCTGCTTTGATTATTGGATATAAGGGAACATTTATCCCTACAAGTATTAAAAGTACTAACATTAAAATATCCAATTATATCACAGTATGTATGTCCCACCCATATAGCCTGTATGTCCTATGCCTATTGACTAAAGGTCTGTATACACGTCTGATAGGATGCATGACGCACGGCCCCACGATCGCAAGACACATGCGTGACAAACAGGCATTTTGGCGATAGTAGCACGTATGAATTTGTGGCCGAACGCATACATATATGTTTTTAGGCGAAACGACTGTTTGTCGTACACACGCTGATGGGTTGGGCGTCCTATCGGACATATGTGCAAGGCTTAAGCTCTCATTTGAAGTGATAGTTAAGATAATCACTCTAAAAAGGAATGAACAAATGACCCTGCTACAGACATGCTGCTTGGTACTATGGAGAGGGGAGAGATCAAGCGCTCTCCTGTGGTGTAGAAGAACAATTCCCACAGACCCTGACATCTTTTTGTGATCTGGCAGAATGATGGCTAAACAATGTCAGTAAATGACTCCACACACTAAAGCTGGGTACACACATTAATGGTACAGTGTGTACCATTGAAACCATCGTTCCTGACGCAATGAACGTTCACAGCCAACCTTGAGAACAAAATTTCTCAAGGCAATCCTAAATGTTTTCCCTATACTTTATATAGGTAGAATGCTCTAGACTGTGTGTAGCCAAAAATTGTACTGTGGGTGCTCAGCTTAAGGTGTCAGACCAAACTGTCATCTTAAATTTATACTTAAAGGAGAAATTTTTTTTTTTAAAAGATATAATTCCTCGAAAAGTGAACAGGTCCCAACTGTGCTATAGTTAGTCTGAACAGGAAGCGGTCGGGAATTTTCACTGCTGTAGTGGAGTTTCGAGTGAACTGTTCCTTTAATGCCTATGTCCTATGGCTAATGCATGTGTCCAGAACCACTGGCATAATTTCATGCAATACAGCCTAATGCTATAGAGCCATTCATTCAATTTGCAGACATGACATGTTTCAATCTTGTTAGAACTTGTCAGTGCAAGATACAGAAATATGTCTGCTATGGGATAGCACTTGGGATCACAATATATCAGACTCCTTTATAGCTTAAGGTGAGGGTTTAAAGGAGCAAAAAAAAATCTCAATTATGTCTTGTAGCTAATGTATGTGTGCATATTAACATGCAATACAGCCTAATGGTATAGAGCCATTCAATTAATTTGCAGACATGACATAATTACATTTTTTTTTAATTGAAAGCTCTTGGTCAGTGCTTTCATGCCTAAACACCACAGTTAAGTACAAGTGCTGTATGGTGGTCAAGACCTTATATTCCCTTCTCAAGTGAATATTCTGAAACTGAACCAAACAAGAGGGGTTCCAGAGGACCCGCCCTTAAAATCTATGTTCTGTAAGCTGTATTAAGATATTTAACTTGGGGTCTCACACAAACCTCTCTCCGGTGACTTATCAACCAGCCAATATCCATCCGTCTCAATTTATGTAGGTATATTGAAATATTTCCATGATTAGATCTGTGTATGCAGGGTATAGTGTTTATACAGCAGGTTTTCACGTTTCCTTCTGCTTCAGTATGTCCAATCCTTTGCCAAGATTTTCCTCTCCTCTATATACACAGTTCCTCCTACATATATTTTGGGGATATCCCCAGCCCTCCCCAGTCTATGGGATCTGTCTATTTATCTTTTCCAAGTATTAACAACTGGGTCACAGCCCTTTTCTTGTAATGTTTAACTCTCTCACTCCCTACAACCCTATACTTTTACAGCTATTTCAAAGCACAATGCTTGTAGATCAGTCTAGTGTACTGCTCCTTTGTTTGCTATTATCATTTTATGTCTTGTATCTCTCCACAGTGGAGTATCAGAAGGTCAGACACTGTTTATAAATACTCAGTGCACAAAGGCCAAACGATGACCTAAACATGTGGGATTTAACACTGGAAAGTTATACCTGGAAACTCTCAAAATAATCTCATCATGTTCAGGATTTCTGTCCTTCATTTGATTTTGTGTTACAATGAATTGGATCCTCTAGACAGCAAATCAGTGCTACTATTGTAACTGGATCCAGTGGTAATACAAAACTTAAAAAAACTTAAATGATCCTTAATGGCCGAGATTTTGTAACATTAACAAATATCATTCACTGTTAACTTGCCCTCACATCTAGGTGCTGTGGTAAGGCTTTCATCATTCTCAAATAAAACAAAACACGTAAAGGGTTTGTTCATACTATACAACCAAACACTTGGAAAAAATGAATGGCTAAAGTGCATTTTAATAGTGCTGTTGTGTGTTTTGCATTTTTATTTGTGTATTGAAAATGAATACGAATGTGTTTATAGACAAATGTGTACAGTTGTATTGTAAAAAGAAATCACAATGCCAAAATCACATATAACAGGAAAAGTAAAATTAATTTTAATGGGAAAAAAACATTTCTTACTTTTTAAAAAAATACTTGTAGTGGACCAGAAAAAAATTTGGTTGCTTGATCCTTCGTCCAGACTGACCATTCACCACTGGGGAACAGTCAGCTGGTGCAAAGCATTATCGCTTATGGCAAAAATGGTCACGGCTGACTGTTTGCTGCAACCAATCGTGCGGTCCACAAATAACTGTGGTTATCTGGCGCATCTGATCACCCATTCCTCGGTCTATAGCCACTGCAAATCCATGCAATTTTTTCCGCCTGAGCGACTTATACACTATTGGTCCATAGGCTGAAAAAGAGCACAGGGGTGGGAATCCAATAGCTGCCTAGTACTATGTACACGTTTAAAAATGACAAGACCATCTGGGCTCCTCTGTCGATTCATTCATTTTTCTTTTAGCTGAATAGAATAGGAGCAGATAACGACAGGAAGGGGTGTAAGCTGGGTACACACCATCCAATATTTTGGGCCCGTCGTCATTTCAGTGTATCGGTCCTGAAATATTGTTTTTTTTTTCCATCTGTGAATGACGTTCAAACGTTCGACTGAATCAGATAAATGGTAGATTAGACGCGTCATGCGGCCCTCTATGGACTTTCTCATACGCTAGTGCCGGACGATCGGTCGCAACAAAAGCATCCCATTGTGCTTACCCATCTATAGGAATGTTCTGTTACTATGCAGCTGTATAGCTGTGTATCAACACCTTAAAAATAAAACTGCCAAACTTAGAATCTTGCAAAATATGTGGGCTACAGTTTTCTTTTTTTGCATTCTCTTTCCTCTTTTATGCAATTATATTATGTAGCGCTCATTTTTTTTTGATTAAATATTTAAAGCAGAAAAGGAAAAGTTAAAACAAATGAGCCACATCACATGTGTCTCATTTTGGGGCCTGTTGGGCCTTGTTTTTTAAAGGAAAAGTTCAGTAAAATATCATTATTTTTTAGTTTATATTACACATACCTAGTTATTTTGCATATTCTCTTCTGCAGTGGTCAGTAGTTAGCTGCCATTTCGGGTCCTGTATTTTGGAAGTATTTATAGGTTTAAGATGGAAAATACTTTTCCTTAAAAGCATGTATTTGCTCTGAATTTCCCCTTTAAATAGTTTGAGCTATGATGGAGTGGAAATCTGGTGCATATCATGAGTAAACTGCATCTTAACTGCCATTGTTCCTAATATAGGAACAAGGTCAGAGAACCATAGGCCTCTGCACACAGAGGGGTAATCACCATCTGCTTAAGGAAATAGGATAGTTTCTTTTTTATTTGAATTCTTTACCTGCTGTAGAGTTGTAACCTCTTAAATGACCCTGTTTTGTGTAATAGTAAAGCCGAATGAGATTTAACTGATTGTTGGGTCGTGGATCAGTAAAACAACACCCACAATAGAAATGAAGAAAAATAATAATGTAATCCAGGGTTAGGGCATAGGCATTTCTTATAAAAAAAAAAAATATTTGAACATCCCTGTAAACCTGTTTTACCTTGAGTTGATATGTCCCTGTCTTACCTTACAAGTGGGAGCAGCACCCGCCTGAAAGCATTCCCAACATTCATTAGAACGCAGTTCCTAACATTTTATGACGTTATTATTCTGGTCTTAAAACCTGCAACTTTGGTAAACCACTTGCCTCTCAGTCTATGTTTCTTGGTATGACACATATAGGGCCTGGGTCAAACAAAAAGAATAAAGTTAAAGAACAGAGAGCACAAACAATGCTGTTATAATATAAATAATAGATCTATTCAGTCTGCCCTAAACACCAAGCTAGACCGTTTACTGCGACAGGGTCATTTAGAAGTAACGGAAACCTGTATACTGTAGAGGCTCATCAACATGTATCAGGGATGTCATTTAGTGTTTCCAGTAACTTTGTACTTTATGCCTTAAATTGCCTTTAACTTTAATGGGAGTTGTCTGCCCTTTTTTTTGTCTCTTAATTTTTATTGCCATGTTTGAACTTGTCATTTTTGTTTTTACATTGATTCTAATTTGTGCTGTGTAAATACAGAGAATCTAAATTGTTGAAAGCTTCAGGTTTCTGAATAGAATACAGAGATGCACAAAGTACTAAAATGAGAACACTGTGAAATACAATGAAAGAAATCACACTTAAAGTAGATTTACCTATTTTGCATTCCTTAGTGGAACAGAATTTCTGTGTGCGCTATCATATGAGCAAAAGCTGCCATGTTGATTTCCTTGACTATGGCATTATCTACTGAGAATACAAAGTGAACCTGTCTGATGAATTCCTTTAGAACCTTTTAACCAATTGAGACTCTGTGATGTGGGTGCAACACTGTTTGTTTCTCTTTATGTCATAGTTGCAGCCTGACAGAAGCATGTCTGCCGAGGGCAACTCTATATGCTACTGATCTGGTCAAACATTTATACAAACATAGAAAAGATAATCAATGCACATTCCTAGGCCCCATACAATATCATATTATCTGCACACTGGCATACTTTATAAACAAAGGGGTTTTAGTATACATTACTGTGATCACATGAATGAAAAGCCTTCCAACCACGTCAAGGTAACCCCAGTCTGGAAGGTCCTAATGTCTAACCTTTTTACATTTCTTTTACTTCAGTTAGCAAACTTTGCATTTCTTATTCTAACACACTGGATCCATATAACAGGCTCTTTCAATCCCCCCTAGCCCTTTGGCTTTTTAAAATGAGGGAAGAGGCCATCCAGTGCTTTATATTAAAGACATAGGACCTCCCATAAAAGGGGTGTGTTGGGGGTGCTATTACCACATGGAGGCTTGACCAAGCCTCCCAATAAATACATACAATACAAGGATTGTGGAAGCACTCCAATTAGGCTAATTTACAACTACATTTAACGAAAGTGCTACTGATCTGGTCAAACATTTATACAAACATAGAAAAGATAATCAATGCACATTCCTAGGCCCCATACAATATCATATTATCTGCACACTGGCATACTTTATAAACTTTATAAAAAAAATCTTTTCTATGTTTGTGTGTGTGTGTGTATACACACTCCACTCACCACCTAGCGATGCCCTGGTGCTACTCCATACACATCCACCATAGAGTCCAAAAAAGAGCACTCAAAGGGACTCCATTAACAAACGATCCAAAAGTTTTATTGTGCCTTAACACGTTTCCGCCCACAGGTCGCATCTGCAAAGACAAATTGTCAGTTCTAACCCTTATACAAATGCAGATATCACCAGTAGTGGTTTGTGCAGAATATTAGCAATTTCCTTGGTATATTTGAAGGATAAATAGACAGATACTAATCTTTTGTTAGTTGCAGTTTTTAATTGCCCTTTAATAAGTGGTTTACATTCAGGATGATGCATGGCAGGCAGGGGGCTGGGAGGCCTTAACGTAGGTGTAAATAATGATGGGGCGGTGGATGATGAATGTGGGTGAGGATTTTATTTTTACTTAAAGGAGAACTAAAGTCTCCAGACAACATTGTCCCAATAGACAGGGCACATTCAAAAATATACAAAAACCTGTGTCTCACCTCTCACTGCGGCCTTTGGGTGATTTATGAAAATAACCTATGAGTACTAGGGGTCAGCTCAATCCACCTTAGATGCTCTGTAGTGCTCTACAAATCAAAACAAGGAAGTTGCAACCTTGCTTCCTTGAAGCTGACAGCCAATCACATTACAGCACAGAGATCCTCCATCTCCCTGACACAGAACAGGGACTTTTTTCAAATAAATTCAATGCTCCTGTCCTAGCAATGATATAATCCTTTACTTTTCATACGAAAAGAAAAGTAATCTTTGCAGTGTATTTCATAGATAGCATGGATGCAAGAAACAGAATACTAATAATTCAGAAAAAATAAAAGGGAATAGAACCTGCACCTTGTGCATTTACTCAGTCTTGCTAAAAGCAGAGCTTTTACCTCTAGGCTAACAGAGATAGTATATAGAACCCTGGTACATGTAGAATCTTTTACTAGGAACATAATGGAAACAAAAAATAAAGGGAAATCTGGGGATTCAAACTTTTAAACTGTGTTTCTAAACCTGGCGTCTTACAAAGTGAGCCACCAAATAAGCTGAAACTAGAGGTACATTTAGAATCTTTAGCCTTTGCTTGGAACATGATAGAAACAAAAAAAAGGGAAGACTAGGGTATTAAACTTGTGACCTTCTGAACTGTGTTTTTCTAAACCTTGTGCCTTACCCGGTGAGCCAACACTGAACAAGCAAAGAAAGCAGGTATATTTGGAAACTTAATCTTTAGCCATAAAAAGAATAATTAAAAAAAAATGGAATATGGAAGTCCCTGATAAGACTTTGAAAGCTGATTGTTACCCTGCAGTTTATTTTCCAGAAACTCACACTGACTGGTAAATTAACTGGGTAACAAGCAGCTTTCAAAGTCTTACCAGGGACTTCCATATTGATGTGGAGACATCTGTATAGAAAACACTCTGTGACAGTGAGAGACAGTGGGGTCAGGGGGCATGGCTCTTTGAAGAGTTCATGGGCTGTGGGTTCTACAAGCAATAACATGGAAGCCTTCATATTTACAGAATCTATTTCTCACATGTACTAAATGCAACTTACTAGAGAAGAATCTTACAATGTATAGGTGTTCTGGGGAGAGAAAAACTTTCACATTAGGTTTTAAAAAATGTAACTTAAGTTGTCCTTTAAATTGTTGCTCTCTTCACAGCACTACACTTGACTGGATTAATTTTCTGTTCACAACTGCTCTAAGGTGTTTTGCAGGCCATAAAATATTTGAGGTTTCCCACAATATTCCAAACACCACCTAGGCCAATCTTTTTTCAATTGATGTTCTGCTCTAATAAATTATAAAAAAGTGTCCCAGGTGAATGTAGACTGGTATAACAGTAAAAACTGACCAATATTTAGACCATTTCACTGTTTCTGTCAAGTTCAACAACGAATCACTCAAATTTTGGCATTACCTATCGATATCTATCTTTCGGGCTTTTTCCCATCTAATCGAATGAGGAAAAGTCAAGCAAAAGGTACAGGTCTGCTGTACCATTCTTTTTCTTAATGAACTTTCTTTGAACACAACAGATGCCGGGAACCAAAATACATTTCTTATAACTTCCAAAAGGCCACTGCTCACACAGTTTCTTAGATTTACTGCAGCTTTTGTTCAGTTGTACAAACCCTCAGATTCTGCTAATACTGACTCCAGTACCTTCACGTACAACCTTCCATAATTCATCTTGCAGTGACACAGCTGTCTAATGCTGGACATACACTAACATGCATTAAATAGATTTGACGCACTATTGGAAATCTAAAATGCCCAGTGGTTTTACCTCCCGCCATTACCATGATGTTCCTTGTCTTGTCTCATTAATTTTTTAAAATCTAATGTTGATTGCAAAATGATCAGACTATGTGGTTGTCTGAACATCAGGACCTGTAGTAGATTGCTGGTATTTAATTATACAAAGGGTTTACTGCTGATACTGAGTTTGTATAAAAGGGGAAGGTAGAGCGGGGAACAAAACATAGCTCTTGTTACACTTTCCTTTATTTATTATAAGGTTGAAATGTACTATTAAGGAAACTTTACTGGTGGTTTAGGCCTGTGTTATCTGTTAAACAGAATAGTAACTAAGGAATTGTAACCATTAATAAAACTAAATGATTGGTAAATAAGAGATAAGTAGAAAGGAGGTACATTTGCCAAGGTGTGTTTGAGTCAACAAATTAATGGGCAGTTCTGTTTGCCTTATATTTTGCTTATCAATTGTAAAAACAAACTGACCTGAGACTTTGAAATTATGTTGATTGTTTGAGTTTGTTGGATGTCACTAAGAAAAAATTTCATAAGGCAACTGAAAAGAAGCACACTGCATGTACAGGGAGATTCAATAAAAGGTCTTATCGTTTAAAATGGTGCTAATTTTGCCCCAACCAATCAGATCTTATTTAACATTTTAAAGCTAACCTCTGATTGGTTGGGGCAAAATTAGCACCATTTTTAACGATAAGAACTTTTATTGAATAACCCTGGTAGTGTTATCATTTTATGGTACACTTGTATTATAAACTGGGCAGAACAGAAATAATGTACTTCCACAAACATAAAAACTCAAACTAGAAATCACTAGGTTTTTTTGCACAAAAACAGTACAGCCAATATTTTGCGTGGGCCATTTAAAACAACACGAGGGGTAAATTTCTTCCAAGACCCATCCATTTTTATCTGAGATTGTGTAATCCGTTAAAAAATTTGGTTGAAGCAAACATTTTGCCTGATATTTTGTCTGATCTCCCAAAATATTGATTGTTGCATTTGAATGTGTTGAAGTGTCAGAAATATAGGGTTTGAGCAAAATGCCATCCAGCATTTCATTTTCTTTGATACTGTCAGGTTTTGGAACACAAAACATTTCTAGGTGGTTGCTTGAGGTTGGTGGAATAAAAGCAATATAATTAAAATGTTATCCCTTTACATCCCTTAACAAAGACCTTGTACGGTAAACATTTATGCCAGAGCTCTATTGCTGTATAAATGGCTGATTGGTCTTGGCAAAATTACATGAGAAGTCTACATGTTTTAATAGGTGTGTAGTATAGCAATCTTTCACTCTTGAGTAGCTGCTGCAGTGCTTACATTTTGCATAAAATTTTAAGATTTACCAAAGAATTGGAAGTATCTCTTTTTTGGTGAATTCCAAAAAGCTTTGTTTTGTTGAATTCTAGATTAAGTGCGTACCTGCTTGAGATGGTCTAAGAACTTTTTAAAACAAATTGCCAGTCAGAAAAACTAGATTAAAATGTCTTATTTATTGCATGTTTGTCTGCACCATGAGAACCTTAAATAAAATAGCTTTAACCTGTATATTTCACTAACTCTTCCTAATCTTTCTCCTAGGTGTCCCCCATCTAACAAGGAATTGCCTGCGCTTCTTCTAATGGGACACAGAGTGCCGCCATGTCCGAGGTGGGGGGTGGCGGAGGGCGGCGCCGCCTGTTGGACGAAGAGTTCACGCTGCAGGTTTATCCCGGCAGCATCACACATGAAGTCATTTATTGGCCGGTTCCCGCCCGCCGGCACACCACAGCTGCAGATGTCATTGACATCCTTATTAGGGCACTGCGACTGGACAGGGCAAAATGTTATGTTTTGGCAGAGGTGAAAGAGTTTGGGGGAGAAGAGTGGATTCTTAACCCTACTGACTGTCCCGTTCAACGCATGATGCTGTGGCCTAGGCTGGCATTAGAGGCCAGGGCATCTGGGGAAGACTATCGTTTTCTACTGAGGGAAAAAAACTTGGATGGTTCCATTCACTATGGGAGCCTTCAGTCTTGGTTGAAAGTGACAGAAGAGCGCAGGCGCATGATGGAAAGGGGTTTTCTTCCTCAGCAACAGGGACCAGAGTGTGAAGATCTTTGTGTTTTGCCAGATCTCAGTGAGAGAGCTTTGCTTGAAACACTCCGTACACGTTTTCGTCAAGAAAAAATATACACCTATGTGGGGACCATTTTAGTAGCTGTGAACCCTTTCCGTTTCTTGCCCATTTACAATCCCAAATACGTGAAAATGTATGATAACCGGAGACTTGGGGAACGAGAACCTCATATCTATGCAGTAGCAGATGCTGCTTATCATGCCATGCTCCGAAGGCAGCGAAATCAGTGCATTGTTATATCTGGGGAGACTGGGTCTGGCAAGACTCAAAGCACCAACTTTCTTATTCACCATTTGACTGCACTTAGCCAGAAGGGATATGCAAGTGGAGTGGAGCAAATCATACTTGGGGCTGGGCCAGTATTAGAGGTGAGAAAGAGAAACAGAATATGGGAGGATTATTGTGTTGATTCTGTGGGTGGTGTGACAATTTGAATCAGAATCACCAGTAAGATTTTCAAACAATATAAATAAATATTAATAAATTTAATATTATTAATATTATATTAATGTTAATTTTATTTAATTAACAAATAAATATCCGTAAAAGCAAAATAACATTCTGGACATGGTATTGTCTTTCTTTTATGGAATGATGATTTGTTAGTCAGGAATACCAGGCTGAGGTTGGGAACGGTGTACCAGGCCATAGGGCCAATGTACAGGAAGGGTTATCTTGTGTTTTAGTTTAGATTCGATTTTTTGATGCACTTGGCTTAAAATTTTTTAATGTGCTTTACATAAATGGAGCAAATTTGCAGGTTCATTAAAAAATCCCCTATTGTCGCTGAAACAATAGGAGATCCCTGAAACTCCCTCTAAAACGAGGAAAACACAGTGAGGGTTATTCAATAAAAGTTCTAATGGTGCTAATTTTGCCCAACCAATCAGATGTTAGCTTTTAAATGTTAAATAATATCTGATTGGTTGGGGTGAAATTAGCACCATTTTTAAAGGGAATATAAGCTTCTTAAAAGTCCCCTATTAACTAGAGAGATGGGGACTAGAGAATTAACTGAGCATTTCTAGGTTTCACTTACTAGTGATTAGTAAAGCTGGCTATACACTAGGAACTTGCCTTTTACCAAATTGTGCATGACATTAGACCAGGAATGTCACAGGAACCTTGGAAGGTAAACTGCTTGTGGTTTTTAGTTTGTCTGTAGACATTTGATAGAATGATCAACGTCAAATCTTTCAAATGTCTGGCCAGCATAACAACAGCAGACGGAAATTACATCAGCCTAGACAGAATGATAAGTGCTAGGTGCTGAGAAATTAAATGGAAGGGTTTACTGACTATTGTGAGGTATTGAAGTTTCAAAGTTAATAGCTGAAGTTAGCCACACCTTACTGATAACAGGTTTGTAACTAAGCGTCTACTGTAAAGACCAGTTAATCCAAACCTACTTTTGCATACTCACTGTAGAGCTCCTTGGTTTTCTGACGGACTACAAGATCGGGCATTGGAAAAACGCGGACTGTAGAGGGTTGTGACAAACTGTTGGCCGTGGTTACTTTTGACGTGACAGACAGTCCTACGTCCTGGCCGACTGGTCGCAAGTGGAGAACGGCTGGTCAGGACAAAGGATCCCCATTGTGTGTACATAGCTTAAGACAACAATTTTGTCCATCTTCACTAGAATTATGTTGCATACATACATACAAATCCATGGTCAGTCAGTCTACATGGTAGTGGTGTTTAACTTGTGGTTTTTATAGGTTATGAAGTAATACAATTTGGTTTAACTAGGACCTGTGTTTATGTGAGACACCATATTGTCCTCAGCAGCTGTTTTTGTCTTTGTGTCTCAGTTTTTTAAATGTGCTGATAGAGATTTGTATGTCTTTTTCATGTGAATAGACACATACAGGGCTGTGTACGGAGAGCTGTTATTGTGTATTTGTGTCTTAAAGCTGCTGCAACCAATGTATCAAGCCGATATTGGCTCTTAAAGACAGCATTTTTAACACCAGCAGATATCTGGCATTAAAGATTCGGAATTGTTAAACCACATTCGCAATGCACGGAGAGCCGCTATCCGCTCAGTGCATTGCTTAAAGGGGGCAATAGAGAGTGATAACGGCTCTCCGTACATAGCCCTATTAGTGGGTACAAGTGGGTCCCACCTGAATTTAAAAGATGCACCTGCGCTATAAATTACCACCTCATGGGAAAAACGAGAAATTGCATTTTCCTTTGTGAGTTTGTGTATTATAGTGAGAATGAAGCCTAATTCTTGTGATAATTTGTTTCCTTTTAAGGATACAGACAGAGGGTATGCAGTCAGAAGATTGCACTATTCATTTTATAAAGTCTTACATTTGTTTCTAGAATTAGCTTATAGTGATGTGCACTGGTTCTCTACTGTTTTTGTCTCCGATTTGTGTATCTTAGGCTTTTGGAAATGCCAAAACATCTCAGAACAATAATTCTAGTCGCTTTGGGAAGTTCATCCAAGTCAACTATCACGAGACAGGGACAGTACGCGGGTGAGTGAGAGTAAAGCAGTTATGCCTAGTTATTGCTGAACTACAAGTTTTATGGGCTGTTATCAGATTGTTGTTTTCCACCATTCCCATATATATTTGTCTTCACAGGGCGTACGTAGAAAAATATCTCCTGGAGAAATCCAGGCTGGTTTATCAGGAACAGCAGGAGAGGTGAGTGGGTTTTATTGGCAAGTTTTTATACACATTCTATACTGTGATAATCTGGCAGCAGGTCACCTGAATTACCTAATGCATATTTGGCAGGAATTATCATGTATTTTATTATCTGTTGGCTGGAGCAAGTGAAGAAGAAAAGACAGAGTTGCATCTGGAATGCCCAGAAAATTATCACTACTTATGCCAGGTAAGAGAGCGGTGTGGGGGTTTTCTCCTCTATATGAACATCCTGTGTTCACTACACTTTAAAAGTTCAGGGCCCTGTTAGATTGGAAACCAGTTCAGCTGTAGTTGTTTTTGACTTTAGTCTGCGTTTCCATATGGACAAATTCATTTTGATATTAGGGTCCAGTACAACAACTGTAGGAGAACGTTTTGGGCTTGTTCACACTAGAGCACTTTTTGGTGCATTTTACATCGCACCAAAACGCAATAATGGCATGTACGTTAACACAGCGGAATGACGCACACAATCGGAAACACAATATTCTGCTACGCTCTAGTGTTAAAGAGCCCTTTGGCTTTTTATTTAGCCAGTTCCACAGACATTAAACCCGTCAAAGTTAGCTACCAGATGTACAATTCTAGGCCCATTAGCTACCTGGCTCCCGGAATTTTTAAGCCATACTTTAAAATCTGCATCTGAACCTATCAGTAGAGACACAGTCTGCTAAGAACCAAAGCTTATTAAGCCCATTGGATGTTTATTTTGAGTATATGTGGCAAAACTGATTTAATTTAATGTGCTCTGTATATTCACTAACTTCATTTTCAGAGGGCGCGAAAGCCACAAAGGCAAAGCTGGGGAGACTGTTATGGGGATGACGAGACAGTGAGTATTTGAGAGGTTATGATTTCACGATATAACAGTGTTCATTACATATTGGTTTCATTACAAGTTGGAACTATATTCCATCGGAAATAGTGATAGCAGGTTCATTAAATAGCTTTATTAAGAAGCTGGATGAGTTTCTAAAAACAGGGATTGTTGCATGTTACTGGTTTTGATACATAGTGTTGATCCAGGGATATTCTCAATTGCCAATTGGAGTCAGGAAAGATTTTTTTTTTCCCCTTTCATACTGTTTTTTTTTTTTTTTTTGCCTTCCTCTGGATCAACTGATTTAGGTGGCTACTATTCAAACTACGATTTTAGATACCCTGAGAAGCAGCACATAGATTAGAACGAGCAAGAAGGTTCTGGATTTCTGGGTTAACATGGTCATAATCCTTGGAGCTTGTAATGTCATTATAACACATTTTACAGTGGTGAATTCACGGATGTACTATTGCTAACTTAACCTAGAATTCAGATCATTCATAATTAATCAAAAACAGTAAATGTAAGCTTTAATGACAGCACAAAGCAAAAGTACAATTGAAATGCTACAAAAGTCCTAAAATCTAGATACATAACTATGGCAGTAATAAAGGAACCTATTTATTTATCATTTTATAATGGTTTATAGAACACCACAAAGTTAGCACCACAACATGTATACAAGATTATGTTTTTAGAAAGTCAAATTTGTGTGTTTAAGCACAAGATTAATAACTAATGTACAAAGCCTCAGGATATAAAAAAGGATATTCCTTTAAGGAAACAAACAGGCCTATGTAATAAAAGTTCTTATTGTTTAAAAAATGGAGCTAATTTTGCCCCAACCAATCAGACGTTAGCTTTCAAATAGTAGTAGTATATTATAGAGGCAGGAAATGTGGGTATTCCTAAATGGGACTGTAATCAACCTCAGATACTACTATACTATGCCAAGATCAATGTTCCTCTGGTGTCCTGTTTAGTTAAATGATTTATGTTCTTCTGAAGTATTTTCTGTTCAATTTTGTTCATTTTACATTGTGAAATTTTGTTTTGTTTAAGGACTCCATGGGAGGAGAAGGTGAAGATCTTAGACATGACTTTGAACGTCTGCAGCTGGCTATGGAGATGGTTGGATTCCTTCCAGCAACACGAAAACAGTGAGTATGTGTAGGGAGATAGTGAGTATGTGTAGGGGAACAACGAATATGTTTAGGGGGAGAGTGAGTATGTGTAGTGGGACAATGAGTATGTGTTGGGGGACAGCGAGTATGTGTGGCGAGACAGCTAGTATGTGTTGGAAGACAGCGAGTATGTGTAGGCAAGATAAGTGAGTGTGTAAGTAGATAGTGAGTGTGTAGGGAGACCTTAGTAACTGGGGAAAAGGTATTGATTCAGGCTTTTTAAATTGGATTCATTGGTATTGATTTAAAGTTTCATATATGAATTATAAATCTATAGCAAAGGTATATCTCGTTAGGTCTGGTTGGTAATTAAAAGTTGTTAGAAAAAAACAGCATAAAAAATCACATCTATACATTTTAATCCAGGTTTGCTTTGCATGGTGATTTAAGTTCAATGGAGATAAAGAGAATTATAATGAAAACATAAACCATTATATTAACTATACATCATTTTAAAGCATCTTATACGTGATAAATAATGATGCAAACCAAACTTTGTTAACCCATCCTACTCTGTACCATCTTTTACATTCATTCCATTTACTTGGAATGACGCAACCGCAGGGGAGAATTACTAAAAGAAACGGGACGTAATACATTATTTGATCATGGTTTGGGTGACTACTAGGCATTAGATATTATTGCTAATGTGTAGTATAAGGGATATGATCACAGCTATATAAGATCTATTATTAGCATAGGATAACCAGCTATAATCCGACAAACAATAATTTTGATCCAAACAGCAAAGTTAAATACAGCTGTGCTCAGTAGTTTAGTTTAAATGTGAAGGTGCAAACCAGTACATATAATATATGTTCTTCAGATATGGTATATTTGTATGACATTTTCCTTCACTTACAGGATAGTGTCCTTGCTTTCTGCTATTCTACATCTTGGGAATATCCAGTACAAAAGAAAGACCTATCGTGATGAGTCTATTGATATCTCAAACCCTGAGACTCTCTGCATTGTGTCTGCACTTTTGAAGGTAGGCCCACATACATTAAGCACTGAGACTTTAGTTCTATTTATCCCTAATAGGGACAACTAAACAGGCCAATTATGCTGACACAAAGCCTGTAGTAAAAGAAATCAAGCAAGATTTGATATATTTCCTGTAAGAACATAATTTTTATTTCAAGGCTACATAACTATGTACAGTTTTGATAACCCTTCCTAACTTAACAATGATAATTAAAAATAGGAATCAAAAGGCTTCCTCTTCTCTCTGATGCAATTCTGCCCTTGGGCAAACTAAAAATAAAAACAACCTTGTTTCTGCAACTGCATATTTAAATAATAATTTATTATAAAGAGATAATACGATAATAAAAGTTGTTGGTACAAGACAATAATCTCTGAAAGTTCTAAACTATAATTTGTGAAACAAACAATATAGTATTGTAAAGCAAGCAGACACCCGCATACATTTAAGTTACTTTGTAAAGGTTCGTACACATGCGATCCTGGGTGCCGACCCGCAGCGCACAATGTGTACAAATGGCCGTTTTGGCCAATAATCGGCCTGTGTATGGGCACTTTATCGGCTGAGATGGCCGCTCATTCGGAGATCTGCCTGGCAGATCGGTCAACGATCCCTGAACGAGTGGCCATTTCTGCCAATAAAGTGCCCATACCGGGCATTATTGGCCAAAACGGCCGTTCGTACACATCGTGGGTCGGCACCCGCGATCGAACGTGTGTACGAACCTTAAGGAGCCACGAAATGTTATCATCATAATAAAAGAATGTATGTTTCACAACAGCGCAACTGCTGCTAATTACTACTATTTAAATTTGTGCAGCTTTAGACACTCAGTTATTTATATAACATATAACATTTACCATAACACACAAGATAGATACAACTTCACTCATATAAGTAGGACATGCTATACTTTAAAATACTTGTTTTGATCCATTGCCATTGAAGTTGCTGTTGTTGCCGTTCTCTCTGCTGTGTTGAAATGTAAATATGAGAAAGTATGTTCTCAGTGCGCAAAAAGCTGTACTTCCTTAATTTCCATTTTAAGCCATTCTGTATTCTCCAAAGCATGCCTGGAGAAGGTTTAGTGTTTCTTGTGGCTTTATCTTTATTACTTGCATTCTTCAACATTAGTCTCCACTTGTTTGGTTTATGCATTTTTGTAGATCTAAATCTACTTTTGTGGGCAGTTATTTCTCTGCTTAATGCTAAATTCTCTTTACTTATCACAGATATATGTAAGTATTAAATTATAAGCCGATTAACATTTTTAAGCCTGTTCAGTGAAACAATTAATATCCACCGAAGGACTGATATCTGGCAAAGATTGCCACAAAACCACATTGCTTTAAACAATATCTGTATACAAACTGATGTCTGTAGTGCATTCTGCTTTTAAATATAGATTTAGTAATGCAAGAGTAAATGTGCTGTCCTTTGGACTCTTACTTTCTGAAGTTCCCACAATGCTGTCCCGACATTCACATGACATCAGTAGAAACGATAGACCCAGTTTTTTTGTAATTGAGTTGAGATCTTAAAATTAATGGGCCAGAGGGGGAAAGTTGGAAGGCAAGAATCGTCACCCCAAAACACTATCAGGGAGATTCAATAAAAGTTCTTATAGTTAAATATGGTGCTAATTTTGTACCAACCAATCAGATGTTAGCTTTCCAATTTTAAATAAGATCTGATTGGTTGGAGCAAAATTAGCACCATTTGTAACGATAATCAGGGTTATTCAATAAAAGATCTTATCGTTAAAAATGGTGATAATTTTGTCCCAACCAATCAGATGTTAGATTTCAAATGTTAAATAAGATCTGATTGTTTGGGGCAAAATTAGCACCATTTTAAACGGTGCTAAATTTCCCTAAAGCACTTTAATTGAATCTCCCTGTATATTTAGACGTTTTTTAGGTATGAATATTGAAGGAAAATCTAGAATGACCAGCATTACAGGATACTGCTTTTTTCCAATGAAACAAAAAACAATGTAAAGGTAATAAGCATGACAAGCTCTATGAGTTCTTAGAGTTCTTTTTTCAAGCTGGTTCAAAGAAACACAATTGTTTTATATATACAGAAACAAAATCTGCTCACATTTATCAGCTGCAAACGTGCACGTTTTTTAAATTTATATTAAGATATTATCTCATATTTTTACATCACACAGGTGCGAGAGGAGATGCTTCTGGATGCCCTAATCACTAGAAAGACTGTCACAGTTGGAGAGAAGCTTATTTTACCATACCGATTGCCAGAGGTTAGTAGATGTTTGTTAAGATTAGAAGAATAAGATAAAAGTTACAGCTTAGTTTTGGGAAGTTGGAAAATATGTTGCATTTGAGATGGATATTTTTATAAAATAGTTATTAGAGTTATTAGAATTATTTACCACTTTTGCTTGGATGTTGGGGAATATATTTGTACTTCTTTGTGCCATGGGAGGGAGAGATCTTTTTTTTTTCATTTGCTTTTAAACGTGATGCTATCCCCATTTATTTCAATAGGCCATTACAGTCAGAGATTCCCTGGCTAAATCTCTTTATAGTGCCCTGTTTGACTGGATAGTTTTTCGCATAAACCATGCCCTTCTGAACATCAACAGCAAAGCAATTGAAGAAGGGATCCAGGTGAGTGAAATGTGAAGACAGGCATGGCAGTGTAATAAAGGGTGCTTTTGCCAAAATCAGAGAAAAACCCACACATCCCATTGTAATATCAGGTTAACTGAGCACACCTTACTTTACTCCTCTTCCGTAATACAATAACCACAGCAATGTGATTACTACATCACTGGAGTGGGGTATCCTTATTGCATCGCCCAGTAAGCGTAATCAAAATGGCAGTTGGCAGAGAAAGGGATGACGTATTCTGCAAGATAGTAACTGTAGTAAAAGTAGTAAAGTAAATAAGAATATGTTTGATGTGTAAGGGAATATGCTTTGTGCTGAAATGACAACTATATCCAGTTCTCACTTTTGTTATTACTAATGCCTTAAAAGCATCTTAGTTTAAGCACATTGTAAATTATTAATATAAATGCATAATGTTATTGTATTTTCTTGAACAGTCACACATCGTGCAAAAGTGGGAGAAATATATTAAGTTGAATTCGAAAGTGTCAGCAATTGTTGCTCCTTACCTTGCCTTCACTCCCGCACCGGTCCGTCTTTGTCTTTCTCTCTTTGTGGCTCTTCCGGCTAACTTCTGGAATCTTCGGGTTTCTCCAGCGTTTGGTTTTTCACGATTCGGCTATTTCCAGTATTTGGGTTTTCCACAATTCGGCTATCTTAAATACAGAATTTTTAAGTGGTTCCTGCTATTTAGGCAGCAAATTCAAATGTCTTCTTGCCTATCTGGTTCTACCTTGCTTTGTCTCTGCCTTCTGATTGGTTCTCTGTCCTTATTTAGCTTCCTGTTTGTTTCTGCTCCAGTGCCCGTTATAGCCTGTGGTTTTGCCCTTGCTCATGGTGCGATTTTGTCTTCCTTTTCTGATTACTGATTCTTGCCTGTCTTCCGTTTGATTCTTTGCCACCTGTGCCTGACCTTTACTATATTTTCTCTCTACCCTTCTGTATCTCGCCTCGGTGATTTTATCTCTGTGTGTTGACCCTTGTCTCCCTACCTGACTCTGCTCTACATTTGGTACCACGCTTCTGCCCATCTCTGAGTTGGTTGTGCCGTTTCTGCCTGTTGGTTGTGCCTGTTTCCTCGAGTATTCTTGGCCTCAGCTCAGATACCCATAGGCAAGCTGGGGCTTGATCAGCAAATGGTGTTAGATCAGGGTATCTGGGCTGAAAGAATACTCGGGGATCAAGAGCATTACAAAAAGGAAGGAGACACCTTTCTCCTGTTATGTAATTAACACAAATAACAACCTGGTCAGTTCACTCTGGTTAAAAAGTAACCCTGCTGAGTTTTGCCTTGGGAATTGGTTTTGATTTAGTAGGATAAAGAATGCATAAAATGTCCACCTATTAGCAGTAACTACTGGCTGTAAATCAAAAGCTCCACTTTATATACTTCTCAAAAGTAAATTCAGCTTAATTGCACAGCATATTGTAAGGGTTTTTTGCCTTTTGATACAAATGTTATTGCATTTAGTTAAAATGCAGTGCTCTTTGAATAGCTGGTGATTGTCCATGTCAACAGTGTTGGTAAACATAAGACAATAATGTTAAAATTTGGAATGGAAGTATTGCCGTGCTTAGTGTTGTCTAAAACATGACTGATTCAAGAAAGCTAGCAGTGTAAATTCTTTGTGGACTTACAAGCTAAATTGTTTTCCATACAAATTTACTTAATTAAGGATAACTATCGTGTGTATAAAGTTTATTTAAAAAACAGTTACCGGTAAAATGAAAAGTACTTGGGACAGGGATATAGGACTGGTAATTCCTAACTCCCAATATTGTTTCTGTGAGGAGTACCAGCCAGCCAAAACTGATTCTGCCAGTCTTCCTCCTGGCTTCAGTATCTTTAATACAGGAATAGTCCAGGACTAACCTGGCAAATTAAAACTGTATGTGCTGAAACTTCTCAACAAAACAATATTGTGAGGTTGGAATAATGTGAGGTACTTTTTTTTAAAACAGTTAATTTTTTTTTATAGATATCCTTTAACACTCAAGAGAGGTATAATACTTTAAAGGCAACTGTAGTCTCTGAACAAGTTAGGGTTAAATAAAAGCCTTGAGTTTTTCCTTGAAGCACTGGATCATATTTGGCTGCAGCCTGGGAGAAATTGTATTGCGGATAATAATAAAACTTCCTGCTTCCAGTATCTTGAGTGACATAATCTGACCTTCTTCTCATCCCCCCTGCCCCATGGGCAGAGCATGGACAATTAAGACTTAATGCTGAGAAAGACATGAAGTACCTGCACAGACTGGGAAGGGGGTGGAGGGGGGGGGGTGTTCATGGCTAGCTATTAATGCAGTCACAGATTGGTCACATTGCTACAAGCTGGTAAATGCAGGAAGTTTCTAGGAAGTAATAATGCTAAACGTTTCTGCAATATACCTCCTCACAAGTTTTACCTAGAGATGTGATCCAGGAATCATTTTAAATGTACGACAGAAATGCTTGCTTTGGTTTTGCAAAGTGTGTAATAGACACTGTTGCATTAAGTTTTTCAGTGTGGGTGAAAAACTGTTATAATACACTGCAGACATCTTCTAAACTCTGATCTCTCCTTTTTTTGCTTTCCTTTTTTACATTATCTGTTGTATATTATAGAAAAAATGTTGCTCATCTTGTAATGGGCAGCATGGTAACTCAATGATTCGCACTGATGCATTGCTGCACAAGTTGAGGGCTTAAATCCTTCCTTAGATACATCTGCAAGGAGTTTGTAGGTTCTCCTCCTTATGCTTACGTGGGTTTCCTCCAGACACTCCTGGTTTAAATGTAATGCATGCTCATATTGTAAGTTCTTCAGGGCCTGATGCCTATGTATCATAATTGTAAAGTGCTATATAATGTAGATCTATAATAATAATAAAAGCATCTAGTGTTCCTGTAACTATTGATCTTGAGAGTGATTTACCTTATATGTTTCAGGCCAATTTACACGTCCTGTTTTGTGTTTTTTTGTGTTTTTTTTTTGGGATCAGCCAAAATCAGATTGTTACCATCAGTTGGAAACGTTTGGTCATGCCTGAAATTGCAATCACCCAGGCCAGGATGGCTAGTGTTTAAGACAAATCAATAATTTTATTCTATCTTTTCTTAGACACTGTCCATTGGAGTTTTGGATATTTTTGGCTTTGAGGATTATGGGAGTAACAGCTTTGAACAGTTCTGTATAAACTATGCGAATGAACGACTGCAGCATTACTTCAACCAGCATCTTTTTCAGCTCGAGCAGGTAGGAGATCTGTTGGCAAATAATTTAACTGTATGTGTAGAACTTGCTGAAAGGTTGGGGTGCATATTATCAACAGTTACTTGGTTACTTGTGCCCTGCATATTTATCTGCAGCTTAACATTTAAAGGGCACGTCCAGCCCTCAAATGAAAACTTATATACAGGAAATTCACCCCCCCCCCATTTAGACTATTTATGTCTAACCTGAAATCCTGCACAATGTCCTATTGTCTCTGTTTCTGCTTCCTTATTCTTCCATTCAGTTATGGATTTGACATCACAGCCAAAGACTGAATGCTAATCCCCTAGCTGCCTCTTCTGAGCATGCTCAGGCTCAGTACCAGGTCACTAAATCGCTCAGTTTTCATGAGGCATCCAGAAGCATAGCAGGCATACAGTGATGAATTTAGAGGACAAAGTAGGATGTATCAACCTATTTTAAAGAGCCCATTCTTTCTAAAAGATGTCATTATGTGGGTGGAGTTGTCCTTTAATACTGTTCAGCATGTGAAAACAGTAAAGTATGTTCCTTTTTGTTCAGGAGATGTATCGATCAGAGGGAATCAGCTGGAGTAATATCACCTACACTGATAACGGAGGCTGCATCAGCCTGATTAGTAAAAGACCAACTGGCCTTTTTCAGCTTCTAGATGAGGAGAGCAAGTGAGAAGTTCTATGGTTAACACCCTGTTCCGCTTTCTTTCAGTCATCTAATATTTACATTACATGTTTTTTTTTTTCATCATCTTTTTTCCAAATCTTTCCACAGACCTTTATTTTTTTTCTCTCTCTACTTATCCGTTCATATCCTTCTTGCCTCCCACTCCTCATTCCTGCCTTTCTTATCACCAGTCCTATTCCTTCTCTACAGCTTCCCTCAGGCCACACACCAGACTCTGCTGGAGAAGTTTAAGCGTCACAATGAACGCAACCAGTACATTGAGTTCCCTGCAGTCATGGAACCAGCCTTTATTATTCAGCACTATGCAGGAAAAGTTAAATATGGAGTCAAGGTAAATATGTGAGTTTCATGTGGGACCCACCTTGCACAGACAGCAGTTTTGATTAGGCACTGTAGGATGATAATTATCAGTTAGCAGCACAGAATTAACTATATATTGTCTGATTTTAGCCATTCACAGTTTAGGATTTTAGATATTTCAGGATTAAAGGGCATGTTCATCCCTATAAAAACTTTTCACAATACATTAAACGAACCCCAAAATGCCACTTATTCAGTACTTGCTTTTCTCCTTGGTGCTCCTGAGACAAGGAATCTAATCTTGAAGTTCTCCAATCTCTCCTCGCTTTCTGACACTTTTCCGGGTTGCAGACATTAGTCATGGCCCCGATATTAATGTCACAGCCAGTGATTTATGACTTCTGCACTGCTTACAGCTGCACAAGCTCACATAGAGCTCACAAAGCTGTAGAGGATGTGCAGGCAGCGACAAGAAAGGTAAGTATTGTAAGAGTGGTCTTTGTGGGTGTTTCTAATGTATAGTTAAAACTTTTTATTAGGGGTGAACATGCCTTTTAACCCCATTCATGTAGAGGACATTAGAGATGCTGTTATCTAAAAACAGATCTTATTTAACACAAGGGGACTTCTTCATTACCTTACATGTTCTTTGGTGGTTTTTGGTGAATCTTGCTGTTTTCAAGCTCTAGGTGCACATATATTTATTTATGACAGGTCACTAACATGTGACAGCAGTTTTCTGTTCAGGTATACACTAGGGCAGTGGTGCACAACGTGCAGTAATACAGGGCCCACTCCTAGCTTCAAATTCGGAAGATATAAATATAAAAAACTCAACTTATACAATTTTTTTCTCCTTAAAGGAAACTCCTTTTTTAAATATCTTGAGGCTTTGCACATTAGTAGTTAATATTTTTTAAAGGAGAACTACTTAATTGAAAATGTCCAAAAATTATATTTTTGAATCGTACTTACTATTAAAGTTTCCCACATAGCTGCTGTGCTCCTTGGGAAGCTAAACAGCAAAGGTGATTTTTGCAGCCCAGTGTACCCTGCTGCTTATGCCATCCCTTCCCCAGCTCTGAGGAGAAGCAACAGTGATGTTCAGATTATCAGTCAACCAATATTTTTTCTCCTGTTTGTTTCTTATTCTGCAGGATTTCCGGGAGAAGAATACAGATCACATGCGGCCAGACATTGTGGCCTTGCTGCGCAGCAGTAGAAATGCCTTTATTAGAGGGATGATTTCTATAAGCCCGGTGGCTGCCTTTCGTTGGGCGCTGTTGAGAGCTTTTTTCAGAGCAGTAGAGGCATTCAAACAGAGTGGAAAGAACAGTGGAAGCAAAAAGACTGGTAAGTCTCTTCTGTACTGAAACGAATACAATGAGATTTATTGATAATTACATGGGAGACATTATAGCCTAGAAAACTAGAAAATTTAAACTTAAATTATGCAAGGATATGCAGAAAAGGATTGATAATACGTGTGATTAGTTTTACTGAGTTTCTTGTATTTTAAGGCAGAACTAATTTATTATGACAGAATTGTTGGCTAAAGGATAACAGATATATATGATATTAAATTACTTAGTTTTTTTTTTAATTCCTGGTTCAGTAGCTGCTTTAGATCAAAAAGCAACAGTTGTTAAAGTCTTTAGTTTTGACAGATAATCAGGGCTATGTACGGAGAGCCACTATTGTTTTTTTCTGTCTTAATGTCCCGTTAACCCATGTACCAAGGGTTAACGTGACTTTAAGACATAACTTGCGACGGTATGCAAAAACGGTGTCATGCAACCGCCACAAGCTATGTATCGAGCCGATAACGGCTCTTAAGACAGAAACTTTAGCACCAGAAGATGGCTGGCGTTTAAGTTTTGGAATGGGAAAAGCCCATTCACAATGCACCGAGAGCCACTATTGTGCATTGCCTAGAGGAGGCAATAGAGAGTGATACCTGCTCCCCGTACATAGCCCTAAATAGTTTCTCTAGGGAATTGGGTCAGCCAGCTGTTTTTTTTTTGGTAGACACATCATTGGGATGTTCTTTCTCTGTCTCTGCTGGGAATTGGTAACTCTGCTCTCTCTCTTGTTAATCTGTCTCTGTATTCTCTTCCTGTGTGTTTGCTCTCAAGGCTCGGGCCCTCCCTGTACCCCGGGCCCCCCCGGCTCAGCTCACAAAGGCCTTTCTAGCTTTAGCTTTCTGCAGCACCCCGTCCACCAAAGGAGCTTACAGATTCTGCAAAGGTGTCAGACCGACCAATACAGTAAGGCTCCCATCCCAGAATCCTCTGCAATTGCATTTTCATTTGCATACACAGCTTCCTCTCTAAAAATCCTTTGTAATTTTTAAAAAAAAATTGTCAAAGCATTCCATCACTTCTTTGACACTGTCTCATAATCCCATGTACATGCATACTGCTTTCCCAATATTATCTGATTACACATCCAAGATAAGCATCTTTCCTGGCAATTCTTAAATTACCTCTTGACATAGAGGGCAATGTACAAACCATGGTTAGAGCTACTTTTATATATATATATATATATATATATATATATATATATATTATATAAAATTATAATGCTGATTTTATCAAGTGTTGCTCTTTTTACTGTTAAGCCTCAAGATGATTGCGTATCATTTATCAAGTGTGAAAATATCACATCTGTTAGGGTTGTTAATGCAAACAGATTAAAACAAGAATAGAATAGTGTCTGTTCGATAAATGCCACCAATCACCTTGTTAAAAATTTGGCTCTAACTTAAGAACTGTACATTTCCCTGGCAGGCTTCTGGCTGCACGTAACTATTAACATGAGCTTCATCCCAGAATCTTTTAATGTGTTTGAAAAAGTATCTTCTTGATTGAACATACACTTTTACTCTCCCGTACCTGAATGTGTTTAACTAACTATTCACATCTATATCATCAGCGTTAGTCTATTATGTAGAAAGATCGGTCGTAAGTACATTTGAGTTTGTTTGAATAGGCAATTAAAAACTACTAAAAATGTATTTGGGTACTTTAAAGGCATAGTGACTAATTTATAACTGATTACATCACTCATTTTACGTATGGATTTCACTGGTGTATCTTATCTAATTTAGTGCACTGACATTTTCCCAGTGGTTATGAGAATATTTGTAAAAGACAGACATTTAATACCAGGATGTCAAATGAACAAATAGCTTTTAAAGGGCAAGTCCAGCCCTCAAATGAAAAATTATATACAGGTAAATCACTCCCCAAAACCCTACATTGTAATAGTTTGAAATGTGAAATATATAAGTCTAACCTGAAATCCTACACAATGTCCTGTTGCCCTGTTTCTGCTTCCTGGTTCTTCCAGTTATCAACTGGTTTTGGATTTGACAGTTGACATCACAGCCATTGACTTAATGCTATTCCCATAGCTGCCTCTACTGAGCATGCTCAGTACCAGGTCCTAAATACTAAATACTAAAATACTAGAAACTAAAGTTTCTATGAGGCTTTCAGAAGCATAGCAGGCATACAGTAATGAATTCAGAGGAAAAAGTATATCAACATATTTTAAAGAGGCCAGTTATTATGTGGGTGGAGTTGTCTTTTAATAACCACAGCAAAGGAAAATTTCCTCACACCACATTTACAGCTTTAACAAACAAGGCAGTATCAGTGTCTTAAAAACAAATCCTAGAATTTCACTGTTAATTGTAATTTTAAAAAGGAAAAGAAAGCTGTGCAGAACATTACAACCTTGTTCCTTTTTGGAGACAATTAGCTCTCTAAAGTTATATGTGACTTTAGACATTGCATTATTATATCAGAAGGGGCTGGCGGATTAATAAATATTGACAGTGCATATAGTTTAGCCAGTCAGAATGGAACTGTTTTATTTTCACCTTGGGTTTGTTCTTTACACAAAGCCTAGTCACTTATCCACCCTGTTAGACCAGAGAAACCCGTATCTCTACTTCAGTTCAGTTTTAGACTTGAACTTACGAACTCCTTTTCAGGAACAATGGCGCTAAACCAAAGCAAACAAGAAATAACAAATTTATTGTGCGGAAAATATCTCATTACATTGGCGAAATATTAATGGTAAATTTCAATTGAATTACAGAGCACTTTGTATACTTAGGATTTACATTTTTTTGTGTAAAGGAGTAGAAAAACGTAAACCCACTCATGTATTCATTGTGTCCATGTGAAACTAATAGCATTTCTGATAGAATATACTATATTTACATTGTTTTGCATATATACATTTGGTAGCAGACACACAAATATATACAGGTGTATATTTGAGTGTAAAATGGCTTCAAGGTGGAAATAATTTACACACATACAGGGCGATGCACAAAGAGTCGATATCGCCAGTCAGATGACTGGTGAAATGTCTTCAAGAACTAAACTTCAGTCGATCTAACTGGATATCACAGATATATCTGAGGAAGGGGCCCAGTGTCCCGAAACGTTGTATGCTGTTTTTGCACTAAATAAAGAAGTTTTCACCACAGTAGTGTGCTCCACTACTTTGATACCTTGCTTGGTTATGTAGCCCTAGAAGTAGGGGGTTGAGAGGATTGCACCTACCAACTTGTCTGGCCAACCAGCCAACAGCGGTGTGCCTTAGTACATTTGGAACTCTTGGGAACATATCACAGATATACCATGACCTGGAAGAATGACAAGCATCACAATCACTGTAAACTGGGTTTAAAGTCACGCTAACCTATGAAATAAAGATTAATTTGACATTTAGAGTGGTGTATCTGTAACTGCCTTTGTTTCACATAGTTTACAGTACTAGACTGTAGAATATCCGTTCCGACCAAAAAACATATCTAGGGAAAGGTAGATATTTGCCTTTAAAATAACACACATGCCCAAATGCCAGCACCTCCCTGGTACCTTTTACCACATGCTGTGGACATGTCCCCAAATACAATCTTACTGGCAACAGGTAATACAGTTCCTACACTATGAGATGGGATCCCCTGTGGGCATGGACCCCAAAGTATGGTTACTAAATTCTGTAGACTCACTACCAACCGATAAATTTTCCAAAATCTTTATAAGGTTTTTTACATTATTTATTGCCAAGATATGGATGGATGCAAGCCTCTCCCCCTACCATTCAACAATGGAAACAAAAAATTAATAGAATATTGCCATACAAAAAAATAATGTATGCCCACAGGGGTTGCCCCCTTAATATGATAAAGTGTGGACCTGTTGGGAAACATCTCCTGCAGTGGTTGGCAAAAGTATTCCTCCTCCTTGAAGTTTTCCACGTTTTGTCACATTACTGCCACAAATAAGAATCAATTTTATTGTAATTCCACGTGAAAGACCAATACAAAGTGGTGTACACGTGAGAAGTGGAACGAAAATCATACAGGATTCCAAACATTTTAAACAAATCAATAACTGCAAAGTTATATCCCTAAAAATGGTTTAGTGACATAACAATGTTTATTAAGTTAAATTGTAAGGTTGTTAGGTCATCTATATTTATATATACATTTTATATTACTGTAAACATTGAGATATAATAAGCAACAAAAAGTAATGTATACCATTCAAAAATTGTTATGTTTGTTATATGTGAAATTTCTATACAAGCATTATCTCACTATTACCTCAATAAAGTTCCTCTCTAGGGAGGGGTTTTTAAAAAAAAAATACACACATGCACTTCTATATAAACCTATACATATGTGCATATGCTAGATATTCTGCTAAACAAAAAAAACAGACATTTTTGTGGCATGAAATTTGATTCTATTCAGACAGCACCATGCGACCCTTATGTTGTTTTTGAATGATACGTTGCTATTCCCAGCATTTTATGATCACACATAGTTAGACTTCCATATATTAAATGGTATCATAAGATTTTACAGATTTGCAGGAAGTGACCTTCTTCCAGCTGCCACTTTGCAAAGAAATAGTATTGACAGGAAGGAAAATAAACTCCTACCATCCAAATCATTATAGTATAGTATATACTATATAGTATATTAAATGTGTAAGGGGCAAAAACTTCATGAGACTAATGGGATATTAAGTTATAGAATTCTCAAGCTGCAGCTTGTTTTATTCTTTTATAGGTGTGTATTTTTATATATAGTATATACAAGCTGTCATTATGCATACAGAAATATGGGGGACAGATCACCATCCAAAGAACACCATATATACAGTAAAGTGGCTTGTTTCTTAACCATGCATGTGCAGATATTGATCACCGGGATTCACACATGTGTATGGCCACTTATAAGGTTTTCATTTTTGAGACCTCTTTTCCAAAATTAATGAGTAGTTAAAAAGGCACGCTAAACTAAATTCTTTAGTTGCAGCAATCGGTCCTTGTAAATAGCACAGAATAATACATTTAATGACATGGCCACACAAGCTTTAGATTTCATTACCCATAGATTACATTATAATCATTGGGTACTATTTAGTAGATTAAGGCGTAAGGACCATGATTATAACTTTTATTGTTTGACTACATTGCTCTGTTTGTTACTTAATGCTGATCTGCATGCTCCCGTTGTTTGTTTCCTAGCTGTACAGTAATTTAACGAATGCCCTGAACTTTACATTTGTTGGGACAGCATGTCTTCCCATACCAAATCTGCTTTCTGCTTATCACACTTTGGAACACTGCCTGCTGCCCGTGCTTCTTTTTCCCTTTCTCTCTCTCTCTATCTCTCACCGTCTTTTTATAATGCTAAAACTGTTTTATCTCTCACTGTCTTTTTATAACGCTAAAACTATTTTAAGTCTGCAGGAAAGGTGTGGAGAATCAGGGACTGGACATTTCTGTTGTTTTTCTGTTTTGCTCTTACATTGGATCCTAGAAGCAAAATACATGGGATCCTAGATAATATAAATACAAAGAAGTCAATAACAAAGAAATCCATAGAAAACACAATAATGCACAGATTAATATTCACAGTTAACTAAACATCCATGTCCATATTCATGTTTCATGCACTAAAACAAATTAAAAGAAGGGTACACGTACATAAATAAGTATAGTGTACTGTTAATGGAAGGTACTACTGCACTTGGAACAGACCCTACAGAGGAAGGAAGAACCCATATAAATATTTAGAGCACACATATTTTCTATCAAAGGTGCATTTATGAGCTATAGTTATGAGCTGCAGGCATTGGGCAGCTGAAATAACCAAGCTTTAGATGCTTCCAATCAGACTACTTTCACATACAACTCTATTGGCAGACTGCCTACACATAGACCATAGTACAAATCTACAACACAAGAGTGCTAAAAAAGGGGCATATTGTTACCAAATTTACACAGCAGTGGAGGGTCGTAACTCATTTGAGAGAATTAAGAAGCATTGCCCAATAGCCTTTTAAAAGAATATGTGGTTGAAAAATGTGATTTTGATGTTCAAATGCTGCACTTGCATCAGTATTATTTTTACACTAGTATATTACAGACTTACACCATTTTCACACATGTATTAAAAATGCATGCAGAGAAAGGAATAAGGAAACGGCATTCACTAACTATTCCTTTGCCACATACTCACACTATTCTACTCTCTAGATATCCCTCGACGTACTCCGCGGACTCCCCTCTCTGACCTGCAAGGGGCAAATACTATCCAAGAGAGGAGCCCTAGGTGAGTAGAGGCTGCACATTTCAGTATCTCATTCTTGTCTTCCAGCAACTCTCTCTTTATTCTGTTGTCACTATTTCTCAATCTGTATTTGGAACTTTCTATTATGAGTTGGTCCTTTATTTCAGAGACATAAACTGGACTACTCGAAGACAGAACCGTCTCTCATCAAGTTCTTATCTGGAGGGAGGTGGAATCTTTATAAGCTCCTCCAGCTCCAATGAAAACAATAACAGTGACTGCAAATTACTCGAAAGGGCCCATGGAATCCTCATGTAAGAAAAAAGGAGTTATAGTAAATGACTAAAAAGTGTTTTCAATTTTTATTTGTAATATGTAAAATAGATTAGTGTGTTGTCACAGCAGTTGGAGGTGCCATAATGTAGCAATCCCATATCCTAGAGCAATCCCATATCCTAGAGGATCCCTGAAGAAATTCAGTATGACTAGCTCTGTGATGTTAAATCATGATTACATGAAATGCTTTTAGTCTTCTGAGATGTCTGCAAAATAAATTCACCAGTTAGCCTTTGTGTGCTTCTAGAGATCTTTATATAGGCCAAATTCAAACGGCATCAAGGTAATAAAGCTTGTGGATTAAAACATTTTTGTGTGGTTAGGAGGGGACAATGCACAAAATGTTCAGCTCATTTCATGGTATAAATGAATCCTTTTTTCTCACCTAGGAGAAGCAAGAGCACAAAAAACAAACCATCTCTTCCCAAGGTGGGTCACCTTATATTCCTTTACTTATAACATATGTATTTACATATAACAATATATTACATATATATAAGTAATAATTAGCCTTGTTTACTACACATGACCACCATAACAGCCATTAATTCAGTAACTTGTTTGTGTATAATATTCCCCACCACAATTTGCCAAATTTTGTCAGCATTACATACCAAAAGTAAATCCAATGACTATTGACTTCTGTAAACAAAAGTCATAAATGACAGCACAGAGACCAACATCATTGATATAGAACAGACCTTTATACTAAAGACTTAACATCTCACTCTCTACTTCCTTGGGTTGTATGCTTTATTTAAGTACAACATGCAAGACAGTCCCAAAGTCGCTATGCACATTATGCACTGAGCATGTGTATAGTCGCTTGAAGTTACCATGCAAATATTGGAAAGATGTTATCTAATTTCAGAGGGAATGATTGGTAATATCAAATGGCTGCTTTGTATTTAGGCTTATGTACACTGTATACAAACCTTTTTATCCTAAAGCTATGTACAAACGTTAAATTAATTTTGAAAGGACTGAATCTGTATCTACTGTTTTTTAAGGGGGGAGGGACCAGGAGAACACCTACTGCATCCAACATAGTTTAGCAATCTGGACGCATGGATCACTAAACAATGTCGAGGGTTAAATACAATATCCTCCTTTTGACCACCTTTTTGTATATGACTTCACTATGTATACTTCAGTGTGAAGAATTTGTCTTTCTAGTGAATGGATTCACAGGCACTTAGTATGTGCTGTAATAAATGGGGTAAGGATGCGTTCCTGGGAGTTTATAAATGTAAAAAATTTTTACTTCATTGGAGCTTTTTTTTTTTAGCATCTGTTGGATGTCAGGTCACTAAAGCATCTCTCTAACCTTACCCTACATGATCGCATTACTAAATCCTTACTGCACCTGCACAAGAAGAAAAAGCCTCCCAGTATTAGTGCACAGTTTCAGGTTGGTTCTATGTTTTCTATCTATAGCCAGCAATTATGGAACTATTCCTGGTCCCATGGAATTGATTCAAATTAGTCATTACTGAAATAAGTCCAATGAACTCCTTTTACTGCAGTAAGCTTTACATTCGCTTTTTCTTTTAACTAAAATTCTTTTGATTTCAGGCATCCCTTAACAAGCTAATGGAGACCCTTGGACAGGCAGAACCCTATTTTGTGAAATGCATCCGTTCCAATTCTGAGAAGGTAAAAAGTACTACCATCTAGAATCCTATAAACACTAGGAAACCTTTTTTCATTAATTCCACCCCCACACTAGTAGGTTACGTTATACTCTATACTATTAGCTTAGGGTTCAGACTTCGCAAGAACCTATTCAGTTTTTTTTGCACACCATGCAAGAATCAAACACTCAGTATTGAATAGTGAATAGCACCAGATGCAATGATTTCAGAAGGCCTCTGCATAACCAGTATTAAAAGGGTTATGTAAAAGGAGAATGATAATCTAAAACTTAACATTTGGGAAAGATAAGAAAGCAGCCCAGCACCTTAGATTATTTAAAGTGTTTAAATGAGAGGCACAGACTGCAGGACAGAAATGGATACCAGATAACCTCTAGAGTTTTAGTGTAGCTTCAGTTTATATGTTGTTCATTTAGAGACCAGTGTGGGACACATTTTCTGGATCTACACTAGCAAACCCATTACCAACACTCACCTGCTATCTATTTTACTGACATGGAAATTTTTAGACTTGCAGTTTCTTAGAAATATAATTACTATTCTACCCACTTAGCAGTTTCATGCCCAGAAAGCATTGAATACACGTGATCCATTATAAAGTTATATTTAATATAACTTTCTGTTTTGCTTCTCCAGGTCCCAATGCGTTTCAATGATTCCTTGGTCCTCAGACAGCTTCGCTACACTGGAATGCTGGAGACAGTAAGAATTCGTCAGTCTGGCTACAGCTGCAAGTATCCATTTCAGGTAAAAGAGATTTCCTTTTCAGAGATTGTTCTTGTACAAAAGCCATAAATCATAACACGGAGAACTACATGTCATGGATAGAGAAAAGATCTTCATTTCAAAGAATTCAGTTCTTCTCATTCTCTACTTGCTTGGGTTGTATGCTTCATTTAACAACAATATGCAAAACTACTCTGAAACTGACATTGTGTGTTATTGTCTATATATATGTGATATAATCCTTAAGCCGCCATTCACAATATCTATTGACCATGTGTATAGTCGCTTGAATTAGCAAGTGAGCCTGCAAAGATTGGAATGATGGTGACTCATTTTAAATGGATGAATCTATGGTATAAAATGGCTGCTTTGTATAGTCAGGAGAATAAAGCCTTATATACTGTACACTGTAAATGTACATTCTTTTGTTGTTTTAATGTGTTTTCATGGGAAACTAAATGGTATACAATTGTGATATCTGTGGACAATAAAACAAAACATGAAAACAGGTAAGCAGGACTAATGATCCTCAGATCCATAGTATCCTTGTACTATGCTTATAGGCACAATATAACATAAATATCCACCAAATTCCTCCTGGTAATAAAACATAGTTAAATGTGCCATGATATACAATGGCTTGCCAAAGTATTGACCTCCCTTTTAATTTTTTCATGTTTAGTTGCCTCACAACCTGGAAATTTGTATGAGAGTTTGCACCAATTCATGTACTGAATATGCCTACAACTTTGAAGATTTTTTTTATTAATGTTTAGCAAACAACAAATAGGACAAAATAACTACAACGTGCATAACTGTTCACCCCCCTCCCCCACCTAAAGTCAGTACTGGCGATGGCATTTTTGGGGCAATGGGATGTGTTGGGATTGTACCAGAAATAGCATTTCCTTGGTGGCTGAAATGTTAAATTTTAGTCTCATCTGACCTTCCTACATACATTTGGGGAGTTCTTATTTTTACCATTAAGTAATGGCTTTTTTGGAGACTGTTCAATAAAGCACATTATTGTGGTCCTATGGACAGATACTCTAGTGGCTGCTGTGGAACTCTTTCAGGGTAACTTTTGGTCTCTGTGTCTTGCCTCTCGGATTAATGCCCTTCTTGCCCAGTGAATTTTGTAGCCCCGCCCCTGAGATTTCCTTGCTTTTCCTTCATTGTGGGTCTGTAAAAGCGCTGCCTGTTGCGCCCCTTGCACGTGCGCCGCCACCATGCCTGTGTCTGGGACATCAGGCACGGGGGCGGCGGTGGCGCAACGGGCAGCGCTTTTACTGACCCACAATGAAAGGGAAGCAAGGAAATCTCAGGTGGCGGAACTACAGGCACCAGAAGCATATTCCAAGAGGTCAGGAACTTCAGATCTTCTAGGTAAGCTCAGGAGGGCCCTAGGAGGGAAAAAAAACAGGAACAGGTTACTTAAAGCTGCAGCTTCCAAATAGAATTCAGTTAATTTTAGAGTGTACTTATCCTTTAACAACTTTTTTCCTGGCTTGTTTGGAGAGCTCCTAATTGTGATGCCTCAATAATGCCTCTTGCTTAGTGGTGTTGAAGCCTCTGGGATCTTTCAAAAAAGGTGGTTTTATACTGACACAGGTGGACTTCATTTCACTAAGTATGTGCCTTTTGAAGGTAATTGGTTGCATCAGGACTTTTTAGGGGCTTCATAGATTAATACACCTTCAAGGGGGTGAATACAAACGCATATGCCAATTTTCAGTTTATTTTTTTAATCAACTTTGAATATTTGGTGCAGATCCATCACATAAAATAAGTGGGGTGATTACTTTTGCAAGGCACTAGCTGTATCAAACTCAAGTCAATAGGAAAATTAAAACTGTCTCTCAAAGATTGCAGGACCTCTGTACCTGTTTATAGTTCCATATCAGATGCTGGTAGCTCCCCTAGTGTTTTAAAGTATTGTTGATTCTCCCTTTGGGGTCTGTTCCCCAAGTATTATCTTGCATGTAGTTGCTATGAAAAAGTTCTTTCATATTTGTTGAAAAATTGTTTGGCATTCGACATTATAAAGTTGCTTACTGCATTTAAATGTGATTGGCCTTTTTTTTGGCCCTATTACTGAATATGTGTTTAAACACAGGTTCTTTCCATCAGTTTTATTTCAGTTGCACATTAAAGGTGTGAAATTCTCTCATTACTTTCTGACATCTGTACATATGTATTGATTGTCCTATATAGCATTGAACATATTACACACAGCTTTGTAATTCATTTAAGTACTTTCTCTTACACTCAAACTTAGCATACAACTTTGCAGAGCTGTAGCCTAGGTTGGTTTGAACACTAGGATTTCATTCTCACTGTTAAATTGTGGTCTTAACATTTTGATGTATTGGAAGGATAGCAGTGGGACATATTGATTTTATACTGTTTTAACATACAAAATTATTCTACACATTATTATTTTTATATAAATAGCTTGATACTCGGCAGTTGCGATGATGTTTAGGTGCTTTTAATCATGGGCCTGCAAATAAATGATCCTCTCTGATGTCATTTGCAGGACTTTATCACTCAGTTTTCAGTGTTGCTACCTAAAAATGTCACTCCGGTCCGTCAAAGCATCCAGGAATTCTTCTGGAGGATTGGTCACAGCCCAGATCAGTACCAAGTCGGCAGAACCATGGTAAAAAATATGGCTACACTGTATTTGTTGGAAAATCAGGCAAGGATATTTAAATTTTTAGACCATGTGGTGTAATTTTTAATATAATTTATATAATATAATTTATATAATTTAATTATATAATTTATATTAAGTTAAGTTTGTTTATTGGTAGTTGTGCATATATTAGATGGTGTGCATTTTCATTTCTGATTAATCCGATATCGTGTTTAGTCATGAATTCTTTTTCTTACTGTATCTGTTTGTATGTTAGGTGTTTCTGAAAGAGCAGGAACGGCAGAGTCTTATGGAATCTTTGCACCAGAAAGTTCTTCAGTGCATCATCCTTCTGCAGCGGTGGATAAGGGCAAGACTCCAACAAAAAAGGTTTCTTTTGTACAGGGAAGCAGCCATTATTATACAGGTATTTATATTCTTTATAGACTCAAATGACTAGATATAGTTTTCTGTTTTTTGTTTCCTTTTTTTTCTTAATATTTTGGTAATAAAAAACCTGTTTACTTTTACAGAGATACTGGAGACATTTCAAGAAACTGAGACTTGATGCAGTGCCTTATGAAAATGGTATTAATTCCTTTGAAGCTGCTTGTATAATCCAGTCTTGGTGGAGGTGTCATAGAGCTCGGCTTAGCTTTCTAAAGATGAGGAACGCTGCATTTATTATACAGAGTTACTGGAAACTATATCTGGTAAAAAGGCAGAGGGCTGCTGTATGCATCCAAGCTTGGTGGAGAGCGTATCATCAAAAAAGTGTGTATCAGAAACAGAAGAAGTGTATCATTGCTTTACAGGCAGTATCCAAGGGATACTTAGTCAGAAGCAGGTAATTTATATATTCTATAAAATAGTATTTCAAAAGGTGTAACAAAGTGCAGACACTTTCACATTGTTTTTTCCCCCAACAGGTTTCAGGCGCTTAAGGATAAAAACTCCAACTGCTTTGTGCAGGAAGGAGATCAGAGTACTGTATCCATTAGAACACCAGTTAGCAATCCAGACCTAGATTGTGGACATTTGGAAATTCCAGAGCCACAAAATGTAGGCTCCTCTGGTGAAGCAGACCTCATTGCAACAGAAAATGAAGTTCACATTAGGGAAAGGCCAAAGTCACTTGAAAATCCAAATCAGAGAAAAGATGTCCGTGCAAAGAGGGAAAGCCGTCGCATGAGAGAGCTAGAGCAGGCTCAGTTCAGCCTTGAGCTGCTGAAAGTACGGTGTGGAGGAGTGTCCCCTTCAGAAGAGCAACGTTGGTCAGCAGAGATATTGGATAAACTGACTGACACTCCGGAGAGTGAAGGCTCACTATGCAGTCTGGAGCTTATAAACACTGAAGAAAATGCACAAGTTTTTAAAGATTCTCTCCCTGAGCAATTATCCCCTGAAAGAACCATCAGCTCTCCTAATCACAAACTAGCAAGCCCAGCAAGGGAGGCATCCAAAGATTCTACAATGATTTCAGTCTCACAGACTCGTGACTTAGCAACTATCACTACTAAAGGGACATCAAAAGCTGAGGCATCTAAGTTGCAATGCACTCCAAGTAATGATGACGTAGGTCATCTCAAGAAAGAGGATGTATGCTCTCCAAATATCACAGAAGTAATCCCAAATTCCTCTAGATATTCAGGTCCTACTATTTCTGGTCCACATTCCAAGGATTTGCCAGGTCCTTATTATGAAGAAGTTAACTCTAACAATAGAGATTCTTCACAGATATCTTCTGAGATTTCAGAACTTGTTTCATCCAATGGACCTGTTATTTCCTCTTCTACAGTAGAAGAAAAAGAAAAAAATCCTCCCCAGCATATGGAGGGTATAACCTCTCAAAACACTCCATTCCCTGCATCCACTGCTGTAGATATGTCAAACTCTGCCAGCTGGAGAAAAAAGTCTTCTGAAAGTCCCCCTGTAAATAACTCTATTCCCATTTCTTGCCGGACACATACTCGAGAGCCAGTGCTATCAAGTAGCATCCCTACATTTTATTTGCCACAGCAGGATAATGTAAAGGCCCAGGAGGGTAGTGAACCTGGAGATATCCCTGCTGACTCTGTCCTGCATAGGCTTCAAAAACTGAATGATGAGAAGGAAGAATTGCAAAAGCAGCTTCAGCAGCAAAAGGAGCGACAAATGATGGAACAGATCCGTAAAGAAAAACAAGAGCTAGAGAGACAACGTAGAATGCAGGAACAGCGAGAACCTCAGGATATTTCACTTGGAAGCTCTAAAAGGCAATCAGACAGGCCACAGTCTCTGCTTCTTCAGAATCCTCACATTAAAAGTCCTGCAATTAAGTCTTCTGTGGAGATCAAGGGACTGAGCATTGGAGGGACAAGAAGCACAGTTTCTAACAATGACCGCCCAGTACATATTGCCCCAGACCTGAAGAATGAACAAAAAACACTCCATGAGGGGTCTGCAGGGGACACAAAAGATACTGGAAAACGCACTTGGTTGCACAGCACAGGGAATTCCAGCATATTTTTTACTCCTAAAGAGAGTATAAGCAGTGACTCAGAGTGAGTAAATATATTTGCACTACATACTTTGTTCACAACCTTAAAATAGCGCTACCACTTATGGGATACTGGAGTTTTCTTATATGTGCATTTATGTAACGTATCTGATTATCTGGAACATTTAGATATATGTGTACAGTAATATTTGCGTAAAGGGTACATCCATCAAAAATATAAGTTTGTTTCTAACCGATTTACTGAAGAACAGGAGGTAAATGCACTATCCCTTACCTCCAGTTCTTCAGTAAATTTTACAGGAGAGGAGGAGACACTTACCCATGGACCTGCTCCAGCGCCGACTTCACTAACAGTCTCCGACGCATCTCCAGTCCTTTACACTGTGCGCGCATGCACACACAGTGCGAAGGAGCGAGGACGCGTCGGAGACTGTCAGTGGAGTCGGTGCTAGAACTATGAAGTGGCAGATACCCATGGCTCAGTGGTAGTACTTACAGACTTTTTTTTTATTTGACTGCTTTTCGAGACACAGGTGGTTTACATTAACATTAACATTTTGGTTGGCTTACTTATAATAGTTTACTAATTTTTATTATGTTTTTTTTTTTTAGTATCAATTTTTTTTGTTTCCCCACTTCATTTTATTGCAATGTATTTCCCCTGTCAATATTCTGCATATATTGCAACATTGATTCACTTTCATTTTATATCCTGAAATAGCTCCTCCCACATACAGAGGCATGTACGTGGTGGTCCTATTAAAAGGCTGGATGCAACAGAACCATCCGGAGGGACCGAAGTAAGTACTAAAATGGATGTCCTTTTCTCCATTGCAAGGTTGATACCATTTTTGTGTGTGATATACCTCTAATTCATATAGTTTACCCCTTTAATGAAAAATGATATTAGGCAAACTACCACCACCACAAAAGTTGACAGATGTATGGCTAAGCTGTTATGCAGTGAAATGTTCTTCTGCCCCTTCTCTCAAAAGGTTTCCATCTCCTCTTCAAGCTCTTGCTTAGATTTCTATCTGTTGCAGTTTTGGGGAATGCGGGGGGATTGACCTATGCACAATTTTTCATTTGAAAGGTGGACTTGTCCTTGAAAGAGGTTTAATAGTGTCTGTTTGGAAATAATTTAAACAACCATCCATAGTATTGTAGGTCACTAATCCATTTCAAACATAATGTCTAATAATAAGGTATTGGTCTGGTGATTCCTATTATAAATTGTTTTCAGTTATGTTGCTTCTAATATTCTTCTCATGCTTCTTTGCTGCTGGTAGCACCTTTATTCTTGCCAAATTCACACTTGTCACCATTCCAGCAGCACTAGGCATGAAGGACCTAGGAAAACATGAAGAAAGGCAACCACAATGATTGAATTAAAAAATATAGTGGTGCACTTTCTCATTACACGCAGGAAGTCTTCAGAATGAATTTCTTAATTTTCTGTTCTCCTGAGAAGGAAATGGGATCATAAAATGCTATAACAATACATGTAGGTTATAACAAAAGATCCAATATTTGTGCACAATCCTTGTATACATTAATGAAAGAGCTAGCAAACATGGTGATAAGAAAATCGCAAACCTAGAGATGAAGGTCCCAGGGCTCCCACACAGAAATAAATGTACCAATGCACATTCAGCAATGCTAGAAGCTATTCTGGAATGCAGCAAGTATAGCACAGAGCTAGTTCTTTATATATGAATGTTAGGGAATAAATCCACTATCAAGAGACCATTTCACAATCAGAATTTTCAAGATGAGGTGTGATATGAAGACAGAACATGCAAACTGCGAAATTTCGGAATTTGTTTTCTTAAGGGCAAATGAAGTAAGAGGAGCAAATGTTTGCCTGTGCTATTTATTTGCAGCAAAAAAAAAAGCCTTGAATTAATAGCACGGACCAACTTTTGCACCTCTTATTGAATCAGCCCTTAAAAAAGATTATGTTTTTGATGGCTACATATGCCATGGTTTTGAGTACGGGCGAACAAATAAAATTTATATTAAAAAAAAAAACACCAAAAACCATATCAGCATGTTTTCTTTTGTTACATCACTGTAGTAACCCTGACCCATGTGGCTACTTCCTTGTCACCAGCATCTCAGCCTACACTGTCTGTGTTTTTCATGGTTAATTTTAGATATGTGCTTTTTTCCTCCAATCTTTATTTGATTTTTTTCTTATTTGTGTACATTTCTTCTATCCTTCCTATGATTTAATATGTTCCAATACAGCCATGTGTTTGTGATTTCATATTGCTGTCCCCATGTCCCATGTCATTCTATTTGTCAGGCTCCTCACAGACGGAAGGCTCGTATGGCACGAACCCGCTCTGATCTTATGACTAGAGGAGCTTTTGGGGGGGTAGACTCTGAGGAGGAGTCAGATGAACATGGGGAGCTGAACCCTCCCACTAAATCAGCTGAAGAGACAGGCAGACTGAACCAAGCTTGTCACAGCGACTCAGAAATGGTAAACTTGGTAAAAGCACCTGTCTTTCTAGAAAGGGAGAATTTATTTGGCAAACAAGATGATGATTAATTTTCTCAGTTTGTCAGACACTCCCCACACATCTTTTTGATGCCGCATAATAGGCATGGCCAAGATATCCCAACCCATTTGATTCATGATGTCCCTCAAATGGCCCCAAGATATGATATGGTGGTATCATCTGTGAAAATACAAACTTACTTTTGAGCACAAAATTTCTGCCAGAATTTTGTGTGCTTAGACCTGCCAAGTTGTGTGCATCTGATCAAGCACATGGCACCTTGTGCAAATTCATTTTGTTGTCTCTAGATAAAGTCCAAAAATCTTTAAATATGGTGTTTAATGTCTCATTTTTTAGTTATATGTATTACACATGCAAATGCATAGTTTAGAGTTTTTTTAACCATAACAACTTTATCATTGTACATGAAAACACTTTCCTGGTACTAAAAAGTGATTAGCTATAAAACAAAAATTCAAAGCAATAATGAAGATATATGTATATTTAAGTAAAGGATAGGAAGCAACTGTGAAAACTTAGATTTAATACGAAAAAATTAATATATTGTAAAAGGAGAGGTAAGCTTTGATGGTTTATAAAAGATTTTCAATATGATTTAACCAGAGCCGCTTTGTGTAGATCTCCATGCAGGAGATTCAGTAGTTGTTTTGCGGCACTGGCTAAATCCAGCTATTAGCTGGCATTACGGTAAATATGCATGAGGAGCCACAAAGCCACAAGTGGATAACTTTCAGAAGTTGTCTTTTGCGATCTTTCGTAAAATAATCCATACCTGTAAATGGATTAACTTTCACTGCAGTGTGAGACCATGCCCCATAGAATGTTCATATCAAAAAGGATACTTTATACTTACAGGAAGAGAAATCATAGATACAACATCTTATTTTACCTTTGCTGGTTTACTAGGTGCTGCAACGTTTACAGGGAGTAGACAGATCCAGCAAACTGCAGAAGGCTGTGTCTCATGGAGAAATGTTCCGTTTTCTGATGACACACAGTAATACAGAGCCTGATACCAGGTGGGTTTTTCAGTCTCTCACAAACAGGGGCAGATTCTCTGGGCCTTCTCACTATTGTCAAAACTATTTTTATTTGCACCACTGCAGATCACAGCGAGGGAAGATTCGCTTTTGGGGGAAGACGAAGGCAGCGGAGAAGCTGACTCCTCAGTCAGAGATACTGGAGATGGACACACAGCCAACCGGAAGAGAAGGAAGTTCTGCAACTCATTATAGTGATGGTAAGTAGGTGAATAGGATAATGTAATATTAGGCACCTACATGGTTGGTGGTGAGAAACCATCTTAAGTCTGCGTCAATGTCAAAGTTGTACCTGTAGGGGTCTTAAAATTAGTTTGTTTCCCAGGTAAATTGAAGCCTAAGGTTCCCATAAAAGCATTTTCTAATTTACCAATTTTGTGGTGCGACATACAGCTTCTATATAGACTGCTAGAGCCATTCTGAAACCATTTTGTTTTACACAGTATATTTTAGAACAGTGTCTGCATCATACAAGTCCATTCCTGTTTTATTGCATGTAACCTATTCACACCTTAACACACATGACACACATATTTCCAGGTTATGCTGTTTATGCATTTCCTCTGTCTATGAAACCTATTTTTATTATTGGTGTCCATCTGTGTTCCCTCTAAGCCAGGCATGTCAATCTTGCGGCCCTCCTGGTGTTTAAAACTACAACTCCCACCATTCGGAATTTGTGGTTGTAGTTATCAAACATCTGAAGGGCGGCAAGTTTTACATCCCTACTTTAAACTTTTAAAATCCACAATCCAGTTTCAATATCCTTCTTACATACAACCTACAGTCTCCTTTACCATCACTGCACTAACCTAAAACATTTACCTTCATTCTGTGCATCTCTTCCCCAGTGGATTCAGGCTTGTGGCTGGTTCCTCACAGTCCTGACCTTAGCCGCGGGCGTGAGAAAGAGAATAAGGACCCCTCCCCAAAGGTGCAGCGCCGGCGAAGTCTGAAGATTAGCAGTGCTGGCCTTGAACCTGTGCAGTGGCAACAAGAACATGCACAAATCATCTGCAGTGCAAGTGATCTGAAGTGTATGGATGAGTTCCTGCAAAAGAAGGTAGTTTCCTGTATTGACACATTAGTAATATTTTGTTTACTTTGCAAAATAGCTAGATTCATACATATCATAATTCCCCTTTACCTTGTAAACAGCCAATTAATCTTTACTTTTTAGTGACATGTATCTTTAAAGGGTATTGTGCTATTATATGGGCTAATATACTAGACCAACATTTTCTAAAGATTAGGGATACAATGCAGAAGAAATATAATTTTTTATCACTAGGCTTGGGGTAGTTGGTCTAGTGACAAGTAGCATATATACTTTATCTAAACATCTAGACACACATGGTATATTCTTTTTTTATCCTAATCTGAAGATTGGTGATCTGGATTCTGAAGATGGAAAGAAGGATTCTCTGGTGGATGTCTTGTTTAAAGGAGCACTGAAAGAATTCCGTCAAAATATCTTTGGCCTCTATTCAACTTCACTCCTGGTAAGTAGTTGGTGGTTACTGTTTGTTTGTTTGTTTCAGGACTAGAGAGGGATCAGGTTGTTTAGCTTTTAGTTTGATTTGCTTGCATCACTTTGTAGGGAGAAGATGGAAAGAGCATCCGTTACAGAGACCTTGGAGCACTTTTCGAGCAAATTCTGGACAAGACTATGAAACTGCAGCACCCAAGGAGCTGGAGTGAGTCTCCAGTTAAAGTGTGGATAAACACATTTAAGGTGTTCCTAGATGAGTTTGTCACTGAATATAAACCCATGAATTACACTCCAGGAAAGGTAAGTAGCATCACTAAATTAGAGAATTGAAAACTTTTTGGGGGGGTTTGTTTGATTAGAGGATTTGGACCAGGCGGCCCAAATGTCTTGGGGAGATCTATAAGCTAAATAAGTGGATCAGAATCGTAAAGGGGAAATAGAATAAACTAAATAGAAGAATCATAGTCTTTGGCAGTATTTTATTACAAATAACTTTGTTTCACCCTTGGCAGATCCAAAAAACAGAACGCAAAAAGAGAAGGAAAAAAGACTCCGATATTGTGAGTTTGGCTTTGAACATTTCTACCATTATGTCTTCATTTTTTTGTATTTATTTGCTACCACCTATTGTATTTATGTGCATTTTGTTCCAGGTTTACCATTGGTCTATTTCCTTGTCACACACTTCTGTCTACTAAATATATTTTCATTTTACACTCCTATATTATTTGTATGCATCTAAGACTTACAATCTCTATCTTCCATAGGTTGAGGAGCATAATGGCCACATATTTAAAATCACCCAGTACAACATCCCTACGTATTGCGAGTACTGTTCTTCACTTATCTGGATTATGGATCGTGCTGCTGTCTGTAAATGTGAGCCAATTACAAATTCTAATCTTAACTTTCAAGTTACTTGTGATGGTTTTCATTCATCCAGGTCATTGTATATCTGTGGTATTCAGTTAGCTCTACTAGACTTGAATTTTAGTTCTTTCACTAGTCATCCAACTGACTTTTTCAATTCAGAATGACTTGTACAGGAATCTGTTGGCAATAAATACCTTGGAATGCCACAATAAGCATATAACAGCCAGGTGTCGGAGCTCCTGAATGCAAGGTGTTGCATGTAGCTAAGAGGTGTTATCAAACTGCCCAGGGTAAGGCATCAAAACAGAATTTTACATGGCACACAGTTGGTGTTGAACCCCTCACACACACACACACTCCTCTATTAAGGCTTGGTTTCTTTGTTTTGACATAAATGGCCTCATTGACACCTCTTTTAAACCAGTCATGTTCTTTGGCCAAGATGTTGACATTACAGGCTTCAAACATATGTGATTTTTCAAAAAATCCTGTCCTGAACAAATTGTCTCTGGTGTGCTGGATGATAAGTTGGTGCAGCTGCTGTTTGGTCTCCCCCACATATAGATCAGAACTTTAATTTATTATTATTTTCAAGTCCAGTTGATCCAACTGTCTCTACCACCTGTCTATACCACAGATATTTAACTTTATATTCAACATTTTTTATTTTAAAAATGAAATGATTGCATAAATAACCACTAAAATGCTGTGTAATAACTAGTCCTGAAAATCCCTTATTGTGCATATTGTGTTGAGGGCTTCGTGAACACAAAATTAGGTCTATACTACCTAGAGTGCCCAAGCATACACTGCTGTTCCTGTGTTACATAGATGTTAATTCCTTGTAAATGGGTCAGAATTGAAATATACCTCTGTGGCATTTGGTAAATTGCCAGCATTAAGTAAAATGCACTATAGGTTGCTATACCTTAAATGAGTGTAAAACACACACTGCTAGGTAATATTCTTGTTCTATTTTATAAGTTTCTCATTCATTCAAGTCATTCAATTTCATCAACTGGACTATTCATCTGACTGGCTTTCTTAATTCAGAATGATTTGTATAAGAACCTGTTGGCAATAAATACTAATAATAAATTAGTTGATCTAACTTGAAGTTTAGTTTTTGAACAACACCTTGCATTCAGGAAGTCCCTGACACCTGGCTGTTATATGCAGATTGGGATGCATTCCAGGGTATTTATTGCTAACAGATTTTTGCACAAGTCATTCTGAAATGAGAAAGCCAGTCGGATGACAAGTTCAGTTGATAAAATTGAATGCCACAGATATACATAATGATAGATTGTGTTAGCATGGGTTTTACTTCTTTTTTGCGGGGCCTGTACCAGTGCACACAATTCAATAAACTAAAAGTTAAGTTTTGTGCTACATATCAAAACCTAATATTTATTGTATTGGGGGGTGAAACCCGCAACCAGGCATCTGTACCTTACCCTACTCCTGCGATGCATTAACTGTCACAAATTGATAACATCATCACAGGCGCATGGTAAGGTAAGGATTGTCGGGTTTCGATGTTGCCCTGTGTGTGTTTCAAATTTTAAATTTGTTTTGAAATTATATAAAATATATATTTAGAAATGTGTTTTTTGTATTTCAGTATGTCGATATGCCTGTCACAAGAAATGCTGTTCATTGATCAACGTAGCATGTGCTAAAAAGGTGAGAACCACTCTGCATGTTGTTTCCTTTTGTAACAAGGTTTTATTGCGGCTACAACTGCAGTTTACTGTACTTCTACTGTACTTCTTCCATGTGTTTACTTACAGATATATATACACTGAAAGATATAAGCAGGAAGTGCAATGTCTAGAAACTTGTACAAAATAAAGGTAGGTTTTACAGTTAGTGGTAATGAAATACCTAACACTACCACTAACTGTCAAACCTACCTTTATATTGTACAAGTTTCTAGACATTACACTTCCTGCTTATATCTTTCAGTGTATATATACTTATATCTTATACTTTGGGGTTGCATCCTAGGAGATGAGACAGGATGTTTTTAATGTTTTTAATTGTATAAGTCCCGGTTTATTAAAGGATTTTAGCCTTAATTTTGAGTGTTGCAATCTGCTTTTTTCTTTTTGTGTATCTGTATAGCCTCAGACCCACTTGTGTTTTCACTTGTTTAATACTTAGTGCCCTATATCGCTGTTTTTCTTGGATTTTGTCTTACTTACAGATATTTCATGTGTCTTATTACCAAGTGTCTCAGGATCTTCTTTTATTTCTTACACCAAAAGTATATTTACTTTAAAGGGTATCTCCACTTGTAAAAAAAACAACAACTTTGTATTCAGATTTATTGTAGAATGGGAGGTAAAGGAGCTGTGTCTTACCTCCCTTTCTTCAATAAACCCTGCAGGAGCCAGGAACGAAGGTAAGGTACTCACTCCTCCGAGCAGGATAAACAATGGTGGAGGTGCACTCTACCCAACTGTGGGTGCAGACACCTCTGTAGGTTCTTCCCTTCGGAACCAATGGTTTCACAGGAAAAAAAGGGTAACTGAGGGTCGCACTCCAAATCTTTAGAAAATTTTATTGTGAACCACACATATCCACCTCACAACGTTTCGGGGGGATACCCCCTTCTTCAGGTGACCTGAAGAAGGGGGTATCCCCCCGAAACGTTGTGAGGTGGATATGTGTGGTTCACAATAAAATTTTCTAAAGATTTGGAGTGCGACCCTCAGTTACCCTTTTTTTCCTGCGTACTCCTCCGCCACATAGTCTGACAGGTCCTGACGGACTTATTACAGAGTTTGTCGGGAGCTGTCAGACTACGCTGCGGAGGAGCCAGCAATCCGGTAAGTACCTTATCTTCATGGAGATACCCTTTAATAGCTTTGCATAGATGTTTCTGTGAATGTCTGTTATATCCTTTGGATTATTTTCAGTATTCTTACAGGGTAATTCAATAATATTTATTATCATTTAAAATGGTGCTAATTTTGCCCCAACCAATCCGATGTTAGCTTTTAAATGTTAAATAAGATCTGATTGGTTTGGGCAAGATTAGCACCATTTTAAACTATAAGACCTTTTATTGAATCTCCCTGTTAATGTTTCTTTTTTCGTATGTTACCATATTTTTATTCTTCATTTATCTATTTACTTCTCTCGCCTCTCACTAATTTTCTCTTATTTTCCTTTTTATTTCTTTGTTTTCACAGAATGATTCTGAGCTTTCATCTCGGCAATTTGGTGTTGAACTGTCTCGACTTACTAACGAAGATCGGCTTGTTCCTGTATTGCTAGAGAAGCTGATCAATTACATAGAGATGCATGGACTTTATACTGAGGGGATATACAGGAAACCAGGTTCTACAAATAAGATTCGTGAGCTGAGGCAGAGCTTAGATACAGGTGTGAATATTCATTGTGCTTTTTCCTCTTAACTTTGTAAACCAAAGGAGAATTTAATCGTTTATGTGAATATCATTTTCTTCATCCTGTTAAGGAAAAGTCTCTCTCCCTCTGCCTTTCCCTCTGAATCGAAATGGACACAGGCACCTGAGTTAAAATAGGTGATTGGCTGCGAACATTATCTGAGGGAGGGAGACTGTCAGCAGCTCAGCGCCTGCTATCTTTTAGTATCAATTATAATTTTTCCATAAAAGATCCACTAGATCTCATCTTCTTCTAATTTTCTTGCAGATATAGACAATGTAAATCTGGATGAGTATAATATCCATGTGATTGCCAGTGTATTTAAGCAATGGCTACGGGAGCTGCCCAATCCTCTGATGACTTTTGAACTCTATGAGGAGTTTCTTAGATCCATGGGTAAGAAATATCTCTACAGTCAGCCAGTTCAATGTATATATATTTTTCTTACTGATTAAGTTTAGGGATTTATTGCATATTGGCAGAAGTCAAAATAGTCCAAATTTAAATGGGGTGCAGTATTTAAATGTTTCTATAACAGCTGTATTTTGTTGTAGTTATGAAATTTCCAAAAGCATCATTTCAAAATATGTAAGAAAAAACTTTTAAACATCTAAACTTTCTGTGCAGTCTTTATTTTGTTATTTCCCCTTATCATGTCCACTGCCCTCCACAATCAAATGTGTGTCTTTACCTACAGGACTTGGGGAACGGAAAGAAACTGTGCGTGGGGTTTATTCAGTAATAGATCAGTTGTCTCGGACCCACCTCAGTACGCTTGAGAGACTAATATTCCATCTTGTCAGGTGAGATGTTTATTAATTGCACTGTTAACTTAACATCTTTTAGTAAGTCACACCTCCTAACATGTTCTTGCTTTTGATGTCTGTAGAATCGCCCAACAGGAAGAGACTAATCGAATGTCAGCCAATGCTTTAGCCATTGTGTTTGCTCCATGTATTCTTCGCTGTCCAGATACAACAGATCCACTTCAAAGTGTGCAAGACATTGGAAAAACAACTGCGTAAGTGGATGTCCAGCATTATGTTTTTATACTCTTATCTCTGTAGCTTATTGCGTTGTTTTCTTCCAGAGTTTACTTAAATATACTTGAGTTTGTTTTAAAAAGGGTGTGCAGTTTGCAAGATGCATTTATTGCCTCCATAAACTCTTATGTGTAGTACTTTAGTAATTACCTTCTGAAGTCTCAGTCAATTGCCTGGTCTTAGTAAAATTGTCTTTGTTGCGGGTGCATGTGACCTTTCTCTCTGTATGCAACAGTTCTCTTTATTGTTCGATAAAAAGAATTCAGAACAATTTCCCGACTAAAAATGTTCAACCGTAATCTATATATATCCCTTATATTATATAAATATATTTATATCTCCATAGGAGATTGCATTGAGTTTTTAGGAGCTACCAATGTGGTGGGGGGTATAGGATATTACACATAGAAAAGGTGTATATGTATGTGTGTACTATCTCACTGTTACCATTTAAATGACCATCAGTAAATGTATATAAAATTTAGCACTGACTTATATTAGGTACAACACAAAATATACAAAATACATAAACTTACTTACAGAGCTGAGATCCTTATTTTAAAATGGAATGGTCAAATGGCAGCTTAAACCAAACCCCTGTGTCTGCTCTATATAAAAGGAAGTGTTATCCAAAAAAAGTTTCTGTCTGCTACACAGGATATAATGTGTATTGTAATGGACATATACACCAAGGCTCTTTATATACCACCTCCAGCCTGCAGGTGGTGTCAGTGAGTAAATAAAATACAAGACATCCCTGCTTTCTATGGTAGGAGGAGAGAAACTGAAAGTGGATTGTGGTGTGTGCTTTGGAGAGATATTGACTGCAACACAAGGTCCTGTGTATAAGATCCTGATACTAGCTGTTGGGAGGATTATTGGACAGACAATTTACTTTATTGGATACAAACTGTGAAGCAACAGATGTACACCAACTTACAAGGACACACAATATACAGTCCTGATCAATATTCAAAGTGGTGCACCATAGACAGGGACACCCCTGATTACTGCACATGTTATGTGGGAACCTGTTTATGTGCACTGTCTGCTTTGTGCCAGACCACCAGTGTTACCCACTGTGTGCCATGCTACCCAGAATCCTTCCATAAAGTGATCTGGTACAAATTGGTGGCAGCGGTGCTGGTAATACCATTTATTTTCCCTGTTTTCTTTGTATATTTGTTTTCTGTATTAAGCTATGGAGGCTGCTACTGATAGTATTGATTTAAATTCTCCAGTCCTTGTACCTGCAGATGAAATGCTCCAATTAGACTCAGTAGTCCTACCAGGCCTAATTTCCGAACCTATTTTTAAATCTGATCCATTTGATGGGGTAACTAGGGAGTGGACTGATTGGCTAGAACAATTTGAATTGGCAGCCACTATTAATGTTTGGAATAAAGGTGCTCGCTTGCAAGTCCTTAGCCTTTTGCTTAGTGGTAAAGCCAGGCAGGTATACCAAGGATTTACTGTAATACTGAAATAAAAAGCAGTTATCAAAAAAGCAACTTTTTTTCAATTAGATCTGTATAAGAGTATATAAAGGATAAATCCATTTCCACTGGGAATGTGAAATGTTTGTTTATACGTTAGATTATTAGGGCAATGCTATTACAATAACATGATGCTGTGAGGTACCTTCTGTTATAATATATGAGGTACCATCACCACTTGCGGTGGTGAATACTAATAAGTATTAACCTAGCATGTTTAGATTCAACCACACAGTGTGGCAGGGTTGCCTGGGTCTACTCTCAGACCTGCAGTTTTATCCTATTTGGTTCCTCTGAAAGCTGATGACTGTCTGAGTAACAGTTTAAAATATACCTGTGTAAAGATTCTATATCCACTATATCCGCAAAACACACACACACATAATTTCCATTGTGCACCAATGGGCACACTTTTGCTAGTATTATATATATATATTATATCTATCTATGATATATATAATATATATTATTATATATATATCTATATATTATATATATATTATTTAAAATTAGATTATTCCCTTCTTCCTCTAGTCAGGTTTTAACTTTCTCTTTTAGTTGTGTTGAGCTGATCGTGGTGGAGCAAATGAATAAATACAGAGCTCGCCTTAAGGATATAAACAGCTTGGAGTTTGCAGAGAATAAAGCAAAAAGCCGACTGTCATTGATCCGAAGGTCTATGGTGAGTCTTACAAGGTGTTCTTGTAGAGTGGACTGGGCCAGGCTTACTAACATTCAGATCTGTTCCTTCTTCCCCCACATTTAGCTCTTCTTTTCCCTCTAACCCTCTGCTTTCCTTTTTTCCTTTCATCTCCTTTCTAATCTAGAAACCTGTACTAATTGCAGTTAGATTTATGAGCATTAATCGCAGCTCCCTTTCGGTATGTATATTAACGTCAGGCCACATTCATTCTGTCTCTCACATATTCCATTGTCTTCACCTATTCACATATGCTTGATTTGCTATAGTCGCACAGTATTTTAAAGGAGATCTATACTAAAAATTTGACATTTTATTTACCTGAATTTGATAATTGTAAGGTTGGCAGGAGTGAGTATTCCGACCTCCCTTTGTTCTTTAAATAAAGAGCAATAACCAGTTAAAGATTTCTGGGAATGGTTTTTCCCAGGTTTTCTTCTTCTTGCTCACATTCACCACATCAAAAATATAGGACCAAGTCGGGGATTAAAGCTAACCAAAAAAGTGGAGTAACTGACCATAGAGTGATTCCTTCTACCCGGAGGTTGGATTCTCTTTCCTCCCCATAAAATACCAAATGCAGGTAAAAAAAAAATCTAAAATTTGGTACAAATTCTCCTTTAATTCAGTGTAACACACAGAATTTGCCACCTTTTAATCACTCCATATTTATAGAGCGATGTCATCCTCGGCGTGATGTCCCCAGGAATAGTCGGTTCCATTGAAGCCTTAGCCAAAAACAATTAAGTATAGTGATGTCCAGGCATATGAATGCTCTAATCTCCTGCCCATGATATATAAACGAATTCCAGACTTAACTTTGTGTCAAGTGCAATGTGAGCGAACACTATAACTTTTACACTAAGTATAAAAAAAACACATTCTGTTCCTTTCTTTAGTCCTATATTTTCTATTAACCTTGACGTTTATGCTGGGAAAAAAAAACTTTATCAGCAGGAATAAAATGTAGCCTTGGAAATGGAAATGTGGATAGTGTGTGAATCTGCATTGTGCTATATGTACTTGTTTCATTTATCTGACCAGTGCTTTCTTCCTTTGCCCCTTTTACCTAGATGGATTTCTTTACACACTATTTCATTCTATTATGCCTTGCCCAGAACCTTGACCCCACACTGCACTGCTTATTATTGTAGATGGATTTTTATTTTCTCTCAACAACTCTTGATTGGAATTTCACAATTTAATTAGCTCAGCCTCAGGCACAGACCATTAAACAGCTTGCAAATTCTGTGAACAAAAATCTGCATGCATACATTTCATACATTAACTGGGGCATTTCTGTAAATCTCATTAGGAACGGCCTGAATTTGCGCATGATTCAGTGACTTTTAGTACGCACAAACATTGTTTTTCTTTCTTGTGTACAGTGGCCATTCTCCTGCTATATCACACATTAACTGAATGTCTGTACGGTGTGTTCTTTTACTGCCTTACTTTACTGCTAATAATAAGTAGAAGGTTGTACCTATTATTAGAGAATATGTTGTTGGTTGCTATTGACTGAATGACATTTGTGTGTTGTATTTTCCTCTGTAAAATACAACATGGGAACTGCGGAGGTGAAATTCCAGCAACTCAGAAATACAAATGTATCTAGTATGAAACACATTTTGTAAGTACACCATTTTGTTTATTGCAATGTTAACTCTGAAAGACGCACTGCAGTGTTTGCATCCATGTGTTGTTACACTTTGGTAATTTCCATTGCAGCCATTCTATTAAGAATAGTTGCTAATTAGCTATACCAACCAATTTCAGCCTATTCCTTTAAAATTCTATACAGCGTGTTACCTGCAAATTAGAGTGTTACCAGGCGTTTAAGTTCGGTTAGCGTGACTTAAACTCCTTCCTTGTGGCGGCTGAGTGGCACAGCCGCCGCACGCAATGTTATATGCTGAAATCGGCATTTCAGCATATAACAGCGCCAGGTAGCTTGGTGCATCACCCTGTGTGTGCGAGGAAACCTCGCTCTGTGTGTGCGAGGAAACCTCGCTCCAACTCACTAGCCTGTGTTCCATTGGCTCTAGATAACACTATAGTCAATTCATGTTTGATAACTCCATTTCTTGTGTATATAATAAATCAAATCTAATTGTGCCGTTTATTGGAAGTCATTTTTATCTGTTGTATTCAATTAGATCAACTGGACTTGAAGTTCAGTTCTTGAAGACGTTTCGCTAGTCATCCGACTGGCTTTCTCAATTCAGAATAACTTGTACAAGAATCTGTGGCAATTATGTACCCTGGAAAATCCCAATTAGCATATCACAGCCAAGTGTTAAGGGCGTGATTGCATTGTGGCTAAGAGGTGTTATAGGAACACCCAGGGTAAGGTGTCAAAACAGCATTGTACATGGCAGACACCTTACTCTGACCTTCACAAGCAGAAGTCATTTTTAGTTTAATGACTTCCAATTAACTGTTCTAGACCAATAAACTGTTCTAAACCTAAAGTCTGTTCTAGACCCAGACTGTTCCTTGAGTTTTTTCGCTTAACAGTTAAATGCATCATGTTTATTTTGATGCAGATAGTTTGCTTTCCTCATATCCAATGAAATGATTTAAACATTAGAGCTACTCTGTAAGTAACCACTTTGATTTAATACATTTTTATTATTTACATATTCTATTACCGTACATGCTTTCCAATTGAAATTTGCCAAATTAACACTGATAGAGCAGAACAATCAATTCCAAATACTTTGATAACATTGAATCTAGATGGAGTTCTGTTTTCTCCGCAGATAAAAGAACTTTAACTTTAAGAATAGACTTTAACTAGTCAACTTCATTAAAATTGGAAATAAACAACTGGCTTTTTATGTTCTTTTTGTAATACAACATCTGAGAAGCAGTTTTCTTCAAGTACTTTAATTTTGTATTTGCAGTTTTTTTAAGGGCCAAATTTAAGTTTGCTCTAATGTTTGTGCAGGGGAAAGGACGTCTTCGACCAGGACTGAGTCCAGTTATCTCTGGTCGCACCCCTGCAGCCACAGATGCAGTTGGTGATCACAGCTTGTCTAGTATCCCCTCAGAGGATGAGTCCATGGAGCAGAAGGAGGCAGCCATGCAACAAGAAGAGAGAGTTTTGGCTCAACAGATTGAGACTCTACAAAAGGAAAAGTGAGTCAACTATTCTTAAAGGAGGACATAGGGGTTAAACACAAGACTGGTTGGGGGTGACAAAAATCTTATGTTCAGCAGCTGTACATGTGGATTACAGCTGCTGGGGTAAATTGATTTAATTTTATTAAATGCCTATAACTCGTATTTCTTCATCTTTCTTATTAGAGAAGAGTTGGCCTATGAAATGCTTGCATTGGAGCCCCGAGCATCAGATGATGAGACTCTGGAATCAGAGGCATCTCTTGGAACTGCTGACAGCTCCGAAAATTTGAATTGTGAGTCTGAAGGGGCTATGTCTATCAGGACAGGTATGTGGTGTGTGGGATTCCTTTCTCTGTAACCTCTGTCACATTTAGTGATTTCATTTCTCTCCATACCCTGTCTAAAGGTGGCCATACACCACAAAAGATTATTGCGATCTTAAACCATCCGATACTTTGATAGAAAGATATACAAATGTAATTGTAGATGTACCATACATATTGTTCGACATTCAATTTGTTTTGTGATTAATGTCTAATGTCGTCTGTTGTGAAGTTACATTATATTTAATCAGAACTTGAAAAAACTATGATCATTTAGCCAGTCGACTATCCTGATCATAATTACAATTGTTTTTATGATCTAATTTCGCATTATAAGCTTGGGAAAATGTAAAATCTTTGGGCCAATTAATGGAAATCTCTACTGTTGGATTGATCGTAATATTGGTCCTGTGTATGGTCATCTTATCAGCTCACCTTCAGTTAGCTATTCACTTGTTCTAAACTTAACAAACTATAAATCTAAATGTCTGTTTCTCATGGCACCTCCACATTTTCCCCACTTTTACTCTGTTGCAGAAAGAAATTTAATGCTAGTTTCTAGTAGAGGGCCTCGATCTGAGATAACTCGAACACGGAGACAAACTAAGAGGGATACACAAAGCACAGACAGCAGAGATCGAAACCTGTCGTCTCCAACTGCCTCATCCTGCTTACCTCATCTGGGCCGAAAGAGGTTTCATTTGCACCCCTTCTACCGAGCACAAGGGGAAAGCCGAGAGTTGGCACCAGTCAGTGCTCAGGATTCTGGGGCACAATTGCATTTCACTAGTCGGGGAACTTTTAACCCTGAAAAAGGACGTCAGAAATTGAAGAATGTCAAACAGTCCCCTCAGAAACACAGAGACACTCCAGATACTGGCGAGCAAAAGCTAATGGGACCAGATGGCAGCTCACAGTCACTTGTTTTGTATGGGAACAATGAGTTTATGGTGTAACTGAAACACTCCTCTTCTTTACTTTACCTTAAACTGTCTGCCAAATTTCAGACCCCAGACTTGCCAAATTCTGCTCTCCACACCATAGCTTTAGCCTCATGCCATGAGCCACAATGAATCACAGTGCTTGGCATGTACGGCCATTGCATACCAAGGACCAAAATGGTCATGTGTAACAAAGCCTTATCCAGCTGACTCTGCAACTTATCACAGGATTCTGTTACCCACCCTCTCCTAATGTTAATGATTTTGTCAGAGAGGCTTTTATTATAAATCTATTATTATTATTATTATTATTATTATTATTATTATTAATTTTATTTGTGGTTTGTAAGCCCTGTATAAATATACCATTCCCTTTAATTTAAAACAGCATCTGCACTGTGGCCACAACGCTTTGGAGGGTATAAATTCTTCTTATACATTCCTCAAGCTGGGGAGATGTCAAAAGCCCCTTTTCTGTCCCCTTTCTGTCAATTATGAGAAACTAAGCTAAAAACCACTTCACAGGAGAACTTCTGACTTATGTGTGTGCACGTTCTATGAGTCTTATGATAATTCGCACTGTACTATCAAAGACACACATAGATTCAAGCCAAAGGTTGATTGATGACATACTGAAACTCTATATAGACATTTAAGTATTTAATCCATGGACTAGAACACAACACAGTGGAGCTATATGGGACAGAAATGGGGTTAACATGTGCCTCACAGCTATGTACCCTCCTGACTTTACATTTATCCTCACATAAGCCTGCTGAGCCTTATAAGGGGCAGAATCCTTCCAGACTGAATGTAAATGTTTTGTATCTGGGAGAAACAAATTGGAGAAATGACTCCAGACTGGTGGGAGGTAAAGCTGTCATATATGTATTCAGTACAATCTGTTGAATATTTTCAGCTGTAAATCCCATCTCCATTGCAAACAAACCCAGCTTATTAAACAACAAAAGCTGCAGAATGTCCTAATGCCAACTTGTGGTTCTGTTCTGAAGAGAAGCACAGTCATTTTCATCACTCTGCTTTGTGTCTTTTTCATTTATAGAATCCTAGATGGGGTGGAAAATGTTGTAAAAAGGCATCAACTTCAGTTCAGCTGTGTAATAACTAAATCCCTATATACACATCCGATAATTATCAGCTAAAGAATGTTGCTAAATGACAACTGTAGGTTTCCCAATTACTACCTCTCTTCTCTCCCCATAGTACAAGAACAGGCTGCTCGGCTACTGCCAAGCAGCCTGTTTTTATGGGAATCATTAGATAAATCCTGTTTTGACCAATAATCTAGTTTGTGTGGAGAAAAATCATGTTTGGAGATATAATTTACTGATTTAGAACTCTGGTTTATGTTTGGAGATATAATTTACTGATTTAGAACTCTGGTTTATTAAATTCATTTGTAGGTCTTAAAAGACATGTTCACCCCTCAAATGAAATTTATAGCTGCTTATGTTACGACTTTGGAGCACAAGATACTGATTAGCTTTATAAATTAAGGTGAGGGTTAAAGGTAATAAATGCTCCCCACAAAGTATAAAATGAAATAGAGCCTTCTTATAACAGAAGTTACCTCACAGCCTCATGTTATTATAATAGCATTGCCCTAATAATCTCACATATAAACATGTATTTCTCACTGAACTTTCACATGTTGGAAAATTACTACTCCCAGTGCTCTCTGTTTCTTTTTATCTGTATACAGATGCAATACAGCCTAATGATATAGAGCATGGGTGTTGAACTTTTCACATGTTTAAAAACTACAACTCCCAGCATTCTCTGGCTGCACAGAATGCTGGAAAATGCTGAAGGATTATTTAGGCCACTTCAGGCAGTAAGAGTCATGAACCTTACCAAACTTGCCCTCCCTTTCCTATTGCATCTACCTACCAGCTAGAATCCATAAACCTGCAGGTCTGAGAATAGACAGACAATCTTGCCACAATATGCACTTCAAACTAAACAGCACCATTGGGTGACCTGTGACTCTAAACGGGATCTAGATTAACATCCTAGGTTCATACGTATTAGTAAATATCACGGCAAGTTCCAGATTTACAGTTGCTATGGGGTTAGGACTTAGGAGCACAGGATACTAATTAGCTTTATAGCTAAGGTGAGGTGGGGTTAAAGGAGCTAAAAGCTCCCCACAGAGTATAAAATTAAATAGAGCCTTCTTGCAAGAAAGCACCTTCATCCCAACCATTAATAGTGGCTGCCAATTTAAATTGTTCTTGCCAATCAGTCCACTCCCTAGTTACCCCATCAAATGGATCAGGTTTAAAAATAGGTTTGGCAATTGGGCGTGGTAGAGCTATGGAGTGTAATAAGTCATTTCAGCTGGCGGTACAAAGACAGGAGGATTTAAATCAATACTATCAGTAGCAGCCATACAGAGAACAAATATACAGAGAAAACAGGGAGAATAAATGGTATAACCAGCTCTACTACCACCAATTTGTACCAAATCACTACTTTATGGAATGATTATGGGTAGCATGGCACACAGTGTGTTACTCTGGTGGTCTGGCTCAAAGCAGACAGTGCACTTTCTTTAAACAAGATAAACCAGTTTTAATTGCATTTAACAGCAAGTATTGCAATGATTTAATTACAAAACAAACTGTTTACCCACATAATATATGCAGAAATGGAGTAGTCCCTGCCTATGGAGCACCAATTTGAATATTGACCAGGCCTGTATATTGTGTGTCCTTGTAGGTTGGTGTACTCTTATCTGTTGCCAAAGAGTTTGTATCCAATAAGGTAAATTGTCTGTCCAATAATCTGTCCTCCCAACAGGTGGTAATAGGATCTTATACACTGGATCTTGTGTTGCATTCAATAAGGACATCACACTGCAAGCATACCTCCCAACATTTGGAAAGTCCATGAGGGACAAATGTAAGGAGTGTGGCTGCATTTATTGGGTATACCCACTTTCCCAAAGCCACACCCACTTTTTTGAGGTAACGCCAATTATAAAGATCACTACTTTTATTTTACATTGTTGAGTTAAACTGGCTAATGAACTGGGAGGCTGATAACGCTGGGTAATGAAATGGACGGCTGATAACACTGTCTAATGAACTGGAGGGCTGATTAGGCTGGCTATTGAACTGGAGGGCTGATAACACTGGGTAATGAACTGGAGGGCTGATTACGCTGAGTAATGTACTGGAGGGCTGATTAAGCTGGGTAATGAACTGGAGAGCTGACTATGTGAAAGAAGCCATAGCAGAAATATGTATGCAGCACCCCCACACACACAGTTTAACATGTTATGTACTGCCTTACTAGTTAATGGTAAACAGTGGTCTCAACTCACATACCTGACAGTGGCATTACCTTTCAAAGAACACTCCTCCAATCCTGTGAGATGCTCCTCGAGGAGCACTACTGGCTGGCAGTGTCGGGTATGAAAAAAGTTTGGAGTTGGACTACTCTACTGTCAAGAAATTACATAGGAACAGCTGAAAGGTAACCCCTTCCAGCCTTTCCCCATTGGATTCCATACCAACCTGGCTGTTCCCCCACGTCTGATGTTCAAAGATTACCTACTTATGGAACAGCTGGAAGGTAACCCCTTCCAGCCCTTCCACATTACTGGACACACAGACCAGGGCAGTTCCCCCCTCCTCTGATGTGCATATTATTTTACCTTGAGACGTTTTTTAAATGACTGCCACAGGTCTTCAGATGCAGACTACAGCTGCCTCGATCCACTGTTGAAGCCATCCATCTTCCTCTGCCGGATCCATACAGACAGCTCTGCCTCCAGGTAAGGCTCTGGGTTCCTCTGGTGGGTGGGAGCTTCTCCCTGTTGGCCTCTTGTATCTTTTTACTTTTGGCGTGATTTCTTTGCGCAGTGGCTGGACTTATGGTTTCCGTTTTGGTTCTTCACACAGGATGAACCACTGCTCCTCCGAGTAATTCGTCTGCAGCATACAAGCGATCCCTCTCTTCCAAAAGTCTCGGCTTGTTCCTCAGCTCTCCCCTACCTGCCTACTCTGCAGCACCTCCATCCAGCCAGCACTGACTTCTGCTTCTTAACAGATAGGTCATTTTCTGGGGATAGCAATGGGGGTGGAATTACACTCCTTGTTTTCCCTTTTTCCCTTTCTACAGTCTTATAAAACTTTTTTATACATAAATATATATATATTTATATTTATTTACTATACTGCACTAGGCACTTTATCTGGCATGCTCTTTATATGTTAGAGCCACAGGTGTTGCGATAGTGCTACACTCTTTTATGCATATCTCTGGGAGCTGTTTTGCACTGACTCTCCTTTTAGTAACCACGGGGTTAACTAGTTTCCCTCTCCTTGCATTGGTTTCTCTTAGTGTAGTAACGCACCTGGCACTCGTCACTTTAGCTTCGGTGATACACGTGTGGGGGGCGGGCTGGGGGTGTGTAAGGGGGGTGTGTCCTTTCCTTTTTAATCCTGTTTATCCATTCGTCTGTAACCCTGATGACGGCCCACAACTTCCGGGCCGAAACGTGTAGGTTCATTTTGATCTACTTATGTTAATAAATATTTGATTTACCCGTCCTTGGAGTGCTCAGCGTCCTTGCAAGTAAATATATATATATATATATATATATATATATAATTATTTTTAAAACTGGACCTGGGGTAATGGTCTCTTCATCAGGAGGTCTTCACAACCATGACTCATCGGTGGGGAATTCCAGAAATAGACTTCATGGCATCGAGTATCAACTGTAAAGTTCCCCTCTTGTGTGCAAGAACGCGAGATCCTTTGGCGCACCTCATAGGTGCTCTAGTTGTTCCATGGCGATTTCAGTTAGTGTATGCCTTTCCTCCGATAGCCATGATTCCGCGTATGCTAAAGAAGATCAAGCAGGAAGGAACCACAACTATATTCATAGCCCCCAGGTGGCCGATAAGGGCTTGGTTCACGGATCTTTTAAAAATGTCACAGGATGACCCCACAGGATGATTCCCTCGTTGGCCATTCCTACTATGCTGGCCGTCACCAAATATGACAGACGTAAATTGGGCCTCTTCCAGGGGTTTTCCCTCTCGAAAATTCATCCTATCTAGACTGCTAAGATTTCTATAAGTGGGATTAAAGGGCATGTCCACCCCCAAAACTGAAATGTAACCCCATACTGGCCCCACTGTGTAGTGTACAAAAATCCTTACCTTAAATCTCTTCTCCAAATGGTTCTCCTGCTATGCCAGGAAAACTGCAGTGTAGAAGCTCCCAGTGACTCATCCTGCACTTGTCTCTGCCGCAACCTCGAAAAGGTTTGAGGCATGCGCAGGAGAGTCCTCCCCCCGTTTTTCTCTCCTTCCCCCTAGCTCTAAACCCCTTGCATAATGTAAGTATAGGTCCCCAAGCCCCAACCGCCTTAATACAATTTAGAGAAAGTCCCAGTACCTTAAAGGTCCAAATTGCAGCTCTGTCAATTTTCTTTCATCATCGACTGGCATCACGGAAAGATGTGCAAACTTTCTTACAAGTGGTAGCTCACATTTGTCCGCCTCGCAGAGAGTCTGTACAACCATGGGATCTCTCCCTGGTCCTTCAAGTTCTTCAAGGACCCCCCTTTGAACCTAAGGTCGGTAGCGTTATCTCTTCTCTCTTGGAAAATGCTCTTTCTTCTAGCCATTTCCTCAATATGCAGGGCGTCAGAGCTGGCAGCTCTAACAGTAGAACTATCTTGTCTCTCCTTCCACAGGGACAAGGCAGTCCTTCGGATTCCTCCAACATTTCTACCCAAGGTCGTTTCTTCCTTTCACCTGAATCAGGAAATCGTAGTCCCAGCTCTATGCCCTCGGCCAGCTTCTCCTATAGAGTTTGCACTCGCTGGATGTAGTCCGAGCTCTCTCGACATACATCTCCAGAACGGAATCTTTTCATTCTTGCAAGGCGCTGCTCATCCTCCTGACGGGTCCTCACAAAGGCTCCAGAGCATCACCTCAGACCCTGGCGAGATGGATTCGTAGTGTCATCTTAAGATGTTATGCAGAAGCTGGGACTGCAGCTTACTCTACCAGAGCACTTGGAGCATCATGGGCAGCTCGCTGGGGAGCCCCCATTGACCAGATTTGGAAAGCAGCCACCTGGTCTTCAATCAACACATACATAAAGTTCTACAGGTTGGATGTGTTTGCTTCAGCAGAGACAACCGTAGGTTGGCTGGTGCTGCAAGCAGCAGAGGATTCATTTCTTCTCCCCCCCCCCCCCCCCCTTGTTACTGTTCAGGACGTCCCCTGCTGTGCCTGGGTCCCCCATGGCTGAAAGAGAAATGGAGATTTTGTTACCGTAAAATCTTTTTCTCTGAAGCCGAAGGGGGACCCAGGCACTACCCTTCCTATGTGTTATGACTGCCAAGTTATTAAAACTGTTTTTCTAGTTATATAGATTCTATGTGTGTTACTATATCTGTTTAACTTAATTTACAGTGTGTTTTATTAACTAAGTTGTAAGTTTATTATTGGAACTCCTTCGCTCTCTCTTTGGGACAGAACTGAAGCAGGCTGTTGGTGCTGCAGAATATAAGGTAAGGGGAGGAGCACCAGAGCCTATGCAAAACTTCAATATTTCAAGTGTCCGCTCCTGGAGGTGGAATACTTAACCCCTGCTGTGCCTGGGTCCCCCTTCGGCTTCAGAGAAAAAGATTTTACGGTGAGTAACAAAATCTCCTTTTAAACTTGACACTTCCAGCTGGGACAATGCAGAGAAAACTGAACTTAGCCAGAAATCCGGGACAATCACCACGCGGACCAGGACAGCTGGCGAAATCCATGACTATCCCCGCCAGTTGGGAGGTAAAGGGATCACAGGCCCATCAGGAGCACACACCACATACTTCTTCTACATCTACTTTCACTTTCTCTCCTCCTAGCCATAGAACGCAGGGATGTCTTTTATTACACACTGATACTACCTGCAGGCTGCAGTGTATATGTCTAAATTCACATCACGTCCTGTGTAGCATACAGAAACATTTTGGATTGGCTATGACAGCACATCATTGGATGTTAGACTGACATTACCACTTCCTTTCAGTATTCACATGGAGACAGTCACAGGGGTGTGGTTTAACCTCCCATTTTGACTATCCCATATTAAAATAGGAATCTCAGCTCTGTGTGTAAGTTTGTGTATTTTGTATAGGTTGTATATTTTGTCTTGTACCTAATGTAAGTCAGTGCTATACTTTATATACATTTATTGATGGTCATTTAAATAGTAATAATGAGATAGTACACATATGCACCTTTACAATATGTTAAATCCTATACCCCCACCACATCTCCTAAAAACTCAATGCAATCTCCTATGGAGATATAAATATATTTATATAATATAAAGGACATATATATAAATGTAACGATATATGTGAAGCGGCACCCTAACCTGCCAAAATGACCAACCGGGTGCTTCCAAGACAAAGCTATAGTCAAGATATAACATGGAGCACTCCTGAGTTTTATTCAGAAAGTTTTATTGTGCAATGTCGACACATTTCAGTCCTGTGTGGAATGTTCTCAAGGTTATACCCCTGACCTAACCGTAAGGCTTGGGTACGCACGGGCAGTTTCTTCGTCCCGTCTGACCATTCACCACTAGCAAGCATTTGGCCAAGACGAATCACTGACAGTTGTGGCAAAAGTAGCTGCAGCCAACATTTCACTATGACTGATCCTGCGGTTCATAGGAGACCACATGATCGGCTGTAATTTACCAACCTGTATGATTGCTTGTTCTTCCAATCCGAACAAACAAAAAACGACATCTGTCGCCCGCGACAACGAAAACAGTACAGGTTTGACCATCTGGTCGATACACGGAAATATCGGTTGGTTGGACCAAAATAATCTGCTTGTGTGTACCCAGCTTACAGCATCAGCAAAATCTTGATCAATACCCACATGGAAAGGTTGGCCTCCCAGCAGTGAGGGAACATTTAAATCATGCTTCTTAAAACTCTTCTTTCCAGTTTATGTGTCTGGTTTGAGTGAACCATCTAAAAACTTGAAATATAAGCCCCTATTCTTCCATAAGAGGCAAGGACAAGGTTTGTTTAAAACCAGTTATTAATTCCTTTGCAAGCAGGTCATTTAGGCTTGTTCTAGACTTTAGAACCTGCTTTGTTAGTGTTCAGCTGTTTGTATTTCCTGCCCAATTGATTAAATTGAAATTTTATGAAACGTGAACCCACCATATTTTGCACAAAATACACTTTTGCATTAATACTCATTACCTATTTAGATAGAAGTGCTACGGAAGATGTTGGTGCTATATAAATCCATAATAATATTTTATCTAAAGCTCCTTTTCATGGAAATACCTAAAATAAAAGTCTTGGAATAGTATTACAGTATGAATGGCAAGTTTTGTTTGTGTACAACACCGTATAAAAAGTGTAATTGGATTGATGAATTTGTAGTTACCAGACCACAATATCTTGGTTATACTCCTCTTTAACACAAACACTGAAAACAAATAGCATTGTACATATTGCCCTTAAGGTCAGTTTGTTATTTTGGTGCTATAAAAGATTCTGCGGAATATGCATAGTCCATTCCGGTGGCCATTTTTCTTTGAGTTTCTTTAGCTTGATCAGAATGTGACACATAAAAGTGCTTGTGGGTCTGTGGTTTAATATTAGTTTTTCAGTTTTTTTCTTTAGTTCTTAAACATATCACAAAGCAGCTTTTCCATGGGGGTATTTCCTATCGTGCGATGGAAAAACAAAAGTTCAATGCGTTCAGATGAAATAAACCGTAATGATGGAGACAAGAGCAGAAGCTTTCCAAACCTGTAAAGTAAATAGATGGATGATCTATCACAACCAATAAGAAAAGACCAATATAAAAGCAAGAATTCACTGAAAATCAATAACACTGAAAAACAATGGTATTCCTTTACTAGAAAACCCTTAATGTCAAAATAGAGTGCTGATGGAATACTGTGCTCAATAACAGATCTCGTAAAAGGCAATATTTGTCCCCTGGCAAATTGGAGGCCCGTTTATGTATGTTTTTTTTTTTGCCCACCTGTTTCTGAGGCTTCAGTATCCCTAATTGCTCCACTGCCAGAATCCAAAACAACAAAGCAGATCTGAAAAACCCTTTCTGGTCCATAAGGTTGCCGCTTCCCCACTGAGTATTACAAGCTGATTACCATACCAACTCACGCTTGTACATAGGTGGCGTACACAGGAAAATTCAGAATGTCTTTGTCAATGCATGGTCGCAACATCAGCCATGATTGACAGCAGGGAGGGCAATATGGGGGACATATTGTTATATTGACTTTGGCAGTGGAGCAACTAAGGTTATTGACGCCTTGGAAACAGATGGGAAAATTATTAATTTTTGGATTGACATGTATTAAAATAAGGGAATGTGTTTCTGCCATTTAGTGTGCTAATGGAAGCTGAAATAATCTTGGCAATTGAAGAACCAAGATATGTAGTAATGGGGAGGAAATGCATTTTTTTAACCCGACTCCAGTCTATGGTACCAAAGTTGAAAATATTAAAGGTTATGTCCACCGACAATTATGCTGGGTCCTGACCTCTAAGCTGAGGCCCCACTGTACCACTCCAAAGGTTTACCAGTAAATATTTGGAGCGGTAGGATGAAAGATTTTCCCACTAGCTCACATGCTTTAGTTTTCCCTTGTAATTAAGTTAAATAATGCATGTGATGTGCACCAAAAAAGGTGATTGCGTGCGTTGGGAATACGGAGTGTAATACATATTAGTGGGCACGGTCTCCGTGATTTACATGCAATTCCAGTGTCCATGTGATGTGCAAAACTGATGCAATCCAAAAAAAGGATCATTTGGCATTGATCATTTGGGCATATTGAGGCCTAGTCCTTGTGCAGATCTGCTGTAATACATACCATAACTTTCCCTTACTAGTCTGCTCTTGCTTCGTCCCCCAGTCTTGTTAGGGAAGAGACCTATGGTAAGAAGTGAATCCTACCATTGGACAGAATGCAAATTAAGTAAGGAGGTGAAAGTAGACTTAACTGGCAAGGGAAAGGTACAGTATGTATTACAGCTTATCTGGACTAAACACAGAGGTAAGGACCTAGTGGGTCCTCATCCTAATTACCTTTAAAGGTGAGAAGAGCAAGGGAACAGGGGAGATAAGTATAATTCTCCTGTAGATAACTGTAGTCTATAAACAAGTTAATTCTAGGGACAGGGGCAAAGGATGCAGTCGATGTCACTTTTATTTAACCCTCAATTGTTTGTAGACCACAGTCATCCTTTAACATAATTTTAAAGTTTAAAAGGTTAATAATTTCACATTTAATATAGAGTGAGAGTTGTCCTCTCTATTTTTCTAGATACTCTCTAGTATAAAATAGTGTAAACAGTGCAAATATCTGTATTGTCCCTTTTCTTCCCTCTTGGTAATGACCACTTGCCTATATGAACACTTTTTAATATTTAGTGATGCATTGTGGGATTCGAACACTAATGGAACGATTTTTAAGAGTGGTCATTTTCATTGAAGTGATTGTGCTTGAATGAAGCTATATGTCCTTCTCTATAGCCATTTACTGTATACTGCGTAAACTTGTGCAGCCTATAAGGGTTTCCTCACTTTCCCAAAAATGTGCTTACCTAACTGGTTGGGTTGGGTAATGGTTCCTTGTATGCTGAGCCAACATCATCTGTGATTGGTCCTGAAGATTTTCAACTTGTTCTGGGTCTTTTAGGCCTCTGGTTTCTAGGATATAACATGAGCAGAGACAATAATTTTCCATTAGAAAACAGTGGAGAAATTCCGGATTCTATCTGTTTCACTTGGCCAGTCTCTTATATTGAAATTGCCTCTTAATAAAGCTGGATACATAACGAATTGTTATCCTTATGGGATAAGGCCACATATTTTTGAAAATAAATATCTAATAAGAATGCCTTTGGTAGTTGTTGCTGATGTATGAACATAGCAAGGTCAATGTGAAATATGGTTTGAAAACCTTGAGAAAACTGAAGAAACAAATGCCTCAAAGCTGCAAAAGTCTGAGCACAAGAACTTTTCTATTCACCAATGCTGCCGAGTGGGGGAGAGAATGGAGGAATACAGAAAATGATACACAAAGCAAGGATAAATAAAAATGCCCTAAACATTGATTTAATCATAATAAAGGAATTGATTGCAGAATCTAGATACTGCTGCCTGAGATAAAGACAACAAGGTCATTCTTGCTGGAACACACACACGTTTAATACTTACCAGGTTTAAAGAGCATCACAGCTTTTAAACAAGCAAATTCTGTGGGGTCAACATTGAGTGACTTAAAACGGCTGATAGTATCTTGGAGGATTCGGATATCTATGGCAGAGGAGGCAGATTTTCCATGGCAGTGAGTAGAGAGGTCTGTTATGGAAAGCAAAGGACAGCTGTCTAGAGGCATAGACCATTGTATAGCACAGAGAAGAAATAATTCACTCCACGCTTCCTCCAGTAAAATGACCTGTGGGAATGAAAAAAGGCAAATGTAATCAGTTCTAGGTATTTGCAGGAAATATATCTTTTGTTTTTGGGAGAAGTACGGTATACATGTGATAAATTTCAAATGGTGTGCTCCCAGCATCCCTCAGTTACTGAGAGAAGCCAGGGAGATGTAGTTTTCAAACATCTGGAGGCATACCATTTGAGAATACCTGGTTTACGACACTAACAACATGAAAAAAAAAAAAAAAAAACAGAATTAACAGGGAGGTAGGAGACTGGCCTACCTCCTTTTTTTTATTATACAGCAGTGTTAGATCACTTTAAAGATTAACTAAATATTATTAACACATACAGGGGGATGCACTGAGCGCCAACATCGGCAACCCGGTGCAAACAGCCCGGCGATGTTATATGACGATAGCGGCACTCGGAACTTCTCTACCTGGCGATGTTCTATTTCAGCACTTTCAACGCCAGCTGTCAGCTGGCGTTGAAAGTGCTGCAATAAAATGCCGATTTTGGCATATAACATTGCTTGTGGCTGCTGCGCTGTTAACTTTCGCCGCAAGGAAGGAGTTAAAGTCATCGGTTACATAACATTGGTTAGCGCAACTTCAACTCCAAATCAGGAGCGATGTGCCCTTTGGTGCATCGCCCTAGTTAGCGTGACTTTAACTCCAAATCAGGAGCGATGTGCCCTTTGGTGCATCGCCCTAGTTAGCGTGACTTTAACTCCAAATCAGGAGCGATGCGCCCGTTCGTGCATCGCCCTGATTATAATGAGATCCTGGAACACTATCAGGGTTATTCAATAAATGTTCTTATCATTAAGAATGTTCTAATTTTGCTCAAACCAATCAGATATCAAGTAACATTTGAAAGCTAATATCTGATTGGTTGGGGCAAAATTAGCACCATTTTTAACAATAAGAACTTTTATTAAATAAAGGTGGCCATACATATGCGATTTGTACAGCATGTGCACCGACAGATCACATTGGTATTTATCGGTTCACATGCTGTGGTGACTACAGTCGGTCGGGAAAAGCCCATACACATGAACGATGATGGTTAAATCCTGTCTTAGAACGACGGGATTTACCCATTATTGTTCGTATGCATGGACACCTTCACCCTTTATATGTTCAATTTCTCTTCCTTTTCTACCCAAAATTCTCTGCAGCCACTAACCCCTTTGGGAAGGTAGAATTTAATAGCGATCAATTTAAACAAATGTAGAGGCCCATAGGATATAGAAAGAAATGCAGCAGAAATGAGCAGATTGTTTTTACGCCAATGTTAGTATTTTAATATATAGCAGTGTAGGCCCCCCCCCCCCATTACTTAATGGATAACCTGAGTTTAAGTTATTATTAATTGGATCAAATAAAATTGATCAAGACAAAAAAGTTCTAGCTAGCAAGCAGAAGAAAAATCCCATTAGAAAATCTGCTATTTTTGTAGATCAATATCTATTATGACCGTGTTTAAGGATTTCTGAATGACTATTGCACAACAGTCAATTTCAACAAATATTTGAATATTTACTTTTACTTTTTTCAGTTTTACTTTTTCGCTATGTCTTTGCTTTGCTCCTTTTGAAATCTCCCTCAGCTCCAGAAACAGCGCTAATTATATAATTATTTGATTTTTGTTTAAGCTATACAATCTATTTCAAAATAAAGAAAAATGTCTTTATACCATACATCTTTACCAATAGCCATCCAGGCTGAAAGATAATCGCAAACTTACTTGGTCCCGAAATGGAAGATTGGAGAAGACTGGAAGGTTTTTGGCCCATTTTACAGCCATGAAGAGAAGCCGGGCTGAGGTTTCATACACACCCTCTGGGCTTGCTGTGTGGAAGCCTGACATCTGTAAATCAGTAGGTGAGCGTTCTGGTTCATTGCTAGTTACATCAATGTTCTCATCCACTATAAATAAAACAGGAACTTCATGAAAATAATGTAAGGTAGTTATTAGAGAAAACCATAAACTTACTAAATAATATCCCAAGGTTTTCCATCAGGTTAAATGTATACAAGTTAATATATCTGATATTTCTTCTTAAAACAATCATCTTTTTCTACAGGCAAGCACCATCTTATCCTATAGAAATATATGGTTATATATACACATTAAGGACTGGCCTTTGGGGTGGGGTATTGATGGGGGCCTACCCATTACTGGCTTGGATTTACTAGCCAGGGGGCAACTCAAACATATGCAAAACAGAGAAATTGTATTTTTCCCATTTGTTTTTTTACCTTCTTCAGACTCAAGCTTGGCACAAGTCTCTGCTGTCATCAAACTAGCCATGAAACGGTGGTTATGTGGAGGGCTTATGGTTCCAGAGATGTTACTTGGAAGAGAAGTTCTGAAGCTGTTGACTTGTGGGCAAGAAGTTGTTGATTCTCGTGCTGTGGCTAAGTGTTCTGAGCGACTGTCTGTATCAAGGTCAATGCTGTCAAGGTGGATTTGAGCTGTACTGCGGGGCTGGCGCTCATTCTGTACAGCTGCAATAATTTGAATAGTTTTGATAAGCAACAGTGTACGGTTAAATATGTGCAAGATGGTGCTGCCACTGAGAAGTCATTAGAGATAAAAAGCAACGCTATATTGTGAAATGCTTCTTAATAATGTACATGAGGTTACTTCTCTACTCATGTAAAGGGGAGGAATTAGATTACAATTTATATTAATGTAATGTGTTTGCACTGCCCCCTAGTGCCACAAGTTGGTGTTTCACAAGTTCTTTGTCTTTCATAAATATTAGAATCTTTGAAAACAATTGGAAACTAGTTGGCATACTGGAAAACCAGGGAGAGTGTAAATGTGCACAGATGTGAAGTGACATTACTATATCCAGGTAACTCACCATCCTTGTTCATTCCTGTCTGAAGGCATTTCTTCAGTCTGCAAGCTTGGCATTGATTTCTGTGCGCTTTATCTACTGGACACATTCCTGTACCAGCCTGGCACCTATAATGTACAAGCAGTAGCTGTATTGATTGGGTTCACCGACATGTAATGATTTAATTACAAGGTTTTTCACCCATCTAACAGCGACACAAACAATGTTGGGGGATATCAAACCCCTTCCTCAGGCGCAGTAATAGATTAAACTGCATCTCTCTATATTTATAATGGTTAATATGTGTGGGATTATGGATCTATTAAAAAGAACACAGTATATACCAATACTTTACTGCAAATAAAGATAACACATATAAACAGAATATATTGCTCAAAACCAAAGCATATAATTGAGAAACACATGTTCCTGTATTATCACCTTAGTTTACCAGGGAAAAAAAACAACTGTTAATGTGAATTAAAAAGAGGGAACCTTACCTGTAGATGAGCTTCCGCCGGACACTTCTTTTAAAGAATCCACTACAACCATTACAGGCAAAGATGCCATAGTGTTTACCACTGCTACCGTCACCGCACACTCTACATAATAGGGCAGGACTGGGTGCAGGGCCAGGGGCAGGACTGGAAACTGAAGAAAATAAAGAGATTGTCAGCTGATAGAATTGTATTGTTCTCTATCTCTAGAAAATGTACAAAATGACTTTCAACTGGTTCATTGCGTTTTGCCATATGAGTATCCTGCAGGTGCAGTGTTAGCCGTGTTGTACATTCCTATTGCACATTAGTGCTGTACATAGTGTAGCAAAGAATTAGCAGAAAAACATCTTAGTGGCACTGATGTTATGAAACACATGCCAGTATTAATGCCAGTAATTGTGGGCATTTAATTAATTAGAAAAAGCCTTGTTAGCGACATAAAAATAAGAAGTTTGAATTGGCTTGGTAATATTTAAAAGGAACTGAAAGAAATACCAAAATGATATAAATATATGTATGTGAAACTGTTAAAGAGAATTTTATTTATTCATTATCATCAACTTAATTTTCTAATAAAGTTTTTACATATAGAAATCTAGTGTAGGTCCTTACCTGACTGACTGTCGTCGGCACTATTGCTCCGTAGAGACCCGCTGGGCGAATTCATGTTGATTTCCTTCAGATTTTAAATCCTCTGGAGCTCCAGTTACACTAATAGTTTTCTTTTATTTTGGGACTTTGCAGTGCCAAGATCCTGATGATCTTTTAAGTGACTGTCAATTAAGAATAAGTTACGGACCAAAAAACTATATGAAAAGGGGAGCTGTTTGCAGAGACTGAACAGGCTGGAGAGATGTGGAAGGATGGAGAGGCTTACGTTGCTCTACTACTTGACTATGTTCAAGAGTTTTTCTTAGGGCCTAGAGATTAGCTCCTAACGCTGCGTAAGCAGATGCCTCTTGTTATCCTCTTAATCTTTACTGTCTATGAGAAGGTGGAACAGCCATGCAAACCCATGAAGAATTAACAAGGTGTCTATTCTACAAGATTAGCACCAAGTGTTTAGCCTATGGCTTTCTAGTGGGTCTAATCTGAATCATGAACTTCTACTAATAAGCAATAAATATTCAACAGGAAGGGTATTTCATAGCAGAAACACATGTTTTAATAAAGGGGCAAAAGCCATAGATTTCTTGATGGCCAGAGCAAGACCACATTAAATATAACAAATTGCTATTTTTCCTCACACTACTGAATATGTGACTTTATCTTGCAGTAAATGTGACAGCCTATAGGATCAGCCACATTAAAGTTTACTCTTAATTGACAAGAGACATAAACATGGTGGTTAATCACAAAAGACAACGTTAGAAACATCATTTTTCAAAATGTGATACGGTCCTCTTACACGTTAGAACATTTAGTATAGTTACGCGTACCTGTCTGTTTTTAACTAATTTGTTTTACCTAAAAGCAATACTTGGAGCTAAGCTGCTTGTAAGCCTCATAATTTAATTAGACAAGGCTGTCTGAGTCTGCATGCATTTAGTCATACAGTGTCACCCCAAGAGTTACCTTTTCCACACAATCAAAAATAGAATCTACTGCTAGGAATGGAATATAGAATTAAAGTATTGAATAAATATGGTTGTTGTTATCCTTTCAGTCCACCTGAGGTATTATGGAAATACCAATAATAAGTGTTGCACAAAAAAAAAAACCTTGATTTTCTGGTGTACTGCCATTTTAAGTAGTGTCCAATAAGAACCAATTCTTCAATGTGCACAGCATAGTGAATACGTTGCGTATATATGTGGTATTGCAACAGAAAATTCCAATGTGCTGGAACACTGGGCTTTACCGCACAGGGACTATTTGGGCGTATCAGAGGTGAAGAAGAGTTACCAATCACATCACCTGGGAAACATGCCATGTTGGATATACTTCTTAATTTACCAAATTTGGAAAAATAATGTGATTTTACTTTCTGTACCCCTAATATCAATATATACAGCAACCCTGATTTTAAGATGTCTGTTATACACAAATAAAGGTGTATAAAAGTATATATACTTTATATAAATAAATTTATAAATTCATGGGGAATACATTGGTTTTTTTCGGAGGTACAATGTTGGTGGGGTGGGTAAAAGTAATATATATAGGGACAGTGTTTATGTGTTGTTTATGCGCTAAATAAATAGTTTTATCAATATTAACAAATATGTAGTAATGACAGTAGATATGTTTGCTGGACAGGAAGTGATATCTATATATGATAGGGGGACTGAAAGGAAAACATCTCGATGTGAGTTTGTTAATCGTTTATTACATTATTTAAGCAAAAGACCCCATAGAAGCCATGAACCTGTGTCCTGAACTGATAAAATGTAAAAAGATTGAAACATGACAGGATAGTCTGGGTTCTTTACAGGACCTCAGATTTACCTATAGTGTTCCCTCTTTAACAGAATCCCTGGTAACAGCTGTGAGTTAATGGGGAGGGTGAGTATTGAAAGACAGATTGATAACTAATTATAGAATGATCCAATGGATCTCCTATTGATCTATTATTGGCTGGAAATTTAAGAGGGGAGATTGATTCAAGCTCTGCACAACAATTGTATTTCACTGTGGTGTTTCTACTGAACTATAATACTCTATACAATTTTAAAATAAATAGATCAAGAATAGAGAAGGACCGGATTGCGGATCTGAACCCAGTTCCGCAAGATTTTGTGGGAATTCCGCTTTGCAGATTTTTTCGAGAAAATTTGAAGAAAATTTCAAGGAGTTTTTTTTAAATTTTGGGAAAATTTAACTTACAGTAACTTACTGTAAATATTACAGTGGGATTTTTTTTCTGAAAGAATCTGACTGTAACCCAATTCTGATTGGTTACAATCATTTTTTTTCCCAGAAAGAATCTTATTGGTATACCAACCAATCAAATTCTTTTCCAATCAGAATTGGTTACAATGAGATTCTTTCAGAACAAATCTAATTGGTTAGTATACCAAACAGATTCTTTCCCATCAGAATTGGTTACAATCAGATTCTTCCAGAAAGCATACCAATAGCATTATTTCTCAAAGTATCTGATTGTAACCAATTCTGATTAGATATAATCCAATTCTTTTAGGAAGTATCTGATTGCTATACTAACCAATCAGATTCTTTCCCAATCAGAATTGGTTTCAATCAGCTAATTGGTTAGTATTGTTCAACTGGTCAGATTATTTCTAAAGATTCTGATTGTAACCAATTCTGAATGGTCACAATCAGATTCTTCCAGAAAGCATACCAATATGATTCTTTCTGAAAGTATCTGATTGTAAACAATTCTGATTGGTATAATAATCAATCAGATTATTTTCTAAACAGAATTTGTTATATTCAGATTCTTTCAGAAAGAAACTGTTTGGTTAGTATACCAATCAATTTATTTCTGAAAGAATCTGATTGTAACCAATTCTGATTTGAAAGAATCTGATTATCTGTTCCCCAGGTCCCAGACCCATTTACAGTAAGTTACTGTATCATTTTTACAAAATTTTAGAAAAATCCTTTAAAATTCTAATTCCACAGGAGAAAGGCAGATATGAAGATGGTAGTTACTTTCCAGAATTTTGAAAGATGAGAGACAGGATCTGCAAGGGATCTGAAAATTTCCCTCTTCTCCAAATAAGCGCTCAGCCAACCTGAACGTTCGGCGGCTGCACGCTCATTCGGGAAAGCTAGGTACACACAGTACCGATAAAGCCCCTATACTGTCAGATCCGACGGTATCAGGGCTTTATTGGTACTGTGTGTATCTAGCTTAAGGGGAGAGTAGGGCGAGGACAATAGGAAACTGAGATTTTACAGGGGTCTGGATTACGAGATACATCCCCAGCAAAAATGAGTAGGAGGGCAAATAGAAACTGGATATGCAAGATGGATTTGAGGTTGTGTCGGTCGATATATTTAACCAGCAGAGAGGCACTCCCCATATAATCTACTTGGTGAGAAAATCACCATGGTGTATCTAGTTGATTAAATAATATACAAATTCACAGGAATATAGATCACTTATTACTTACTTAACCTTTTGTTATGCGTAATTAAATATATATAATCCAATAGGTAATGCAGGCACTCAGTGGTGCGACTGGTGTAATTTAGTATATAACTTTAATCAAAATTCCAGTGCATTCACAAGTCTTCTTCCTTCAAACATGTATTGTATTCCTATAGGACAAACTATGTATGTAAATCTATATATATTAGTCCATATGGATAGCACTCCATTTCCATCGTATATGCCTGGGTGACTGTAGGTTCATATACGGAGACAAACACAGGACTTCATAAAACGTGACCCTTATTGTTTCACATGCAATAATGTAATCCTGACGACAGTCCCAAGAGGACTGAAACGAGTGAAGTGGACAGTAAATATACAGCCAATACAGTTTAAAATGTAAATCAAGAAAGAGACTTTTACTTAAAGTTCTGTTTTGAAAATCAGAAAGGGATTACAGCCATAAGAAAAGATTTATTACCTGTGAAAATAATGCACGTGAATCAGTCAATGTCAGTGATGGTAATATCTTGTTATATGTTTATTTATACAGTGCCCATTGGGTATGCCTCACCGTACATTTTAAAAATATAGACAACACAAAAAAGGGCAACTGTTAAACAGATAAAAATAAAGTAAATAATTAAAAAGTTCCATAAATAGGTTGAGAATATACATATATATATATATATGTATAAAGAGGCATTGTAAGTGTGACGCATATTGACACTTTTTATTTTACTATTATGCTTCTGGGACTAAATTAATTTGTACAAGCACTTTAGTTTACTTTCAACATTTAATTCATACCAGTGCACTAGCCCCTAAATATTTTGATATATTTATTAAAATAAATGAAATAAGTGTTTTTCTTGTCGTATAGTCATATGTCCCTTATCCTGTATGTAGCCAGGTACAGCACTGGTAGGTTGTAAATATAGGAAGGTAATTTGGATTCCAGTATATTTACAAACACATTTCTTTGCACACCTGTGGTGCAAAAAAACAAAAAAAGCCTCAAGACTGCCAACCACCAGCAGCATGCATAACAACATAGGGCCGTATATATAGACCCGCGGTATCGCTTTTTAGTGATAACGCTAGTTATTGTATGATTGCGGTTGTAAATGTACGACCGCTAGCGTACACTTACAGCTGAACGGTAGATAATTACCTAATGTTCCCTCGTAAAACTACCACAATGGTATTCTATGGGGATCGTAAATCTACAATTTTTTTTACCATAGATTTACGATCAGTATCGGTAAATTACGATCAGTATCGGTAAATGCATGATAACGATCATAAAACGGTCATAAATTAACAATCGTTAAACCGTTCCAAAATAAACGATCGGTTTCACAATCATTTTACCGATCATCAAAAAAAAGCGATTCTGCGCCTAATAAGGCCCATAGAGTTTTGCACACACTTGTATTTAAATAACTATTTATTGTGACATTGGTGGTGCACTAGAAAAGTGTGTGCATACTGTACCTCTAATATGGATTCCTCTCAAACTACTGAGATCCTCGCACAACAGAAATTCTCCATTATGGTCACACATAAATTATGCTAATTAGAAAATGAATCCCTGTTCAATCCATTTATTTGGAAATGATGAAACCAGCAAAAAAGTAATTAGACAACAATGTTGAGTCTAAAGCTCAGGAATCAAACAGCAGATGGTGGGATAGAAAGGAGGGGGCTTAGTGAATGGGTTTCTCCTCTACAACCTTGGATGAACCCTGAATGTTTTTCCTCTCATTTTTCCTGTCTATTAAATAATCCTGTCAATGTCCATGTATCTGTCATCTCTCTGCTCTTAAATGATTGATAGATTTAAAATTGTGAGAATTCCAGGCAGAATTGTTCGCAAACCCAGTGGAAGGAACAGGGCCGATATTAGAATGAGTGTAAAATACTGAAAGGTCAGAGTGACAGTCTTTATATGTTCACACTAGAAAGCACAAAAAACACTTTAAATTAATTTCAGCCTGTTTTTCATTGCAATTTTTACCATGTTTGTTGATTCGTTTGTACGTTGTATGAATTGTATGCAGTGTGTTTTTTTAAATGGATTGGATAGGACCGCCAATGGAACGCAGTAGTATGAACGTTAATATGGAATCCTATGTGAGGCAAAGCGTACTTACGTTTTTCAAGCATGGATGTTTTGGAAAATGGGTCTAGTGTGAACAACACCTAAGGGTACAATATAACCAAGCAGAATAAACAGGCCACTGTAAAGGCTAAAAAAATCCATTCACTGAGGCTGAGGAAGTGACAAGTGTCACGAAACGCATCAGGCTGTAGCTGACTATCCCTCTCCCTCCCATGCCCTCCAATCCCACTGGCTTTTCCCTTGAATGGGAAATATTTCATATTTGAGATGTGTTTTTAACTTTCTGAATAAAAGTTTTAGCCTTTACAGCTGGTGAGTGGCCCATTTTATCTTGGTTATATTGGATGGACTTCTGTGCGGCCGTTGCTGAAGGTGGCGGAAGTGTGAGCTCTGCAGCTGTTCTTAAAGGGGTAATTTGTATATCAAGACCTAACACACTGTACAGATTTCTGAAAGATGACAGACAGGATCTGCAAGATCCTGTCTGTCATCTTTCAAAGATCTGCATACACACAGTCCCGAGCATTCTCCTATGTGAGAACGCTCGGGACTGTGTGTTTCCATCGGCCGCGCTAGACTCCTCTATAGGGAGTCTAGCGCGGCCGATGGAAATTTTCGGCCTTTCCCGAACGAGCGTTCGGCCGACCCGATCGTTTGGCGGCCGCGCGCTCGTTCGGGAAACGAACGTACACATGTAACGATTAAGCCCCGATACCGTCGGATCCGACGGTATCGGGGCTTAATCGTTAATGTGTGTACCCAGCTTTAGTGTGGTATAGAATTATATAGCTCCTGCTACATACAGCTTAATCTAATCTGTCCAACCCAAACCATTAGCTAGTAGCCTAGCAGGGTAACTTTGCTGCTAATTAAAAATTAAAGTATTATTACCTCCAGGTAACCAAATCAATGGTTGCTTGAAAGGTTCTCATTAATCCAGGGCATGGGATATCTGTGGTATTCAGTCAGATAAACTGGACTTGAAGTTTGGTTCTTGAAGACATTTGCTAGTCATCCGACATCCAATTTTGAATTGGGAAAGCCAGTCAGATGACTAGCAAAGCGTCTGTATGAGCACAACAAGACCAGTTGATTTAATTGAATACAACCACATTAATGGTACCAGCTTTATATCTGTGTATAATGGACTATCGGCATATATTCTAGGCAACTAACATTCCAATAATTATTACAGTGAACAAAGAACCTATCACCTTGGGCTATTTCTAGTTAAGCCACTGGAACCAATCCTAAAATGGCAGGGGTTCAGGCTGTCTGTTTCCTTTAGCTGAAGGATGCCAAATCCTCCATTAATAGGTTTACACATTGTATTAAAGACAGGAGCAGAAGTGTTTGGAATAGCAACAGCAAAATCCCTGCCCTTCAATATAATGTCTAAAGCAGGACACAACTTTATCATTAGAAAAATAGAAAACTTTTCAACCAACATTTACAACAAATCTGTATGATTTTATGTAGCATTTATAAAGCATTATTGCACAACATCCAGGGCCAGACCTAGGGACTCCTGTGGTTAAAAAGGCAGCTGTCAAGCACATTGAACCCCTTATTGTTTGCCATGCTGTGTATTAGAGATGGACTAAAACCAAACCTGAACCTGAGTTTGACACAAACTTTAATAGTTTGGACGAAAACGCAGACTTTTAGAATGGGTTTTCCGAACTCGTGGACATCCATTAGATAATTAGTATATAATTATCAAATTTGTGTATCATTCGCTAACCCTTGATTTCGGCCATAGATCTCAAATGTACAGTTTTGGCGATAAGCCTCAAATGCATTTTAAAGCGATAATGCTCAAAAGTATTGTTCGGTAACCCTCAAATGTATTGTTCGATTTCGGTAACCCTCAAATGTATCGTTCGATTTCTGTAACCTTCAAATATATCGTTCGATTTCGGCAACCCTCAAATGTATTGTTTGATTTCGGTAACCCTCAAATGTATTGTTTGATTTTGGAACCCTTGAATGTATTGTTTGATTTCGGTAACCCTCGAATGTATCGTTCGATTTCGGTAACCCTCAAATGTATTGTTCGATTTCGGTAACCCTCGAATGTATTGTTCGATTTCAGTAACCCTCGAATGTATTGTTCGATTTCGGTAACCCTCAAATGTATTGTTCGATTTCGGTAACCCTCGAATGTATTGTTCGATTTCAGTAACCCTCGAATGTATTGTTCGATTTCGGAAACCCTCAAATGTATTGTTTGATTTCGGTAACCCTCAAATGTATTGTTTGATTTCGGAAACCCTCAAATGTATTGTTTGATTTCGGAAACCCTCGAATGTATCGGTAGATTTCAGTAACCCTCAAATGTATTGTTCGATTTCGGTAACCCTCAAATGTATTGTTTGATTTCGGAAACCCTCGAATGTATCGGTAGATTTCAGTAACCCTCAAATGTATTGTTCGATTTCGGTAACCCTCAAATCTATTGTTTGATTTCGGTAACCCTTGAATGTCTTGTTTGATTTTCAGTAACCCTTGAATTGGCATGCGGAAAACCCAACAATTGCCCGATTGTGGGGAAAGTTAGCGATTAAACAAGTTTTTGTGATATGGACATTTTCCCCAGACCATTTCCGAGGTGTCAGAACCTTTTACTGTAAGTTACCATTCCTATTTTCACTGTAATTTACTAGAACTTTTCAAACTATTTTCTATAGTTCGGAAAGGAACTGAACTTCAGAAAGTTCGGCCATCTCTACTGTGTACACACTATTCAATATTTCGGGGACCAGTAGACTGACATTTCAGTGCATTAATCAACCATTCATTTGTCTGAATGGGTGATCAGATGGGTCAGAAACCCCAGCCAATCGTGCAGTCCTTTATGGCAGTGGTTTTCAAACTTTTCAGACTGTGGCAGTCTTGGCAATGCAAATTTTTTTCGAGACACATATGTGTTCTTAATGTTGGACTTAAAGTTTTAATTACCCATATTTTATTCACTTTGTGGTGTAAATTGTACTCAAATCGATGTAGTGTAATGTTATATTTCATTAACTGTGTTTTCATTTTATCATAATAGAATACAAAATAACAAAAAAGTTTTTTATATTGGTGAAAATACCAAAATTCATGCCACAGTACTGCAGATCAGTACTAGAAAAAAAATTATAGAACATTGGAAACATATATTGGATAAATGATGCTGCGTTTCTTTTCCCCAACATTTTTGTTTCATACTATAATCAAGATTGTAAGTGACTTTCAGTTAATTGGTATTATTGCCATGAAAGGCCGTTTCATACATTGATTTTGTTGAAGAAATAACTTACAATCTAGGACTGGGAATAAACCTACAAATCAGTTATTATAAAGCAGGGTCTGTCTCCTCAAGTAAATGTCTAGTTTAGTAGCCAATCAACTGTCAAGCTTTTAACTGTTTGAATGCAGTTAGAAAATACATGATAGTGTGCTGCGGATTAATAGCCCAGGCATAATTTTGCATAACTTATTATATAAGCCCCAATGTGTCTGAGTACTGTTCAGTATACAATATAGCAAATTCTATCATCTGTCAATAGTTTGGCAGTTTTTTTTTCTTTTTTGATTAGTTTTTTATATTCTAATAAAGAGAGGAAATTGTTTTGAGTTATAAAGACAACAGGGTAATTAATAGTCTAGCATAATTGAAAATTTATCTCCATACATCTTCTAATTGCTTTTGATCTACGGGTCCGTACACATGGTCGACATACATCATTACCCCTGATTACTGAGTGGATGATAATCGCCTGCTCTTTCATCTGGGGTTGTAGTGTCGGTCAAGCATGTATACAAGGCTTAAGGGCTAGGCCACACTAGGCTATTTTGCTGCGTGCTGTGTTAATAGAAGAGGATGGGGGTGGCCCCTCCATGTCTGCTACCTAGCGATGTGATGCGCATCGCATGCACAGCGATAGGGTTACATCAAAGGAATCGTGATTCTTGTGCGCTGCCTAGTGGGGCCTTGCCCTTAAGAAGGTATACATTTTTGCCATTTAGTTGCCAGTGTGAGAATCTTAATGCCTGCCATCGTGCTAGTATTTTGTAGAGAATAGGGGTTCGTTTTTTTAAGATCAAGGTTATAGAAAGCCCTGAGCAGTGAGCTCAATAGTTTTCAAGTTTAATTTCATAGTAACAGAGCAATAGCATTGCACATCTGAGGTCATAAATAGGGTTCCCATCCTAATCACTAAAAATACTTGCATTAGGGGCACAGTATGATATTGTGCCCCTAAATCCCGTATCGGTATATGCAAGGTTTGGTGACAATTTCTGCTCATTAAACGAATAGGAGCCTCAGGTGGTATTTTTATATTTTTAACTCAGCTGCTGCGCAGGTGAAATGCAAGCTGGATGGCCACCCTAGCCAGGGACAGACAAGCTTTTTCTTTTTTACTACATTTATTTAAGAGACAGTATGTAGAAAATAGCTAGAAAACATGTTTTCTTTTCAATAGAAGAGGATGGAAAATCCTCAATAAAAGTTCTTAATCGTTAAAAAATGGGGCTAATAATAATAATACACGCTAATAAAAACTGAAAACACCCAGGGTTATTCATTAAAAGTTCTTATCGTTACAAATGGTGTTAATTTTGCCCCAACCAATTTAACATTTGAAATCTAACATCTGATTGGTTGGGGCAAAATTAGCACCATTTTAAAGATAAGAAATTTTAATGAATAACCCTGAGTGTTTTCAGTTTTATTAGTGTCTATTTCTTAGTCTTCGGTTCTTGCCTGTTATATACCTTCATTTGTGGCAAAGACCTGTGCTGTTTGTGTATTCCTAATCGTATTTTGTCATTATTGTTCTAACCCTAATCTCTTAAGATAACAATCACAGTTAATTAGTTTACAAAAAACTATTTAGTAGAAGGATTTTGCATCTGGCTGCAGGGTATTATGTTCATTGTATCAGGAGGGTGAGAGGTCAGGGGTATATCTGTGGAAGGGAGATGTGAGTCTAGTAAGCTTCATATGCATTGCAGTGTGGTGTCACTAATTCTACCTCGTGTCATTCTACATCCTCCTACTGATCCGGATTACTATCACCTGTCAGGTGAGGGTGACTGAGAGCTCAGAGAATCAGGGAACTTATTATGTCCACAAGTTCATACACATTAATATTCTCAATATTGACAGATTACACACCCATACAGTGGCATATAATGTAAAAAAGGTAGCATACCCATTATTTCACACTAATGATGATGGTCAATAAACAAGCAGGGGTTTTACTGTACCTTATAATAATAGCTTATGTGTTTTCTATCATAATTTGCTGCCTTTTGTCCACGAGGGTTTGAAATCACATTGTAATATTAAAATGGGGTTCTATTCATCAAAATCATGAGCTGTCTCAGCTTCTGTTACTAATCTCTGTTCCCCTGGGGACTGCATAACAAACTCCTTGCACTGCACATTGTGTTGTTCCTATAGGTCCTAAAGGTTCAGTGCACCCCACAATACACAGACAGACAGGACCCTTGTGCTTGGTGATTTTAACCTGCAAAATGATTATGTGTAAGGAGAAACATTAAATTATATAAAGGTTTTGGAGATGAAAGTTCATTCTTTGAAAAGATGGGTCCAAGGCACACCCACCTCTCTGGTGCATTTTACTGATCATCACAAACCAATGCCACTAAAATTCCTGATTGATACTATTAAACATTTTAGGGCTCATTCAGTAAGAGATTCTACATTTTGCAGTTAATTTGGATAAACCAATTAGATGACATCTTTTTACTGGTCTACTACAGTAAGAAAACATTTCATAACATCTGATAGGTTGCTTGTTTGTTACGACCGACGTTCACAGCAAAAATAGCAGCAGCTGACAGTTTTTTGTCTCCAATTATGCAGTCCATAGTAGAGATCAGCCCATTATCTACTCGCATGTCCGATCATTTGTTCCTCCTTGGTCGCATGTGCCCACTATAACACCTACAATTTCTCAGGCCAACCGATACACGGAAATATTAGTCAACCTGAAAATCTTCTCCTGTGCAAAATTTTGCACCCCTTATTGAATAAGACCATGAGTGTTGATCTTATAATAGTTCAGAAAATATAAAGCATTTTGTCTAGATTTCATATTCCTTCATCCTGCTCCTTTGTAGTTGCTTGCCCATGGTAAAGTCCTGACCTAGATCTCTGACAGCGACCATCTGCAACAGTCACCATCTTACTGCCCTCAGCAGATTCCTGACACTTAGACAGCTGAGCTGTCAGATCTGTGTCTCTCATCCCTCAGATGGAGCTTAGCCACTCCACAATTATTTAGAACATCTAAAGCTGATCAAAGTTATATTATATTTACAACTCTTAGTTGTAAAATTTGTACCCTCTAATATATAATATTTGATTTTCTGTGAACATAAATTTCATGATACTTGACAAGCAATGTTTCCATTTGGGTGGTCAGTTAACAAACACTGTGAGTATTCAAGGGGTTTGTATGAAGCAGGCAGCATGGAAACAATATACATGTGTTTGTCACCGTAAATATTGACTTTGGAACGTTTGCACCTCTGGCTATATTCTGATTTACAGACACAGAGATAGCACCACCACTATTTGTTGGCGCTAGTGTGTCATTGCACACATTGCACATGTGGATACTATTATGGATACCAGCGTCCCTTTAATTCCTTGTGACAGGCAAAATTTAATTACCTTTAACAGAGGAACTGGAAAAAACGTTTTAGGCTAGGCCAAACTGCTGCGTTTTTTTTTGTGCGTTTGCGCATGAGTTTTTTTCAGATCATTGAAAAACGCACGTTTTCGGGTGCGTTGCAATTGCGTTCCGCATTTTTAATCGCAATCGCATGCGTTTTCCTATACTTAATGAAGAAAGTGCATGCATAAACGCACATGAAATCACATGTGATTCCGTGTGCGATTGCGGTGCAGTATGGCCGTGCCCTTTGTGTCCCACTGTAGGGGCCATATTTATAGTTAACATAGTTGATTTACGATGATTTACAATGATATTCTATGGGGATCGTAAATCTACGATTTTGTTATCATAGATTTACAATCGGTATCATAATTTTAAGATCGTAAATTGACGATACCGATCATTAAAGTCGCGGTATTGCTAAAAAGCGATACCACAGCTTTATAAATATGGCCCTAGGTTCTGCAGCATTTATAGTAATATAGATAACAATATATTTCAATATTGTCCATAGTGTCTATTGTATTTTTAATCAGTAGATTGGAAATAAGTATTCCATATGTTACATGAACTCATTTTATATTGTTTTTATTCTTTTTCGATATGCTGACATAGCAGTTACAGCCTTTGCATCTGCTATTTAAATAGATAATAGGAAACACAGCACAATCTACTTTTTGTTTAATAAAAACTTTACTTTGAGATCTATTGTTAGCTTAATAAGCAAGCTTTCTTATTTCTAATAAGGCATGTATTTCTTTATTTATCATTTAGCCAGCTCTATATAATAAGATTATGAGGCTAGGTTGAGTGTGCAGCAGCATACACTAGTGAAAATGAACTCTTTAATTATAAAGGAGTAGTCATACACTAGTGAGGAGTAGTCATACACTAGTGAGTAGTTGTACACTAGTGAGGAGTAGTCGTACACGAGTGAGGAGTAGTCATACACTAGTGAGTAGTTGTACACTAGTGAGGAGTAGTCGTACACTAGTGAGGAGTAGTCATACACTAGTGAGAAGTCGTACACTAGTGAGGAGTAGTCGTACACTAGTCAGGAGTAGTCGTACACTAGTGAGAACGAAATCTTTCATTATAAAGGAGTAGAACTTTTTTCAGACTTATTTACCCACTTTACATTCTCTTATTAAATACACTCAGATGTTTTGACTGAAGTTCTTTAGAGGTAACACTGTATGAGGACAGACTGACCGCTCAAATGGTTTTGCATTTATCTGTCCAGTTAAAGAAATTACCCTCTTTCACCTATATTTACTTTACAGCTATCTACTGTGTTATATGTGTATATAGTTAAGATGTAATAAAACACACATACATCAACTGACATGCTTTGTGCAGCTATGATGTTGAACATCCAATGATTTTTGTGTTTTGTTAGGTTATATCATAATAACCTAAAAAGGAAATGTATTGATCACAGAGATTGTCGTTTACAAATGCATTAATGATTGCATAGAATTGTCATCAGAAAATAAAAATACCTGCCACTTAATTAAGCATGCAATATAAGTTGTATAACATCAAATAAATTATGTTTGTGATTGAGTTATGGCTAAACTATGTCATATGTCAAGTGGTACACCCCTGCTGGCAGGTAAATGCTCTGGAAGGTCCTAACTTCCAGATCAATATTCAGCACTAGGACTGTGTAGAGGAGTATGGGGGTACCTGCCTACCACTAATGCCCTTGCAAACCTTCATTGCCCCATATTAATCAGTTATTAAGGCCCGACTTGCTTTGAAACATTGAAACTCCCAGCAGGGGGAAGACCGCAAACTAGAAGACAAGGATGTGGAAGAACGTGGGCCTCTTTGAGCCATTATAATGCACAATAATCACAAACAGAAATGCTAATAAGGTGCAAAAATGTGTGCTTCATTCACCCATCCACTCAGATGTGTGAATAAATCAGATTTTTGCCGGAGGCAGCGGGGCCAGCAACATAAGCTCAGTGTAAACCCTAGGAGTTTGTTTGGATGATCTGGTTTGCGTTTATTATAATGCACAGACCGTAACTTCATGTTCCAACTCACCTCTGGCCTTAGAAAGACTGCCGGAATTCTTTATTATATCACCACCACTCCAAACCCCCTTACATGTTGTATGCCTCATAAATGAGGTCCAACTAAACAACCACCCTCTGCCAGCACATAGAAAGCCTGAATATAGTTACTAAAAGTTTTAATCTACTGTTATTTTTCAACCTCCTCAAAGAAATAGTTTACCATGGAGGCTAAAGCAACAAAAATAAATATCCTTCAGTGCTTTGGCCAAAGTAAATCGCCAACACTGGTGGAGACCCTAACGTAGATATTACTGCAGCATTATAATTTTTCCAAATACTCTTGTAAAATGTGTGCTCATTCATCTCCTTGCCTATGATTAGCTTTTCCCTCCAACAAGAGTACTTAACACAAAATGGGGGGAGAAGCAGGAGGTTCAAATCTTCGAGGTACACTCACAGTCTGTGGAGGGCAGGCCCTTTAACCAAACCCTTGAATAAGAAACACTGGTTTTATTTTGAGTTTATTTTGAGAGTTTCCCTATTTTTCCATCTCCATCATGATGTAGGCTAGAAGTGCCCACAACAGAGGACCACTTTAGACAGGTGGGAATGCAGCTGCCCATAGCTGAAAAGGCCATGATTCGTTAGTTCAGTGTTTCTTAAACAGGGATGATTACAGGTGCCTAGAATCACCCGTCTGCTGGCTAATGCTGGCACCCTGTTAGTTGCTATTGACATGAATCAACTTTAATAATCAACTCAATCTGCCATAACCCTCTTTGTTAGCAGCTTACTGCGACTGGCTTTTATTATCAGTAAGTTCAAGGGGTGTCAGTCTAAAAACTGAATAAACCATAGGAGCTTAGAAACAGACACAAAACCTAACGTGGGAACCAGTGTGAAACTGATCACAGTGATAGAGGCCACACAATACCACAAATGGGTTATGTACATGGTTATTGTGTTGGTACCAGTATCAGCATGAACTCTAATCCAAAGTCTAATGTAACATATCTATTAACCCCTTTTATATGCTGCCATTACTACACTGAGCTTACACATCCTAACTATGTATACATGGACAGAAAAAAATGAAACCAAGATTTATATAACCATATTATTTTTACTTTAATGTTAAATGTACCTGTAAAAAAGCAAAGAAAATTTTTACATTTTGAGATACTATATGCATACCTATACCTCTATAAGAGCTGGATCATGGTCAAGGCAACATGGGTGCTTGCCTGGGGCCCGCTTTCTTGCAAGGCCAGCCAGAAGCCCTGTCCAGGTCACGTTTACAGTGGTTGGCAAAAGTATTCGGCCCCCTTGAAGTTTTCCACATTTTGTCACAAACATGAATAAATTCATTATTGGAATTTCACGTGAAAGACCAATACAAAGTGGTGTACACGTGAGAAGTGGAACGAAAATCATACTTGATTCCAAACATTTTTAACAAATAAATAACCGCAAAGTGGGGTGTGCATAATTATTCAGCCCCCCGAGTCAATACTTTGTAGAACACCTTTTGCAGCAATTACAGCTGCCAGTCTTTTAGGGTATGTCTCTATCAGCTTTGCACATCTAGAGATTGAAATCCTTGCCCATTCTTCTTTGCAAAACAGCTCCAGCTCAGTCAGATTAGATGGACCGCGTTTGTGAACAGCAGTTTTCAGATCTTGCCACAGATACTCGATTGGATTTAGATCTGGACTTTGACTGGGCCTAACACATGGATATGTTTTGTTTTAATCCATTCCATTGTTTCCCTGGCTTTATGTTTAGGGTCGTTGTCCTGCTGGAAGGTGAACCTCCGCCCCAGTCTCAAGTCTTTTGCTGAGTCCAAGAGGTTTTCTTCCAAGATTGCCCTGTATTTGGCTCCATCCATCTTCCCATCAACTCTGACCAGCTTCCCTGTCCCTGCTGAAGAGAAGAACCCCCAGAGCATGATGCTGCCACCACCATATTTGACAGTGGGGATGGTGTGTTCTGAGTGATGTGCAGTGTTAGTTTTTCGCCACACATAGCGTTTTGAATTTTGGCCAAAAAATTCCATTTTGGTCTCATCTGACCAGAGCACCTTCTTCCACATGTTTGCTGTCCCCCCCACATGGCTTGTGGCAAACTGCAAACGGGACTTATTATGCTTTTCTGTTAACAATGGTTTCTTCTTGCCACTCTTCCATAAAGGGCAACTTTTTGCAGTGCACGACTAATAGTTGTCCTATGGACAGATTCCCCCACCTGAGATGTAGATCTCTGCAGCTCGTCCAGAGTCACCATGGGCCTCTTGACTGCATTTCTGATTAGCGCTCTCCTTGTTCGGCCTGTGAGTTTAGGTGGACGGCCTTGTCTTGGTAGGTTTACAGTTGTGACATACTTCTTCCATTTCTGAATGATCGCTTGAACAGTGCTCCGTGGGATGTTCAAGGCTTTGGAAATATTTTTGTAGCCTAAGCCTGCTTTAAATTTCTCAATAACTTTATCCCTGACCTGACTTCATGGTGTTGTTGCTCCCAAGATTTTCTTAGACAACCTCTGAGGCCGTCACAGAGCAGCTGTATTTGTACTGACATTAGATTACACACATGTGCACTCTATTTAGTCATTAGCACTCATCAGGCAATGTCTTTGGGCAACTGACTGCACTCAGACTAAAGGGGTCTGAATAATTACGCACACCCCACTTTGCAGTTATTGATTTGTTAAAAATGTTTGGAATCATGTATGATTTTCGTTCCACTTCTTACGTGTACACCACTTTGTATTGGTCTTTCACGTGGAATTCCAATAAAACAGATTCATGTTTGTGGCAGTAATGTGACAAAATGTGGAAAACTTCAAGGGGGCCGAATACTTTTGCCAACCACTGTAACTGCTGCCTTGACTCACTGCCTGCCTTTAGTAAAAGCATTCACCTTTTAAAACATCTGTTTGGCAACTTTATAACAGGGGCATGAGCCACGGATATTAAATTCATTTTGCGGGTAGTTCAGTGTAAGCATCCAATACTGTCTGCCTGCACACTAGAAAGAAGAGTGAGGCAATACTGTGCATGATCTCCTCCATGCTTCAAAGACTTTCCCTTGCTGCAACTTCACGTGTGGGAGCAACATCCCAGGAGCACCCGTCAAATGAAGATTTAGGGAAATTAACTGCTGACTGGCCTGCATATATGGAATGGGACATGGGAAGGGGCCTGAGTCAGAGGCCACACTGTAACGAACAGTAACAAGCATGAAAAGCGTGTTTGCATGGCGTTGATGCTAATATTCCTTTATAAGAGCACATGCAAAAATAGGTGATTGGATGCTTTACGAAAATGGAATGCAGCGCACATAATATGGCCACCCACATTGTGATACACTTGTCAAGTGATTCTCACGGATCATATAAACATATGAGAAACACGCTAGTGTGGCCTTACTACCCTTTTATTTGTTTTATAGTTCAGCCTCCAGTTGCTTCACATAATTTATTTGTAATTATATTATACATTATATTATTTGATAACTATATCATTTAAAAACGGATTATTTTCTTTTAAAGGGAAAGTCCACCCTCAAAACTAACTTTTTATATTTATTTGGCCCAAATAAGTGCTCCAAAACAAACTTTACAGCATGTAAATCGGTCCAGTGGTTCAAAAGTTACAGACCTTTGTAGCTGGCTTAATCCTGCAGCATGGACCAATACAGTGATGAACAGAGACAGGTTACATTACCTTGCCTCTGTTCTTTTCATGTTCTTGAGCATGTCTGTTAGCATCCAGCAGTGAGAACAGAGGAAGTTGCATCAGTAATGGTCTGACCCCTGGATTTTCCCTCTCAACCAATCACAGCTGTAAAGTTATGTGTACTGAAGAAATCCAGGATCAACAGCTGCAGCCAGCCAGCCCAGAGAGAGAGATAGAGAGAGAGACACACAAACACAGGCAAGAATTTTTTTTTCTTTCTAAGCTGCAGCTCGGGGTCATCTAAAGTGGAAGTGGAGAGGAAGTGCAGCCTGATATATATCTCAAAGGTCTGTAACTTTTGAACCACTGGACCGATTTACATGCTGTAAAGTTTGTTTTGGAGCACTTATTTGGGCCAAATAAATATAAAAAGTTAGTTTTGGGGGTGGACTTGCCCTTTAATTTCTAATCAGGGTGTTCATCCCAAATGATTGAAGATAACTCACAGAATTTCCTTACAAGCAATGTGCAACACCATTGTTGGACAACAAGTGAATGCTGGTAGTTGCAGTTTTCAAAAACATGTAGTGCCTTTACTATAGGTAGTCTGGGCTACCTACCATGACAGTTTACATAACAGCACCATTTTCAATCATAGTAAGCATTATTATATGCTGCTGCATTCTAGTCAGGTTGTGCCATGGTTTGCTGTTGGCCTGCATATTCTCCCCCCCTCTATAATATACTGGATGATGTAAATTGTAAGGATGTTAGAAGCCACTGAGGGCTAGGCCACACTAGCACGTGTCTGGTTGACACTTGGGTTCCTTGTGTTTGAACCATCACTGGCGTTTTGCTCTTGTGTTTGAACCATCACTGGCATTTACGTACGCGTTTTGCTCTTGATTTTGCCTGCGATTTTTGCTAACATGGAAATCGCGGCAATGCGAACATTCCTGAGATTTCCTATGTTCATGTGATTGCGTGTCCGTTTTGCGTTCAAGCATTTTTTCGTGCAATCGCATGCGCTTTCTCTTTAATAATAGCGAAAACGATGGCACAAAGCGAAACAACTCATGTGAACGCAAAGAAATTATGCGATAACGCTCGCCATTGCGTGCGCAATTTGGGTGCGTTGTAGTGTGACCTTAGCCTAAGGAGTTCCGTGACCATAGAAATGTCAAGAAGCTACGAGGTTAATTCTAACATTCTATTCATTTATTGTATGGGGTACATTATCCATTGAAATCCACCCCTTCCTTTGGCTGGGAACACATGGACAGATTTTTCGTCCCGACTGCCCATTGGGTGCTAGCGAGTGGCCGGCTGGGACAAATCACTGTCGTTCATGCCGAATGTTGCCGCAGCTGACAGTTCCCAGTGACTGTGCATACCTATTCGTCCAATTCGGGTGACAGACATCGATCCTTAAGCTGTGTACAGTACACACCATGCAATATATCGGTCCGGCAGTCAGGAGGGAGGATCTATGGGTTCGTACACACTTGATCAGTTTCTGTCCGTTTCTGGACAGAAACGAGCGTTGTGGTCCATTTTTTTTAACAGATTGGATTAACCCGGTCTGTTAAAAAAACCTGCACTGCTGAATGCATTTCTGTCCGGAAACGCACAGGCGTAACTACCGGGGAGCAGTGGGGGCAACCGCAGGGGGCCCCATCTTCCTATGATATAGCCTCCCTCCAGAAAACCACTCTGAATCAAGCACGGATAGGGGCCCCGTCATAGTTTTTCTGCGGGGCCCATTGATTCCTAGTTAGGGCTAGGCCACACTAGCATCTTTTTTGCGTACGCGTTTTGCGCTTGCGTTCGCTCCCACAATTTTCGCTGACATAGAAATTGCAGGAATCATTCCTGCGATTCCCGATGCGCAATCGATTGCATCCGTTCGTGTTTTGCGGCAATCATTTTTTTGCGCAACCGCTTGTTTTCGCTTTAAAGAGCGAAAACGCGAGCGCAAACTCAAAAATAATGCGGAAAGCGTGTGCGCTTGGTGCGTTGTAGTGTGGCTTCAGCCTTAGGGCTAGGCCACACTAGCGCGTTTTTTGCTAAAATGGAAATCGCGGGAACGCGAAAATTCCCGCGAATTCCGATGTGCATGCGATTGTGTGTCCGTTCGCGTTTTGGTAACGCATGCGTTCACCATTTTTGGTGCGTTAACGCATGCGTGTCCATAACGCGAAAACGCATGCGCAAAACGCGGACACGAAACGCGCAAGAATCGCGCACACAATCGTGTGCGATAACGCTCGAGATTTTGTGCGCGATTCCTGTGCGTTGCAGTGTGGCCTCACCCTTACACCACTGTGGATACTGACGCGTTTTAATTAAAACGGAGCGCTAAAAACGGACCAAAACCATGGACTGTCCGTTGTGTTCCGTTTCTAGTGTGAACGTAGCCTTACCGTGTTACCACCTTCCTTCTTCCAGCCCCCCCTATTACAAACACAGATTCCAGCACTGACCCCTAGACCGCTTACCAGGAACATTCCAGACATAACAAAGGAATGGGAGAGTCCAGCTCCTAAGTTTGGGGTTGGAACGGGTTAATTTCTACTCCGCCCACCCTGACTGAGCAGCCAATAACATCCGTCTTGTCTTTCCCAGGGATGTGTGCAGGCAGCGGAAGGAAAGGAATGGGTCCAGTGTCCTGTGTGTGGGAGGGACAGGGAGCTTCCTGTGGTGGGATCATTCGGGTAGAGAGTGGGCCTGCTGTGTTCTGTATGCTGGGGAAAGGTTGGTGAGTATTGACTGTAGGAACCCTATGTCAGGCATTGGTAATAAGTACCTGATGGGATTTGGATGGATGGTTGGACTGTCTCTCTGGTTGACACTTGGGTTCCTTGTGTTTGAACCATCACTGGCATCATCTTGGCACAAGGACTGGTTATATCCACCAACAGGGTGAAGGGGATTGAGCTATTGGTGTGGTTTATTGATGCAAAGAAATCCTGGATTTACAAGGTGTGTGTCAAAATAAAGCTCAAAAATCTACATTACAATTGTTTAACTGTATTTAGACTCAGGGATGTTAAATTTGTGGCCCTGCAGATGTTTGGAAACTACAAATCCCAGCATGCTGCCAACAATTCATGCTGGGAGTTGTACTTTACAAAACATCTGGAGGGCTGCAGGTTTCACATCTGATTTAGGGCTAGGCCACACTGAAACGCAATCGCAATCGCATGCGATTTCATGTGCGATTTTTTTGCGTTTGCGCTTGCGATTTCTTCAATAAGTATAGGAAATCGCATGCGATTGCGATTAAAAATGCAAAACGCAAACGCAAACGCATCGAAAAACGCGCGGTTTTTTTGCGTTGCCGCGTTTTCAATAATTTCGAAAAATCGCAAGCGCAATCGCAAACGCAAACGCAAGCGCAAACGCAAAAAAAACGCAGCAGTGTGGCCTAGCCCTAAGAGACATAATTTTGTCTGTTTTTAAAGGAGAAGAAATTACATCTCTTATTATCTACAGCAAGCCTTCAGTTAACTATGTGTTGGAGAGGAAGTTTTCAAATAATTGTATACAGAACAGAAACTAACAATTCCCATCTTAATCCCGTCTTACCTGGTTGGGGCATTTAAATTATTGCATTAGCCTTCATGCAACATGAACCAAGGCTATAAGAGTACTTTTGTGTACTTTTTTAAAGGGCAAGTCCAGCCCTAAAATGAAAACTTACATACAGGTAAATCAGTCCCCAAAACCCTGAACTGTAATAGTTTGAAATCTGAAATATATAAGTCTAACCTGAAATCCTGCACAATGTCCGGTTGCCCCTGTTTCTGCTTCCTGGTTCTTCCAGTTACCATCTGTCAGTTATGGATTTGACAGTTGACATCACAGCCAATGACTGTTGTTAATGCTTGTGAAGGTTCTCATTCATCCAGGTCATGGTATATCTGTTGTATTCAATTAGATCAACTGGACATGAAATGTAGTTCTTGAAGACGTTTCGCTAGTCATCCGACTGGCTTTCTCAATTCAGAATGACTTGTACAAGAATCTGTGGCAATTATGTACCCTGGAAAATCTCAATTAGCATATCACAGCCAGGTGTTAAGGGTGTGATTAGATAGTGGCTAAGAGGTGTTATAGGAACGCCCAGAGTAAGGTGTTAAAACAGCATTGTACATGGCAGACAGTTGGTGTCGAACCCCCCCACCTCTATTTAGGCTTGGTTTCTTTATTTTCACATAAATGGCCTCCTTAACACCTCTCTTGAACCAGTCCCGTTCCTTCGCCAGTATGTTAACATTACAATCTTCAAAGGTAACACCTTACTCTGGGCGTTCCTATAACACCTCTTAGCCACTATCTAATCACACCCTTACACCTGGCTGTGATATGCTATTGCGACTTTCCAGGGTACATAATTGCCACAGATTCTTGTACAAGTCATTCTGAATTGAGAAAGCCAGTCGGATGACTAGCGAAACGTCTTCAAGAACTACATTTCATGTCCATTTGATCTAATTGAATACAACAGATAGACTTTTTTTTAATGTAATGTTAATCCCCTACTGCCTCTTCAAGCATGCCAGGCTCAGTAGAGATTTCTAAATTGCTCAGTTTCCATGAGGCATTCAGAAGCATAGCAGGCATAAAGTAATGAATTCATTGGACAAAGTATGATATATCAACTATTTTAAAGAGGCCATTCTTTCTAAAAGATGCCTTATGAAGGTGAGTTGCCTTTTAAATTCCAGATGTACCATGGTATCTGTAAGGAGCAGGCAGTGGCTAGGTACACACGGCTGGTATTTCAGTTAATCAGGTTGAAATATTGCCGGTACTTTATTAATGTCACTCAAATCTTTATTCCAAATTGGATGAAAGTTCAACCAGACATATCGTTGTATTCCGGTTGATTATTTCTCTATTGACCACACAATTTCTTGCACTGATAAATTCCATTACTGGAAGCAATAATTCTTGCCAGTTATCGCTGTACTTTTTTTTTTTGATGATCTGACCAGTTTCTTTAGTTATCCAATCTAAAGCCTAGGTACACACCATACAGTAATTCGACCCGACGTCCGATATTTAAGTGTTTCGTTTGGTCGGGCCGAATTATTGTATGGTGGGTTTTTGCGGCCTCGATCGACCACCGACCGTTCGTTCGTCCAAATTGGAGAAATGAACATCGGACAGACCGAAAATCACAACTGATCGTGTGGTCCTCTATGGACCACACAATCAGTCACGCCTAACTGTCGGACGCGGCTGCTTTGCATGACAGACTTCCTTCCTCCTGGCTGACTGGTCAAAAGCCTCGAACGGTCGGTCAGGAGATTTAGATTTCAGCTGTTAATCAAATGCCTTATTATCATCCCTTAGGGCTAGGCCACACTAGCGCGTTTGCGCACCGTTTCGCGCTCGCGATTGCGCACGCGATTTTTGCTAAAATGGAAATCGCGGGAACGCAAAAATTCCCGCATTTCCGATGCACATGCGATTGCGCGTCCGTTCGCGTTTTGGTAACGCATGCGTTCACCCATTTTTGGTGCGTTAACGCAGCGTTTCCATAACGCGAAATGGCAAAACGCATGCGCAAAACGCGAACGCAAAGGCGAACGCACAAGAAAGCGCACACAATCGAGTGCGATAACGCTCGCGATTTGTGTGCGATTCCTTTGCGTTGTAATGTGGCCTCAGCCTTATTCTGCTGTGTACAGGTTTACTGTATCTGTAATGTTGACAGTTGGTATGGTGTAAATTGCATGCTGGGAAATTTCCTCTTCCACTGCTGCCACAAAGACATTACTGAGCTTGCTTGCTGCTCTCACAGATAGTCAGATTAGTCATGGAGGGGGGATAATGAGTCCAGCAAGTTCGGGATTGAAGAAATGCAACAACAAAACACACCACAGAGTAAGTCCAGCCCTGAATTTGTAACCTAAGGGTGCAGTCATGGTTTACGTGGTTTTTGTTACCAACATTAAGAGGGAAAACTCAAAGTATGACCATCTCAACTAAGGATGGTCATAAGCATCGACCAAGGTACTGTATTGCTGCCTTCTCTTTACCAAATTGCAATATTTGTCTTGAGTTCTCTTAACTTAACTTAAAGGGCATGTCCACCCTTTCTGCAAAAAAGTAATATCTTATGTAGGACCCCCCCAAAACCACAATAATGCTCCCAGCTGACAAATCCAACTTACAAACTCCACCGTCCACCGCCAATTGCTCCACCTCCCCTAGTGCAGCAAAGTGTCCTTTAAATTCACAAGCAGTGGAGGCTTAATCGGTAATGGCAGTCAGCAATTAGGCGTGATGTCACTGTCATAGCCTTGCCAGGAAGCAGATTTGGTGCGGTGGATTGCGGAGTTTGTAAGTTGGTTTATATTGTACAATGCATCTGGGATTTTGGGGGTCCTACATGAGATATTAAAGGGCATCTATAGTGGGAAAATTTACTTTTTTTTTCTTTCTTTCCATGTGTTCTATAATTACCCACAACCCCCAGAGTGTCTTCACTTCCCTCTCTGTCCTGAGATACACCAATTAGAAGAATACTTGATTGCATTCCTCTACTCCTACTTGGACTGTCAATCAAATCCCTGTGACATGATCCCCCCCTCCTCTCTCTGTAATAAACATAGAGATAACAGCATTAGCAGGGGGAGAGGGTAGCTTTGATGGTAGATATGAGGCGCACTTGACCCCCCTTCTTAATAACTTTCACTGATTGATGATGGGTCAGATCGTAAACTGTACTGTTCTCCTCTTCTTCTCCGTGTCTCCAGGACACTGCTTTCTATTGGCCACTGTGCCTGGGTGTTTTTTTCAGATGTTGAACTTTTAACTCCTACTGCACATGATAAGCTTGTCGGTTAGCCGGAGTTAAGACATGGAGAGGTAACAGAGGGGAGGGAGAAGGCGGGAGTGCTGCACACAGATCTGACACCATGGTTAAACAAAGTCCACTGACATGAGATAGGATTTAGGCAGCACAGAGTACATGAATTTAACTTTGCAAAGGGGCAATGTGTTTTTTTCACTATAGATGCCCTTTACATTTTGTAGAAGGGTCAACATACTCTTTAAAGGACATGTCCGCACTCCCAACTAACATTTTCCCCACTGTGTAGTGTAAAAAAAGACTAATATTCTCCACTGCCCTTATGGTTGTCCTGCAGTGCCTTCTAAAAGTCCAGGAAACTAGTAAAGCATCTCTGAGTGTCATTCTGTATCTGCCCTTTCCCTGTCCTCCTAGAGACTCTGGCATGCGACAAACTTTTCTGTAGCGTAGGGGACCCCCCTCCAACCTTTAAGTTTTAACTTTAAAAAGTTCCTAGAAATAGACTTACCTGACCATGTTCCCTTGGCTCTCACAATAGCCGCGTCGTGAATGGATGACCCAAAGTCAGTCACAGACACGTGTGCTGGTCCTGCCCCTATTGCTACTCTCGTTGCCGGAAATAGCAGTATAGACAGGGGGAACGAAGGTAGGTAAGTCTATGGGTTGGGGGGTCCCCCAACACTACAGAAAATTTAATATTTGGGGGTGGAGATACCCTTTAAGATTATGCCAATAAGGCACCAGGAATTGACATCTAAAATGGAATTTTGTTGGGGTAATACATATCGTTTTTCCATTACTTCATTCAAACTATTGAGCTAAAATCTGAATTCATAGGTGAGGCTTGGATAGAATGAGAATAAATCTACTTATTTAGCTTGTGTTCTTTTCAGAAGAAAATTAGTCCATGCCCCTTACCCTCTGTTTATAACTTTTTTACTATTTTTGGTATATCACTTTTAATTACTTTCTAGATCAGATTGATAATGGATATCTGGATTTTGCCTGTGTTTCTGCCATGTCTTGTTGGTAAGTTAAATCATTATCTGTAGAATAATACATTAACCTCCTGCCGAGAGTTATTTTGTATCCGTTAAGGTGGCCATACATATGAACTATAATGGGTAAATCCCATCGTTCTACAACAGGATTTACCCATTATCGTTCAAGTATATGGGCTTTTCCCGACCGACCATAGTGCCGACACAGGTTTCGTGTATGGCCATACACGACCGACCGATCCCTGTGTATGGGGATTGGTCATTTACATGTGTGGTGGTTCCCAACGCAATATGCCGACAGATACCAATGTAATGTAAGGTGTATGGCCACCTTAACTTCCACCCACTATAGTGCAAAGAAAATGTTACTCCTTGCATAAGAAACATGCATATATACAGGCTGCTATTTATTTGGTTTTGCTAATCTCTTGAAGCACATCAAAACTGTCTAATGTCGTATAGGTATATGAGCAGCATTAGACAGTAAGATGTCTTTATCTTTAGAATGAAACCAGTCAGGAGGAGATATAAAGCATTGAGCACGGTCTCTATCAATTACCCAGTTAAATGATTAATTGCTAAGTGGATACATACTTTATATGCATACAGTGTGTGGTCACTGTTAACATTTGGATAAGTCTTCCTTTGTCAAAAACGTTATTTGAACTGTTACATTTTGAGTTACATGTTTTATAATTTTTGGTACTTTTATGGGGTATATAAAAAATAATTTTAAGAGCAGAGAAATCATTTAAACCAATGTGTTTATTCACTTAGGTGCCATAGACTTGTATGTTCCGGAGTTACCTGTCATCGGGATGTTGGATAAAGATGTAATCTTGCCATGCTGGTTTAACCCCTCAGATGGCTTCTCACTCCAAAATCTTAGTGTGTTTTGAAGCTGCCAAATCAGCAACAGGTTTATGGCTTTGTCCTAGGCCAGAACCAGTTGGATAACCACACCCATATTTTAGGAACCTCACTGGTCTCTCCATGAAGAATTGTCCAAAGGCAATATGTCTCTCTCTTCTCCAAGGAATCAGACCCCTGACGAAGGGACCTACATTTGCTTTGTTAACATCCACAACTCAAGTATTGCTTCTTTAAGTCTGCAGTTGGGGGTAAGCCTTTCCTTGACACTATAATATAATAACTCAAGTGACATCATGGTACCCTATAATTTAGTTTTGCACACTATTTTTTGCAGCTTCATTCTCTAAGCCCACCCTACACCTGGAGCCTAGTGAAGTTTTAAAGCCTGGTGATCAAGTAACCTGTAACATGCCATACCTACAATGGCTACCCAGAGGCCGATATCCAGTGGCAGAATGGAGAAGGAAAGAACATGACTGAAAATATAACACTACTTCACAGTAGCTAATGAGGAAGGTCTGTTCCATGTCCAGAGTTCATTAAGTGTTTATTCTGGAGAACAGTGATACTTACAGCTGTCTTGTGTATAATCCTGTCCTGCAAGAGGTGACTCATGCTTCCCTCACTGTTACTGGTAAGTGTGTTTTGCAAGGTGCATGGCCAAGTATATTAGAACAGCCTTTCAGTGTAAAACCTTTAACTTTGGTTGCCTCTCTTTTTTAGGTCAACACCTTTCATTCCTCCTGTGGCCCTCTGGGTACAATGTCTGTGCTTTTGTCTCCTGTGTTTGCTTGTTGCTCTTGCTTGTGTGTGCAGAAAACAATTGAAACAGACCTGCGAGGAAGAACAGGCGGAAGCAGGTACCATTCTTTATTTGAAGTTCTATAGGTTTAGGTGCTGAAACTGGCTTGTCGGGGGTGGTGGCAGGATTGAGGGTTGATTATGAATTTGGTGTAATAACTTTTACCTGCTGTACAGCTTCTGCACACCTGTTAAGACCACATCAGCAAAAAATCTGTTAGAATTTTTGTAAATTTTTGATTATTGGCAAAACAATATTTAGTTTTACCTTGAGTAAACAATATTTAGTTACATTAGCCATTTCAATACAAATTGATTGGAATTTACAATCTCATTTTTTGCTCTTTTTGTAAATGAGTAGATTTTTGTTTTGAATTTTGATGATTTAAACATGGGTCCTACTCGCCGCAGGTCTCCTAAATGGAGGCAAGTCACGTTTGCTGATTCAATAGTGGTTAATTCCTTGCTCGCATGGCTGCACGGTATGAAAAAGACGCCCGTGTACCGCCGCGAGTGAGTGACTGTTTTGCGGCAATGTTAGTGTGACTCTTTATACGTCAGCTTATAGGATATACCCAGAGCTGCAAAACTAATATTGAACCTCCATTAAGAAATTTACCTAGATGGATTGTGGCTCTGGATAAATCTCCCGTATTCATTGAAAAAAGAGTTGCACTTCGTGATTCTTACATAAAAAGCTTTATTTCAAAGCATAGCTTCCATATAAGACAACGTTTCGGAACCTGGTCCCTTCTTAAGTCAGAAGCATATTGTTTAACATTATCACTGTCACAGTATATACAGGCTATAACAGGAAATTGTATCACATTCCTCATTACATCATATCCTGTATTGCAAGTCCTAATTACCTAACTATAGGCCTTGTGGTATGTTATGCACAAGCATCCATGGTATGTATGCACAAGCATCTATGATTGAGATTGTTGTGCACCTTGGATGCTTGGGCATACATACCACAGGGCACTATAGTTAGGTATTAGAACTTGCAATCAGGATATGATGTATGTGGAATGTGATACAATTTCCTGTTATAGCCTTTATATACAGTAGTAGAGAATTGTACCGTGTTAGCCATAGATGAAAGTGAAGACATCTTGGATATAAAGTAATACCTTTTATTGGCTAACTTTATATACTGTGATAGTGATCATGTTAAACTATATGCTTCTGATTTAGAATAGAATCCAGTGTTCCAAAACGTTGTCTTATCATGGAACTATGCTTTGATATATAAGCTTTATTTGCAAGAATCATGGAGTCAACTCTTTTTTTTTCATCTCCTGTCTATTGGGGGGGATTCCCATGAGAGATACGCACCAATAGAAGCCTTTTGTTGGAGTCTACCATTCTACAAGAATATATAAACCAAAGCGGAGCGGCACTCCTTGTTCCAGACACACAGCTGCCCGGTGATTTCATAAAGTAATGCATAATCCCTAACTCAAGAACCGGAGCACTCCTGGGATTCTCCAAACAGCGATTTTATTGTGTACACGTGTCTGCACTGTGCACAATAAATCACTGTTTGGAAGAATCCCAGGAGTGCTCCGGTTCTTGAGTTAAAGAAATATAATATATATATTACCTTGACGTGGTTGGAAGGCTTTTCATTCATGTGATCACAGTAATGTATACTAAAACCCCTTTGTTTATAATGTATGCCAGTGTGCAGATAATATGATATTGTATGGGGCCTAGGATATATATATATATACTGATGAGAGTGCCGCTCCATGCCACTTTAATATAATATAAAATATTTTTTTCTCACCCTTTTTTTAATTTCTTTCTATTTCTATTTTTTCTATTGCAGGGAACGAGGAACAGAGGAAAATGGAGAGCTAAAAACTGGTAATTTTTGAGAAAATATTTTTTTCTTAATATCAAATATTTTCAGGGATTTACTTCTCTATCCGATGTCTAAAAATTTTACCCATAAACGGGAGTAAAAATTGTTTTACCTTATTTAAGTAAGGCTTAATTCTTTAAATCCAGATCAACGGAATACCGTTGTTTTTTAATCAGTAATCTGTTGTTTTGGAATATGGGGCTAAAGTGTTCCTCTTTTTTATAGTCCTTCCTTCTTGCATTGTTTTTTTCTAGTTCAAAGGAGTGGGGTGTTTGGTAATACCAAACTGTATAGGGGCCTTAAATGCTATATTTAACACCACTACAATTATCCCAATGTAGTTCATAAGGAATTGGACCATATGCAACCATGTTTTTTTAAATGAAACAAACACTTTATTTGTGGCATAACAAAACAAAAAAAGACTAATTTCTGTCAGATCACTGCAATCATAGTAGCTATGTTTTTTCTATCCTTCTAGCACCACATTGTACTGAATGGAGAAAGACTACATGGACGAGGTCATGAAGAAAATTAAACAAACTGCTTCAGCTTCTACATTAGAATAGCATTTTCAAGGACAACATATAAAAAAAATAACATCAACCCCTTACATGTCCACACTTCCAGCAGCTGAAATTGCGTACTCACATTTACAACCATGCTGCCTTCCCTTAGATACACACAGCAAAGACGAGTGCTAAAAGCCTTGGCCTTCTAGTCGGCCCAGGGTCATAGTTAACACAGAACTTGTCATTGGCTGGTGGTAATGTCTGTTCGACTTCACTCCTCCTCCTCTGCAGTCAAACTTGAAGTGTCCTGTTTCTTGGATACAGCCTACATAATCAAGCTGACAGGGTGGGAGGAGGAGTGTTTTCTCGCATGCTAGTTTGAGTGACAGCTCTATGGCAGACGGAATTGTTATGCTTCCTTCACAGCACAGGCAGACATGCTCAGAATCAGGGGAAAAAAAGGTATGGGGAGGATGCATAACGTTAGTCTTTTTAAAGCAATAAAAAAAAAATGTGTTGAGGGAATACAATTATCCTTTCAATTAATGGTGCAAATGTTTGCCTATACTAATATTTGCAGCAACCAATCAAATCCTTGTGTTTTACTGTTTACTGTGGTTAGGTAACATGATGTTTGCAGCAGATTAATGGCACAGGCAAAATGTTGCATCTTTTTATTGCATTAGCATTTAGCACCATAGTGTTTCAGCCATCCAAAAGATGAAAAATTGGCTTAAACAGGAGTATCTAAGCTATTATTTCTAATGGCCCTTTTCTTTATCTCCCCCCCCCCCCTTTTTTTTTTTTTTTTTTTTTACAGCTATGCAACCTTTAAAAGTCAGTTCTGCAGGAGAGGGTAGAGCTTTTTCTTTTGAATTCTATAAAAACAAATTGATCGTATGCTCTGTTGGTTTCAAATCATAATGGTACTGTATCAGCATGCATCTATACAAAAGAGATAGTTTATCCCAAAAAATACACTGACCGTAAGACAGTAAGAAGCTTGACTGACGTCTGATGTGCCTGGTTTTATTTTCTGTTTATTCCCATGAATCACTTTTTAAATATATAAACAACAATTTGCTTATGTTCTACATATCGAGTGAATTATTTGTATATATAAAGTTTCCCATCTGAACACTCTTTCTCTCAGGCTATTTATACCTGTTCAGTCCTTAGTTTGTTTTCCCAATAAGTATATAGCATTTGAACTTTTGAATGACTCTTTTTGAGTCCTTTATTGCTAATCCCCATGACTGCCATGGAAGAGACCAGGAAAATGGAAAATTCTTTCATATTTAATGTTTTTTCCTTTTCTGCGTTTGAAAGAAATTCCCCCTGTAATTCTTTCCTCATGCTCGGGCCAGCTGGACTGAGGAGTGAGGTATGGTTTTATGTTTTTTTTGATAAAAATATGTGGGATTATTTTTTGGCTCCTTAACTGTTGTGGCACACTTTTGTACATACAGTAAATCTAAGGCTGGGTACCCACCATTACTATATTATATTAATGGGCTGTAAGAAATATTGTATGGTGTAGGTTTTGGACGTCTACCTCCGATCTCAGTTGGCTGTTCGGGGCGAAAGGGTATCAGTATGTTGGAAAATCACGGAGCACCATGCAGTTTCCCTATGGCCCCCACAATCGTTCGCAGTTAACTGATTTTTCCTAGTTGACTGCTTGCTAGTGGTAAACGAACGGCCGGGAAAAATATCTTCCTGTGTGTACCCAGCCTAAGATAGAAAAGGAAATTTAGTCCTAACTTAAACCTGGGAAATTCATAGACACACACTATAATGGTGACTTACTTCTATCTGACATCACTGCCAAAGATGTTTGGGAGTGACTGTAATTTTTCTCCCATCTGCGGAGCTTTCCCATTCTTACTACAAGTTTCTTTGGCTACTGCCAATCAGCCTGTCTATTGGGATTAATAGATAATCCTGTTAGGCGATTGGCCATCTACAATCTTAAAATGGATTATTATGATAGATTGACAGATCTACTATCTTCATATAATAAAAGTAAATTATGGTGTAAAACCTTTTCTGACTTACAGCCCAGAAACTGTTTATTTTCTGTCATGTATTCCTATTCAAAAGATTTCTAACCAAAAAATACTTTATGATGTCAGAATAATCTTTCATTACAGAAGCTCTGCCTTTAATCTTGCTTTACCTTTCCCTGCCAGATACATATTTACTAATTTGGTATCTGATCACTCTCTTGCTAGATAAAGAATATACGAATGTGACATATAATAATTCATGGTGTTAATGTGAAGGTTTCTTCTATATCTCCTATGAACTGGATTTCTACTGAGAATAGTTTCTACCGTAAAAAGAATAGCTTTTTTTAATAAAAAAACCCCATTATCAACCAACATTCTCATTCAGCCGAATATCTGCTTTCTTAGATTTTATTTCTTTAAATCGTGTAAAAGAGGTAAGTGCTGGCCTATTTTTCTTGAGTATTCAGCATATATACAATATAATGTCCTCTGCAGACATGGATTCAACCCTGCAGAGTCATTAATAATGTGATTGAACTGGGTCAATACGATCCCTGGGGAATCCTCTATAACCTTAACACTGCTAGAAAATGATCATTTTATAACCATCCCTTTCTCTTAACATAGACTGTTCTCTACAAAACTACAACCATCCTTCAACCATGGTGGTATGTAGGCTAGGGAACTGAAAGATCACACACTAGTACATAGAACCTATGTGTATATTGGTTTGTTTCCCCTTTTCCTTTTTACGTTTTCATTAAATGTTTACTGGGCCAACCGTGGGTATCTGTTTTACACTCTTTAGCACTGAGAATTTAAATGGCCCAATTGGATTGAATGGACATTTATTTCCTATAAAGCCTGATCCAAAACTGATTCTAGAAAATGGTGTACCCTTTTCAGTTATCTTGAATACAGGATGCCTTTACTTTGTTGTTTGCCAAGTTATTCATTCCTGACCCCAAAAGTGTCATTACAAGTTGAGCTTCTGATTCTGCTGCAATAGGAAATTATTTTCTAAAAGTGGCAACCTTTGATCTTTTCTCATAAATATACAGGGAGATGTAATAAAAGTTCTTATCGTTAAAAATGGTGCTAATTTTGCCCCAATCAAGCAGATCTTATTTAACATTTGAAAGCTAACATCTGATTGTATGGGGCAAAATTAGTCACCATTTTTAACAATAAAAACTTTTATGAATCTCCCTGATAATCTTTAAAAGGAAATGAACTGCTAATGCCAGTGTGCGACTTATCGCAGGATTCATTTAAATTTACCAACACGTTGACACAAAATTCAGACCCATTCACCCAAAAAATTGTACTGGATAGAGATTGGGTGGAAATATCTCCTCCTCCAAGGCTCATACACACGAATTTTGTTTGGACGAAACGTCAGTGTCAGGATGCACCAATGAAAGTCCGACGACCGAGCACCCATACACATGGGATTCTTTGCTGGAAAATGGGGTTAGCCCTTGAATGTTTTGCCCAAGCACGGACGTAGAGGGTAACCTAGTTTAGTGAGTATGTGGGTAAAAGGCCTGAATATAAAGCCTTATCTCTATGTACACATATCAAGGTGTAATTTGGAGTTTTTATAATGGAAACTACAGTAGATAGAAAACTGACAGATGTATGCCTTTTACATCCTTGGAGGAGGCATCTAGGGGAATACCATTTAGTCATGGCTGTGATGTCATCTGTTACAACAACCCAGACTGTCAGCTGTTAACTGGAAGGAACAGAAAGAGAGAAGGGAAGCAAATATACGGTTTCTTACTATTGCAGTTTTGCTGATTTACCTATTACAATTTTTCATTTGAGAGGTGAACTTTCCCTTAAATAATACAGGCTGCTGAGTATTGGCAGTGTTTGAAGTGGTGCTGAGGATAATTGGACTTTTGATTGACTGTCACCTAGGCAAGCCAAATGTGCTATAGATCAGGATCTGATATTGTATTATGAGTATTCTCTGAGACCTTTTTTAAATGCTGATTTAAAAGGCTCCGTCTGAATTGGCAAGTTTACAAGAATGATTCATATCTCTATCAAACCACAGATGATGTCAGTTTGGCTTACATGTAGTATGGGTGTATAATGCTAAATTTAGAAATGTTACTAATGTTGGCATTGAGTGTTTTTTTTTCTTTGCTGTGGAAAAAACAAAAGTTTAAAAGAAATTAAACCCAAAATTCCATACTCTGATATTGACATCCCCCCCAACACGAATGAAACTACAAATCACTACTGCAGGAAATGGCATTATGCTTTTGTTGTCCTTTAAAGGTCACTTTACTCACTAAAACTTCAAATTAAGAAAAGTAAAATGGTGCTACAGATATTTATCGTTTGCTTTGTCATTAAAGGGTCATTATACTCGCTCAACAACTTGTATATTTTAAAAGTACTATGTTAGGGTAGTAAAATGATGTTACTTTATGTGTGTCTGTGCCTGCTTTGTTAGTGATTTTTCAATGTTTATAACTGCTTCTAACTGCCCCCCTTCCCTTAGTCACTGCCCACTTGTACATCCAGCCGACACTTCTACATTCTGAAGAGCCACTATCTTTTTTGTAATGACATTAGCTAAAACAAAAGAAACAGGAGGCTTGACATTACCTATATTAAAAGACTATTATCAAGCTGTGATAATGAACCAATCAAGAATATGGTGGCAGCAAAGTTCCAGAGCTCAGGAGTGGTACCATATAGAACAGGAAGAGGTAAAACCTAACACCTTAAAACAAGTACTAGGAGCGATTTTGTTAGGATATAAACCTGGAAGAAAAGCATTATGGTCTCCTACAGTACAAGCTACTATATTAACATAGGAAAACCTCTCCAAAGAAACGCAGCTATTTACAGATTATTGTGGTGATATTGATATTTCCAGTATTGAACTGGGTATTCCAAACCTAAAACTCTTATGGGATAAATATAATCTAATTTCATTATATCAATTATTCGAGAAAGGCCAATACATACCATTCCCAAAATTAAAAGAAAAATATAACATGTCTACAACAGAATATTACAAACATATACAGATATTATCGTATCTGTCCAGTAATGCATATTTCAATGTAAATTTTGAAACAGAACATATAGAATATCCATTGGAAATACTGTTGAAACCTAAAACAATTAAAATATTTATTTAGCTATTGATAAGAAAGATGTAATAGAATCTATGAGTTGGTCACAAAAATGGGAATCTGATCTTAACCAATTATTTACAAATGAACAATGGCAAGATGCATTATCAATACCTTTTCAGCTGTCTAAATGTGTATCGCATTGGGAAATGTCAAGGAAAACTACATACAGATATCACAGAACCCCAGAAACTTTAGCAAAATGGTTTCCCACATACTCACCTTTGTGTTGGAGATGCCAAAAGGACATAGGAACATTTCTACATATCTGGTGGTCCTGCACAAAAATACAAGAATTGTGGACTTATATACAGAATTACTTGGCAGATCTATTTAAACATCCCTTCCCAATGAAACCGGAACTATCGTTATTATTAATCAACCTCAATTTATTTCCCATAGAACAAAGGACAATAATTTATCACACTATCACCATAACTCAAAATAAAATTGCCAAAAACTGGTTATCAACTAATGTTCCTAAACTACAGGACATAATAACTAACCTGACAACAAATATGCAATATGAAAAAATGTTTTATATAGTGAATAATTATTTCCCTAAGTTTTATAAAAACTGGGAATACTGGTACATTGATAACAGATCCCAAACAAGACCTTCATATTCAGTTTTATAGATGATGTTTTTGTCGAAAAAATATAGTATAGTATTTGAGGTTGAATAAAGACATACGTCCATCCAGTCCAACCCATCTAGCAATATCCTCAAGTGGCAATCGGAAATTTCCCTGGATCAACTCTACTTTATGTATCAATACCAGTAACTTGCAACATTCCTTGTTTGCAGAAACTCATCCAGCTTTTTTTTGAAACTGACCAATGAACCTGCCATTACAACATCCACTGGAAGACAGTTCCATAGCTTTACCATTCTCACAGTGAAAAACCCTTTCCGAGCTTGAAGCCTAAACCTTTTTTCTTCAAGTCTTAAGGGATGTCCTTGTGTCCTCTGACATGTTCTATTGGTGAACAATGCCCCAGATAGTTAATTGTATAAAATATATTTTGTATGTGTAAATTTAAGGTACCTTAAATTAAGTTACTGTTATATTTTGTTTTGTTTTGTTTTGAAATATAGTGTATGCAGAAGATAAAATATACTGTGCTAGATCATAATGTTTTATTTTATGTTAATTTTATATGAATATAAGGTCTGTAAAGTTGAGTTTCAATATGTATTGGATATTACTTTTACAGAAAAAATTTCAATAAAAATTAATGATAATAAAAAAAAAAATCCTCTAAGGGCTAGGCCACAATGTCGCGGTTTTCTTTCCATTTGCGCATGGGTTTTTCGATCATTGGAATCGCGGCATCGGTTGCGATTTGCGTTCCGCATTATCACATGCGTTTTTCTATATGTAACGAAAAAAACGCATGCACAAACGCAACAAAATCGCACATGAAATCGCATGCGATTCCGTGTGCGATTGCAGTGTGGCCGTGCCCTTAACCATGCTCATATCCAAAATCTCTAGACTCTAGCTGTAGGTATAGAAAAGGTCATGGTACCTCTTATATTCCTGTGATTCAACATCAAAACAATGCTAAACCGTAAAAATACAACTTACACTGACATTTATTTACAGATATATCTTATTATAAAAGGTGCACATTAAGGATGAATAACTTAGCTTAGTTCCGGTTGTCAAAACTGAAGTTTCCCTGTGAAAGTATAAAATTATGATGGTGTCAGTAGTTTTGAATTCCAAAAGCAGAAGCGGGAGATCCAAACTACAATCGGTTTGGGTAGAATCTCTAACACATCTGTATTCAACCTAACAAATACAGGGTGATTTATATTAAATACATATACTGTAGTTCTGGTTGATCCAGGGACACTTTCCGATTGCCATTTGGAGTCAGCAACCACTTTATTTTATGCTGTCAGCACTTCGTAATGTAACTTATCATTTTTTCATTTTGGCTTTATAAAACAGTAAAATGTGTTGGGTTCTTTTGCCACAATTTAGAGCAACAATTTGCCAAATATACAGTTGTGTTCAAAATTATTCAACCCCCAATGCTGTAAAGGGTTTTAGGGAATTCAGTGTACATTTGTAATTGTGTTCAGAATGAAATCTTGCTAGGACTTTTTAAAGAACCAAATGCAACCAAAATTACATTAATTGTTTTTGTAATACAGTATTAATTTTTTTTTTGTGGTTTCTTCATTGACACAATTATTCAACCCCTTAAAGACTACCACTCTTAAGAACAGAGTTTTATTCAAGTGTTTTCGATCAGGTATTGAAAACAATTGTGGATGTCATCGAGCAGCAATCAAGCATAATAAGCACCAATTAGGCAGATTTAAAATGACTGTGATACTTAGCTCCTTCTAGACATTTACTGGTGTGTTTACAAACATGGTGAAGTCAAGAGAATGGTCCAGGAAGACAAGAGAAGTGGTAATTACTCTTCACAGGAAGGGCAATGGCTATAAGAAGATTGCAAAGATGTTAAACATACCAAGAGACCCCATAGGAAGCATCATTCGCAAATTCAAGGCAAAGGGCACTGTTAAAACGCTACCTGGTCATGGCAGAAAGAAGATGCTGACTTTGACTGCTGTGCGCTACCTGAAGCGCAAAGTGGAGAAAAGTCCCTGTGTGACTGCTGAGGAACTGAAAAAAGATTTGTCAGATGCGGGTACTGAAGTTTCAGCTCAGACAATGAGGCGCACACTGTGTAATGAAGGCCTCCATGCCAGAACTCCCAGGCGCACCCCCTTGCTGTCTCCAAAGAATTAGAAGAGTCAACTGCAGTATGCCAGTAAAGCCAGGAGGAGTAAAATAAGAAATACATGTTAAGTGGCCCCTTAATGCTTCCTGGTGGCCCCATGTCTTTTATTTTCTGGTGAGCCTCAACTCAACACAGTCCGACACTGGTAATTTTTATATTAAAGGGCATGTCCACCAATAAAATGAAAATTGACACATAGCTGCAGCACCCTCCACCTCCCACTTTATTTTACTTATTTTCCACAAAGAGGCACCAGAACATACTTACAAGACCCAGCCCTTCTTCGCTCTGCTTCCTGGTCATGGCTGTCAGTTGAAAATGCGCTTCTGACGCCATATCCCATAGCTGACAGCCGCGACCAGGATGCGCCCCGCTTCTGAAGGCCTAGGCGGCGAGGGACCAGATCTTTTAAGTATGTTCAGGTGCAAGGTAAGTAAAACATAAGTTGGGGTTTGGGGGGTGCTGCAGCTATGTGTATATTTTCATTTTATGGGTGGACATACCCTTTAATATTAATAATAAATATATTTAACACCTCTTCATTTTTGCTGTTCTTTGCAATGCTTTGTGTAATGTACCCTGACATTCCTTACTGGTATTTATAAATTGGCAAACTGCAGGTTTTTGGCATTATGTATACCAAAATAATTTCTGAGGTGTAAAAAATACATTTTGGGGGGACTTTTGTGGCCTTGAAATAGTTTTTTTCTTTTTATTATACAATGAAAGGTAAATAGTTATAGCAATATTGATAAATGGCAATGGTGTGCTATGTTACTCATTTACATGCACTAAAGTATTTGACTACAGTATTTTTAGGGACTTTCTGAATAACCTGGGATGTGTAAAAACTATAATCATAAGTACAGTAATGTGGAGGGTTTTACTGTCTACTGTGACACGCCCTGTTGGATACTGTCCTGTCTTTGTTCCTAAATTACACCTGGTTACTCCACTTTCTCTATTTGCGCTGAAATCCATGTCAGGATGCATGCTATATTTTCTAAATATAGCATTGAAAACATTCCACCTTAAAGTTTTGTTTGGAATAAAGATTTCTGCCTCTTTATAAATATGGCCTTTAGTCTCTAAATTTGGATACTGAAACCTTTATGATGCTGTACTAGAAAGTGGATTTTGGAAAACTGTATATTATAAGGGATGAACAGAGAAGGTGTGCTGGAACACCCTTGGTTTAATACCACAGTGGTGCATTATTTTCTGTATAACACACTTTATGTAGATTTGATAACTAATTGTCATTATTTATGAATGAGAATATTATCTAATGAACTGGCACACACCTGTTTCTTGATCTAGTAATCTACCTAGTTTATTGTTTATTTTGCTTCCAGTTACTTTATAAATAATGTATTCACCATCCATTGTAGAGACAAACATATTCACAGACTCACGTCACCTCCCACACTGAAGAAAATAATAAATGCATTTATATTCCCTTCTTATTGTGCCTGTTACCATCTGTGTTACCTGTGATCTATAAGGGTGGCCATACACAAAGGTGACAATCGTATGTTCATGTTTTAACCAATAAAAATGATATATACCAACACTGGGGTATCCTGATTTGGTGCATTCGTTATGTTTGAGGGTATGGCCGTTATTAGAGTTGGGCTGCAGTTGAGAGCACTAAAATGGAACATGAAGTTAGTTACTCTGTCACTTCTGAGGTTTCAATCTGCATGGACAAAGTATGCCTGGAATCTCAGCCTGGACGATCAACTCCCTGTCCATCCCATATCGTATTACTACTACAAGATAAGGTCTACCCACTATGTGCTCTGTCTTTGTTGTCCTGCTTTAAACCCTCCACACCCCTCCCTTTAACTAATATTTACTATGCATTTATCTGTCCTTGAAAGTAACCTGACATACAGGTTGTTTGCCTTTAAATAAAACCATAAGAAGGTAAACTTGAAAAAAGAGGTAAATGGTTAATGGGTGATGAACAATAGCATTTGCTAATGGGATGTGTTCTTATATAGAACTTTAGAAAGGCATTTAACCGAATTCCATTTGTTTCTAGGTGGGGTAGGTTATACTTTGTTTAACATGTTTCCATTAAAGGGAATTAGTAGTAATAATAACAAGAGTCTTGTGAGAGTAAGGCTACAGCCACACTATGCCAGACACATGCAGGAATAGTGTGTGTGCGAGTTTCATACGCGTTATAATCTGCTTGCGCTGCTATCCGCAATGTTGCACATTTGGAAAGAAATCAGAGGGGCTTACATCTCGGTGTTTACATAGAAATACATTAAGGAGAAGTTCACTTTCAAACACATTTTATCTGGCCTACAGACCAGAAACTGCAGATTAACAATTAGAGATGGATTCAAACCCGTTTCCAAAGATTCTGCCGGAACGTGTACTTTGCGAATTTCTGCTTTTTGGGAATTTTTACCAATCATAGAACTATTTTCAAAAGTTTTTGATTTTGTAAGTTTTAAATTTTGAAAATACAATTTATAATAAGTTACCATTTATACTTACAGCCCCTTCACTCATGCTCCTATCTTCTCCCCTCTCTGCTAATCACAGATTACCAATCACAGATGTGGCTGCCGGCTGTGGAGATAGGCGCGGGAGTGAAGGGCTGTAAGTGTGAATAAGATTTTTTTTTTTTTTTTTGCATTAACACGGCGGTGGGGGGTAGGAAAGGCTAAGGAACATAATATTAAAAGGCTTTCATGCTAGTTAAAAGAGCAACCAGATGGGATCCAGAGGGAGGGGGTGGAAAGAGCTCCCCTGCACATGTCACTAACAACTGAGATGACAGATCAGAGGCAGAAGACAGCTCCTTGGACAGGAAGACAGCTCCTACTCTATACTTTCCTAGACTTTGGACATGAACTGCAGGAGAACCATTTGGAGCATGAATGTAAGATAAGGATTTTTTAACACTGCATAGTGGGGCCAGTAGTGGGGCAAATTTTTGATTTGGGGGTAGACATGAACCTTTTACTCCCATTGACTTCAATGGGTCCACTTTTTCGAAAATCAGCTAATCTGCAAGCGGAAAGGATTTCGGTTAGTTCAGCCATCTCTAGGAACCATATTAACAAGGAAAATAAAACACAGGAAAAGAGCGACATTCTCCAATTAGCTGCTTTGTATCTCCTTGTTCTAAAGGTAAAAGTAACATTGGCAATGAAATGGTAAGTGGCTTTCTGTTGGGAAAGATCTTATTGAATTTTCAGGGAGATTCAATAAAAGTTCTTTGGCCTCATTTACCCAGACTTACTGGGCAAATATATGGAGTTAAAGTCATGCTAACCGGTTTGCTACCGGTTAGTGCGACTTTAGCTCCATATTTGAGTTGGATGCGCGGAGGATTTTTGCATAACCAAAATCTAAGTCGTGCTAAACAGTAGCAAAATCCGACGCTCGTGATTTAATATCGCATTTGCACTCGTTTTAGAGCATGATTTTTTTAAAATCCTGCAGTGGCTAAGTCCCTGCTGGGATTTACCCACATTTGCATGCGGTATATTAAATTGCAACAGGACAGCGGTAGCGGCTCTGGGTAAATGAGCCTGCTTATATTTAAAAATGGTGCTTATTTCGCCTTAACCAATCAGATCTTATTTAACATTTGAAAGCTAACATCTGATTGGTTGAGGCAAAGTTAGCACCATTTTTAACGATAAGAACTTTTATTGAATAACCCTGTAATCGGTCTTTAGTTAGGAAATACATGCACAGGCAAGTCATTTTAGCTATTTCCAGCCTTTTATGTCAGGGGAAACATGTTTTAAGGCTGGACTGGTCTGGTAAATTGATCAAGAAGAACAAGCACAAAATCTATTAGAAAACACTTAAAGGACAATTATACTCACCTTCCCTCCGCTCCAGATCTTCATGTAGTAACTTTTACCCAAGGTGAGGACCTGAACCGCTAGGTCCTCACCCCGGGATTCACGAAACCTTCAGCAGCGTGTTGCAGCAACGCTGCAAGCGTGCCTTCCTATTGGCCTCGTCGCCGACGGGGAGGAGGGGGCGGAGCCTACAAGAGCAGCATTGCTGCAACACGCTGCTGAAGGTTTCGTGAATCCCGGGGTGAGGACCTAGCGGTTCAGGTCCTCACCCTGGGTAAAAGTTACTACATGAAGATCTGGAGCGGAGGGAAGGTGAGTATAATTGTCCTTTAACTAAAATAAAAGCCAAAAGACCCTTTAGGCTGGGGAAAACTATACATTATTTTATGCCAACTGACTGACCGATAGTGGCGTGTATTGGTCGGTCGGATGGAAATATTGCACGTTGTGGGTGGGGGCAGCTGCGATCAAGCTTGGTTGCCATTCGTCCAGAATGGTTGATCGTTAGTAAATGCGAACTGTCGGCTGCGACCAACAGTGATTTTTCCTGTCTGAGTGCTCACTAGTAACGATCGCTAGATCGGGATAAATAGTCTACTCATCTACTCATGTGTACCCAGCCTTATACCTCAGGTCAGTATCTGCCAATAGCCCTGTACATACAGAAATGTGTTAAAATGTGTCAGGGAGTAATTAACTATCCATGCAATTCCAAACTGATAAGAATGAATGGGATTCCTAATGAAATATTGTATACTTCTTCTACATTAGTTGATATTTTCCATATACTAACATGTGTCCCCACATTCATACAAAACTTCAAACACTTTAAAACCAGAAAATATAACCATTAATAAATGACTGGTTTTAAAAGAAGATACTAGAAATGTTAAAGAACATAAGTATGTATAATGATCAGGTCTCTTGTTTATACTCTGTCAAAAAGGCCTTAAGGGAAGGAGGAGGTTTTAAGTTTATGGGTTTTTAAATGCCAGAGGAAAATATTTTTATTGTATGGCTTTAAAGGGAGGGGGGGTTAGGCTGTCACCTTGCCTGAGGGTAACGTGGTGTAGATAATCCTAATGTCAAACAGAATTTCAGTTTTAAAGTCCTTTTAAAGTACAGTAACATCATGTTATTGAAGACTGTAACCTAGTTGGTGAGGTAGAGTGCTGGTATGGGTTTCCATCCACCATCCAGGGAGCATTCCAACAATCTCCTATAAATTATAATCCAAATGGTTGATGTGGAGAATCCAATTAGAACACAGGCTGCACTGTGAAAAATATTTGTGTTTATTACCACAGGTATACACACGACATGTTTCGAGCGACATGCGTCCTTTTAAGGTGCATGTCCTGTGGTAATAAACACAAATATTTTTCACAGCGCAGCCTGTGTTCTACTTTGGTTTCTCCACATCATCCATTTGGATTATCATGTTATTCACTCAGTTCTTTATCACAAAACCCCATATTTTGTCCGTAAAGGTATTGGCCCAAAATGTAGTAAAGACGCCAGTGCATGGGACATAGACACCAGGAGAAAAGGGGATGCGACTTTACCAGGAGAGATTTTCGAAATTGGAGAGTTTCATTCCTTCCCCCCCCCCCCCCCCCCCCCCCCCCCCCCCCCCAAAAAAATCCGAAAGTTCCAAGTAAAGTTAGGGTAAAAAAAGCATGGTGACTTACAGTAGATGGCTCAGGCACCTGGGATATGATATGGAGAACACGTACAAAAACAACAAAACGTAAATAAAACCTAATTTACTACACAAGAGCTATGCTTGTGAAGGTTCTCATTCATCCAGGTCATGGTATATCTGTTGTATTCAATTAGATCAACTGGACATGAAATGTAGTTCTTGAAGACGTTTCGCTAGTCATCCGACTGGCTTTCTCAATTCAGAATGACTTGTACAAGAATCTGTGGCAATTATGTACCCTGGAAAATCTCAATTAGCATATCACAGCCAGGTGTTAAGGGTGTGATTAGATAGTGGCTAAGAGGTGTTATAGGAACGCCCAGAGTAAGGTGTTAAAACAGCATTGTACATGGCAGACAGTTGGTGTCGAACCCCCCCACCTCTATTTAGGCTTGGTTTCTTTATTTTCACATAAATGGCCTCCTTAACACCTCTCTTGAACCAGTCACGTTCCTTCGCCAGTATGTTAACATTACAATCTTCAAAGGTATGTCCTTTATCCTTAAGATGCAGATACACGGCTGAGTCCTGACCCGAGGAATTGGCTCTTCTGTGCTGGGCCATACGTTGATGCAGTTGCTGTTTGGTCTCCCCCACATACAAATCAGAGCATTCTTCACTGCACTGCACTGCATATATGATGTCGCTTTTCTTGTGTTTAGGTATTGGGTCTTTCGGATGTACCAATTGCTGCCTCAGTGTGTTGTTCGGTTTAAAGCAGACAGGGATACGATGTTTTTTTTTGAAAATTCTTCTTAATTTCTTGGAGACCCCTGCTACATATGGGATGACCATGTTCTTCCTCCTGTCTTGCTTTTCCCCTTCACTGTTGGTATTTGTGTTCTTTTCTTTCCTTCTACTTCTTTTGACAAAGGCCCAGTCTGGATATCCACAAGTTTTAAGGGCTCCTCTGAGATGTTTCATTTCTTTAGCCTTCGCCTCTGTGCTAGTGGGGATGTTCTCGGCTCTGTGTTGCAGGGTTCTGATGACACCCAGCTTGTGATCTAAAGGGTGGTGGGAGTCAAACATCAAATACTGATCTGTGTGTGTTGGTTTTCTGTAAACCTCTACTTCCAGTTTACCATTTTTCTTAACTTCTACCAAGCAGTCCAAGAAAGCCAGTTTGTTGTTTTGTACCTCTTCCCTTGTGAATTTAATGTTTTGGTCCACCGCATTAATGTGTTCTGTGAAAGCTTGTACTTCCTTCTGGTGGATTTTAACCCAGGTGTCATCAACATATCTGAACCAGTGGCTGGGTGCTATTCCCTTAAAGGTATTAAGCTGGATATACACCTCAGGATCCTGTAGGCCCAAAGAGCCTGGCGCCCTTAGCCCCACCCCTAAACACAGACCACACCCCCAAACCACACCCATTTTCTCTTTTTGGTGGAAGAAAATAGACTGGATTGGTGGGAGGAGATTGACAGCCCCTCCAAACTACTGCCTACTGTACCTAATGGTAAATCCGGCCCTGTTGGTAATGCTTGATAGTAGATTCCGTAATGCACGAAAATAATTCTGTATATTCGATTTATCAAATATAAAAGTTTTGGACCTTCCGAATCGAATTCCAAATCAGACCCGGGTCCCATCTCTACTTACCAGATGAGATCTACTTTATAACCAGATAAAAGCACCACCCTAGCGCCTCACATCAAGGGGTGTTGGTGCTGCCTTGCCCACGCCCTAACACGGGATGGTGCGGGTTGTTATGGGGGGGTGCCCTATCAAATGCTGCACCACACTTACAACCATAAATTCATTAATATTCACCCTTAATAGGTAGGCAACCTTTACTTTTACGGGAACCTTTCACATATATGTTACAGAGGGTGTTTCTTGTCATTAGTTAAATTAGCAATGTTGGAAAAGAACAAGACCAGCACTTATGCCAAGGAGGAAATTCACCCAAGCCACATTAAGATGTTTTATTCTTCTTGTACCACCGTATCCTTACACACTGCTGGCACTGAGTAGGTTTAGCTAAACTTAAAAAATAACACAACAAATTTCAAAAAGCAACAATAATGGGAACTTGTCCTACACATTTTGCTGGTTCGCACTGCCCTCTACTGACTGATAAAAAACTACATATTCCAAACGAAAAGGTGCTTATTTATTGCTCAGATCTGATTCTCCAGACATAAACAAAGTTATTCTAAATGGGGGGAGGGGGGAATTGACCCAGAGCCACAAATTGCTCCAGGCAAATATGGCTTTTGGTATTTAATACTGGATTTGCACCTTGTGGTAAACCCCAAAAGGAATTTTACCCCAGCGCCACTTTAAGACCAGCCATTAGCTGGTCTTAAATTTTTTAGTTAAAAAGTGGTGCAAATCCTTTATTAAATACATTGCACCAGTTGCACGGGTGTCTTTTGTGAAACTGGTACAGCCAGTGCAATTATGGAGTTAAACTTGCGCTAACCTATTCAATATAGGTTAGCACAAGTTTAACCCCTATTTTTAGCACAGCACGGGCCCCAACTACAATAAGCAGAGCAATTGGTACAGAGAATACTAAGGGCCAAAACCAGTTTTTATGCTCATTATACAACATCCTGTAAGGTTTGTCCTAACAAATTCTAATACTTAATATGAATTACATATTACACTTCTCTCTTATTTATGATGGCCTTCAATAACTAAACTTTAAGTCCAGTTGATCTAACTGAATGTAACAGCTGTACCATAACCTGGTCCTGGATGAATGAGAACATTCACAAGGATCTTGTTCCAGTAACTCCAGGTAAAAAGGAAAGGGGAGGTGGACATTTTGTTGAGAATGTTGAGGAGGAGAAATGCTCTTTAATAGCACAGATAAAATGTTGCAACTCTTATTAAATAAACATCATTACCATTATTCTTTACCAGCCACAGCCGGGTTATAGTCACACTAGCTGATTCAGTATTTGTTAGTATGACTTAATCCCCTAGGTTGCAGCGGCTATGCAAGTATTAAGGATCAGAGATCCCACCCAGCCCTAATCCTTAAGCAAAATTCTTAAAAACCATGATTATACCTTATTATTAACATGAAAAGACATCCAACTCTAGGAAAAAACACACAACACAGTTTTTTAACGTGGCAACATATAGGTCACTTTATTAAATGAAAACAATATATATCAAAAAACACAATTACAGAGTCCCCTTCTAAACTAAATGCAGTCTTCCTCCCCCATGGCCGATTGGTATTACCTGGCTCGATTAGCCCCAATCGCTCACCGCCCTTGCCAGCTGAGTCCCCCTGCACATCAGCTGGCAACCTGAACGCATAGCTCAGTGCTGCCGGTAGGTCCCATACTGTATTTCCATGGCACCTCTTAACCGCTGTCTGGGGGAGACCACATTTCGCCACAAAAAGGCTAGACCACTTTTCCAAAAAATCCTGAAAATCATTTATAAAAATTGCCAAACCAACATCAGACAAATGTACCCCATCTGCCCTAAACAAACCTTTACATTTAAAATCGATGTCCAGATGCTTAATAACCTCTCCATCTAAGGAGTCCATAAACAAAACCATTGCCTTATTAACCTTCTTTCTTGCCTTATCTATGGCTGCTGGTGACCTTGCCCCCTCTAACTCAGCCTTAGGGTTATGACCAAGCAGTTTTCAGATCTTTCCAAATTACTTTGCATCTAGCTAACTCTGCTTGCATGTCCAGCATCAAGTCCAAATATTTCTCTTCCACTAAATCATTGCCCCCCGCATGCACAATCAATATGTCCGGTCAGCCCCATTTAGCAGATGCTTCTTCTAATAGTGACCTCATCTGTCTCCATTTCAAACCTCTCCTTTCTATCCAATGAATCTTCATAAAATCCATCCTGAAGCCCAACTGAGATCCCTGCAGTCTTCTCTCGGCCCACTTACTGGCCCAATGTATAAACAAGTGACCGATGATAAAAACTCTCACCGGGTACTTCAGTTTTCTATTTTCAGTAATAAATGTTTATTAATTAGAAACAGGTTTTCTTATGTATTTATATACACTGCAGACTTCCATCTACCCAACGATTTTATTTCCCCTGCTGACCTCCCTTCCATAGCTGCCACACTTGCTGCCCCAATACGATATGAATAAGTCCCGTAATTACTACTGTCAAAACCTGCTATATCTAGGGCCTTCTATAGCATTGATCTAAATTGGAAGCTGTTAGATCCTTGTGTACCCAAAATGAACCTATCGAACTGGGGCGAAGTGAAATGAACCGCTTTACTGCCTTAACTGGACAAATTGAATTATGACTTGTGCAAATAAATCCATTGCCCTCTTCCCTCCTGATCACACTTAGACCTTTGTATTAGACAAGCAACCTTATCCCCGCATACCACTACATTCCAAGCTAACAAACCTGTGGATAATGAACTCTTTGAGATCGCTACCAGCTCTGCAATCCTAAAGGCTCCATAGAATGCTACAATAAATGCTGTCCTGAACAACACATATTCATAATAAGATGAGCCCCTATCAACCTCACCAACTCACTCTTTGTTATTGGCAGCCTCTGATCATTAGCATTCTTACTATGAAACTAGAGATGTCCGAACTTCTCAAAATCCGGTCTGCTTGAGGATCCGCGAATTTTCGAAAAAATGAAAAATATGAAAAAATGAAAAATGTTAAATTTTCGAAAATACGTATCCCCGAAAATACGAGAAAGCTCGTCATTTCGAAAATTTTCGAAAATACGAGAAATCTGCGGGTTCAGAAGTTCGGAAGGCGGAAAATTCTGAAAATCCGAAAAAATCCGCCGTTCTCGAACAGGATAAATCCGCGACGGATCCGGGTTCGGATCCGCGAACCGGCCATCCCTATATGAAACTGTTAGTGGGATCCCGCTAAAACAGTGCTCGCTTTTGCCCTTGAATCCCCCCTTAACCTCATACTGCTCAAAAGATGTAATATAGGGTCTTTTAGGTTATTTAGGTTCAGGTTATTTCTGATTTTCCCTTTTTCATTATCACCCTATATACTTTAAACTCCCCCCCCCCTAACACCTTACTCTGGGCGTTCCTATAACACCTCTTAGCCACTATCTAATCACACCCTTAACACCTGGCTGTGATATGCTAATTGCGACTTTCCAGGGTACATAATTGCCACAGATTCTTGTACAAGTCATTCTGAATTGAGAAAGCCAGTCGGATGACTAGCGAAACGTCTTCAAGAACTACATTTCATGTCCAGTTGATCTAATTGAATACAACAGATAGACTGTTGTTAATGTAATGTTAATCCCCTATCTGCCTCTTCAGAGCATGCCCAGGCTCAGTAGAGATTTCTAAATTGCTCAGTTTCCATGAGGCATTCAGAAGCATAGCAGGCATAAAGTAATGAATTCATTGGACAAAGTATGATATATCAACATATTTTAAAGAGGCCATTCTTTCTAAAAGATGCTCTTATGAAGGTGGAGTTGCCTTTTAAATTCCAGATGTACCATGGTATCTGTAAGGAGCAGGCAGTGGCTAGGTACACACGGCTGGTATTTCAGTTAATCAGGTTGAAATATTGCCGGTACTTTATTAATGTCACTCAAATCTTTATCCAAATTGGATGAAAGTTCAACCAGACATATCGGTGTATTCCGGTTGATTTATTCTTCTATTGACCACACAATTTCTTGCACTGATAAATTCCATTACTGGAAGCAATAATTCTTGCCAGTTATCGCTGTACCTTTTTTTTGATGATCTGACCAGTTTCTTTAGTTATCCAATCTAAAGCCTAGGTACACACCATACAGTAATTCGACCCGACCGTCCGATATTTAAGTGTTTCGTTTGGTCGGGCCGAATTATTGTATGGTGGGTTTTTGCGGCCTCGATCGACCACCGACCGTTCGTTCGTCCAAATTGGAGAAATGAACAATCGGACAGACCGGAAAATCACAACTGATCGTGTGGTCCTCTATGGACCACACAATCAGTCACGCCTAACTGTCGGACGCGGCTGCTTTTGCAGTGACAGACATTCCTTCCTCCTGGCTGACTGGTCAAAAGCCTCGAACGGTCGGTCAGGAGATTTAGATTTCAGCTGTTAATCAAATGCCTTATTATCATCCCTTAGGGCTAGGCCACACTAGCGCGTTTGCGCACGCGTTTCGCGCTCGCGATTGCGCACGCGATTTTTGCTAAAATGGAAATCGCGGGAACGCAAAAATTCCCGCGATTTCCGATGCACATGCGATTGCGCGTCCGTTCGCGTTTTGGTAACGCATGCGTTCACCATTTTTGGTGCGTTAACGCAGCGTTTCCATAACGCGAAATGGCAAAAACGCATGCGCAAAACGCGAACGCAAAGGCGAACGCACAAGAAAAGCGCACACAATCGAGTGCGATAACGCTCGCGATTTTGTGTGCGATTCCTGTGCGTTGTAATGTGGCCTCAGCCTTATTCTGCTGTGTACAGGTTTACTGTATCTGTAATGTTGACAGTTGGTATGTGTAAATTGCATGCTGGGAAATTTCCTCTTCCACTGCTGCCACAAAGACATTACTGAGCTTGCTTGCTCGCTCTCACAGATAGTCAGATTAGTCATGGAGGGGGGATAATGAGTCCAGCAAGTTCTGGATTGAAGAAATGCAACAACAAACACACCACAGAGTAAGTCCAGCCCTGAATTTGTAACCTAAGGGTGCAGTCATGGTTTTACGTGGTTTTTGTTACCAACATTAAGAGGGAAGAACTCAAAGTATGACCATCTCAACTAAGGATGGTCATAAGGCATCGATCCAAGGTACTGTATTGCTGCCTTCTCTTTACCAAATTGCAATATTTTGTCTTGAGTTCTCTTAACTTAAACTTAAAGGGCATGTCCACCCTTTCTGCAAAAAAGTAATATCTTATGTAGGACCCCCCCAAAACCACAATAATGCTCCCAGGCTGACAAATCCAACTTACAAACTCCACCGTCCACCGCCAATTGCTCCACCTCCCCTAGTGCAGCAAAGTGTCCTTTAAATTCACAAGCAGTGGAGGCTTAATCGGTAATGGCAGTCAGCAATTAGGCGTGATGTCACTGTCATAGCCTTGCCAGGAAGCAGATTTGTGGCGGTGGATTGCGGAGTTTGTAAGTTGGTTTATATTGTACAATGCATCTGGGATTTTGGGGGGTCCTACATGAGATATTAAAGGGCATCTATAGTGGGAAAATTTACTTTTTTTTTCTTTCTTTCCATGTGTTCTATAATTACCCACAACCCCCAGAGTGTCTTCACTTCCCTCTCTGTCCTGAGATACACCAATTAGAAGAATACTTGATTGCATTCCTCTACTCCTACTTGGACTGTCAATCAAATCCCTGTGACATGATCCCCCCTCCCTGCTCTGTAATAAACATAGAGATAACAGCATTAGCAGGGGGAGAGAGGTAGCTTTGATGGTAGATATGAGGCTGCACTTGACCCCCCTTCTTAATAACTTTCACTGATTGATGATGGGTCAGATCGTAAACTGTACTGTTCTCCTTCTTCTTCCGTGTCTCCAGGACAGCTTGCTTTCTATTGGCCACTGTGCCTGGGTGTTTTTTTCAGGATGTTGAACTTTTAACTCCTACTGCACATGATAAGCTTGTCGGTTAGCCGGAGTTAAGACATGGAGGAGGTAACAGAGGGGAGGGAGAAGGCGGGAGTGCTGCACACAGATCTGACACCATGGTTAAACAAAGTCACTGACATGAGATAGGATTTAGGCAGCACAGAGTACATGAATTTAACTTTGCAAAGGGGCAATGTGTTTTTTTCACTATAGATGCCCTTTACATTTTAGTAGAAGGGGTCAACATACTCTTTAAAGGACATGTCCGCACTCCCAACTAACATTTTCCCCACTGTGTAGTGTAAAAAAAGACTTAATATTCTCCACTGCGCCTTATGGTTGTCCTGCAGTGCCTTCTAAAAGTCCAGGAAACTAGTAGAAGCATCTCTGAGTGTCATTCTGTATCTGCCCTTTCCCTGTCCTCCTAGAGGACTCTGGCATGCGACAAACTTTTCTGTAGCGTAGGGGACCCCCCTCCAACCTTTAATGTTTTAACTTTAAAAAGTTCCTAGAAATAGACTTACCTGACCATGTTCCCTTGGCTCTCACAATAGCCGGCGTCTGTGAATGGATGACCCAAAGTCAGTCACAGACACGTGTGCTGGTCCTGCCCCTATTGCTACTCCGTTGCCGGAAATAGCAGTATAGACAGGGGGAACGAAGGTAGGTAAGTCTATGGGTTGGGGGGTCCCCCCAACACTACAGAAAATTTAATATTTGGGGGTGGAGATACCCTTTAAGATTATGCCAATAAGGCACCAGGAAGTGACATCTAAAATGGAAGTTTGTTGGGGTAATACATATCGTTTTTCCCATTACTTCATTCAAACTATTGAGCTAAAATCTGAATTCATAGGTGAGGCTTGGATAGAATTGAGAATAAATCTACTTATTTTAGCTTGTGTTCTTTTCAGAAGAAAATTAGTCCATGCCCCTTTACCCTCTGTTTATAACTTTTTTACTATTTTTGGTATATCACTTTTTAATTACTTTCTAGATCAGATTGATAATGGATATCTGGATTTTGCCTGTGTTTCTGCCATGTCTTGTTGGTAAGTTAAATCATTATCTGTAGAATAATACATTAACCTCCTGCCGAGAAGTTATTTTGTATCCGTTAAGGTGGCCATACATATGAACTATAATGGGTAAATCCCATCGTTCTACAACAGGATTTACCCATTATCGTTCAAGTATATGGGCTTTTCCCGACCGACCATAGTGCCGACAAACGGTTTCGTGTATGGCCATACGACCGACCGATCCCTGTGTATGGGGATTGGTCATTTACATGTGTGGTGGTTCCCAACGCAATATGCCGACAGATACCAATGTGAATGTAAGGTGTATGGCCACCTTAACTTCCACAGCCTATAGTGCAAAGGAAAAATGTTACTCCTTGCATAAGAAACATGCATATATACAGGCTGCTATTTATTTGGTTTTGCTAATCTCTTGAAGCACATCAAAACTGTCTAATGTCGTATAGGTATATGAGCAGCATTAGACAGTAAGATGTCTTTATCTTTAGAATTGAAACCATGTCAGGAGGAGATATAAAAGCATTGAGCACGGTCTCTATCAATTACCCAGTTAAATGATTAATTGCTAAGTGGATACATACTTTATATGCATACAGTGTGTGGTCACTGTTAACATTTGGATAAGTCTTCCTTTTGTCAAAAACGTTATTTGAACTGTTACATTTTGAGTTACATGTTTTATAATTTTTTGGTACTTTTATGGGGTATATAAAAAATAATTTTAAGAGCAGAGAAATCATTTAAACCAATGTGTTTAATTCACTTAGGTGCCATAGACTTGTATGTTCCGGAGTTACCTGTCATCGGGATGTTGGATAAAGATGTAATCTTGCCATGCTGGTTTAACCCCTCAGATGGCTTCTCACTCCAAAATCTTAGTGTGTTTTGGAAGCTGCCAAATCAGCAACAGGTTTATGGCTTTGTCCTAGGCCAGAACCAGTTGGATAACCAGCACCCATATTTTAGGAACCGCACTGGTCTCTTCCATGAAGAATTGTCCAAAGGCAATATGTCTCTCCTTCTCCAAGGAATCAGACCCACTGACGAAGGGACCTACATTTGCTTTGTTAACATCCACAACTCAAGTATTGCTTCTTTAAGTCTGCAGGTTGGGGGTAAGCCTGGTCCTTGACACTTATAATAATAATAACTCAAGTGACATCATGGTACCCTATAATTTAGTTTTGGCACACTATTTTTTGCAGCTTCATTCTCTAAGCCCACCCTACACCTGGAGCCTAGTGAAGGTTTAAAGCCTGGTGATCAAGTAACTGTAACATGCCATACCTACAATGGCTACCCAGAGGCCGATATCCAGTGGCAGAATGGAGAAGGAAAGAACATGACTGAAAATATAACAACTTCACAGGTAGCTAATGAGGAAGGTCTGTTCCATGTCCAGAGTTCATTAAGTGTTATTCTGGAGACCAGTGATACTTACAGCTGTCTTGTGTATAATCCTGTCCTGCAAGAGGTGACTCATGCTTCCCTCACTGTTACTGGTAAGTGTGTTTTGCAAGGTGCAGTGGCCAAGTATATTAGAACAGCCTTTTCAGTGTAAAACCTTTAACTTTGGTTGCCTCTCTTTTGTAGGTCAACACCTTTCATTTCCTCCTGTGGCCCTCTGGGTAACAATAGGTCTGTGCTTTTGTCTCCTGTGTTTGCTTGTTGCTCTTGCTTGTGTGTGCAGAAAACAATTGAAACAGACCTGCGAGGAAGAACAGGCGGAAGCAGGTACCATTCTTTTATTTGAAGTTCTATAGGTTTAGGTGCTGAAACTGGCTTGTCTGGGGTGGTGGCAGGATTGAGGGTTGATTATGAATTTGGTGTAAATAACTGTTACCTGCTGTACAGCTTCTTGCACACCTGTTAAGACCACATCAGCAAAAAATCTGTTAGAATCTTTGTAAATTTGGAGATTATTGGCAAAACAATATTTAGTTTTACCTTGAGTAAACAATATTTAGTTACATTAGCCATTTCAAATACAAATTGATTGGAATTTACAATCTCATTTTTGCTCTTTTTGTAAATGAGGTATATTTTTGTTTTGAATTTTGATGATTTAAACATGGGTCCTACTCGCCGCAGGTCTCCTAAATGGAGGCAAAGTCACGTTTGCTGATTCAATAGTGGTTTAATTCCTTGCTCGCATGGCTGCACGGGTATGAAAAAAGACGCCCGTGTAGCCGCCGCGAGTGAGTGACTGTTTTGCGGCAATGTTAGTGTGACTCTTTATAACGTCAGCTTATAGGATATACCCAGAGCTGCAAAACTAATATTGAACCTCCATTAAGAAATTTACCTAGATGGATTGTGGCTCTGGATAAATCTCCCGTATTCATTGAAAAAAGAGTTGCACTTCGTGATTCTTACAAATAAAAGCTTATATTATCAAAGCATAGCTTCCATGATAAGACAACGTTTCGGAACGCTAGGTTCCCTTCTTAAGTCAGAAGCATATATGTTTAACATTATCACTGTCACAGTATATACAGGCTATAACAGGAAATTGTATCACATTCCTCATTACATCATATCCTGTATTGCAAGTCCTAATTACCTAACTATAGCGCCTTGTGGTATGTATGCACAAGCATCCATGGTATGTATGCACAAGCATCTATTGATTGAGATTGTTGTGCACCTTGGATGCTTGTGCATACATACCACAGGGCACTATAGTTAGGTATTAGAACTTGCAATACAGGATATGATGTAATGTGGAATGTGATACAATTTCCTGTTATAGCCTTTATATACTAGTAGTAGAGAATTGTACCGTGTTAGCCATAGATGAAAGTGAAGACATCTTGGATATAAAGTAATACCTTTTTATTGGCTAACTTTATATACTGTGATAGTGATCATGTTAAACATATATGCTTCTGATTTGAGAATAGAATCCAGTGTTCCAAAACGTTGTCTTATCATGGAAGCTATGCTTTGATAATATAAGCTTTTATTTGCAAGAATCATGGAGTGCAACTCTTTTTTTTTTCATCTCCTGTCTATTGGGGGGGATTCCCATGAGAGATACGCACCAATAGAAGCCTTTTGTTGGAGTGCTACCATTCTACAAGAATATATAAACCAAAGCGGAGCGGCACTCCTTGTTCCAGACACACAGCTGCCCGGGTGATTTCATAAAGTAAATGCATATATCCCTACTCAAGAACCGGAGCACTCTGGGATTCTTCCAAACAGCGATTTTATTGTGTACACGTGTCTGCACGTGTGCACAAAAAATCACTGTTTGGAAGAATCCCGAGAGTGCTCCGGTTCTTGAGTTAAGAATATATATATATATATACTTGACGTGGTTGGAAGGCTTTTCATTCATGTGATCACAGTAATGTATACTAAAACCCCTTTGTTTATAATGTATGCCAGTGTGCAGATAATATGATATTGTATGGGGCCTAGGATATATATATATATACTGATGAGAGTGCCGCTCCATTGCCACTTTAATATATATAAAAATATTTTTTCTCACCCTTTTTTTAAATTTCTTTCTATTTCTATTTTTTTCTATTGCAGGGAACGAGGAACAGGAGGAAAATGGAGAGCTAAAAACTGGTAATTTTTGAGAAAATATTTTTTTCTTAATATCAAATATTTTCAGGGATTTACTTCTCTATCCGATGTCTAAAAATTTTACCCATAAACGGGAGTAAAAATTGTTTACCTTATTTAAGTAAGGCTTAATTCTTTAAATCCAGATCAACGGAATACCAGTTGTTTTATTAATCAGTAATCTGTTGTTTTGGAATATGGGGCTAAAGTGTTCCTCTTTTTATAGTCCTTCCTTCTTGCATTGTTTTTTTCTAGTTCAAAGGAGTGGGGTGTTTGGTAATACCAAACTGTATAGGGGCCTTAAATGCTATATTTAACACCACTACAATTATACCCAATGTAGTTCAATAAGGAATTGGACCATATGCAACCATGTTTTTTTAAATGAAACAAACACTTTATTTGTGGCATAACAAAACAAAAAAGAACTAATTTCTGTCAGATCACTGCAATCATAGTAGCTATGTTTTTTCTATCCTTCTAGCACCACATTGTACTGAATGGAGAAAGACATACATAGACTGAGGATCATGAAGAAAATTAAACAATAACTGCTTCAGCTTCTACATTAGAAGTAGCATTTTCAAGGACAACAATATAAAAAAAATAACATCAACCCCATTACATGTCCACACTTCCAGCAGCTGAAATTGCGTACTCACATTTACAACCATGCTGCCTTCCCTTAGATATCACACAGCAAAGACGAGTGCTAAAAGCCTTGGCCTTCTAGTCGGCCCAGGGTCATAGTTAACACAGAACTTGTCATTGGCTGGTGGTAATGTCTGTTACGACTTCACTCCTCCTCCTCTGCCAGTCAAACTTGAAGTGTCCTGTTTCTTGGATACAGCCTACATAATCAAGCTGACAGGGTGGGAGGAGGAGTGTTTTCTCGCATGCTAGTTTGAGTGACAGCTATAGGCAGACGGAATTGTTATGCTCCCTTCACAGCACAGGCAGACATGCTCAGAATCAGGGGAAAAAAAGGTATGGGGAGGGATGCATAACGTTTAGTCTTTTTAAAGCAATAAAAAAAAAATGTGTTGAGGGAATACAATTATCCTTTCAATTAATGAGGTGCAAATGTTTGCCTATACTAATAATTTGCAGCAACCAATCAAATCCTTGTGTTTTACTTGTTTACTGTGGTTAGGTAACATGATTGTTTGCAGCAGATTAATAGCACAGGCAAAATGTTGCATCTTTTTATTGCATTAGCATTTAGCACCATAGTGTTTCAGCCATCCAAAAGATGAAAAATTGGCTTAAACAGGAGTATCTAAGCTATTATTTCTAATGGCCCTTTTCTTTATCTCCCCCCCCCCCCTTTTTTTTTTTTTTTTTTTTTTACAGCTATGCAACCTTTAAAAGTCAGTTCTGCAGGAGAGGGTAAGGCTTTTTCTTTTGAATTCTATAAAAACAAATTGATCGTATGCTCTGTTGGTTTCAAATACATAATGGTACTGTATCAGCATGCATCTATACAAAAGAAGATAGTTTATCCTCAAAAAATACACTGACCGTAAGACAGTAAGAAGCTTGACGGTCTCGTCTGATGTGCCTGGTTATTTTCTGTTTATTCCCATGAATCACTTTTTAAATATATAAACAACAATTTGCTTATGTTCTACATATCGAGTGAATTATTTGTATATATAAAGTTTCCCATCTGAAAACTACTTTCTCTCAGGCTATTTATACCTGTTCAGTCCTTAGTTTGTTTTCCCAATAAGTATATAGCATTTGAACTTTTGAATGACTCTTTTTGAGTCCTTTATTGCTAATCCCCATGACTGCCATGTGAAGAGACCAGGAAAATGGAAAATTCTTTCATATTTAATGTTTTTTCCTTTTCTGGTTTGTAAAGAAAATTCCCCCTGTAATTCTTTCCTCATGCTCGGGCCAGCTGGACTGAGGAGTGAGGTATGGTTTTATGTTTTTTTTTGATAAAAATATGTGGGATTATTTTTTGGCTCCTTAACTGTTGTGGAACCAACTTTTGTACATACAGTAAATCTAAGGCTGGGTACACACCATTACTATATTATATTAATGGCTGGTAAGAAATATTGTATGGTGTAGGTTTGGACGTCTACCTCCGATCTCAGTTGGCTGTTCGGGCGAAAGGGTGATCAGGTATGTTGGAAAATCACGGACGACCATGCAGTTCCCTATGGCCCCGCACAATCGGTCGCAGTTAACTGATTTGTCCTAGTTGACTGCTTGCTAGTGGTAAACGAACGGCCTGGGAAAAATATCTTCCTGTGTGTACCCAGCCTAAGATAGAAAAGGAAATTTAGTCCTAACTTAAACCTGGGAAATTCATAGACACACACTATGAAATTGGTGACTTACTTCTATCTGACATCTACTGCCAAAGATGTTTGGGAGTGACTGTAATTTTTCTCCCATGCTGCAGGAGCTTTCCCATTCTTGACTACAAGTTTCTTGGCTACTGCCAATCAGCCTGTCTATTGAGGATTAATAGATAAATCCTGTTAGGCGATTGCGCCATCTACAAGTCTTAAAATGGATTATTATGATAGATTGACAGATCTACTATCTTTCATATAATTAAAAGTAAATTATGGTGTAGAACACCTTTTCTGACTTACAGCCCAGAAACTGTTTATTTTCTGTCAATGTATTCCTATTCAAAAGATTTCTAACCAAAGAAATACTTGTATGATGTCAGAATAATCTTTCATTACAGAAGCTCTGCCTTTAATCTTGCTTTACCCTTTCCCTGCCAGATACATATTTACTAATTTGGTATCTGATCACTCTCTTGCTAGATAAAGAATATACAGAATGGTACATATAATAATGTCATGGTGTTTAATGTGAAGGTTTCTTTCTATATCTCCTATGAACTGGATTTCTACTGAGAATATTGTTTCATCTACGTAAAAGAATAGCTTTTTTTAATAAAAAAAACCCCATTATCAACCAACATTCTCATTCAGCCGAATATCTGCTTTCTTAGATTTTATTTCTTTAAATCGTGTAAAAGAGGTAAGTGCTGGCCTATTTTTCTTGAGTATTCAGCATATATACAATATAATGTCCTCTGCAGACATGGATTCAACCCCTGCAGAGTCATTAATAATGTGATTGAACTGGGTCAATACAGATCCCTGGGGAATCCTCTATAACCTTAACACTGCTAGAAAATGATCATTTTATACCATCACTGTTCTCTTAACATAGACTGTTCTCTACAAAACTACAACCATCCTTCAACCATGGTGGTATGTAGGCTAGGGAACTGAAAGATCACACACTAGTACATAGAACCTATGTGTATATTGGTTTGTTTCCTCCTGTTCCTTTTTACGTTTTCATTAAAATGTTTACTTGGCCAACCGTGGGTATCTTTTACACTCTTTAGCACTGAGAATTTAAATGGCCCAATTGGATTGAATGGACATTTATTTCCTATATAAGCCTGATCCAAAACTGATTCTAGAAAATGGTGTACCCTTTTCAGTTATCTTGAATACAGGATGCCTTTACTTTGTTGTTTGCCAAGTTATTCATTCCTGACCCCAAAAGTGTCATTACAAGTTGAGCTTCTGATTCTGCAATAGGAAATTATTTTCTAAAATGTGGCAACCTTTGATCTTTTCTCATAAAATATACAGGGAGATGTAATAAAAGTTCTTATCGTTAAAAATGGTGCTAATTTTGCCCCAATCAAGCAGATCTTATTTAACATTTGAAAGCTAACATCTGATTGTATGGGGCAAAATTAGCACCATTTTTAACAATAAAAACTTTTAATGAATCTCCCTGATAATCTTTAAAAGGAAATGAACTGCTAATGCAGTGTGCGACTTATCGCAGGATTCATTTAAATTTACCAACACGTTGACACAAAATTCAGACCCATTCACCCAAAAAATTGTACTGGATAGATGATTGGGTGGAAATATCTCCTCCTCCAAGGCTCATACACACGAATTTTGTTTGGACGAAACGTCAGTGTCAGGATGCACCAATGAAAGTCCGACGACCGAGCACCCATACACATGGGATTCTTTGCTGGAACATGGGGTTAGCCCTTGAATGTTTTGCCCAAGCTACGGACTGGTAGAGGTAAACTAGTTTAGTGAGTATGTGGGTAATAAGGCCTGAATATAAAGCCTTATCTCTATGTACACATATCAAGGTGTAATTTGGAGTTTTAATTAAATGGAAACTACAGTAGATAGAAAACTGACAGATGTATGCCTTTTACATCCTTGGAGGAGGCATCTAGGGGAATAGCATTTAGTCATTGGCTGTGATGTCATCTGTTACACCCATGACTGTCAGCTGTTAACTGGAAGGAACAGGAAGAGAGAGAAGGGAAGCAAATATTTACGGTTTCTTACTATTGCAGTTTTGCTGATTTACCTATTACAATTTTTCATTTGAGAGGTGAACTTTCCCTTAAATAATACAGGCTGCTGAGTATTGGCAGTGTTTGAAGTGGTGCTGAGGATAATTGGACTTTTGATTTGACTGTCACCTAGGCAAGCCAAATGTGCTATAGATCAGGATCTGATATTGTATTATGAGTATTCTCTGAGACCTTTTTTAAATGCTGATTTAAAAGGCTCCGTCTGAATTGGCAAGTTTACAAGAATGATTCATATCTCTATCAAACCACAGATGATGTCAGTTTGGCTTACATGTAGTATGGGTGTATAATGCTAAATTTAGAAATGTTACTAATGTTGGCATTGAGTGTGTTTTTTTTCTTTGCTGTGGAAAAAACAAAAGTTTAAAGAAGAATTAAACCCAAAATTCCATACTCTGATATTGACATCCCCCCCAAACACGAATGAACTACAAATCACTACTGCAGGAAATGGCATTAATGCTTTTGTTGTCCTTTAAAGGGTCACTTTACTCACTAAAACTTCAAATTAAGAAAAGTAAAATGGTGCTACAGATATTTATCTGTTTGCTTTGTCATTAAAGGGTCATTATACTCGCTCAAACAACTTTGTATATTTTAAAAGTACTATGTTAGGGTAGTAAAATGATGTTACTTTCATGTGTGTCTGTGCCTGCTTTGTTAGTGATTTTTCAATGTTTAGTAACTGCTTCTAACTGCCCCCCCTTCCCTTAGTCACTGCCCACTTGTACATCCAGCCGACACTTCTACATTCTGAAGAGCCACTAGACTGGGAGGATGCTCCTGTAAGTTACCTCCTGTAACACACTCCGGCAGCAGACCTGGCTTGCATCTTTTCCCCCCCACCTCTCACTGGTGTCTGTGCATTTATATTACCAAAAGACTTTGAATACCATGATATATAAATAGACAGGAGACCAATATGATTAATCAGCTCATTATATTTGGGGTTATACTAATAAATTATTTTGGAGATTCCAGTAAAAGGTCACTGGAGGGACACAAATTAGCATACCTAGTTTGAGTGACAGGTCTTTCCCTGTATATGCTGTTATTTAAAATGAAAAAATTGCCCCCACCCCAGCCTCATCATGGATACTGCTCTGCTTACATGTTGTCGTTTCCCCCCCGCGCCTTTTTTTCTCGCCTGATTCTCTGAATTGTTGCAGAAAGTGTGCTGGCAGGCAGCTAAAGATCTTAGTAAGTGTTCAGGGATGGGGCACATGTTGTAATTTCTGCTTCTGGGTTAATAGGTCTTTCCCTGTAAATGCTGTGATTTCAACTGACGATTTCTCAGAATCTACAGCTCAGATTTAAAACCTGAAAAAAGTTTTGCAGTAGTGGGATCTTGCTGTACTAAAGGAATGTTTCACTGAAAAAGTCATCTATTCCTTTAATGCATTGATTGTAGAACGGGAGGTAAAGGAGCTATGCCTAACCTTACCTTCTTTTTACAGGAGCCAGTTCTCCCCCCCCCCCCCCTCCTTCTTCAATCGGTGCATTAAAGAAATAGTTTGTCACACAGAAATCTTAGAATAAACAGAATTGTTGGCACTTTAGGTCAGTGGTTCTCAAACCTTTTTAGACTGTAGCAATTGGGAATGCAAATTGTCACAGAAAGTCAGCGTTCTTTATGCTTTGATTCTTGTGTAATTACCTGCAGTTGATGGGGCTGCTCCCCCTGTAGTTTTGCCTCAGGCTGCATGTACACTTCCAGAGAACTTTATGATCCTATCTTCTTCTTACGCATTGATAAAAAGATTGAGGCCCGTGGTACTGTAGCTAAATGTGGAGTGGTGAAGGAAAGTTTAGTGATTTAGGTACTCCCCCGGGTACTAATTATAGTAGGAAGAAGAGATAGGAGATGAGTATAGTTTTTCCCCCCCAGAAATTGGGGAAACGAGTGTGTTGTGTTTGTATTTTATTTAAATTTCCATTATGTGTACTAATATATTGGTGAAGGCTAATAAGGTAGCAATCCTTTAATACCTGTGTAAATAAAACCATATGGACTATACCTGTAATTATGGCTGATTTTTACAGGGCATGTTCACCCTGGCCACTTAAAGGGCATGTCCACCCCCAAAACTATAATCCCACCATGTAGTGTAGTTTAATCCTTACCTCACATCCCAGCTCCATATGGTTCTCCTGTAGTCCCCCCCCAAAGTCCCAAAAACTGCCCACCAGGAGGATAGCAGAGTCCATATAGGACTCTGCCTCCTATCTGGCCTCCGGGAGAAGTTTGGCATGCGTACTGCAGCCCTTCTCCTCCTCCCTCACGTTTTGCTATCCGTCCCCCTACCATAAAACCCCTTGCCCATATAATAGAATAACTTTCCCCAGCCCCAACCGCAAAAAAATAATTTTAAGAAACTCCCCAGAACTCTACTTACCTTCCTTCTCTCCCCGGCATTGTGAGAAGCCGGCAGCCGCGCCCATGATTGGCTGCCTCTCAGCCAATCACGGACGCGGCTGCCGGTCCCGCCCCCTGCTTGCAGTGTCACTTTCTTAAATTATTTTTATAGCGGTTGGGGCTGGGGGACTGTATTCTATTATAGGGCAAAAGTTGATAATTAAGGTGAAATGCCCTTTAATTTACAAGCAGTTTAAGGCCCAAATATAACATTTCACTATACTCCTTTACCAAAAATGCTTATATCATTACTTGACCTGATCCCTCTCTGTCCAATAGACGCCTCCTCTACTTCTATACGTGTTAAATATGTGCTGCACAGCAGCAGAGGAGGTTTTTTCTTCTTCAGCTCAGGGAAAAGAAATGACAGCAGCAATATAAGCATCACAGGGAAGACTGAGTATCAGACCAGGAAGCTACAGAGGAGACTGAAACATTTTTGCTATGTTTGTGGGGCAAAAAGCTGCTTGTAATATTAAGTGGAAATGGTGGACATTTTTTTTTTACCTTTCTCTGCCCAGCATAGTTTAGGAATAAGTAAATAAACATAAAATGATTTCCTTGAACAGATTTAGATTTTTACTTGACACGCTCAAGAAAGACCACATTGGGCACATATCTAGAGAGAACTAGACAGATACCAACAAACACACTTTTATCGGTTCATTACCATTATACAAATAATCGTTCACTTCCTGCTTATGTAGCAATTTTTTGCTGTAAACATTTAAGTGGACAGAGTGTCTCACTGTAGTTTAGATTTTTCTCTACTGGCCTTGTAAAATTTTGGCAAGGCCTTTAAACTTGGCTTAAGTGCAAGTATTTAACCTTTAGCTTGCCAAGGACATTAGCTACATCAGCAACTGCAGGGCCTCTGGTTGCTAATGATTGGACAGCTACATACTGGCTGTAAACGGGTATATACAGTATAAAGATTGTTTACAAGAAAGCCTTTTCTTACTGTAAACAATTTTCAATGCACAACCTCTGTAAAACCCTTTTTAATTTTACCCTTTTAAAATATATAATTAGTTTAATGCATTATTTTATACCTGTTAATTTGGAACCAATTTGCTGGCAACCTGTACATGCAAAATGAGCCCTGATTCTTGTGTTTTTTCTCCTTAGTCTTCATTTTGGGTTAATTAATGTTAAATGTAGATGTACAGTGGGTAGACTAACTTATTAGGCTGAGTACACACGGAAAGATATTTTCGGCCAACCCATAGTGCCGTGTATCAGTCGGCCAGCCAAAAATATCTTGCCTTGTATGCGGGGTGCCCGCAAACGAGCGCCGCAGGCCCATTGGTAAATCACGGCTAATTGCGCAGTTCCCAATGGGACCACACGATTGGTTGTGCGAACTGTCAGCCGCGGCCACTATTGCCACAACCGGGAGTCATTTGTCCTGACCAAGCGATTGCTAGTAGCGAACGCTCAGTCAGGACAAATCATTTCCCTGTGTGTATCCAGACTAGGGGTATCTTTAGGTCTCTTTCTGTTGTAGAGCAATTCATTTGCAAGATGCAAATATTGGCAGTGTACAAGACTATAGTATGATGTTCAGTGAAATCCTAAATAAGCAAAGCTGATAGATACATTTACTAAATGCAAATAAACTTATCCTTTAATGCACTTATGTTCTTTTTTTTCTAGATGAGGATGCTACATATTTAGAATGAGGGGAATAAAAACTCATAATGGCTACAGAAGTCAAATGAATAGAGGCTAAATGCTACCATAACACACTGGAGACATTATGGAAGTTTAGCCAAAGATCTCACTGAACTATACTACATAAAAAACTTGTAGGATTTGTACTGCTGTGCCTTGCTTACCCATCAGCCATTTTAACTTATTCATTTAAAAAAAAAGAAAAGCTTTTTAGATTTTTTTTTTTTATACTTGGTGTCTTACAGAACAGCATTTTAACCTTCTGGTTTTTAAGGGACTTGGAACAGATTCTGGATTAGTGTATTTTAACGCACTTTATCAGAAGGGCAGAATGGTACCGCCACCATCTCCTATAATGTCCAAAGGCCTAGAAATGGACATTTTATTCCTTTTTATTTCATATAGTACACGGCATGTACAAAGTAATATGATTACCTTTAAAACTTTAATTCACTACCAGTTCCTATTTTCACTTTGGATCATTGGATAATTGTTTGGTTATACAGCAGTACAAGGCCAAACGATCTGGATGACTGGAAACCAATGTGTACTGTAATAGGCTGCCAACAAACAGAAGTAGGCCTATACAGAAACACCCTGACCTCAGTGGAAGATTGTGATCAGTGCCTTTAAAGGATGGTGGGATTTTTTTGTACTATCTGTCCTTATTAACCATGGGACTGTCAAGTTTACATCACTCTCTACATATCTGCTGGTCAGATATTGTTGGGGGAACGCAGAACATGGAAATGCTGTGCCTTTAATAGTTTCAATGCTAAATCTGCCATGTGATGTGCTAAAAACTATGGGGAACATTTTTTTTAATAGATTTTTTTTTACGATTTAAAAACTTTTTATTTATTCCTATTTTCTTTCCCACCACACTGGGGCATTGGAGACATGGAGCAGACGCCAAACCTTGTTCTGTCTTTATGGTACTTGCATCAATATTCTGGCAACCTGCTGGCTATTTCAAGGAATAAAAAGTGTTTCATGTCATGTTTGTTTTGTTTTATTTACAACTTGATAACAAATACTTGAATATTTTTATGTATTTGCAATGTCTCTCTCTCTCTCTCTTTTTTTTTTAAGTAATAAATACTAATCTTAATTTTAATTACATAGATAATTTGTCCTATCACTCTAAATTTCCCACTATCCTTTGCATATTGTAGGGGGACCCTGAATGCATGGTTACCACCTAACTCAAATAAAATCCTGTTTCAGCCTTGTCTTGAATCTCTACCTGTAGTAGTCATCTAATTAATTCCCTGACCGCCTCCCCAAGGCATGCAGAGAGTTGAAGTTTCCAAACATCTGGAGTGCCATGGTTCACTAGGCGAATGCGGGAGTCAGACCTAATATTGGAACATTTAATAGAAATCTGTGCAGTTAATTGCTGTTTATTTAGTCCCGAACCTTGTTGAAAGGCATCCATTTTCAATAGGTAAGATGTATGTATTTATAGCAATACATGCAATGTGCTTATGCTAAACAGGATAAAAGAAGATTCCTATATCAATTATTTTTTCAAAAACGTTTTAAATTAATGATCATTGAAGTGCATAGTGTATATACAGTTGTGGTCATAAAACAATACAAGTTTTGGCAAGTATGTGAATGATATAACCTTGTACAGCAATTTCAAAAGACAAATAAAGGGATTGAAGAGCTAGTAGCTTAGTTCAAGGTAACAGAATTCTATTAACCATTTGAGCCTTGCATTGTATGTCTATAGCTCTGTCAAGGCAATAATAAATCAAATATAAACCTCACAGAAATATATAAACCTTCAAATGTGCTGCTGGAAACATGAAAACCTTGAAATATAGGAGAGCTAGATCTGAGTGGGTAACTAAAGCTACTGACACCCTGTATCTCCTATCCCAAGGAGTCCAGAATCTAAATTCTTACTCACATCTTCATGGTCTGCTCTATTTCTTATAAATCCATGTTCACAACTACTACTAAGATCAGTTCTGGAGACAAAGCCCAGAATATTATCCCGTAACAAAGTTTTCAGTATCTTCCCTACCACTGATGTTAGACTTACAGGTCTATAGTTACCACTCTGAACGACTACCTATTTTGAAAATGGTTTCCAATCCAGAGCCAAATCGCGAGACAAAAGTGAATCTGAAAAGATAAGAAACAGTGGTCTAGATAAAACTGGACTAAGCTTTCTTATGATCAGAGGATGTATTGCATCATGTCCTGGAGCTTTATTGATATAAAATTTGTCTAATTGTTTCCACACCATATCCTGTCAGCCAGAGAGAATATTCTTAATTTATACCCTTCATATTATTACAGTCCCTGCAATAAGGACTAGGATTCTCTATAGTGTATATAGAGGGGAAAAAACTGTTTAGCACATTGACTTTTTTGGCATCCTCTATAACCATCTTACCCCACTCCTTTCTTATTAACTCTATCATGTCTATACAAGGAGTATCCTTCCAAATTTACTTCCCAGTTATGAGAAACATTTATCCATGTTTCTGCTATACCAATCACATCATACTTTTCTTTTAAAGCTATTAGTTTAATCCTGTCTCCTCCACTGGACCTTTTCTTATCTCACACATATGCAGAGAAAGTCGCTCATGGAACAACTTTTAGTCATTGGCTGTGACATTAGATTTTTCCGTAGCCACAATACGGTGGATTGGGGAGCAGGGTAGATTTTGATGTTCGGGGAGTTGAACTTGCCCTTTAAGAACCATTGACCTGTAGGTTGCATATGGCAAATATAAATGACCTCATTAGTAAAAAATGATAATATTTCATCAGTGACCCTGTGAAATGTCTATTCAGGAAAATACTGCTTTATTTAGTTTGCATTATAAATGCTGCTTTATTTAGTTACTAATGTTCTAGAATATTCCACTTGCTAGGAGGTGCTTTACCCCATAATACATTTTGTTGCTGTACCCCCTTACATTATAATATATTGCATAGCCTCCAAGTGGTAATGTTACTCTCCCAGTGTCATGTTTTTTACAAAACCCCATGTAACATGTAACTGAACATTTCCCTACAGATACTGCAGGTCGATCGCAGTTCAGCACGTTTTACATGCGTTACTGTCCATTTGCACTGCGACTTTGCCAATATTCAATTATTGGAGCAAAAGCATTCCACACAAAAAACGGTGATTGCATACACTCCGAAAACTGTTCCCAGTGCGGCCACCCACATTGTAATGCTATTGGATCGCAAAATGGGTTTGTAAGTGCATAAGAATCGTGCCAGTGTGGCCTAGCCCTTCATCCTATTAAAATGATTGGTTTTCTGACTATTCAGTCTTGGTAAGGCTAGGTTCACAAAGAAGTTTTGTTTCAGTTTTCCCAACACTTTAGTGGTGATTCCAGATGTTTTGCCGCTAGGAAAACATTGCATGCAGTAACCACGCATTTACCACGCTGAAAAACACTGGTAAAAATGCAGATAAATTGAAAACATTCATTGGTGTGAACCTAGCCGAGAGTTTACGGGCAGGTCTCCAGAAGTTACTGTTTCTACAGAGAGAAAGGCGTGGGGGAATGAAGAACTACCTGAGCCTGTGCTGGGTCCATGAACCACTCTGAAAGCTTGAAACCTTCACAAATAAACAGACATTTTTTAAAAAAAAAAAAGCCTACTGATTTCAGAGGTAAGCAATATAGCTATTACGTACCAGTTATAGAATTCATGCATGTTTATTTTTATTTTAGCTTTAGTTCTCCTTTAAAAATGTGTGATACAAGGGCCTCTTCGCAGTGCTAATAAATGATTTTAGGAAGTGTCCAGAGCAGATCTGCTCTTTACCAAAGTAGGAAAACACAAGATTTATCGTCTCTTCTATGCCAGTGATCTGTGTGTGAAAGTTACTTTGGTGGGTGAACTTGTAAATTGGTTTCATACTAGTTGGGGTGTAGACACACTCTATAAATCTAATCAGTGTACTATTTGTTGGTCTACATGTGTACAAACAGCATATGGAGTATTATACTTAGTATTCTAGGTAAATGCTTGTGCTGGACCGTCTTTCCAACTCATATTGGTAAAGGAGCAATCTGTGTGGTGCAGCAGCTAATTTAGGTCTAGGCACTAGCACATTTCTCATAATTGCATTTGTAATCTGTTAGCGTGAGAAACGGACCATGTGGGAGGCCATATTGCGTACACTGCTGTACATTTTCAAACAGCATGCAATCACCAATATTTTGCATATTGAATGACCTCCAATAATGCAAAACAAATTGCAGTGCAAAATACAGTAACGTGCGTGAAAGCATTTCACACACGTTACTGCACATTGTAGTGTGGCTGCAGTCTTACTCTCCTAAAACTATATCATTGAAACCCCTAAGTGTATTATAGCCCTTAACCAAGAGCTAAAACTGCTGGGCTTGTGAGACAATTGTTCGATGTGTTGAGTTTAAAATCTATCAGATGTCCAATAAGTGTACGGTTAGCTTAATTCTGACCATGCAGTTCAATCACTTGACAGTTGCATCATTTACTTTCAAACAAAGGCAGTTAATTAGACTTATTACAAAAAGACTAAAACAAAGAAATGTATAGACATGTATAGACTGCAGCCTGGAACATTTAGCCTACGGCCCGGTACACAAGGATGATATTTTGGTCTGATCAACCGGCCACCATGATATTTCAGTCCAATGGGGTAAGTCAAAATATTGTTGGTAGTTTTCTCTGTGACTAAATGATCTTGGCTGAACGTTCATCTATATTAAATAAAAGTTTAATCTGGCATATCAGTAAATTTAGGCCAATCATACAGTTTTTAATGGTCGCTTACACACCGAAATGTCTGCTGTGGCACCTTTTTTTTCTGACTGGCAGACTTCTAATTAATTAGTTTATCGAACTGACTGTAAGATAGATACAAAAGGATTAAAGCTGGGTACACCCAGAACCGATCTTTGACAGATGACTGACAGAATCTGTAAGATGTGGTTAAACACAGTCCTGAACAGTCTCCCTATATTGAAAGGCATGTCCACCCCCAAAACTAAAATTTAACCCGCTACTGGCCCCACAGTACAGTTTAAAAAAAGCCTTACCTTACCTGCTCCTTATGGTTCCCCTGTAGTCCAAGTCCAGGAAACTGAGGAATACTGGCTGTCTTCCTGTCCAAACATTTCTGCCTCCTGTCTTGCCTCCAGGAGGAATGGTGACATGCGCAGAGGAGCCCTTTCCCTCTCTACCGATCCCTCTCGCAATCCTTCACTTTGCGTAAAAACCTTCATCCATATTGCAGGGCATACCCTCCCACCTTCAACCGCTATGTTAGAAGTTTAAAAATGGAATCCAAACTGTACTTACAGATCCTCGTTTCAGCGTCGTTCTCTATTGCGGTCAGACACGGCTGTAAATGGCTGCAATATAAATGAAAGTTTCTATGAAGGGTGGAGATGCCCTTTAAAAGATTGTATGGGACTGTTACACACCCTAGTGATCGTGGGCGACTCACTATACTACAGTACAGGGAGCTGACTGCGACAGAAAAAATGTAGGTCCAAAATGTCCATTTCCGGTAACACACTGGAGAAAAAAGGTCAATTGGATCAGGGCCAACAGGATTGGCCGTTTATCACTAATGTGTGTACCCAGCTTAAGGGGTTATCTAATAAGTAAAATTTGCAAGACAACAATAAAATATCCCCAGAATGATCAGCACTATGCAAGTAAACCTTAGCATTTTGTTGCTAGGTTTCTTCTTATCTCGTTCATGGACTGCTAACTTAAAGGTCATGGATCAGCCTAGCCAATATATCTCACATACGGATTTGTTTTATAGCAGGTTCCAGCTGTACAAATAACATATATCAATATTAAATTAGCTACAACTCATTTTGGATGACTATCGTTTAATACATGGGTGCTCGGTTAGGCCTTGTTGATAATCCAACCTGGTGCGCAAAATGGCAAACTGCCGTCAGTATGACAGTAGCTGAGTCAGACAGGCAGTGACATTCCTGATGTGGCAGCAAGTGCCTAAAAAGCCCTTTTTATTGTTCACATTGAACACTAAAGTTGCAATACACTTGAGACTCCCCCATGAATAGACTACTGTGAAAAAACTTAGCTAAAAATGGATATGACACATTTTAAAGGTCTTAAACACGTTGTCCTTGAAGGAAAGTGACTGTTATTGAAGGTGTGGAGTTATGTTGGTCTTTTTGATATTCTATACACTTGTGGGCTTTCACTAATAAAAATGTAATCATATTAGACACTGCTAACCAACCATATCTAACATTCAGAAGTGGCTTCATTGAAACACATGGTGCCTTGTTATTTAATTAGCTGTGGGTGCTAAACATCAAATGCATTCTCCTTGACAGCTGGACTAAAGTAGAACTAACATGAAATGTAAGAATATTGGTGATGGTTCTTTATTACTTTCCATGTGAAATGCTGCTGAACTCTTACCCTATTCTATTTTGAAGTTACATGCAGACCAGGGTCATCATTTGGGCAATTGGTGACCTGTGCAATTATTTTTTTCTGAATCAAACTGTACAAAATATACCTGTAAGGATCCATTTTATTATTTTCTAAATGGGCACCCAATCCTTTTTTAAAAGTAATTGATCTCCAACTCCAAGTTCTGGTTTATATTGCTAGCAATTTACTTCCTCTATTGGACTATGGGTGGTATTTATAAACCCGCAGTATTGGTATTTTATAGGCAACATCGTGTGGTAATACAAAACTGTGTGATATTGGTATTTTCCAGCGTGGTCGTAAATGTGTAAACTAATATGAGCAATACAGGGGCAATACTGCAGTTACACATAACAGACACTGCAAAAAAGTTGCAAAAGTTTGCCTGTGCTATCACTCTGCAACAACCAACAAGATGTTTGCCCGTTTTCATAAAATAACAACTGTACAAGAAGTGATATCAGAAAACTCTGATTTCGTTCCTTTATAAATGCCACCCTCTGTTTTGGTCACATTACAGTTTAATGTTGACTGCAAAAAAATCATTTTAGGCAGTTGTTGGAAGGTTGTAGGAATGTCAGCAAGTAAAGGTTCGTACACACGTCAGACCATCTTGTTATACACTAGTTTTGCCAATGACGTCTGTACATACATCAACGTTAGTGGATAGTGTTTGTTGGTGTTACGTTACATACGTATAATGTGATGTTCGGAATATTGCGTGATCTTGATATGTTGCACATATGCATTTCATTCAGTCTTATATCACAATCTACCAATAATCTGCCGGCTATGTACAAACATACAACAATTGGCAGAACGAATCCCTACTTTATTCTGTTCTGCTTTCCTTCATTTTGTTCCACTCTACTTTATAATTTATTTATCCCATTATGCTTTCTCAACATTATTTTATTCAGATCTACTCTGCCCTATGTTCCATTATTTGTAAGTTTTCTCTTTATACTATTATGCTCTCCTCTTATAATTTCATTCTGCCCTGCTTCACTCGTTATTTTATTTTTCTTCTCCCATTCTCTCCTTATTGCATTGTCTTTTCCTTCATTTTGATTCCTCCCTACCTAATAATATTTTGACCCACTTATTTAATTTTTCTACCTCTAAATATGGGTTTGCATTGCTTTACCAAAATTGTAAAATGTGCTCTCTGTACTAATTGCCCTCCCTATTTAAATTTACAAGCCAGCGCAGCATCATTGCATAGTTATTGTGAAAATAAATTCTGGAATATAATTAAATTGTTTGGAATTCCCTTGATCCCGTCCTTTGAAAGCAGATGGGGCCATATTTATAAAGATGCGCTTTTTATCAATACCGGGTCTTATGGCGATCGTTAATTAAGATCACTATTGTAAATCTACGATAAGGATCATAGAGCTACGATCGTGATCATAGATTAACAATCCACCATAGTATACCATTGTGGTATTTTACTACTGCTTGGTATTCTATGAACGAACCTTTATTGTAAATGTACACGGTCGTACATCAACAATAACCCGTGGTATCACAAACTTACGATACCACGGATTTTTAAATATGGCCCTTGGGTCTGGACATCCAAACCAAAATTTTTTCCCCATTGTTCCTTTCCTGGTGATTTGCTTTAAAGGCCATGTCCACCTGTAAAAAACAAAACTGGTCACTTGTCAGTTATCTGCCCACAACCTCTACTGCTATTTTTACCACTTTATTATATGCATTTGTAACCAGATATTTAATCATAATTTTTTTTTCGTTACAGAAAAGGTATCTGCCTCTACTCTTGGCTCACAGAGCTTTTATAAGCTTGAGCATATGCAGAGGAGGCAGCAGGGAAATTAGCAGTCAATTATTGGTTGTGATGTCACCAGTCACCGCCTTGATTGACTGCAGGGAGGGAGAAGCCAGCTTACTGTGCCAGAATGGTGGCAAACATATATCCATACATACAGTTTTTTTTTAGGGTGAACGTGGCCTTTAATGCACAGTAGCTGATACAAACACAAGCAACACTAAAAGCAAATTAACAAAGAAAAGTCTTTATTGAATGATATGCTGAATATTTCTTTCCAACTGTTCCCCAGTTAGAAGGCTTTTTTCTATGTAAGGTATAAATCCAGATCAAATGATCAATTATATACTGCATCTGGTCCTAGAGTAAGCCATATGAAGTTTCAAAAGGTTGTTAATGTAGCAAGTAAAAAGTAAAAATTGTCCATCAATCGTGTATACAGCTAATGTATACAATTCTTAGTACTGGAATGTAATGGAATCTTTTAGACTAGTTGCCCAAGGCCAAGAGCTGTAGGCAAGCCAACCAATCAATGAGGGCCAGTCAATGTTGCTGCACATTAAGTATTAATTTTCCTTTGATCTTTCTGTTAGAAGATAAGAAAATGGGATCCCCAGACTAAAAAAGGGATAACTCATAATTATCCAACCACTGCGCCTGAAATACCATTGAAATTTAAAGAACCTTAAAGCACTAATCTTGTTTGAACATTTCCCTAATGTTTAAATGACAGTAACCACAATAACCACAGTATTATAGAATCTTATACCTTTGCATTAGCAAAGTACCAAAGTATTTGCAATAGCATATTACCTAAACATCTTCATAACCCCATTTACATGGACATGTGTACTTATAACTACCGGTATACAGGTATTTGCATATAAACAATTTAATTTATTATCTTTTTCCTTTAATAATATAGATTTGAGTTGATGATTTCACTGTCTTGGGTACAGATGTGAGGTCTCAGCAGGGGTTGTAAGGTCACAGCAGGGAAGTTGGGGGCTAGGATACAGAGGGGTTATAATGGATCCCATACTGTCAGCCCCTTAACAATTCATTATAAAGGTTAAAAAGTGCACCATAGATTTCTCACAAAACAGCCATTGGTAGAGCGCAATTGCTCAATTACACAGCTTGGTCACATGATCGCTCATCTCTCTTTCATTCAGTTTCTATACAGTTTTTTCTAGATGACCATATATAGTTATCTTACTGACCCTTTTGTTTCTTAATGTTTTGTTCATGTGTTTGCTTCTTTTAATTCCCCCCCCCCCTCTTCATTTCCACCCTTTAATCTACTAGTGTTTATCCTTTCCTTTTTTTGGCACATAAGGTAGCACAGTCTGGGTGCTCTTGTCACACACAGTCTGGGTACTGCAGTTTCTAGTCCCTTTCCTGTTTCCAGTGAGCCCTCCTGCCTTGCTTTTAATCACAACACAGGGGGTCACAGCTCTAGGAGATTCTCGTGCAGTGTCCTGACCATAGGGGGGGTCTTCACTGTCATCACAGCATAGTGCATGGTACAGGACTTTGTCACTGAATCTTACCCTGTCCCTGGAGCCAGGGGTCTTTGAAGGAGGAGGTTTCTGTGGTGCAACAGGAATCTCCTCACTGGATGAATCTGGCCCATTAGGGGTGGCTCCTCCATTAAGCAGTCTGAAGTCAGCTGGCCGGTCTGAGCCATCTCCAGAGTCAGAAGGTGTTGAAGCTTCCAAGAAAGAGCAAAACTCCCAACTGTCTGAGCTGAGAAAGTCCAAAGGCCCCAGGTCATAGAGGGGACCACCTTTCTCACTGCTAGACGTACTACTGACAGTTCCTGGGGTCCAGTCATCAGCGTCCAGCTCAAATTCAAAGTCGGAAGTTAGTTTGTCTATCTGCTCCACCACCTGAAACAAACAACTTCTTTAGCATTTTTACACAAATATTATCACACACACATATATTTATATATTAAACCTAAACTCTTTAAATATCTAATCCCCCACTAACTAAAATGTAAAGACATTTAAAACTGGTTCCTCACACATATATTTAGAAACTTTGCTCTAAAGCAGATTTGACGAACAGTCCTAAGCCGATAACTCTTTTGTGGAACACAAGTAATTCATTTTAATATGATTTTGTCCTAAATGCAAAAGTTAAGAAATCTCAATTTTAATTGAATAAACAGACTATTTTACATTCTGAGAAGCATACCATCTGAGTAGATTGGTAATAACTCCTTGACACTCTGGCAATATGTCTTTCCTGTCATTTCTTTTTTTTTATTTTTAATAACATACTCTAGGTTTACGCACAGCTTCTTTCTATAATAAAGCATACAAATGCAAAGCATTTGTGAAACCATGTGTCAAATTTGCCCAAAATGATATAATGATAGGGTATAGAGAGGAATGAAAAGAAATAGACCACAATATGGTGATATGGTCAATAGAGTACGTTAAATGGTTTCATTAATGTAAAAATCTCTTTTACAATCACTTTTTTCCCCATTTGCTCCCATTCACTTGAGAAAGGGCCCTGTGAGGCTCGAAACATGTTGTGCTGCACATGTGAATAAACGCGCCGGTTGCAGTTAAACAGCCTGTTGCCTGAGTGTTACCTCTATCACTTTGATACATAAAAGAACTTTGGTTTATATTATGCAGTTCAAAGGATGGAAGCATAGATAGACCGAATTGCCTCTCACCAACTGTGGGGAATACCATTGTTTACTCAAATGTTAAAGAAGATCTGATTGGTTGGGGTAAAATTAGCACCATTTTTAACAATAAGAACTTTTATTGAATCTCCCTGAAAGATCGTAAAATACCAATACTGCACAGTATTGCCTATACAACACCACAGTGGTATTGTACGGCCATGGCAGTATTGTAAGGCCGTGGAGGTAAATGTCTGGGTACCCTATCAGTGTGTCTTTATGCTTGTTGGGGAAACTTCAGTACCTGAAAGCATGCAAGCACTAGGGTGAATATTATGTTTGGCCAGGCATTGAGAAGCAATCATATTGTCAATAGAAGTGCTCTCCAGGCGACACTCAGTAATGCTTTTGACAGGAACTGCAACTGTGCTGCAGTTATCAACAGAAAGGTCTCAATGGCTTAAGGAATACTGAACCTCCCTAACCTTTCATGTAGGCAAGGTAAAGAGAAAGATGCTGATTGAAGACATGATTTATAAACCCTTTATATCAGTTATTTTGCAAAACAGGCAAAATAAAACAGTGCAATCGTAAGATACAGCTTGGTATCTGTATTGTTAGTCAGCAGCATAAAATTCTAATGCAATCAGAAAGAAAAAAAAATACTGGCCACCAATGGGAGATACCACATGGCTTCAAAATACTGCATGGTATTGCCGGCTTATCTCAATTTTGCAGTACCATACATTTATAAATATACCCCTTAGTTCTCTCTGTTGAATTTTATTACCTTTGTCTCATTCAAGACCCATTATTTTTTTCTCAAGAATTTTCCCACCTGCTTTCCTATTATTTCCCTATTTCTATCCTGCTATCGTTTGTTTCTTCCTTTTTCTTCTCCTGTATTCTCACCTTTCCATAACTCCCCAAGCTCTTTACTATCTGCTCTCCCCTTCCCCACTTTGCCTACTGCTATATGAATCTCTTCCATTCAGATTCAACCACACTGCTGTTCTCTAAACAACCTCTATCACCCATTGCATTATGGTCTCACCCTCTCACTTTTGCTTTTTCCATTCTTAAAAAAAATCTTTCTTCTTCCACTAATATTCGTATTCCATTTGCCCCTTTCCCTTTCGTTTTCATCTTTAAGTGTCCAATATTCTGTTAGTTTCTCTTCCTTCAATATATAGTACACATTTATCCTTCCACACCATCAACTGCAGACAGGCACTCAAGAGTCACATATAAAGGCAGTAGGATGCAGTATATTAGTCCCCAGTTAAAGGATAACTATCATTTTTAAAAAAAATTACTTTTTAATAATGTAAAGTACATTTTCCCAGGCACTCCTGTAAAACATCATATCACTTAACCTTTTGTACAAGTACTTCCTAGAAAAAAACACACCTGTGTCAGCTAGGTAAGATCTTTGAAAAGCATGTCCACCCAAAATTTACAAAACTAAGAACCTTCTCCGCACTGACCACTCCACTCGTACAGGCTAAATCATCTGAATTTTCCACCATCACAATAGTAAATTCCAGCTGGGTCTTGCTGCCTCTGCTGTCAATTATGGCATGATGCTGATGTCACGGACAATGATTGACCTCTACAGAGGATGTGGATTGACTTTGCCGTTGTGATGCTCACTAATGCAGATTATATAGAAAGTAGAAGTGGTGTGGTCTGGATGGACATGCTTTTTAATTTTGGTAAACCATGCAATTTCTTCTTGCGCCCTTAGTAAAGGGAATTACTCAGTAGCTGACTGGACAGCTTCTCTCTTCCTATGTGACTTACCATGAGTATGCCTCCATTATTGACAGATGGAGTGTTGGGATAACACTTAAGGGCTTCCTGTAGTGAAAGATTTTTAAGGATTTCTTTGTATTGGGATAATCAGCATTTTCTGGGCTATATACTGGGATAAAAAATGTTTCCCCTTAATTTTCAATTTGGATTTGGGGTTTGCAGCAGATGAAACAGGTAATAAATCACAGGCTGTAGTTTATCCTCTCATGAACATATGGGAGGCAAGGTCAGGTTGTGACAGTACTAACACAAGTTGGAAGCATAGCCAGGCTAGCAACCTTATACATGGTCAAATGTAATACTGGTTTTATGGTCGCAAAACAGCCAGACACCAAGCACTGTTCAGTCAGTGCATCTTAATCTACCCAAGGATGTGGGGCCTTTGTTCATGGGATGCTATGCCAGAAATTCCTTGGTACACAGGGCATTATCACCTTATGTACTTGAATTTTTAATTTGGAAAAGAGCTTTAGTATAACAGGGCCACTTGATTGGTGAATCAAACAATGGCCCTGGGCAGTGCTAGGTTAGACAAAATAAGAAAAAAGCATTAGAATAAGGGTAAGTACTAACATTGGAATTATGCAAAGGGAATTTAAGTAGCTTAAAAAAATGTAAACTGTCTATTTAAGAGTTTCTTACCTCTCTCAGTTCTTTGGCCACATCTTTGAGGTCCCGTAAAATACCTTCTAGCTGACTGATAACAGCACGGACTCTCCCTCGGATTCTCTCTCTCTCCCCAGCTCTTCCGTGGCGTCCCCCCTGCTCTGTTGTCCTCCCCACCCCCCGAGAGCACATGATTCAGAGAGAGGCCTCCAGCCTCCTCTGCATCTTCTCTTCTCTGGGGGGAGCTCTGCATCTTAATGCCTGCACCCCCAATGTCCCTTCACCCCCTCCCAATTCACTGTTGCACCCACCCTCTCTCAGCCCTCTGGTCTCACATAATTTATTGAAAAGCTACCGCCCTAGAGTCTGAGTCTGGTGAACTTGTTATTCTGAAGAAAGCCTTGTTATGCAGGAAAACAAGTAATGCAGATCTTGGACTGTATGTTGATATGTTGATCACAGTCTAGGTAAAAATATAATTAGGTTAGTGTTAGAAGTTACAGTTATATGTTTTAAATTACACAAATAATGCTTTCAACTACTAAGATTTCTAACAATAAAAACAGTTGTACTATTGTATGAACATTGCACATTATAGAATCCATCCAGACTTATATTTTAGCTTTTATTGCCTTTTAAAAGACAGCCCGCATCCTGCTACTCTTTTCATATTTAAAAGTTTTAAGCTGTGCAAAGATTTCCAAATTTGGCCCAGGGCTTAGCCATTGTGAAGACAGGCTCACAGACTTACTTGAGAGCTTGGACACAACAGTTGTCCTTTAATGCTATAAGAAAAGTTTTTCTTGATGACCAAATATGTAAAGGATATAAGAAGCAACAAATGCATTTCATGGGCTGTAAAAAGCCAAGTGGCCTTGAAACCAAATATATAAGGTATTATAACAATAAAATGACGGGGAGGTGCTTCATGGTGCATTATTTTTAATAGTGTGGTTGTGTAAGACAATACTAATGATTCATTTTACGTACACTTACACGCTTTCAGATCCTTTATAGCAACAGAAAAATGTATTTGAATTAATTTTATATTTATAAAATTAATATGAAACAGATCCTGTAAAAGCCAAACATTGTGAAGTTTCTGAGGAGCACAGACACTTATATTGCTGACATGTCTCCCATACGACTCACTACAAAATGTCTAGACTTCCATCCACATCGATGGCAAAAGAAAATATAACACACAGTGGGGAACCACAGGAGATTATCTTTGAAAGATATTTTCAAAATATTAAAAGTAACCAAAATCACTGAATGAAAGTACTCATAATGCAGGACCAGCTAGTTACGCCGCCCTTTCCATTGACTGCCCAATGCCTATCACACCTGATAAGGAGGAATTTTAGGAACAATTTTAGCGGATCATTCTCCTTAGGCAGCAGAGGGCGGCAAAAATTACCTAATTCTAGGTGCCAAATTTCCATCTATAATATGGAGTTTTGACTCCAGAGAAAGGAGAACTCAGCAGTTCATTCTCCTGTAAATGTTCTTACATCCTGCAGGCACTGGATAAGTAATGATGCAGTGACCACTTTGTGCCACCTCATTTTTCAGCTTGCCCTTGCCATATTATGTTACAGCAGTAAATGAATATGCCATGTTCAGCAAATCATCACATATTACTAATATTTTAAAAGAGAGGAAGACACAACCCCTTAAAGTGTACATAATAGCAGGGTCCTATGGTAAACTATCTTTATACACCTGCAAAAACTTTATTTAATCCAAAATAGTTCTGGTTCCTTTATGGGATCTATTGGGCATAGATTCAATGTATAGAGTTACTGATGAGGTTAATGACCTCAAACAGGACATGGAAACAGGATAACATTAATATCCTTATAGTAGGGTGCACTTTATTTCCTATAATAAACAAGGTGCAAAGTACAGATTTTAAATGATCACATCACTAATAACCATTTATAAGGATATGATTTGCATATATATTGCATATTTCATACATAAATCAAACTAAAAATATTTGTTAATAGTTAAACATTAAATCAATACAAAATATTAGGACTGGGTCATAAACTTTCTATACCACAATGGGTAGGATATATATCCAAGGTTTGATACAGTTAACAAGGTAAAGGATCCAATTTATAGTCTCCTGCAGTTCTCACCCCCTTAAAAACAAATGAATTTAAAACCAGAAGCTTCCTTATATAAAGTTGTCATAAAAACAGGGCAGAATAGAAGAAACTTTGACAGTTTATAAACCATGATACGATTTATGGTTCACTCTTTTACTTGTCACTGACTTTATTTTGTGAACTCCTTTGTCCCTATTTATACATTTAGCAAATTTAATAATATATTGTCCCTCCCATTTACTTTAACCTTCTTCCACATTTGGTACAGATCTCAGTGCTGCATTTCCACTTTTCCTCACCTGTATGTGATGTCAGACAGTCAGTCCATTTATGTTCTTTATTTTTACTCCAATTCATTCTTCTCTAATTTTCTTCTGTCTTCAGGGTAATGGATCATCATGTCACACCATTGGGGCGAGAATGGCCAGGATCCCTTTGCTAATATTTCTCACAGAGCCTCCAAAAGGACATCTGTTCCCTTGTTACTGTGTGCAGACATCATGCAGGACAGAAACAATAAGGAGACAAGAATGTTAAGAAAACTAATTTTTTTGTGGCATTATCATTCCCCATTGCAATGTTACAGTAAATCTGGATGACCCTCCTCTCCGTTTTCTCCTTCCTTTCAGTACATCCTTATGTCTCTATATTATCTCAGTGTTTCCGTTCTCCCTCTACTGTCCATATCCCAACCCCTCCCCCAACCACTAATTCTCCCTACAGTATTTCTCCTTTTCTGTTTTTTTCTCTATTTGTCTTTCCTTGTTTTATCAAATCCTTATCTGTACATTCCTCCCCATGTATTTTTTTGTGTGATTTATCCCATATTAACACATTGTGTCTAATTAGTTTGATTTTCCATCTATTTCCCTCATTTAGTCTCTTCCATATCCCATAATCATCTTTGGATATTTCCTCTATTGTGGCTTCCTCCCCTCACCGTGCTGGTTTCTGAGAGCCTGTGTTCCCTGTGTACTGCGCCTGCCTTTCTCTCCCTTCAGGTAGATGGGAACAGACACTCTGTTCAGGCCTCATTGCCTCTCCTTTGGTCCTGATGCTGTAACACAGTTGATTCAGAGCAGGATGCTTCAGCTCTCTGCGACATTCCTCCTTGCTTCCTCCTGTAGATCCAGTGCTATGCTGTTGGAGTTTTCACCCCCTCTGTCTTCCCTGTCTCCTGAGGTGGATGCACTGCTATGCCAACCAGTGTCTGGGTCCCCACTTGTCAACCACTGTAAAGGGAATGTGTGCCCCAGCTCCACTGAAGAGGAAGGAGGGGGAGGGAGGGTGAGTGGAGAGGGAGGGAGTGATACTGAATGTTATTATTCTCTTTGCTAGAGACTTAGAAACCATTACCCATTAACCATCCTGTGCAAGGGACCTGTAAAACCCTTACCATGATATGCAGAACATCAAATTCTTCTTGCTTCCTATTAGAACCAACAGAAATCATTATTAAAGCTTCCTCTTTCCTTAAGGCCTACAGAACACTGCAGAATTTTCTACTTAAACCCCCCAATCCCCCAGGGGCACAACCACTAGGGGATCAACCGCAGAGGGGCCAGGAGCCCCATTTTCTTATTTTTCCCATGACAGATATAGCCTCCTCTCAGAAAACCACTGTGGATAAAGCATGGATAGGGGCCCTCATTGCTGGAGTCCTCATTGCCGGAGTCCTTCAATAAAAACAGTTCACAGTTGTGGCAGCAGTTACTGTAAACATAATATATTGAGAAGGCTACACAGTAACTGTGTAATTTTACAATAGAACCTGCAATTAGTGCTCCTGGGTAAACTGTCTTAGTACTTCTTGTCTGAGCTTTTCATAGGATTGGTTTTACATGAAACAATCACCATACCATCAATGTGTCAAGCAAACATCTAATAAGATCTGCAAGACCCTGTCTGTCATTTTTCAAAGATCAGGATACACTGTCCTGAGCATTCTCCCTATGCACAGCACTGTGTGTCTTCCTCGACCGCAGCCGACTCCCTTATACAGACTACCGCAGTCGAGGGAAATTTTCAGTCTTTCCCGAATGACCGCTCGGCCGACCTGAACATTTGATGGCTGCCCACTCATTCAGGAAAGACGCTACACACACTGCTGATAAACCCCCGATACCGTCATATCTGACGGTATCGGGGCTATATCTCTAGTGTGTACCTAGCTTGATCATTCTGACTTTCCCAGGAAAAGACTTGGTATACACTGCTCATCCGTCAGGTTTGATATTACAGATATCTAGGATTTAGGTAACAATTCAATTGCAGTGTATTTAAAGGGACTGTAAACTCCCCATCTTCCATAAAAATAACTTTGTGCCATCCAGGAGGTGAGAACGCTTATTCCCACCTCCCTGGGAATAATAGGATGCTCGGGAGACCTGGAACTTACCTTACCACGGCTCCACTCGCAGCCGCTCCTTCACTGAAAACCGATCTTTCCTGACCGTGCGCGATCGGGAGAGAACAGCTGTTCAGTGAAGAAGCGGCTGCGAGAGGAGCGGAGCGAAGGTAAGTTCCAGGTCCCCCGAGCGTCCTATTATTCACAGGGAGGTGAGAATAAGCGTTCTCACCTCCCTGTGAATAATAGAAACGGATGGCACATAGTTATTTTTATGCATTTAGTGTTCCTTTAAGGATTAGTAATCCATTTCTTAAATTAAAGGAAATGGTAGGATCATAATAGATACAAAAATTGTAAGGAATTAAAACGAAGACACAGTTTAGTTTTGATTTACCTAAACTAGAAAGTATCTATCAATGCCTAATGTAGTGAGTCTGCAGTCCCTTGGTATATATTGCCAAACACCAGGTTAGAGGGAGATCAATACAATGTTTATTAATAAAACCACAGTTGAATAGTTAATATTGGTGTAACTATGTCCCATAGGATATATTATACAGAAATACTCATTTTCAAGAATGATACATCTACAGAATGAAATACCCTTGTATTGAAAATGTTGTGTTTTAACATCCACTGTATTCTTTTAAATTTAAGATAAACTTCTCTCGGGCAATCAAATCTAAGGTTGGTTGTAAAATAGCCGTTTGTGGGGGATTTTCAATAGCTCTGCCGTTAAGTATTTCATCTCCCTCCTTTTCTTTATTGACAATGGGAAGCTTAGAAGCTCCTGACTCTCCTACTTTGTACACATAACTGATTTAATTGACAGAATCAACAAAGGACAAAACAAATGTCTGTAGATGATGGAATTAATAATTATGAAATTTGCCACACTATCTCAAGGTCTCCTACAATTACACTCTGTAACATCGAGGCACCATTAGAATTACTCAGTGAAAACTGGAGAGCTAAGGACAGAGATGTCCAGAAGACAACTGTTAGCAGGCTATATCCCAGCAGGGGTAGGTAGCATATATAATTAAACAATAATAAACTAATGTCCATCTGTAAAGATCTTCCAGCATCCTACAATTTTTAAACCTAAAGCCTGTTGCTTACCATCTGCTTAGTTCATACACCCCAAGAAACATATCTGCTGATATTATTGTAAAAAGTTAGTGCTCCCTTTTTTTGGCCTGTTAATTAGCAAGTTTTTTTTTAGAAGTAATCTCTCTTAAATGGTATTTATACTGAAAAAATGGCTTTTCCTCATCTAAATCTATATTTAAATGCATAAATTTAAAGTAGCAATTACTCTAAGGTATGTGTGTTGCTGCAAGCCTAAAATCCAATACTTGTTCAGGTTCAGTAAACCCCCTCCCTCTCTTAACCAACTCTTCCTTTTCTCTGATTTGACCTTTTTTAAACTGGGCATGCTTGGCTATCACTATTATAGCACTGAGAGGGGGAATTTCCCAACTATCACTCATCCAGTTATAGCAAAATCCAATAGTTGTACACAGCAGAGGAGTTTATTGTAAAAAGGTACTTTATTGACAGCTGAAGCATCTTATGATTCAAATTAGATATCTAAAGAAGTAGCTTGTGAAGGTTCTCATTCATCCAGGTCATGGTATATCTGTTGTATTCAATTAGATCAACTGGACTTGAAATGTAGTTCTTGAAGACGTTTCGCTAGTCATCCGACTGGCTTTCTCAATTCAGAATGACTTGTACAAGAATCTGTGGCAATTATGTACCCTGGAAAATCCCAATTAGCATATCACAGCCAGGTGTTAAGGGTGTGATTAGATAGTGGCTAAGAGGTGTTATAGGAACGCCCAGAGTAAGGTGTTAAAACAGCATTGTACATGGCAGACAGTTGGTTTCTGGCATCTCGAGGAGCCCAGCACAGGACTGAAGGATGAGCGTCCTCGGAACAGAAGGTGATGCCACTGTAACGTATGTGTCACTGTTACTGTTTAAAGGGTATGTCCACCCTTAAAAACATTTTTGCCATAACAATCCCCCTGCCCCCCCACCCCAACCGCTATATTTATTTTGTATTATTGGCCCAGCACAGAGAGCCAATTCCTCGGGTCAGGACTCAGCCGTGTATCTGCATCTTAAGGATAAGGACATATCTTTGAAATTGTAATGTTACATACTGGCGGGTACGTGACTGGTTCAAGAGAGGTGTTAAGGAGGCCATTTATGTGAAAATAAAGAAACCAAGCCTAAATAGAGGTGGGGGGTTCGACCACCAACTGTCTGCCATGTACAATGCTTGTTTTAACACCTTACTCTGGGCGTTCCTATAACACCTCTAGCCACTACTAATCACCCCTTAACACCTGGCTGTGATATGCTAATTGGTTTTCCAGGTACATATTGCCACAGATTCTTGTACATTCTGAATTAAGAAAGCCAGTCGGATGACATCGAAACGTCTTCAAGAACACATTTCAAGTCCAGTTGCTCTAATTGAATACTAAAGAAGTAGCGATCAGATCTACAAAATATGGCTTAGTGATAGTAGGGAAGAATTATTTTTTTGAATTAAAAAAAATCAGAGTAAATAAAGCAGATCAATTTGTGCATACATCCAACAGATTTACTGGCCAATTAGTCTGTATACTACAGTACAGGTAGATGAAAGTGACCGAGAGAAAGTTTTGTTTGTCGGCCGCAGGAATGGATGTTTTTATCAACACACATGTTGCTCTATACTGTCCTGATTTGGCCGGGACAGTCATGGATTTCTCCTTGCATCCTGCATGGTGATTGTCCTGGATTTCTGGCTAAGTCACGTTTTCTCTTCATTATGTCACCACGAGCAGTATCAGATTTAAATAAAGTTTTGTTTTTAAAAAAAACGGACGTTTTTTTAAAAAAAAAAACTTTATTCACACCTGACACTGCCAGCCAGTAGTGCATTAAAACTGTAACGTATGTGTCACTGTTACTGTTTAAAGGGTATGTCCACCCTTGAAAAACATTTTTGCCATAACAATCCCCCTGTCCCCCCAGCCCCAACCGCTATATTTATTTTATTAGAAAGTTCCCCAAACTTTACTTACCTCCCCTCTTTCCTCCGCCGCGTTTACGGCCCTCTGCTTGCGAGAAAATGCAAGCAGAGGGGCGGGACTGGCAGTCGCGTCTGTGATTGGCTGAGTGGCAGCCAATCACGGACGCGGCTGCCGGTCATTCAATGCGGTATTGTTGATATGTTATCACAGTCTAGGTAAAAATATAATTAGGTTAGTGTTAGAAGTTACAGTTATATGTTTTAAATTACACAAATAATGCTTTCAACTACTAAGATTTCTAACAATAAAAACAGTTGTACTATTGTATGAACATTGCACATTATAGAATCCATCCAGACTTATATTTTAGCTTTTATTGCCTTTTAAAAGACAGCCCGCATCCTGCTACTCTTTTCATATTTAAAAGTTTTAAGCTGTGCAAAGATTTCCAAATTGGCCCAGGGCTTAGCCATTGTGAAGACAGGCTCACAGACTTACTTGAGAGCTTGGACACAACAGTTGTCCTTTAATGCTATAAGAAAAGTTTTTCTTGATGACCAAATATGTAAAGGATATAAGAAGCAACAAATGCATTTCATGGGCTGTAAAAAGCCAAGTGGCCTTGAAACCAAATATATAAGGTATTATAACAATAAAATGACGGGAGGTGCTTCATGGTGCATTATTTTTAATAGTGGGTTGTGTAAGACAATACTAATGATTCATTTTACGTACACTTACACGCTTTCAGATCCTTTATAGCAACAAGAAAAATGTATTTGAATTAATTTATATTTATAAATTAATATGAAACAGATCCTGTAAAAGCCAAACATTGTGAAGTTTCTGAGGAGCACAGACACTTATATTGCTGACATGTCTCCCATCGACTCACTACAAAATGTCTAGACTTCCATCCACATCGATGGCAAAAGAAAATATAACACACAGTGGGGAACCACAGGAGATTGACTTAGAAAGATATTTTCAAAATATTAAAAGTAACCAAAATCACTGAATGAAAGTACTCATAATGCAGGACCAGCTAGTTACGCCGCCCTTTCCATTGACTGCCCAATGCCTATCACACCTGATAAGGAGGAATTTAGGAACAATTTTAGCGGATCATTCTCCTTAGGCAGCAGAGGGGGCAAAAATTACCTAATTCTAGGTGCCAAATTTCCATCTATAATATGGAGTTTTGACTCCAGAGAAAGGAGAACTCAGCAGTTCATTCTCCTGTAAAGTTCTACACATCCTGCAGGCACTGGATAAGTAATGATGCAGTGACCACTTTGTGCCACCTCATTTTTCAGCTTGCCCTTGCCATATTATGTTACAGCAGTAAATGAATATGCCATGTTCAGCAAATCATCACATATTACTAATATTTTAAAGAGAGGAAGACACAACCCCTTAAAGTGTACTAATAGCAGGGTCCTATGGTAAACTATCTTTATACACCTGCAAAAACTTTATTTAATCCAAAATAGTTCTGGTTCCTTTATGGGATCTTTGGGCATAGATTCAATGTATAGAGTTACTGATGAGGTTAATGACCTCAAACAGGACATGGAAACAGGAAACATTAATATCCTTATAGTAGGGTGCACTTTATTCCTATAATAAACAAGGTGCAAAGTACAGATTTTAAATGATCACATCACTAATAACCTTTATAAGGATATGATTTGAATATATTGCATATTTCATACATAATCAAACTAAAATATTTGTTAATAGTTAAACATTAATCAATACAAAATATTAGGACTGGGTCATAAACTTTCTATACCACAATGGGTAGGATATATATCCAAGGTTTGATACAGTTAAAGGTAAAGGATCCAATTTATAGTCTCCTGCAGTTCTCACCCCCTAAAAACAAATGATTTAAAACCAGAAGCTTCCTTATATAAAGTTGTCATAAAAACAGGGCAGAATAGAAGAAACTTTGACAGTTTATAAACCATGATACGATTTATGGTTCACTCTTTTACTTGTCACTGACTTTATTTTGTGAACTCCTTTGTCCCTATTTATACATTTAGCAAATTTAATATATATTGTCCCTCCCATTTACTTTAACTTCTTCCACATTTGGTACAGATCTCAGTGCTGCATTTCCACTTTTCCTCACCTGATGTGATGTCAGACAGTCAGTCCATTTATGTTCTTTATTTTTTACTCCAATTCATTCTTCTCTAATTTCTTCTGTCTTCAGGGTAATGGATCATCATGTCACACATTGGGGCGAGAATGGCCAGGATCCCTTTGCTAATATTTCTCACAGAGCCTCCAAAAGGACATCTGTTCCCTTGTTACTGTGTGCAGACATCATGCAGGACAGAAACAATAAGGAGACAAGAATGTTAAGAAAACTAATTTTTTTGTGGCATTATCATTCCCCATTGCAATGTTACAGTAAATCTGGATGACCCTCCTCTCCGTTTTCTCCTTCCTTTCAGTACATCCTTATGTCTCTATATTATCTCAGTGTTTCCGTTCTCCCTCTACTGTCCATATCCCAACCCCTCCCCCAACCACTAATTCTCCCTACAGTATTTCTCCTTTTCTGTTTTTTTCTCTATTTGTCTTTCCTTGTTTTATCAAATCCTTATCTGTACATTCCTCCCCATGTATTTTTTTGTGTGATTTATCCCATATTAACACATTGTGTCTAATTAGTTTGATTTTCCATCTATTTCCCTCATTTAGTCTCTTCCATATCCCATAATCATCTTTGGATATTTCCTCTATTGTGGCTTCCTCCCCTCACCGTGCTGGTTTCTGAGAGCCTGTGTTCCCTGTGTACTGCGCCTGCCTTTCTCTCCCTTCAGGTAGATGGGAACAGACACTCTGTTCAGGCCTCATTGCCTCTCCTTTGGTCCTGATGCTGTAACACAGTTGATTCAGAGCAGGATGCTTCAGCTCTCTGCGACATCCTCCTTGCTTCCTCCTGTAGATCCAGTGCTATGCTGTTGGAGTTTTCACCCCCTCTGTCTTCCCTGTCTCCTGAGGTGGATGCACTGCTATGCCAACCAGTGTCTGGGTCCCCACTTGTCAACCACTGTAAAGGGAATGTGTCCCCAGCTCCACTGAAGAGGAAGGAGGGGGAGGGAGGGTGAGTGGAGAGGGAGGGAGGGATACTGAATGTTATTATTCTCTTTGCTAGAGACTTAGAAACCATTACCATTAACCATCCTGTGCAAGGGACCTGTAAAACCCTTACCATGATATGCAGAACATCAAATTCTTCTTGCTTCCTATTAGAACCAACAGAAATCATATATAAAGCTCCTCTTTCCTTAAGGCCTACAGAACACTGCAGAATTTTCTACTTAAACCCCCCAATCCCCCAGGGGCACAACCACTAGGGGATCAACCGCAGAGGGGCCAGGAGCCCCATTTTCTTATTTTTCCCATGACAGATATAGCCTCCTCTCAGAAACCACTGTGGATAAAGCATGGATAGGGGCCCTCATTGCTGGAGTCCTCATTGCCGGAGTCCTTCAATAAAAACAGTTCACAGTTGTGGCAGCAGTTACTGTAAACATATATATTGAGAAGGCTACACAGTAACTGTGTAATTTTAAATAGAACCTGCAATTAGTGCTCCTGGGTAAACTGTCTTAGTAACTTCTTGTCTGAGCTTTTCATAGGATTGGTTTTACATGAAACAATCACCATATACCATCAATGTGTCAAGCAACATCTAATAAGATCTGCAAGACCCTGTCTGTCATTTTTCAAAGATCAGGATACACTGTCCTGAGCATTCTCCCTATGCACAGCACTGTGTGTCTTCCTCGACCGCAGCCGACTCCCTTATACAGACTACCGCAGTCGAGGGAATTTTCAGTCTTTCCCGAATGACCGCTCGGCCGACCTGAACATTTGATGGCTGCCCACTCATTAGGAAAGACGCTACACACACTGCTGATAAACCCCCGATACCGTCATATCTGACGGTATCGGGGCTATATCTCTAGTGTGTACCTAGCTTGATCATTCTGACTTTCCCAGGAAAAGACTTGGTATACACTGCTCATCCGTCAGGGTTTGTATTACAGATATCTAGGATTTAGGTAACAATTCATTGCAGTGTATTTAAAGGGACTGTAAACTCCCCATCTTCCATAAAATAAACTTTGTGCCATCAGGAGGTGAGAACGCTTATTCCCACTCCCTGGGAATAATAGATGCTCGGGAGACCTGGAACTTACCTTACCACGGCTCCACTCGCGCCGCTCCTTCACTGAAAACCGATCTTTCCTGACCGTGCGCGATCGGGAGAGAACAGCTGTTCAGTGAGAAGAGCGGCTGCGAGAGGAGCGGAGCGAAGGTAAGTTCCAGGTCCCCCGAGCGTCATATTATCACAGGGAGGTGAGAATAAGCGTTCTCACCTCCCTGTGAATAATAGAAACGGATGGCACATAGTTATTTTTATGCATTAGTGTTCCTTTAAGGATTAGTAATCCATTTCTTAAATTAAAGGAAATGGTAGGATCATAATAGATACAAAAATTGTAAGGAATTAAAACGAAGACACAGTTTAGTTTTGATTTACCTAAACTAGAAAGTATCTATCAATGCCTAATGTAGTGAGTCTGCAGTCCCTTGGTATATATGCCAAACACCAGGTTAGAGGGAGATCAATACAATGTTTATTAATAAAACCACAGTTGAATAGTTAATATTGGGTGTAACTATGTCCCATAGGATATATTTACAGAAATACTCATTTTCAAGAGATACATCTACCGAATGAAATACCCTTGTATTGAAAATGTTGTGTTTTAACATCCACTGTATTCTTTTAAATTAGATAAAACTTCTCTCGGGCAATCAAATCTAAGGTGGTTGTAAAATAGCCGTTTGTGGGGGATTTTCAATAGCTCTGCCGTTAAGTATTTCATCTCCCTCCTTTTCTTTATTGACAATGGGAAGCTTAGAAGCTCCTGACTCTCCTACTTTGTACACATAACTGATTTAATTGACAGAATCAACAAAGGACAAAACAAATGTCTGTAGATGATGGAATTAATAATTATGAATTTGCCACACTATCTCAAGGTCTCCTACAATTACACTCTGTAACATCGAGGCACCATTAGAATTACTCAGTGAAAACTGGAGAGCTAAGGACAGAGATGTCCAGAAGACAACTGTTAGCAGGTATATCCCAGCAGGGTAGGTAGCATATATTATTAAACAATAATAAACTAATGTCCATCTGTAAAGATCTTCCAGCATCCTAACAATTTAAACCTAAAGCCTGTTGCTACCATCTGCTTAGTTCATACACCCCAAGAAACATATCTGCTGATATTATTGTAAAAAGTTAGTGCTCCCTTTTTTTGGCCTGTAATTAGCAAGTTTTTTTTTAGAAGTAATCTCTCTTAAATGGTATTTATGAAAAAATGGCTTTTCCTCATCTAAATCTATATTTAAATGCAAAATTTAAATAGTAGCAATTACTCTAAGGTATGTGTGTGCTGCAAGCCTAAAATCCAATACTTGTTCAGGTTCAGTAAACCCCCTCCCTCTCTTAACCAACTCTTCCTTTTCTCTGATTTGACCTTTTTAAACTGGGCATGCTTGGCTATCACTATTATAGCACTGAGAGGGGGAATTTCCCAACTATCATCATCCAGTTATAGCAAAATCCAATAGTTGTACACAGCAGAGGAGTTTATTGTAAAAAGGTACTTTATTGACAGCGAAGCATCTTATGATTCAATTAGATATCTAAAGAAGTAGCTTGTGAAGGTTCTCATTCATCCAGGTCATGGTATATCTGTTGTATTCAATTAGATAACTGGACTTGAAATGTAGTTCTTGAAGACGTTTCGCTAGTCATCCGACTGGCTTTCTCAATTCAGATGACTTGTACAAGAATCTGTGGCAATTATGTACCCTGGAAAATCCCAATTAGCATATCACAGCCAGGTGTTAAGGGTGGTGATTAGTAGTGGCTAAGAGGTGTTATAGGAACGCCCAGAGTAAGGTGTTAAAACAGCATTGTACATGGCAGACAGTTGGTGTCTGGCATCTCGAGGAGCCCAGCACAGGACTGAAGGATGAGCGTCCTCTGAACAGAAGGTGATGCCACTGTAACGTATGTGTCACTGTTACTGTTTAAAGGGTATGTCCACCCTTGAAAAACATTTTTGCCATAACAATCCCCCTGTCCCCCCAGCCCCAACCGCTATATTTATTTTGTATTATTGGCCCAGCACAGAAGAGCCAATTCCTCGGGTCAGGACTCAGCCGTGTATCTGCATCTTAAGGATAAAGGACATATCTTTGAAGATTGTAATGTTAACATACTGGCGAAGGTACGTGACTGGTTCAAGAGAGGTGTTAAGGAGGCCATTTATGTGAAAATAAAGAAACCAAGCCTAAATAGAGGTGGGGGGGTTCGACACCAACGTTCTGCCATGTACAATGCTGTTTAAACACCTTACTCTGGGCGTTCCTATAACACCTCTAGCCACTATCTAATCACACCCTAACACCTGGCTGTGATATGCTAATTGGGATTTTCCAGGGTACATAATTGCCACAGATTCTTGACATTCTGAATTGAGAAAGCCAGTCGGATGACTAGCGAAACGTCTTCAAGAACTACATTTCAAGTCCAGTTGCTCTAATTGAATACTAAAGAAGTAGCGATCAGATCTACAAAATATGGCTTAGTGATAGTAGGGAAGAATTATTTTTGAATTAAAAAATCAGAGTAAATAAAGCAGATCAATTTGTGCATACATCCAACAGATTTACTGGCCAATTAGTCTGATTACTACAGTACAGGTAGATGAAAGTGACCGAGAGAAAGTTTTGTTTGTCGGCCGCAGGAATGGATGTTTTTATCAACACACATGTTGCTCTATACTGTCCTGATTTGGCGGGACAGTCATGGATTTTCCTTGCATCCTGCATGGTGATTGTCCTGGATTTCTGCCTAAGTCACGTTTTCTCTGCATTATGTCACAGACAGCAGTGTCAGATTTAAATAAAGTTTGTTTTTAAAAAAAACGGACGTTTTTTTAAAAAAAAAAACTTTATTCACACCTGACACTGCCAGCCAGTAGTGCCATTAAAATGTAACGTATGTGTCACTGTTACTGTTTAAAGGGTATGTCCACCCTTGAAAAACATTTTTGCCATAACAATCCCCCTGTCCCCCCAGCCCCAACCGCTATATTTATTTTATTAGAAAGTTCCCCAAACTTTACTTACCTCCCCTCTTTCCTCCGCCGCGTTTACGGCCCTCTGCTTGCGAGAAAATGCAAGCAGAGGGGCGGGACTGGCAGTCGCGTCTGTGATTGGCTGAGTGGCAGCCAATCACGGACGCGGCTGCCGGTCATTCAGTGCGGCGGAGGAAAGAGGGGAGGTAAGTAATGCTTGGGGCACTTTCTAATAAAATAAACATAGCGGTTGGGGCTGGGGGGACAGGGGGATTGTTATGGCAAAAGGGATTTACACTAGGGGGAGGGAATGCTAATCAGGAGGGAGAGGGAGCTCTCCTGTTCATCACCCAGCAAAGTCAGCCCTCCAGTTCATTGACCAGCATTATCAAGCCCTCCAGTTCATTACCCAGCAAAGTCAGCCCTCCTGTTCATTACCTAGCATTATCAAGCTCTCCAGTTCATTACCCAGCAGTCAGCCCTAGTGTTCATTACCCAGCGGTCAGCCCTCCAGGTTATTACCCAGCGTTATCAAGCCCTCCAGTTCATTACCCAGCGTTATCAAGCTCTCCAGTTCATTACCCATCGAAGTCAGTCCTCCAGTTCATTACCCAGCATTATCAAACCCTCCAGTTCATTAAACAGCATTATCAAACCCTCCAGTTCATTACCCAGCATTATCAAGCCCTCCACTTCATTACCCAGTGAAGTTAGCCCTCCAGTTTATTACCCAGCTTTATCAAGCCCTCTAGTTCATCACCCAGCTTAATCAGCTCTCCAGTTTATTACCCAGCTTAATCAGCCCTCCAGTTCATTACCCAGTATTATCAAGCCCTCCAGTTCATTAGCCAACACATTGGCGCACGTGCCCATACACCTTATATTTGTCCCTCATTGGTTTTTCCAAATGTTCGGAGGTATGAGAAGTGGTCATTAAGGGGGGAGAGAAGGGAAGGAGGACCCCCCCCCAAAAAAAAAACACTAGCTAAAAGCAAGTTGAGACAAGGAAAATATAGAGGTAATAAAATGAGGAGAGATAACAGAATAGTGTTATGGATATGAGAATAGGAGGGGGGAAGGAAAATGAAGAAAGAGGGGAGAGAAAAAAAAAGGAGCAAAACAAAAAACAGAAAAACAAAGACAAAAAAATAATAAGGGGATGATTTGATGTGAAAAGTCAGTTATTCATAATGTGAATGGAATCCCATGTCCTGGTTAAAACCATTGTTTTTAAAGTCAAATAATATTTTAGCTTCAAATGCTTTTCTTTCCTGAGTATTGCTAAAATGTCCCTGGACGTTTTCCATAGTGACTAACATCTGATTGGTTGGGGCAAAATTAGCACAATTTTAAACGATAAGAACTTTGATTGAATCTCCCTGTATGTTTGTTAAAGGTTTGTACACATGCTCAATCTGTGAGCAACGGAAAGACCCCTGACGGCTGAGCGATACACGCGTCGAACAGTCGATTCGGCCGAGAATCGTCCGTGTATATGCGTTAGGTCGGGAGCCGTTCGTTGATCGGCCGTCTGGGTCGTTCCTCGCTCACAGATTGAGCGTGTGTATCAACCTTAAGAAAGTCGGTGGTGTCATTTCAGAGTGTAGGTTTTGTGGAAATGTTTTAATTAAAGGGCATCTATAGTGAAAAAAACACATTGGCCCATTGCAAAGTTAAGTTCATGTACATTGTGCTGCCTTTCTCCTACCTCTGTTAGTGACTCTGTTTTTCCATGGTGTCAGATCTCTCTGCAGCACTCCCCCCTTCCCCCGTTACCTCCTTCATATCTATACACCGGCTGCCCGACAAGCTTCTCATGTGCAGAGTTAAAAGTTCAATATCCTGAAAAACACACCCACTCACTGTGGCCAATAGAAAGCAAGCTGTCCTGGAGACAAGGATCTCTTCGTGTCCTGCTGCAATACTATCTTTCTCTTTGTGAACCATCATCAATCAGTGAAAGATATCAAGAAGTGCAGCCTTATCTCTTCAGTCAAAGCTATCTCTCTCCCCCTGCTAATGTTCCTATCATGTTTGTAACAGAGCAGGGAGGGACTTGAGCAGGGAAGAGGGTCACGTCAAAGACAGGGACGGATTTACAAAAAAATAGACTATAAAGGGGTTGGATAGGTGGGAGGAGATTGACAGCCGCACCCTCCGACCTCAGGCACCCCTAGACGTGTGCCTAATGGTAAATCTGGCCCTGGTCAAAGGGATTTGATTGACAGTCCAAGTTGGAGTAGAGGAATGCAATCACATATTCTTCTAACTTGTGTAGAGAGGGAATCTGAAAAATGTAAAGACACACTGGGGGTTGGGGGGAATTACAGAACAGATGGAAAGAAAGAAAAAAAAATAATTTTCCTACTATAGATGCCCTAGTAACAACTTACAACCCTTCACTAGAAGGGATAAGGAAAATATTAAAAGAACTACAGCCATTGAAAAAAAAAACATTTTTCAAGAACCCCCTGTCCTTGCATTTAGACAGCCACCAAACCTACAGCAAAAATTGGTTAGAAGGAAACTACACACAGTCCATGGAGATAATACAGCAGGTATTACACCATGTGGGGGCGCTAGATGCAAGCTTTGTACCAACATTAACTCTTCCTGTTCCGTTACACACAGAAAGGAAGTTTTTCACATCCATGGATCCTATAACCGTACATCTATCAATGTGGTGTATCTTTTATAATAAAACCCTAAAGCTGCGTCCGTGAATCCGTATGTGTCACTGCAGTTCCTATGGAATCACCACTAGAGGGAGATGGTAAGATTGTCTCTGCAGTTCCTATTGACTCGCCACTAGAGGGAGATACACAGGAAACAAGCAAGGCAGAACACAGAAGTTACACAGATTACACAGGTTGCTTGGGACAGAGGGGGACTCGGAGGGGGAATCGGTGGGAACTCTGGCCTTGGAAAACTGGGGGGGGATTCTGGTCTTGGGATACTATGAGGGAACTCTGGCCTTGGGACATGAAGGAGGGGGGCTATGGCCTTGGGACATGGAGGTGAGGGGGTCTCTGGCCTTGGGACACTAACAGGGAACTCTTGCTTTGGGACATGTTGGAGGGGGGGCTATGGCCTTGGGACAATAAGGGGGCACTCTGGGCTTCTAGCGCCCATTATTGTAACAGGCTTAATGTCTAGTTTAATATAATGCAACAAATGTGAGAATGCAATATATATTGAAGAAACTGGCTAAATACAGCAAAAGAGGATGAATTCCCACAGAAATAGCATCACCAACCATGATGAGGATAGAAACTGTTTTTCTGTAAGATGCCATTTTTCCGAGCCTGGACTCACTATGGAAAACTTTCAGGTCCAAATCTTAAAGGGACATCTTAGCAACACTCAGGAAAGAAAAGCATTTAATGCTAAAATAATATTTGACTCTATAAACAATGGTTTTAACAAGGACATGGGATTCCTTTCACATTATGAATAATTGACTTTTCATTTTATAGCATCCCCTTACCAGTTTTTTTTTGTAAAGGTGCCCATACATCTATAAGATTTTACTTACCCGACCGAGCGCTCACCCGATGTTCCTTCGATCCTGCCGGAACCGCTTCTCCCGATCTTACATTCGACCAACATGCGATCGCAAAATGAATGGGATTTTGCAATCGCATGTTGGCCGAATGTAAGATAGGGAGAAGCGGTTCTGGCAGCATCGATGAACATAGCGTGAGCGCTCGGTCGGGTGAGTAAAATCTTATAGATGTATGGGCACCTTTATGCTCCTCACCTCCTCTCTCTTCTTTCTCCCTCACCCTCCTATTCTCATGTCCACTACACTATTCCACTATACTGTTATCTCTACTTATTTTATAACCTCTACATTTTCCTTGTCTCCTTTTGCTTTTTTGGTCCTCCCTTTCTCCCCCCCCCCTTCACTTGTTATCTCCCCCCACATTTTATTACCCTCTACACTATTTGGCACCTTCTGCTTTTTACTAGTTTTTTTCTCCATTCTCTCCCCCCTTGTTGTTTTGCTTATCTTATTATCTTTTGAAATTAGCTTTTTTCTTTAACCTTTGTTAAAATCAGTACTGCTCTGACCTGATGGTATAGCCCTCGAAAGCTTGTCAACTAAATATACTGTTAAGGCTCATAAACACTCACGATGTGCTCATCCGAGCCACGACCCCCGACGCCTACACGTGATGAACGGCCGTTTCGGCCGAGAATCGTCCGTGTGTATGCTTTTGGTCGGGGGTTGTTCGTTGATCCGCCAGGTGGATCAACGAATGACCCCCGACCAAACGAGAATGGAGAATGCATACACACGGACGATTCTTGGGCGAAACGAACGTTCATCCCGTGTAGCCGTTGGTGTTGGGGCTCGGGAGCATATTGAGCGTCTGTACGAACCTTTAATTCTTAGAAACAGTATAACAGTACTTTTTTTAGTAACTATTTTTATTAGCTCCCTATACTTAATATCGTGAGGCAAAAACTACCAACAAACAAAAGGGGAAGTACCTATAAATAGCAGAGTCAGATCACCTGGTGTGAAGCTTATGAGTAAGAGCTCAGTGCAACTTGAATAGCGTAAGGCGACTACTGTTATTGTTCTTGCATATATGTTGAATTAACTTAGCTGATTTTACACAAGACCCTGTGGAGACTCTTCTAACCGGTGTGTGCTGGATAGCTTAATCTTGCTGGATTACTGTGATTCGGACCGACCGAAGGGTTCGGGGCAAGTCTGCAACTAGACCACCGCAGAGGAGCAGTGAGTAACTAATCAAAGTTTAAACTCTGCTGTTTTGCCGACTATGGAATAAGCGAAGGGTTTGGGGTTTCTCACACCCAGACCAGCAGTTTTACTAAGTAAGATATTTTAAAGAACCTAGGCAAGGGATTGAGCCCTAGATTGAAGTTCTGTTTGTTTGGCAGGGTTAATTAGGCTACTTTATATTGTGCTCATGAAAGTTTACCTTCTTACCAGTAGATGGCATATATGTATTATCACCTCTAGAAAAAAATTCCTGCAATGTCTTCTTTCTGTTGGGCACATTTGAGGAAAATATTTCAAACTTTTCAAAAATGCTTAATCTTCTATATTACACAAAGGGGGGGGGGCTGTGGGAGCACTCCTGTGGCAAAATTACTTTATAATAAATAGTGGAAGTGCTATTGATCTGACCAAAACATTAGAACAAACAAGAAAAGAGATGATCAATGCACATTCCTGGGCCCTATATATCATAATATCTATGCCAGTGCAAACAGTAAAAACATGGGGGTTTTTAGTTACAATTTTACGCATAAAAGTGAAAAGCCTTCCAACCACATCAAGGTAACCCCAGTATGGAAGGTCCTTGGGTCATTTATCTGGGCTGACACTCCCTGCTTGGTTGCATTTTCTATATTACATTCTGGCATGTATTAAACCTAGAATTTTTTTGTTTAAAAAATGTTAATTTCCAAAATCTTAATTAGTTTTGTCAAAGTAAAATAAGGATCTCTATCAACAGTCCTGCTTAATTAAAGTGCACTGTAAAATCAAGTTATGTTCATTTGGAAGCTGCAGCTTTAAAAATACTGTCGTCCCTCTGAAATTTCCTCTGCTTTCTCCTGCTTGAGCCTCAAACGATAATGCCTATCGATCTATTTTTTTCACTAATATGGGAGATATTAGACAGATAGATTATAGATAGATAGACAGACACACAGATAATAGATAGATAGACAGATAGATGATAGATAGATATGTTGATAGATAGATGATAGATAGATAGACAGATAGATAATAGATAGATAGATGATAGATAGATAATAGATAGACAGATAGATGATAGATAGAGACAGATGATAGAGAGATAATAGATATGTTGATAGATAGACAGATAGATGATAGATAGATAGAGAGACAGATAGATAATAGATAGATAGATGATAGATAGACAGACAGATAATAGATAGATAGACAGATAGATGATAGATATATAGATATGTTGATAGATAGATAGACAGATAGATGATAGATAGACAGACAGATAGATAATAGATAGATGATAGATAGACAGATAGATGATAGATAGATAATAGATAGATATGTTGATAGATAGATGATAGATAGATAATAGATATGTTGATAGATAGACAGATAGATGATAGATAGACAGACAGATAGATAATAGATAGATGATAGACAGACAGACAGATAATAGATAGATAGACAGATAGATAATAGATATATAATAGATTGATAGACAGATAGATGATAGATAGACAGACAGATAGATAATAGATAGATAGATGACTGATAGATCCTGTAGATAGAAGGACAGAATGATAGATATCCAACAAAGTCAAAGTTCCAGGGCACTCTTAGGTCTTGTTCACTTAGATAGATAGACGGACAGAACGAGATAGATAGATAGATATATAGATGGATAGACGGACCGAACGAGAGATAGATAGCTAGAGAGAGAGATAGAGGGAGAGAGAGAGAGACTTAACTTTATAGCATACTTATCCTTTAAAGGATGACTATGTTTGTTATCTATACTATGCCACACTGAAAGTGATGCACAGGCACTATGGGAACGGGAAAGGGCTGTACATCATGGATGTCTGTCTCCTACCTACACTACTATGCCACACTGAAATCGATGCACAGGCACTATGGGAAAGGACTGTACACAAACACACTGACAGACTCACACATATACACAAACAAACAGTTACACACTGCTATATAGAAACATAGAGATCAAAATAAACTTTAACATATACATTTTATTTCCTTAATCAGTACCAAGTGAGGTGTAAGTTGTCTGTAAGTAATAGTTAGTACAGTAATGAGCTGTGTTAATATTCCCCTCATGCACGTGAAGAGAGGGAACAGTCTATTAACCTGGGTACACACAGTAATGATAAAGCCCCGATACTGTCGGATCCGACGGTATCGGGGCTTTACCGTTATGTGTGTACCTTCGTTTCCCGAACTAGGGCGTGGCCGTCGAACGATCAGGTTGGCCGAACGCTCGTTCGGGATAGACTGAAAATTTCCATCGGCCGAACTAGACTCCCTATAGAGGAGTCTAGCGCAGCAGATGGAAACACACAGTCCCGAGCGTTCTCCCTATAATGTTCATAGGGAGAACGCTCAGGACTGTGTGTATGCAGATCTTTGAAAGATGGCAGACAGGATCTTGCAGATCCTGTCTGTCATCTTTCAGAAATCTGTACTGTGTGTACCTACCTTTAGTCATGGGGTCAAAAGGGGAGGGGTTATAACATGTCAGTACAGCAGACAACAAGCAGTGCAGAGTGAAGGACACTCCCACCAAAAATGAGCAGAACTTTACAAGCTGATTGCAGAGGCTACAAGCAGAATTGTGCCCCAGATCCTGGGGATTGGGGCACAAGGGAGTTTATTATACAGTTTGTAAAATTCATTTCTGAGAGAACACTTCCTTTAATATTCTAGAAAGAGCTTTTCTGCTGCACAGAAAATGTGGAGTACCTATGTCTGGTATTATTATTATTAAGAGAATCAGAGCTTTTAGAAAAGCTGATCATAGTATTTATAGCCGCTAACTGGCACAATTGTTTTAAACAACATTTACTGGGTGGCAAATCATACCCCTCGCCCCCTGCTGTCATGAGGGCTATTGTTATATCACTGTATGCAGAAACATGCATACTTCAGAGTAAGTGCCGCTTACATGTATTTATATATAGATTACGATGAGGCAAAATCATTTTTTTGCAGTACACATAAGCCTTTGCAAAATAAAATACAGCAATTTCTGTTATCTCACAGAAATGTTAATAAACTGTTCAAGGTCTATAAATAGGATATAAGTTGTTTTATCTGTGAACCCTTCCTTTAAGATTTGTATAAACATAACTTAAATAATTTAAAGGGTATATAAATTGGATAAAAATGTTTAAGTTGCCCATTAGGGGCAACTATCACTGTACCATTTTTGTTGATTTATCCCTTATTTCTTTAGATATCCGATCTGAAGCATCTTATATTTCAGCTGTCAATCAAGTACCTTATTTTAATAAACTTCTGCTGTGTGCAGTTTTGTTGTAACTGGAATGTTGACAGCTTGTATGTAAGTTAAATAAAAATGCTCTTCCAAGTTTTATAACTGCTAGTTAAAGATCGATTTGTGTATGGCCACCTTAAGATATAATACTCACCTGGTAGGCAGACAATGTTCCATCCCCCTCCTCAAAAAGTTGATGCCTCTTTTTAAAGCTATATAAGCCCACACATGTGTAGAGGAGGTGGCTCTGGGAACTGCATTCAATCATTTGCTATAAAACTAGCTGTTACAACTAACTGCTGCTACCTGGAATAAACTGTTAGAGATCGAGAGGAAGATTGGACCCTTTAAAACATACATACCTTTATAACCCACTAGGCCTCTGTAGCCATACATACTATACCACATTCTCACATTTCACACTAATAACATTGATTAAATACATTATTTTCTACCTTGTTTTTAAAACAAATTAGAAGTTAGGATCAACACCGTTATTAGTAACATATTAATTGAGGTTGAATAAAGACATACAACCATCAAGTCCAACCTTTTCACCAGATCCAGATCCAGAGGAAGGCAAAAAACCTAGCTAAAAAGAGGGGGGGAAATTCCGACTCCAAATGGCAATTGAAAAGGATCACCCAGGGAACCAGAACAACAGTATATTATTTAGTATAATCCACCCCCTCATTTGAGAACCATCCAGGCCCTTGCCTTGCCCTCTCCTCTCCCCCTGTCTTACTTCCCCCAGCTCCATTTACTTTTCCCTTTAGGTTTACACTGCCTTATCCTCTTCTCTCCCCCTTGCCTCATTCCCCCACCTCTGTTGACTTTTCCCTTTACATTTACCTTGCTCGCATTCTGTATCACTCAGTTACCACTGTGGATGGCGCGGCTCCACCTCTTCCTTTTACATGTAAAAGGAAAAGGTGGAGCCACGCCATACACAGTGGTGCCGAAGCCGTGTAACTGACTGATACAGAATGCGAGCACGATAAATGTAAAGGAAAAAGTATAAGGAGGTGGGGGAAGTGAGGCAGGGGGAGAGAAAAGGGTAAGGCAGTTCCGGAAAGTTATAATCGGCGCGCTACTACGTAGTAGCGCGCCGATTATAAGATTATTATTTACAGTTTGGCCCCATAGGAATCCATGGAAGGGGTGGATTATATTAGGTATTAACGTCAGTTCAATCAAGTTTGCAAAAAGACGGTTTCTAATAGCTATAAGTTAGTTTTCACTAGTCTCATAATGTTACAATGCACCGTACATGTTTAGCCCCACCCGTTTAGCTAAAGACATTCCATTACAGACAATACATTCCCACACTTATCCTTCCATGTCCATATGTCTACGATCACAGTATCTCAGTTGGAAATGGCGCTCATGTCCTCAGACATGTTCGTGCATCACACAAACTTCCATCACACAAACTTGATTCACAATATTATCAATATGAGCTATCTATGCGATAGCTCATATATTATGAGGTTACAGAGGCTCCGTTAAAATACGTAACATAGAGACGAGCGGATGTACTAATCAAGCCACGATACACCCGTAAGGAGAAGGTTTGACTTTCCATTTATCAGACTGAGCGACTATTATTATAACCAACTTAACCTGGACACAGGCAGCAGGTAGACCCCACATCAATCCACAATTAGGATATATTGTGCGTTGGTAGAATTAGTCCATTATGTGTATACAGTACGAAACGTGTTGACATGATACGTTATATTATATTGGTTTTTGTGCGTAATACTTTAGCATCATACAGCTATCCTCCATCACTTATGATATTTGTGTGTTTTAGGTGTTTTTAAGGGGTTTTATACAGTATTTAAGAGTTGAGACATCTTTGTGTATGTCATTTGCATCAGGTGGAAGTGGATCAGTGTGGATTTATTGAGTTTTTGATTATGCCATGGTATCACTGAAGGCGTAAATTGTCATTTATAAAATCGTCAGTATGATGATACTGTGCCTATAGGTCGAAAAGAGCGCGAACAGGGGCACTACCCTATAAAGTATGTTATATACTGATGGGTATAATATCTGAACTGACGTTAATACCTAATATTAGTTTGAGCAGGTCTATATTAATTTAAGTTATATGGTAGCTGTTGTAGCTACAGAACAAGTTGTGTTTGATAATAACATTTCTTGCATACACCTTAGCGTGGTCTGTGTATTATTTTTACTCGTAAGTAATTCTCATTGCATAGTTTGGTACCTTGTCTGTGGAATTAGCTGGTAGTTTGGGGCGATTCGCACCAGTTACCCCATATTTTAGTCAATTTCTTAGGGCATGCCCTGTGTTGGTATAAAACTCTTTCATAGGGTAGAGTGTTATTTACAATTGCAAATTACAAAAACTGTTAAGGTCTGGGGGAGTTGGAGCCATCCATTTCAGAATAATTACTTTGCGTGCAAAGAAGAGCACTTCCCGCAAGAAAATCAAGTCATATTTACTCCAGGAGTCAAATATACCCAGTACACACATTTCTCCCTTGTAGGGGACAGATGGTTGTACGATATTTGCTATCATCTGAGTCACCTTTTCCCAAAATAGTTGTATCTTTGGGGCATTCCCATTATCCATCCCACTTTTAAAGCTATTCAATGAACTTGCCATTACCACATCTGCTGGAAGACAGTTCCACAGTTTCACTGTTCTCACTGTAAATAAACCTTTCCTAACCTGAAGATGAAAGTTTTCTTCTAATCCTAAAGGATGTTCACGAGTCCTCTGATATGACCTATTGGTGAACAATGAACCAGAGTTTTGTAGGAGCCAAAATTATAAAATCTGCCATTATTTGGACAAAATATATGTTATTGGGATCTTAAAGGGTATGTCCACCCCCAAAACTATAATCCCCCCCACTACTGGCCCCACCATGTAGTGTAGTAAAATCCTTACCTCACATCCCAGCTCCATAAGGTTCTCCTGTAGCCCCCCCCAAAGTCCCAAAATCTGCCCACCAGGAGGATAGCAGAGTCCATATAGGACTCTGCCTCCTATCTGGCCTCCGGGAGAAGTTTGGCATGCGTACTGCAGCCCTTCTCCCCCTCCCTCTCCCTCCCGTTTTGCTATCCCTCCCCTTACCATAAAACCCCTTGCCCATTTAATAGAATATGTTCCCCCAGCACCAACCGCAAAAAAATTATTTTAAGAAAGTCCCCAGAACTGTACTTACCTTCCCTCTCTCACCGGCATTCTGAGAGGCCGGCAGCCGCGTCCATGATTGGCTGCCTCTCAGCCAATCACGGACGCGGCTGCTGGTCCCGCCCCCTGCTTGCAGTGTCTCGCAAGAAGAAGGCCGGGCCGGGCGTCGTAGGAGAGAGGGAAGGTAAGTGAAGAACTGGGGACTTTCTTAAATTAGGGTCTGGGGGACTGTGTTCTATTATAGGGCAAAAGTTCTTATTAAGGGTGGACATGCCCTTTAAACTACATTTATCGTAATCCTCTTTTGGTATTAAATCATCTGTGTAGTTTATAATTTCACTTACTTCCTGTTTCTGTATAAGCACAATATAGTTTTTAGCTCTTTATTGTTAACTTCCTCTGTTATAAGCTGTAATGCTAAAATAAGTAAATAGTCAGTATGAAATGATGCCCTGCTAGGTGACTGCTGTTTATTTCCTGTGTTATATATGCAAAGATGCTTTTGTAACTTTATATAAGTATTTGAGCCAATAGCCAGTAAAAAGACTATGATTCTGAAATGCTAACTTTTAAGGTAGTGAGACAGAATCAGGGTAACTTACGGTAATTTGTTAAAATGATGTATAATAATGAATATATAATGAGATATAATGAATATTAAGCTTTGCACCAAAATGAACCAATGATATACTGCAATGTACTGTGTGGCAGAATGTTGTATGTTAGGATATAAAAAGGATGGCACAAAGGAAGGAAGTTAGAGAATTCTTTTACCTTACAAAGATCTTGTTGTTTCTGTGTAAGTGACTTTTCAATAAAAGTTATCTTCTATTTGAGCACAACTTTGAAAATGTACCTGTTAATTATTTGGGGTTTATCCCCACTGGGAACCATGGTGGAGAGAGTTGGCTCCGTCAGTTTATTATATGGCCCATTAATATATTCGTGATCATATCCCTGCGCAAACGACGTGCCTCCAATGTAAACAGCCCTAACTTGTCTAATCTGCCCGCATAGTCAAGCCCCTCCATTCCCCTTATTATTTTAGGTGCCCTTCTCTGAACTGCTTCCATTTCTACAATGTCCTTTTTGTTTATGGGATTCCAAAACTGCACCGCATATTCCAAATCAGACCTTACCAGTGCCTTTTAAAGAGTGAGAATAATATTTTTCTCTCTTGAATCTATTCACCTCTTTATACAAAACAATATCTTGCTAGCTCTAGCCATGGCTGCTTGGCATTGTTTGCTTTAGCTAAGTCTGTTATCTACTAGAACCCCCAAATCTTTTTTTCATTAGAGATTCACTTAGCAAAGAGTTATTTATGGTGTAGGTGGCACAAACGTAAAACCCCAAATGCATCACCTTACATTTATCAACATAGAATCAATATTCTGCTGCCCATTTTGATAATCTAGGTCTGCTTGCAGCAATTGCACATCCTTTTAAGTTTCCAAACCTCTGCATAGTTCAGTGTCATCAGCAAATACAGAGACCTTTCTCTCAATGCCCCCTTTTAATTAATTCTTGGATAGAATAAAAGCGTCCCCAGTACAGAACCTTGAGGCACTCCCCTTAGAATTTTAGCCCACATAGATGTAGCTCCATTTACCATCTCTCTATGTTTGTGATCCAATAACCAATTCTCTATCCATGTACAAACCTTTTCTTCAGTCGCCTATGTGGCAAAGTATCAAAAAGTCTGAAACTAAATTCTTACTCACTTCTTCATAAAAACCAAGTAAATTTGTCTGACAAGCCATGCTGACTACTACTTATAAGATCAGTTCTGGAGACAAAATCAAGGATATGATCCCTTAACAAGGTTTTCAGCACCTTCCCTACCATTGTCTGTCTATACTTACCAGGCTAAGAACAACTGCCTTTTTTGAATATTGGTATTACAAAGTTTAATATCCACTACTCCTCAATTAGATATGACCAGATCCAACAATGCATCCTGTCTAGTAGGAACTTCTTCCATCTTTGAAAGTAAATGCTCATGTAGAAAATTTACGAACTTATTACCTTTAGAGGTGCTATCAGTTCCCTTACTCCAATCTAATGTATGCCAGGGTAATTGAAACCCCCCATAACCAGAACATGTCAAATACCAGCAGCCTTCGCCAACTGCATATGATTAATTTCCACCTCCTCACTGGCATTTGGTGTCTTATAACATACACCAACAATTAATTTACCCACCTTCTTGCTTCCCATACACAGCTCCACCCATATTGTTTCTGCCTTATCTTTTATACTATTTCTAGTTGGATATTTTTAGTATTATAGCTTTGTGAGAATACAATTCTCATTTTTAATTATAATTATTGGTGTTTTACTGTAGAATGTATATTAAATTTAGGCACTTCTGTATTTGCAGAACTGGTGTGCACTGTAGTCACTTATAAATATCTAAAATAATATCTATAAATATCTAAAAGAATGTATTCACAACAATCACAGGACTTACATACAGAGAAAGAATTTGTTATTACCTATATGTTGCATTAGCAAACTGAGCCTGTTTCAAGGCAAACAGCAAAAGGGGATTGGCTACCCCCTGGGGGTCACTTTTGCATTACCAAAAATACTGGACACCTATAAATGTAAAAAACAGTAATACTGTACATATACAGAATTGTATGTATATACAAGTACTTGGAAGAAAATGCACAGGGAAAATGCGCATAAGAGAAACAGCAAAAGTAACACCATGTATCAGAGAACATATTATGTAGGAATATAACAAAAAGCAAGGAGATTATATGTCTGAAAATAATGTTAAGCTTGATATAAAAACAGGTGCCATACACATACAATGTAACTGTTACAGGGTTACTATGGACATCTATGCAACAACAGCATAAAGCAACTAAGATATCTGTGCTTTCTGCTGGGTGTACATGTTTTTTTTTGTTATTATTTGGGAAAATCTACATTGTCCCCAAGTCATAAGTTATATATAACTATATAATCCCCCTCCTTAATGGGTCTATATGGGACCAAACTGTAATGAAATATCATTATAATTGGCACACCGCTACCTAGTAGCATGCTGATTATAACATTGTGGAACTGATTTGTGGTTTTCTGTATGTACCACCAAATTGCTTTACCCCTGTATGGCCTTTCATTCAGTGCAGGGGGTGTTAGAAAAGTGGGCGAGAGGTCCGGTGGCTGCTGCTTTCTGGTAATTGCTGCTGGAAGAGTAGAGGCTTGGTGCTGGTGAGTTATTGAAAACAGTGGGATGGGAGATCAAGAGGGCTGGTGGTTAGACACGGAGAAGTAATATATCATGTATGGACAGTAAGTGTAGCGCATGGGGGTTATGCTGAGGGTGAGAGGTATTTTCTGTTTTCTGGTGGAGGTGTCATGTATATCATGGACATTGCAAGGGGGTTGGGGGCTGGTGTTGGTGAGAAGTATATGCTGGTGTAGGTATAGTTTATATAATGTATGGACAATGCAAGGGGGAACGGTTGGGGGGCTGAAGATAAAAAAATGTTTGGGGGTTAATTGTGATAGATATTGGGGAATTTGTTGCGCTTTTATGGTATTTATGTGTTTGAAATCTATTGGGGGATTATATTAGATAATGTTCCCCACTACTATAAAATTGCTATTTTATCTGAAGTCAGAGTTTTATGACCTTTATAAGAGCACTCGGTCTATGCCCTCTTGCTTCTATGTGGTCATGGATCTCCTCAGTGACATCTAATATTCTAATTTACAGTTATTATTATCCACTATATATATATATATATATATATAAAGTGTGATTTGACTTCACAAACAACAGTGTGCCCAGGAGTTATATTGGATTTTGAAGTTATAACACGACATATAGTAAATGGGAGCTATGTGACCTGGAGGCACCTGGATATAGTAGTATGTTATATTGGATGAGTGCACTTGGATCTAAATATATTATATAAAACATATATATTAGTGTGAAATTTTATAGATTAGAATATATATATATAAAAAAAACCAAAAACTAAATTATAGCTTAAGATAAGGCAGCTGAGACCTAACTAAAGTGATAAAACAAACTTTTAAAATGTCTGTATCCCACGAATGGTAATAAATGCTCAGCAGTGTGCATTGTACATTACAATCCTAATGTTTCTTATTCTATGTGCTAGATTCTGTGCCAATAGCCATGGCAACCTTTCTATAACACATTTTGGAATAAAAATTGTATACACTTGGCCTTTGTTTATATAACTCTTGACCTTCTAGGACGTAAAACTAAATTTGTTTCTTTTGTTCTCTATATGCCTTGATCTTCAGTGTTGTTGTTTTTTTAACAGTTAAGACCGAAAAGGCTGGCACTCAAAGAGTTATCATGAGCTGCATTCCTTTCCTTACCTCATTCCAGATATTCCGAGCCTCCGGGGATGGGCTTAGCCCAGAAAGCAGCAGAGTAGAAATAAGTTTATATAGATATATGGTGGTGGTGTGGGGGTTCTGCCAATATGCATATCCCACCCACATCTGGGAGTCCTTTTGCCTCCAAATGTGAATAGAAGTTTTTATGCAACGTCAATGCATTTTCTGAATTAAGGAATCTGTAATTTTTTTTTTTTTAGCAACACAGGGCAAAAATGGATAGTCTAGTAATCATCAATAAGCACATGGGTCTAAATATCCACACAAACCAAAATTAACCTAATTTGCCCTATATTTTTTCCTTGCAAATGCTTAAATGGTAACTGCCACCTGATGATGATAATCTCTCAAGAGCCACCGTACCATAAAAACAACTTTCCTTCCCTAAATATATCATTCTATAAGAGGCAGCAGTAAGTATTCCTACCATTCATTCTTCATTATTTTAAAAGCTATTAGCTACTACAAATATTGTTATATGTCAGGTATGCAATTTCTCTGCCCGAGTACCGTCAATTAAAATTATTTGTAACAATGTTTTTAATTTGAATTTCAGGGAGACTGAAATCTGCAAGAACTGCAAAGTTTCTAAAGCTAATTACTTTAAAATAACAGCATGAACTTAATGGCATTAACTTAAAGGAGAACTAAACACTAAACATAAAGGATAACAAAAGTGTATTTAAGAAAATTTCTCTTCCTAGTATACAGGAAGGGCTACAACCTAACTGTTCAGAATGGCACAATAAGCATAGCCAGCTATTTATGTGTCCCATGATGGAGCCCCTGCCAATATTTTCAGTCATACAACCTCTAGTTGCAGCAGGAAACCTAAAATTCTGAAATACTTTAAGATAAGTAAAGTTATCTAATAAAACAATTATCATGAGCAGGTGAACTGACTTCATGTAAGTAGCCTCTTCTACCATGTGCCTAAAAGTCTTGTTGGTTTTGCATTACAGTTTCAAAGTAAACTTTTTGCAGCTGACATATTGTTTTGTTCTGTGTTTTAGAACAAAACTATATAAAGTTATACTAAACTGACTACAATAGATATTTTTAGTAAGACATTTCTAAATTTGGCCAACAAAAAAGTTCTTACTGTTAAAGGGCATGGCCTAAAAAAAATTTTTAATATTAATGTTCAGCACCCCCCAAAACCCACTTTCGCATTATACATAATTACCAATTACTCACCTGACCCGGTCGCTCACCACCTGGGTGCCACCCCCTGCTTTCGAGCAAGAACATGAGCAGTGAGGCTCTTCCTGGTTGAGGCTTTAAGATGATAGAGCATGATGCCACATTGATTGACAGTCGTGACCAGGAAGTATCGCAGCAGAGCACCAAAGCAGAGTGGCGAGGGCCTGCGTCAGGTAAGTCACTTCAGGGGCATCTTTGGGAATTATGCATAATGCAAAACTTGGGTTTGGGGGTTGCTGTGTATTTATATAAAAAGGTTTTTTTTGGCTGGACACCTCTTTAACCCTTTCAGTGCCACCAAAATTTTACACTTTGCGTGCGTTAAATGCCAGAAGACTTTTTAGGATTTTAGACACATTTGGTTCAGTCAGTAGGAAACCCCCCAGTAAATCAGGAATATTCTACATTGAGCACATAGTGTACTTTAACATGGTAACAAAATTTTGTAACTTTTCTGGAAATTTTACTGGAATTATAGGTAAAATATGTCAAAAAAATTTAAAATTTGCCAATTTTCATAGATTTTTCCCATTTTTACTTAAAGTTATCTTAAAGTTACATACAAAAATATTACTGTTTCTAAAAGCTCTGATACTCCCGAGTACAACGATACCAGATATATGTAGGTACCCCACTTTTCCTGTACAGGAGGCACCCCCAAACTAAAACTGCACCTTCAAGAATATTACACCAAATTAAAATGTATAACCACTTCTGACGGTTAACATAGAATACTGTATCTTCCAAATTAACTAAAATATCTCCACAACTGAGCTATTTTTAGAAACCACATAACTGCAGGATATTATGAGTGAGGTAAGTTTCGATAAAAATGCAGATACCTGGGCGCAGCTCTTCATCCAATTGTAAGTTATTTTCTCACATTTTTGAGACAAAATCAAATGCGAATGTCAGCGAAAAACTGCAGAGGAAAGTTCAAATGCATCTCAAATATGAAAGCCTAACCCCTCCCGAATAAAACGGTATGCCACATTCATGTGTATACCCAGAGACATGGGTACCAACTAACCCAGAGCGTGACCAATGCCAAATGTCAGTAACAGCAAACATAAATTAGCCAGCTTTGCATTTAAACAGTCTGCAGTTTTTCCCCCCAAAACATCCCCCAACTCAGAAATATCCCCCACAAACTATATATACACACCTTTAGCTATGTAACGCTATAGTACGTTGATTCATACCACCAATGGTGTGGGCGCAGTTCTTCACAACAATCAAACAACATTCAAAAGGTAGAAATCATGTCAAAACCTCATGGAATGTAACAAAAAGTTACTAAATATCAATTTATTATGAAGTGAGACAATGCACGGTGGCTCAAAAACAGGGAAAATATTCAGCCAACTCTGAATTTGAACAGTCTGCAGTTTTTCCCACAAAACACCCCCGTAACTCAGAAATACCCCACATTTACTGAAATCTACACACCTTCAGCTATGTAACACTGTAGTTTGTTCATTCATACCATCAATGGTGTGGGCACAGTTCTTAGTAGAGGTTCACACTTTTCTGCAAAGATTAAGAAAAAACAACTTCAAAGGGTAGAAATCATGCCAAAACCTCATGGGATGTAAAAAAAGTTACCAAATATCAATCGCCCAAATGTTCTGAATCAAACGGTATGCCATATGGGTGGTTACACACACACACCTGGAAGCGAAAAGCCACAAAGTGAGACAATGCACGATGCTTCAGAAACAGCAAAAATATTCATCCATCTCTGAATTTGAAGTCTGCAGTTTTTCCCACAAAACACCCCCTAACTTACAAATAACCTCCACAAACTACATATTCCTGAAATCTACAAACCTACAACTATGTAACGCTATAGTACGTTCATTCATACCACCAATGGTGAGGGCGCAGTTCTTCGTAGAAGTTCGCACTTTTCGCAAACAATCAAACAACATTCAAAAGGTAGAAGAAATCTTTGTCAAAACCTCATGGAATGTAAAAAAAGTTACTAAATATCAATTTAGTATGAAGTGAGACAATGCACGGTGGCTCAAAAACAGGGGAAATATTCAGCCAACTCTGAATTTGAACAGTCTGCAGTTTTTCCCACAAAACACCCCTGTAACTCAGAAATACCCCCATTTACTGAAATCTACACACCTTCAGCTATGTAACGCTGTAGTTTGTTCATTCATACCATCAATGGTGTGGGCACAGTTCTTAGTAGAGTTTCACACTTTTCTGCAAAGATTAAGAAAAAGGAACTTCAAAGGGTAGAAATCATGCCAAAACCTCATGGGATGTAAAAAAAAGTTACCAAATATCAATCTCCCAAATGTTCTGAATCAAACGGTATGCCATATGCGTGGTTACACACACACACCTGGAGAAGCGAAAAGCCACAAAGTGAGACAATGCACAGTGGTTCAGAAACTGCAAAAATATTCATCCATCTCTGAATTTGACGTCTGCAGTTTTTCCCACAAAACACCCCCTAACTTACAAATAACCCCCACAAACTACATATTCCTGAAATCTACAAACCTACAGCTATGTAACGCTGTAGATATGTCATTCGTTCCATCAATGGCGTGGGCTGAATCAAACGGTATGCCATATGCATGGTTACACACACAGACGTGGAAGCCACTACTCACAAAGTGAGCCAATGCGCAGTGGCCCAATAACAGCAACTTCCCAGATTTGTCAATCTAAACACCCCTCTAACTCAAAAATACCCCCCAAAACGATATATTCTCAGAATATACACACCTTCAGCTAATCAACGGTGCATTTTTTCATTCATACCATCATTGGTGTGTGCGCAGATCTTTGTAGAATTTTGCACTTTAATAAAGAAAATAAAGAAAAAATAACTTTCAAAGTTAAAAATCCTGCCAATCCCCCAAGTAATGTAACAAAAATTACCAAATATCAATCTCCCACATGTTCTGAATCAAATGGTATGCCATATGCATGGGTGCACACAGACACATGGACACCAACTAACTCAATTGGGAAGCATGCACAAGTGCAATTACAAGTGCTCTGTTACTGAAACAGTCTACACTTTTTCAAAGGAAACAGTCCCAAAACCTGGAGATACCCCCCACAACTATATATTTTTGGAATCTACACACTTTCAGCTACGTTATGGTGCCAAGATTTCATACATACATAAAGAATTCCAGATGCAGTAATCAAAAGAACTTTGCTTTTAGGAAATTTTGTGAAAAATAAAATAAGATGATTCAAAGGTTGAAATCCTACCTAAACCCACTTGACAAGCAAAAAACCCCACTAAATTTCAATCTCCCATATGTCCTGAATCAAACTGTATGCCATATGTGTGGATGAAAACAGAGATGTGGCCACGAACTAGCTCAAATGGGACGCATGCACAAGTGCAATTACAAGAAAAAATCAAAGTGCTCTGTAATTTGAACAGCCTGCCCTTTTCAAAGGAAACAGTCCCGAAACTAAATACCCCCACAAATGTATATATTTTTGGAACCTACACACCTTCAGCTACATTACGGTGCCAAGCTTTCATACACGCATGAAGAATTCCTGGCGCAGTAATCAAAAGAACTTTGCTTTTAGCAGATTTTGTGAAAAATAAGATGATTTAAATGTTGAAATCCTACCTAAACCCACTTGGCAAGCAAAAAAATCCCTCTAAATGTCAATCTCCCACATGTCCTGAATCAAACGGTATGCCATATGTGTGGATGCAAATAGAGAAGTGGCCACCAACTAGCTCAAATGGGACCCATGCACAAGTGCAATTACAAGGAAAAAAAAAAAAGTGCTCTATAATTTGAACAGCCTGCCACTTTTTAAAGGAAACAGTCCCAAAACTTGGAAATACCCCCCATAAACGATATATTTTTGGAATCTACACACCTTCAGCTACGTTATGGTGCCAAGCTTCATACATGAAGAATTCCAGGCACAGTATTATAAAGAACTCTTTGTTTTTAGGAGACTTTGTAAAAAATAGAATAAGATGATTCAATGGTTGAAATACTACCTAAACCCACTTGACAAGTAAAAAAACCCACTAAATGATAATCTCCCGCATGTCCTGAATCAAATGGTATGCCATATGCATGGGCGCACACAGAGACAGGGCCACCAACTAGCTCAAATGGGACGCATGTACAAGTGCAGTTACAAGAAAAAAATCAAAAACCGCCAAAACCCACCCCCCACGCACACACACTCCCCCTTTTAGTAGTATTTTAGTGAAAACCGTTTGGTACTGAGAATCGCACAAGTTTTTGCACACTTTACTGATCCTAAAAACCCCATCCGGTCTTTTTTTGGTACCTCTGCAAAATTTCCTACTAAAAAAGGCTTTGTTTCCCTTGAAATCGGACAAATAATTATCTGTGTTTACTTTATCAATCCGATTGCAAAAATCACTTTCCGGAAATCATTTTCCAGGAAGTGATTTTTCATTCATTGTCAGAGATCAATAATTTGGTGATCAGAAGTGAAACCATAGAAAGATTTTGTAAAAAAATAAAATCCGATGATTCAAAGGTGGAAATCCTACCTTAACCCACTCGCAAGTAAAATAACCCACTAAATGTCAATCTCCCACAAGTCCTGAATCAAGCGGTATGCCATATGCGCTGGTGCACACAGAGACATGGCCAACAACTAACTCAAATGGAGCGCATGCACAAGTACATATGCTTGTGAAGGTTCTCATTCATCCAGTTCATGGTATATCTGTTGAATTCATTTAGATCAACTGGACTTTTTAGTTCTTGAAGACGTTTTACTAGGTATCTGAATGGCTTTCTCAATTCAGAACCAAACAGCACACTGAGGCAGCAATTGGTACATCCAAGAGACCCAGTACTGAAACAGTGCAGTTAAGAGTTCTCTGATTTGTATGTGGGGGAGACCAAACAGCGACTGCAACAACGTATGGCCCAGCACAGAAGAGACAATTCCTTAAAGGGCATGTCCACCCCCAAAACTATAATCCCCCCACTAATGGCCCCACCATGTAGTGTAGTAAAATCCTTACCTCACATCCCAGCTCCATAAGGTTCTCCTGTAGTCCCCCCCCCAAAGTCCCAAAAACTGCCTCCTATCTGGCCTCCGGGAGAAGTTTGGCATGCATACTGCAGCCCTTCTCCCCCTCTCTCTCCCTCCCATTTTGCTATCCCTCCCCCTACCATAAAACCCCTTGCCCATATTATACAATATGTTCCCCCAGCCCCAACCGCAAAAAAATAATTTTAAGAAAGTCCCCAGAACTCTACTTACCTTCCCTCTCTCCCCCGGCATTCTGAGAAGCCAGCAGCCGCGTCCGTGATTGGCTGCCTCTCAGCCAATCACGGACGTGGCTGCTGGTCCCGCCCCCTGCTTTGCAGTGTCTTGCAAGCAGAAGGCCTGGCGTCGGAGGAGAGAGGGAAGGTAAGTAAACATCTGGTCACTTTCTTAAATTAGTTTTATAGCGGTTGGGGCTGGGGGACTGTATTCTATTATATGCTAAAAGTTTATATTAAGGGTGGACATGCCCTTTAAGTCAGGACTTAGATGTGTGTCTGCATCTTAAGGAAAAAGGACATACTTTGAAGACTGTAATGTCAACATCTTGGCAAAGGAACATGACTGGTTTAAGAGAGGTGTCAATGAGGCCATTTATGTGAAAAGAAAGAAACCAAGCCTGAATAGAGGTGTGTGTGTGTGTTTTGACACCTTTTCCTGGGCAGTTTCGATAACACCCCTTAGCCTTAATGCATCCACACCTTGCATTCAAACACCTGGCTGTAATATGCTAATTGGGACTTTCCAGATTCTTGTACAAGTCATTCCGAATTGAGAAAGCCAGTTGGATGACTAGCAAAACGTCTTCAAGAAATAAACTTTAGGTCCAGTTGATCTACCTGAATACAACAGATATGCACAAGTACAATTACCAGAAAAAACCCAAAGTGCTACCAACTAACTCAAATGGGATGCATGCGTAAGTGCAATTGCAAGTGCTCTTTTTCAAAATGAAACAGCCCTGAAACTTGGAAATAACCCCTACATATAAAAAAGCCACCAAATATCAATCTCCCACATGTCCTGAATCAAACGGTATGCCATATGTATGGGTGCACATAGGGACTTGGCCACCAAATAGCTCACATGGGACGCATGCACAAGTACAATTATAATTTGAACAACCTATACTTTTTCAAGGAAACACCCCTGAAACTTGGAAATAACCCCCTTAAACTATATATTTTTGGAATCTACACACCTTTATCTACATAACAGTGCCATGCTTTCATACATACATGAAGAATTCCAGATGCAGTAATCCATAAAACTCCATACTTTTAGATTTTGTGAAAAAATAAAATGAAATAATTCAAATGATTTTACATTTGACATGTAAAAAAACCCACTAAATGTCAATCTCCCACATGTCGTGCGTGAATCAAACGGTATGTCATATGTGTGGGACGCATGCACAAGTGCATGTAGAAGAAAAAATCATAGTGCTCTGTAATTTGAACAGCCTACACTTTTTCAAAGGAAACAGCCCAGAAACTTGCAAATACACCCTCTCTAACACATTGACCAATGGTGATCCCTCTCTAACACATTGACCAATAGTGATCCCTCTCTAACACATTTACCAATAGTGATCCCTCTCTAACGGAATCCCTTGTGACAGCTGTGAGTTAGGGCTAGGCCACACAAGCATTTTCGCTCGCGATTGCGCACATGATTTTCGCTGAAATGGAAACTGCGGGAATGTGAAAATTCCAGCGATTTCCGATGCGCATGAGATTGTGTGTCCGTTCGCATTTTGGTAATACATGCGTTCACTATTTTTGGTGCGTTAACGCATACATTTCCGTAACGGAAAATGGCAAAATCACATGCGCAAAATGCACGCGGAAATGCAAAACGCACAAGAATCATGCACAAAATCATGTGTGATACTGCTCGCGATTGTGTGTGCCATTTGGTGCGTTATAGTGTGGCCTCAACCTTAATGGGGAGGGTGAGTATTGAAAGACAGACTGATAACTTTAATTATAGAATGATCCAATGGATCTGCTATTGATCTATTATTGGTTGGAAATTTAAGGGAAAAGATTGATTCAAGCTCTGCACAACTATTCTATTTCACTGTGGTGTTTCTACTGAACTATAACACTCTATACAATGTAACAATAAATGCATCAAGAATAGAGATGGACCGGATCACTAATCTGAACCCAGTTCCGCAATGGATTTCCGCGATTCACAGATTTTGCGGGAAATCTAAAAGAATCTAATTGTAACTAATTCTGATTGGCTACAATTAGATTCTTCCAGAAAGCATACTAATCAAATTCTTTCTGAAAAAATCTGACTACTGTAACCAATTCTAATTAGTTACAATCAGGTTTTTTTTCTTTTTTTTTAGAAAGTATCTTATTTGTATACCAATCAGATTATTTTCCAATTAGAATTGGTTACAATGTGATTCTTTCAGAAAGAATCTGATTGGATAGTACCGGTATACCAATCAGATTCTTTCCCAATCACAATTAGTTACAATCAGATTCTTCCAGAAACCATACCAATAAGATTATTTCTAAAAGTATCTGATCAGATTCTTTTCCAATCAGAATTGGTTTCAATCAACTTATTTCAGAAAGAGTCTAATTGGTTAGTATACCAATCAGATTATTTCTAAAAGAATCTGATTGTAACCAATTCTGATTAGTTTCAATCAGATTCTTCCAAAAAGCATACCAATAAGGTTCTTTCTGAAAGTATCTGATTGTAACCAATTCTGATCGGATACAATCAGATTCTTTCAGAAAGAATCTGATTGGTATACTAACCAATCAGATTATTTTCTAAACAGAATTTGTTACATTCATATTCTTTCAGAAAGATTCTGATTTGTTAGTATACCAATCAGATTCTTTTCCAATTAGAATTAGTTACAATTAGATTCTTTCAGAATGAATCTGATTGGTTAGTATACCAATCAGTTACTTGCTGAAAAAATTGTAACCAATTATGATTTGAAAGAATTGGATTATCTGTTTCCCAGACCATTCCCCAGGTCCCAGAGCATTTACAGTAAGTTATTGTATAATTTTTATAAAATTCTAAAATTTCAGTGAACCTTGAAAATAGAATGCGTAATCTCAAAAAACAGTTCGATTGTGAGGGAAGTAATTTTTTTTACACTTCTGGATGTATGTACGTTTTTCCAAGACCATTTTCCAGGTCCACAGGCAGAACGGATTTTATCAGTTTCGCCCATGTCTCAAAACCCTGGATTTAAATATCTTCCTGTATAGATTTATCAAAACAAATCAATAAACAAATAAAAAAATGTGATAGTGTTATATAACAAATATAAGATGGATAATGTCTGCCTTATCTAGATGTTAGGCTGCACTTTATGTATATTTAACATGTATTTCTAACAGTGGTGTAACTAGGAATCACTGGGGCCCCCTCCAATACTATGATGGGGCCCCTATCTGTGTTTAAACCACAGTTGTTTTCTTGGATAAGGCTATATCTGTCATAGGAAAAATAAGAAGATGGGGGCCCCCCTGTGGTTGCTCCCCCTGCTCCCTGGTAGTTACACCCCTGATTTCTAAAGCACTGACACTTCCAGTACAATCCTAAATGATGTGTGTATATATGTCCCCTCTAATACCTATTGGGGTACACCCAATAGGTTCCTTTCTGTCTCTGTATATTGTGTAAAATATTCATTTAGGGGATGTGACACTAATAGAACCAAGATTTCATAGAATTTCTTTTATTTTTAACATCTTTTTTTACTTTTTTTGTGTACAAATCCATAAATTTTATAGTAGTGTGTATAAAGATTTTATATAATCTGTATCCACATATAGCTAAACATACACCCACATATTTCCCACTGTGCACCAATGGGCACACTTTTGCTAGTATATATATAGGGAGAGAGTGTTGCTTGAGAAAGGTCCTAGACGCTGGACCGAAACGTTGCCAATATGTGTGTATAAATAAAAGCACTATATATATTTTGGAAAGTCTGAAGTGTGCACTTGATTTATATAGTTGAAGAGGGTCAATAGGATAGTTTCGGACCCTAAAAAAAGGGAGACCCAGATACAAGCGACCATGCAGAAATTACGAAATAGGGGTTACCCAGAGGGACTGCTCACGATAGCTAGAAAAAAGTGTTCCGAAACAAAGCAGGTGGTGACAAAAACTAAAGACAAACGTATTCCGCTGATTATGGATTTTGGGGTGGGCAGTGACAGGATTGGCCAGATTGTGAGGAGACACTGGCATGTCCTTAAGAATGCCTACCCAGAGATAGAGGAATTTCAAGAGGCCCCGAGGATCTCATATAGAAAAGGCCGCACGGTGGGTCGACTCCTAGTAAGATCTGAATATGTCCCCCCGAAAGAAAAAAGGGTTACTTTTATGGGGAATAAAAAAATGGGGATGTTTCCATGTCTACGTTGTGCACAGTGTAAATTTGTGCACAAAGGACAGGAATTCACCCACCCCCAGACTGGAGAGGTTTTCAAAATGAAATACAGTATGACCTGTGATACTTCCTTTGTGGTTTATGTGCTGTGGTGTCCTTGCCAAAAATTGTATGTGGGGGAAACCACACAACCCCTGAAGTCAAGGATATCACAGCACAGATCCAGTATCAGACAGAGGGACGATAGATTACCGGTCTCAAAACATTACAAGCAGGAGGGCCACAGTTACTCTGACTTGAGATATATGGCACTGGAATTCGTTCCTGTGCCATGGCGTGGAGGAGACCGAGTACAGAGATTAAGGCAAAGGGAAGTGTGGTGGGTTCATAGGTTGAACTCACTGACACCGCATGGTCTCAATAGAGACTATGATTTGTTTTTATTTCTGTGAGTGTGTTTATTGGGTATGGAATCAATCCTGCTTTCCCCTGTAGGCTATGCGGCTGTGGGTTGGGACAAGAGATATATATTAGTAATATAATTTTACATTGAAGTTATGTAATTGTAAACAGTCATGTGTTGGTTAATTACTGAATTGGTTATAAGTAAACAAGTGATGTCATTTCCTTCCAATCAGTATATAAGGAAGTGGGAGGATGTTCATATATGGATGCCATTTCTGTATAAGCTTGAGAAAGGAGTTTGTAGCTCCAAAACGTTGCTTGTTTGATGTACATGGCACGTTGATACAATAAAGAAATCTTTGCATTGAAGACCTGTGTGCCGTATATACTACTGGATGTATTTGGAAGGACCCATACAGTGAGTCTCCCTTTATACTGGCACCAGGCAGCTGTGTTTGGTGGTGTGCTGTGCTTTCTATAACATTATATATATATATATATATATATATATATATATAATATATATATATATATATATATATATAATATATATATATATAATAGTATGTGCTCGTCCGCACTCCGTACTAGAGACGAATACCTGGGTGCTGCCGAGAGGAGATACTTATAACGAAGAAGCAAGCGGAGCATCCTGGGTCTTTAAACAAGATTTATTGCTAGTATAAGGGTAGGCAGATAACCTACGCGTTTCAGCCCGTATCCATGAACCCTGAGGACGGCCCTATGGATACGGGCTGAAACGCGTAGGTTATCTGCCTACCCTTATACTAGCAATAAATCTTGTTTAAAGACCCAGGAGTGCTCCGCTTGCTTCTTCGTTTATATATATACTAGCAAAACTGTGCCCGTTGGTGCACAATGGAAATTAAGTGTGTGTATGTTTTGCTATGTGTGGATATAGAATCTTTACACAGGTATATTTTAAACTGTTACTCAGACAGTCACCAGCTTCCAGAGGAACCAAATAGGATAATCAATATAAAAGTTACCAAATATCAACCTCCCAAATGTCCTGAATCAAATGGTATGCCATATGCATGGTTATACATGCGGACGTGGAAGCAACTAGCCATGAAGTGAGACAATGCACGATGGCGCAAAAAAAAAGCAACTCCCAATTTGACCAGTCTGCAGTTTTTTCCACAAAACATCACCCTAACCCAGAAATATCCCCCACACACTATATATTCTTGGAATCTACACACCTTCAGCTACATAACAGTGCTTTCATCCATACCATCAATAGTTTGGGTGCAGTTCTTCATAAAATTTCTCACTTTTCAGGAAAAATGTACAAAAATAAAATTTCAAAGTTAAAAATCATGGCAAATTCACATGTAATGTAAAAAAACTCACTAATTTCCTGAATCAAACAGTATGCCATATGCATTGTTAAACTGCGGAGATGGAAGCAACTAGCCACGAAGTGAGACAATGCTCAAGAACAGCAAAAATATTCAGCCAACTCCAAATTTAAACAGTCTGCAATTTTTCACACTAAATTCCGCCTTAACTTAGAAATACCCCCCAACTATGTATTTTTGGAATCTACACACCTTCGGCTATGTAACGGTGCCATTCTTTCATACATACATGAAGAATTCCGGACGCAGTAACCCATAGATCTCCTTTTTTTTCAGAGATTTTGTAAAAAAATTAAATAAGATGTTAAATAAGATTTGATTGGTGGGGGCAAAATTAGCACTACTTTTACCGATAAGAACTTTTATTGAATCTGCCTGTAAATGCCAATCTCTGACATGTCCTAAATCAAATAGTATGCCATATGTGTGGGTGCACAGAGATTTTACCACCAACTAACTCAAATGGGACACATGCACAAGTGCAATTAAACCAAAAAGTCAAAGTGCTCTGCAATTTGAATAGCCTACAATTTTTCAAAGGAAACTGGCCCGAAACTTGGAAACAGGCAAAAACGATATATTTTTGGAATCTACGCACCTTCAGCTACGTATCGGCACCATGCTTTCATACGTACATGAAGAATTTCAGCTGTAGTAATCCACAGAACCCTATGCTTTTAGAAAATTTTGTGAAAAAATAAAATAAATTATTCAAAGGTGGAACTCCTACTTAAGTATCAGCAAGTTATGGATTCCCAACAGATAAGTTGTGAGGTGCTCCCCCTGAGGCCTGTGCCACATCAGGTAAGGATCAAATCAATATAGAACATGCAGGGAGGCACACTCGAATAAAAGTTAACAGCAAACTTTCATTTATTAAGTGCTCTACATACAGGCCAGATACACAACGTTCGGGGGGTCCAACCCCCTTCCTCAGGTGTCCTGAGGAAGGGGGTTGGACCCCCTGAAACGTTGTGTATCTGGCCTGTATGTAGAGCACTTAATAAATGAAAGTTTGCTGTTAACTTTTATTCGAGTGTGCCTCCCTGCATGTTCTTTATTGGAACTCCTACTGAAAACCCACTTGACAAGTAAAAAAAACCCTACCAAATGTCAATCTCCCACATGTCCTGAATGAAATGTTATGCCATATGTGTGGGTGCACACAGCAAGGTAATTCATATTTGTATTTCTTGAAAGTAAAAAAAACATTCAAGCCTTGTGTTATGTACACAATGGAATCGAAAAATTATCTGCTGTCAATCAAAAATATATACCACCTCCAGCCTGAAAGCAGTTTTTAAAACAAAAATGCATTGAGGCAATACAGTTAGCCTTTAAGCTCCCATTTTGATCATACCATGTTAAAATAGGAATTTCAGCTTTGTAAGTAAGTTTATGTATTTTGTATATTTTGTCTTGTAGCTTATAAGTCAGTGCTATACTTTATATACATTTATTGATGGTAATTTAAATGGTAATAGTGAGATAGTACACACATACATATACACCTTTCCTATATGTAATACCCTATAACCCCCACCTCATTGGTAGCTCCTAAAAACTCAATGCAATCTCTTATATTTTTATATAATATATAAGGGAAAGTGATATATATACACACACACACAACACAGCACTTTTTTTTGGATTGTACTGGAAGTGTCAGTGCTTTAGAAATACATGTTAAATATACACATAGTGCAACCTAACATATAGATAAGGCAGATATTATCCATCTTATATTTGTTGTATAACACTATGACATTTTTCCCCCTCTTTATCCAATAGTTCTGATGAATTTATAGAGGAAGATATATTTTAATCCAGGGTTTTGAATTTTTTTGACCTATTAATTGTGACATTGTACAGTGTTTTAGTTCAGTCCAAACACCACAACTCTGCACCACAACTGTTGTGCAGAGTTTGAATCTTTCTTCGCCCTCAAACTTTCAACCAATAGTAAACCAATAGGAGATACATTGGATCATTCTATAATTAAAGTTATCAATCTGTCTTTCAATACTCACTTTCCCCACTGAACTCACACCTGTCATCAGGGAGTTCTATGAAGAACCCAGACTATTAAATCTCATTAAATCTTATTAAATTTCATCAGTGCAGGACACAGGTTCATAGGTTCATAGCTTCTATGGGGTAGGACTTGGGAGCACAAGGTACCATGAGAGTGAGGTCTTATACATATCTTTAAAATTTTGAAAAATGTTTGCTAAGACTGTCACATGTTGTACAAACAGCACATTATTTGGTTAAATACAAGAACTTCATAGCACTTCCTTTCCTTTTCCAGTTTTAAACACATGTAGAGGTTTAAGTTCTGACAGAGGTGTGGCTTATCCTACAATTGCCGTAAATGTACGCTCGTGATCATACTTTTACAATAACCTGCAGTATGGCAAACTTCCTAAATATGGCCCCCTAGATGAAAAGTTCCACTAATATGGGCCATTTTCAAAAACTTGGGCTACCGCAGGTTATCAGGTGGTAGCAAAATACTGCAATGGTATTCTATGGGTGTTCGTTAATCTACAACCGCGATAGTTGATTTATGACCGCTATTGCAGATTTATGACCGTGATTGTATATTTCCGATTGCAAAAGAGCAATACCGCACCTTTATAAATATAGCCCTATTAATCATATAAAACATTTATATATATAAAAGTGCTCAAGTATTAAAAGTGCTTTAGAAATACATGGGGTAAAAATACATAAAGTACACCTTAACATCTAGATAATTATAAGATAAGGCAGACAATATCCATCTTATATTTGTTGTATAACACTATTACTTTAATCTGAGTTATTTGTTCTGATGAATTTATAGAGATTTAACCCTTTCAGTGCCAGCAGAATTCCTCACTTTGCGTGCGTTAAATGGCAGAAGAATTTTCAGGATTTTAGACACATTTGGTTCAGTCAAAGTTTACAGTAGGAAACCCCCCAGTAAATCAGGAATATTATACATTGTTTTTTTCAGCACAAAGTGTACTTAAACATGGTAATAACATTTTGTAACGTTTCTGGAAATTTTACTGGAATTATGGGTAAAATATGTCAAAAAAATTTTAATTTTGCAAATTTTCATGGATTCTTCCTATTTTTACTTATAGTTATCTTAACACACACAAAAGCCTTACTGTTTCTAAAAGCTCTGATATTCCCGAGTACAACAATATCAGATATATGTAGGTACCCCAATTTTCAGGTACAGGAGACCCCCCCAAACTAAAACTGCACCTTCAAGAATATTACACCAAATTAAAATGTATAATCACTTCTGACGGTTAACAAAGAATATCTTCCAAATTAACTAAAATATCCCAACAAGTGAGATATTTTTAGAAACTACACACCCACAGAATATTACGACTGAGGTAAGTTTTGATCAAAATGCAGATACCTGGGCGCAGCTCTTCATCCAATTGTAAGTTATTTTCTCACATTTTCCTTTTTTTCCTCAACTGTAAAATCAGAGACAAAATCAAATGCGAATTTCAGTTAAAAACTGCAGAGGAAAGTTCAAACGCATCTCAAATATGAAAGCCTAACCCCTCCCGAATAAAACGGTATGCCACATTCATGTGTATACCCAGAGACATGGGTACCAACTAACCCAGATTGTGACCAATGCCAAATGTCAGTAACAGCAAAAATAAATTAGCCAGCTTTGCATTTGAACAGTCTGCAGTTTTTCCCACAAAAACACCCCCCAACTCAGAAATACCCCTCACTAACTATATATTCCTGAAATCTACCTTCACACCTTCAGCTATGTAACGCTATAGTATGTTCATTCATACCACCAATGGTGTGGCCGCAGTTCTTCATAGAAGTTTGCACTTTTGGCAGATTTTCTTAAAAAATTAACATCAAACAACATTCAAAAGGTAGAAATCATGTCAAAACCTCATGGAATGTAAAAAAAGGTACTAAATATCAATATCCCAAATGTCCTGAATCAAACGGTATGCCATATGTGAGGTTACACACACGGACGTGGAAGCGAAAAGCCACGAAGTGAGACATTTGCAACGCACTCTGCTCATAAAAAGCGAAAATATTCAGCCACCTCCAAATTTGAACATTCTGCAATTTTTTCCACAAAACATTGCCGTAACTCAGAAATACCCCTCACAAACATATATTCCTGAAATCTACACATCTTAAAGGGTATCTCCACTCGTTTTATAAGTTTTGGTAATCCAGTTCTATTGAAGAACGGGAGGTAAAGGAGCTGTCCTTACCTTCCGTTCTTCATAGAACACACAGGAGCCAGGAAGAAGGTAAGAAACTTACCCGCTCGCTCGCCCCCCCGGTGCGTAGTCTGACAGGTCCCGACGGACCTTGTCTTCAATGCGCATGCGCAATCTATGCGCATAAAGACAAGGTCCGTCGGGAACCTGTCAAACCAAGCGCTGGGGGGAGCGAGCAAGCGTGTAAGTTTCTTACCTTCTCTCCTGGCTCCTGTGTGTTCTATTGAAGAACGGAAGGTAAGGCACAGCTCCTTTACCTCACGTTATTCAATAGAACTGGATTACCAAAACTTATAAAAACGAGTGGAGATACCCTTTAAGCTATGTAACTCTGTAGTTCGTTCATTCATACCATCAATGGTGTGGGCGAAAAATCGTAGAAGGTCGCACTTTTCAGAAAAAATAAACAAACAACAACTTCAAAAGGTAAAAATCATGCCAAAACATCATGGAATGTAAAAAAAAAAGTTACTAAATATCAATCTTCCAAATGTCCTGATCAAACGGTATGCCATATGCATGGTTACCCACGCGAACGTAGAAATGAATAGCCACGAAGTGAGACAAAGTTTGCACTTTTCGCAGATTATCTGAACATGTCCCGAATCAAACGGTATGCCATATGCATGGTTACACATGCGTACATGGAATTCACTAGCCGCAAAGTGAGCCAAATCACAGTGGCCCAATTACAGCAACTTTTCAAATTTGTCAGACTAAACACCCCTCTATATTAGAAATACCCAAAACTATATATTCTTGGAATTTACATGCCTTCAGCTCCGTCACGGTGTCATTCTTTTAAGCGGTGCACACAGAGATGTGGCCACCAACTAGCTCAAATGGGACGCATGCCGAAGTGCAATTACAAGAAAAAAATCTGTAATTTGAACATCCTACACTTTTTCAAAGGAAACAGTCCCGAAACTTGGAAATACCCGCCACAAACTATATATTTTTGGAATCTACACTATGCTATGTTACGGTGCCAAGCTTTCATACATACATGAAGAATACCAGATGCAGTAATCCAAAGAATTCTGTGTTTTTAGGAGATTTTGTGAAAAATAAAATTATATGATTCAAAGGTTGAAATCCTATCTAAACCCACTTGACAAGCAAAAAACCCCACGAAATGTCAATCTCCCACATGTGCTGATTCAAACGGTATGCCATATGCGTGGGTGCATACATGCCTTCAGCTCCGTCACGGTGTCATTCTTTTAAGCGGTGCACACAGAGATGTGGCAACCAACTAGCTCAAATGGGACACATGCCCAAGTGCAATTACAAGAAAAAAATCAAAGTGCTCTATAATTTGAACAGCCTACACTTTTTCAAGGGAAACAGCGTTAAAAATGGTGCTAATTTTGCCCCAACCAATCACATGTTAGCTTTCAAATGTTAAACAAGATTTGATTGGCTGGTGCACAATTAGCACCATTTTAAACGATAAGAACTTTTATTAAATCTCCCTGTATATTTTTTGGGAATCTACACAACTTCACTTACGTGACGTTGTCATGCTTTCATACATACATAAAGAATTCCAGACATAGTACTGCATAGAACTCGCTTTTAGGAGATTTTGTAAAAAATAAAATAAGGGGATTCAAAGGTTGAAATCCTACCTAAACCCACTTGACAAGCAAAAAAACCCGCTAAGTGTCAATCTCCCACGTCTTGAATCAAAGGTATGCCATATGCGTGGGTGCACACAGAGGCGTGGCCACCAACTAGCTCAAATGGGATGCATGCAAAAGTGCAATTACAAGAAAAAATCAAAGTGTTCTGTAATTTGAACAGCCTATTCAACTTGGAAATACCACCCACAAACTATATATTTTTTGAATCTACACACCTTCAGCTATGTAACGGTGTCATGCTTTCGTATATACATGAAGAATTCCAGACGCTGTTATTCATAGAACTCCGTGCTTTTAGGAGATTTTGTGAAAAAATAAAATAAGAGGACTCAAAGGTTGAAATCCTACCTAAACCCACTTGGCAAGTAAAAAAACCCACTAAATGGCAATCTCCCACATGTCTTTAATCAATCGCTATGCCATATGGGTTGGTGCAAACAGAGACGGGGCCACCAACTAGCTCAAATGTGGCCCATGCGCAATTGCAATTACAAGAAAAAAATCAAAAAACGCCACAACCCACCACCAAACCCACACACACTCCCCTTTTAGTGGTATTTTAGTGAAAACCAGTTAGTACGGAGAGTCACACAAGTTATTGCACACTTTACTGATCCTAAAAATTTAACCCAGTCTTTTTTTGTTACCTCTGCAAAATTTCCCACTAAAATAGGCTTAGTTTCCCTTGAAATCGAACAAATAATGATCTGCGTTTACATTACCGATATCACTGGGGACATTGGGAAGCTTGAAGAAGACAACGTTTTTTGGTAATTTATAGTTTTAGGGTAAAAAAAAAGGTGTGTGTATCAGAATTTTTTTGGCGCATTTCCCCTTTTTTTTGGATCATTCCCAAGGATGATCATCAAATCATCTTAGGGAATGATAACGAACTTGGAATACGGGCATAAATTCCCGTTTTCCAATTCTAAATCCGATCAGAAAAATCACTTCCCGGAAATCATTTTCCAGGAAGTGATTTTTCATTCATTGGCAAAGATCAATAATTTGGTGATCAGAAGTGAGCAAAAGACTTAGAAAAAATCTTTTTGTGACAGCTTTACTATACCAGGTATTGCACTGTGATCTGAATGGAGATTGCAGTGCAGTACCTCCACTACACCATCAGAGGCAGACTGGGGGAAGCCTAAGGGAAGACCCCAGTGATGCAGGAAATCCTGTGATGTCACTGGGGTCTCCCTTTCCGCACGGACCGGCTCCTTCCTCCTGCTCGCGGCTGCTGCTCCCGGCTCCTACAGAAAAGTTAGGATATCTCCCGTCCGGATTTGGACAAAACCGAGGGGGGATCGAGGGGGGCACTTGAATGCTGCCCCCTGATCGCCCCTAGCATGGCCCGATTTTTTTTTTAAAGGGCCAGCCAAGAACGTATATATACGATCTGTGGCAGTTTGGTCCTTTTCTGCACAGATCGTATATATATACGATATGTGGCACTTAAAGGGTTAAACCCAGGGTTTTGGGTTCTTTCAATATATTAATAACATTGTATTGTTATAGTGCAGTCCAAACAGCATAGGGCACTATAACTGCTGTGCAGAGCTTAAATATGTCATCTCCCTCTAGCTTCCATCCAATAGAAACCTCCCAAGTGGAGAGCCATTGTTAGTTATACTTACAGCCCTTCACTCCCACGGCGTCTCCTCCTGGCTCCCTGTTTGCAAGGAATCACAGATGTGGCAGTTGGCAATGGAGATGGGTGCAACGGCTGCAGAGGATGGATCCAGATGGTGGGAGGGAGTGGGAAGAAAGGGCTTCACTGCGCATGTTAGCATCTCTCTCGGGGGCAAGAGAGGAGGCAGAGACCTTTGGACAGGAAGACAGTCACTACTATTCAGTTTCCTGAACTTTGGACTGGCACTGCAGGGGAACCATAAAGAGCAAAGATGTTTTTAAACTACACAGTGGGGCCATATGGGGTTAAATTTTAGTTTTGGGGGTGGACATGCCCTTTAAAGGGCATCTATACCGAAAAATAGATTATTTTAAATTGACCATAACTGGAAATTATAATTCTTCCCAACCACCACTGTATCATTTTTTTGTTAATCTGCCTATTTCTTTAGATATCCAATCTAAACTTCTTATATTTCATCTGTCAATCAAGTTCCTTGCTCTCAAAAACTATTCTTCTGTGAGTAGTTTTACTGTAGTTGGAATGGTGACAGAGTTTTGACAGTTGGAATGCTGTATGCTATGTGCAGGCTTGACAGTTGGTTTGTGGGAAAAAAGTCAGGTCGGATGGAAGTGGGAGTGGTTAAAAGAGGGAGGGGGGATAATGCTCCTAAACAAAATGTGTGTGGCTTGAAGGCATAAGTGCTACTTATATGTATTCAATTATAGATTAAGATGAGGCAAAGTAATTTTTTCAGTATAGACGAAGACGCCCTGGACCTATCTTAGAGACACAAAACGGTTTAAAGGGCATGTCCACCCCCAAAACTATAATCCCCCCCACTACTGGTCCCATCATGTAGTGTAGTTTAATCCTTACCTCACATCCCAGCTCCATAAGGTTCTCCTGTAGTCCCCCCCCAAAGTCCCAAAAACTGCCCACCAGGAGGATAGCAGAGTCCACATAGGACTCTGCCTCCTACCTGGCCTCCGGGAGAAGTTTGGCATGCGTACTGCAGCCCTTCTCCCCCTCCCTCTCCCTCCCGATTAGGATTCCTTCCCCCTAGTGTAAATCCCTTGTCACCAAAGTTTCCCCCTGTCCCCCCAGCCCCAACCGCTATGTTAATATTATTAGAAAATGCCCGAAACATTACTTACCTTCCCTCTTGCCTCCGCCGCACTGAATTCCCGGCAGCCACGTCCGTGATTGGCTGCCGCTCAGCCAACCACAGACGTTCCTGCCCCTCTGCTTGCATTTACTCACAAGCAGAGGGCCTGGCAGCGCGGCGGAGGGAAGGTAAGTAAAGTTTGGGGCATTTTCTAATAATATTAACATAGCAGTTGGGGCTGGGGGGACAGGGGGAATCTTTGCTGGAAACATTTTTTTAAGGGTGGACATACCCTTTAAGCCTAAAAGAATAACTTTAATTATAAATGATACAGTGGAAAGTACGAGTATAGGAGAAATTATTCAAAAGAATTGTCCGATAAAAACTAAAAAGAGGGTATCCTGAGATTGAGGAATGTATGCAGCTTCCACAAGTGTCATATCGAAGAGGAACTACAATAGGTTAGGTCTACATATGTAAAAGAAACCAAAAAAGGATAGAGGCAAATTCTAAGGGTCACGACGTAGTCCATGTTTAGGATGTGTCCAATGTAGGTATGTACACAAAGGTGTGAGCATTTTAGACAGCCTACAACTGAGAGGATTAATCCTCTCGGGCTATTACACCTGTGACACCAAATACGTTGTATACGTACTTTAGTGTCCGTGTGGGCAGTTATATGTAGGAGAGACAGTCCAGACCATCAAATCTCGCATCTCTCAACATAGATTAAGCATCAAGACTTGTGTTATGAAACTACCAGCGCCTAAACATTTTACTGAGGCTAACCACAGTAAAAGTGATCTGAAGTTTATGGTGCTTGAGACGGTCTCCACACTGTGGAGAGGAGGTGACAGGGTTGCCCTCCTACAGAGACACAAGGTTTGGTGGATGGATTGGACAGTTAAATACTTTCAGGGTTATTCAATAAAAGTTCTTATCGTTTAAAATGGTGCTAATTTTGCCCCAACAAATCAAATGTTAGCTTTCAAATGTTAAATAAGATCTGATTGGTTGGGGCTAAATTAGCACCATTTTAAACGGTAAGAACTTTTATTGAATCTCCCTGTTTATTTCCCCAATGGTTTAAACAGGGATTACAATTTACATCTATTTATATGAGGAAGAGTGCCTGGGCTCACTGTCTGTTTTCTCAGAATAAGACACAGGATATCACTGGGCCAAAAAGTTTATGTAAATATCCAATCTATGAAGTCACTTCCTGTAAATGTTGGTTAAAAAAGGAAAGACTATCTTTGATGTATGATTATCATTTTTTGTCCTGCCTGAGGAAGGGTAAATTGTACATCCCCAAAATGTTGCATTATATATGTGGACATATGCAAAATAAATAGAAGCATATTTGAAAAGCATAAACTGTGCGTGGTACCATATTCTACTATAGAAATTTTGGGGCAAGGAGCAAGTCCCCGTTCATACCAGCACCAGGACCCAGATAAGTGTGAGTGGTGTGCTGTATATATTGGAGAAGAGAATATAAATATATATGCAAAAATATGCAATATATTTTAAATGAACTTTTGCACTATTTAGCATGAAAATGGATTACTGTAAAATAAATTAAAGGGGCAGGGGTTCGATGTCCTTACCTTCCAAGCTATGATGATGTACTGCAGACAAAATGTTTTCCATACATTACAGGAGAGTCTAAGGGTAAAAAGGGATTGCACAGCCCTGAAAGTGTTCTAAGGTACATTGCAGATGATCAAGGGCACACACATATTATTGATGTGGCTTGTTATAGTGGAAAAAACTTTATTGGATGAACAGAAATAAAAAGTTGGATGAAAAAGTCAGTTTGAAAAGGAATAACAATAGTTTAAAGATAAAGAGGAAAATCCCTAAATAAAAAGAGCTGAACACTCTTGGAAAGAGTTTGAGGAGGGGGATGTGAAAAAAAGCAAAGGAGGGAGGAGAGAGAGAGGGGGTAACTAGGGGGAGAGAAAATGATAAACAGGAAGTAGGGGAAACTAGAGTCGGCCAGTGATTGGGTGAAGTGATAAGCAGGAAGGCTGGAGACCAGGTCCACCGCAGGGGGAAAGTAGAAAGTAACTGGACAGGAGGATGTGACCGTCCCTCAAGGATTATATCGCACTGTATCGCGACAGTAACATCCCTTTAACCCCTTGTCTACCTCCAGTCACCCACCTTCCCGCCCTTTCCTCCTTATCATGTGGGCACCGAAAGTGAGAAAGAGTTGAGCCCTCCCGGACCGGCCCCTGCTATCGGCTACACTCGGTCCCATTGGAACAGCGGCGATCTGGGCCACCGACATGGCTGTTCGCATCTACTTGCTGTTTATTGGGGTTTCCGTGGCCCTCGGACAGGAAGGCGCGGGATGGAGACAGATGATCCAGTGGGAAGACAGCGGGAGGCGGTACCGGCTGCTCAATTCGGGGTCTGAGTACCAAGCGGCTGGGGTTGGGGCGGGAGGGTCTCCTCGGGTCCTGCTGGACGGGAGCCGCAGTGGGGGTTCGGATCTCAGACGTCAGGCACCCTCACCCCCTCGCACTGGGTCACAGACCGTAAGGGGCAGTGCCAGACACCCCTTTGGCTTTGGCCAAGTCCCAGATAACTGGCAAAGAGGAGGGGGAGGTGAAGGAACTGGCAATGGGCGTTTCGTCCCGTCCGCGGGGGCGGGTGGCTCAGTGGGAAGGACACGTCAGGCCTCCGCCTCCTCCCAGAATTCCGCGGGGCCACAGTATTTCCCAAGGTCACAACCTCAATTTCCACCTCAGACAGATTTTTATTCCCAGGGTTATGATGAGGGTTACGGGTTTTATTACCGAGGGGGAGGGGGAGGGTATGTGGCGCAGCCTTGGGCCGCCGGCTATGAGGAGTCCTGGGAGGAACCTTCACCCCCCTTTGCCCAACCACCATATTTTGGGATACCTCCTAACCCGCCACCGCAACCCGCCAACCCCGCGTCACCCCAAGAGGGATTTGATAGGCGGTTTGCCCACAGCCTGTTCCGAGGTGAAGACCCCCCGATCCAAGCTAGTGACCCTGTCCGCCCTGCGGTAGGAGGGACCGATACAGGCCACCCTCCTTATGGTGATGGGGGTTATTATGGGATGTCCAGGCCAGATCCAGCCAGAATTCCCAGTAGCCCGACCATAGGAAGCCAAGTACAGACTGAGCAGCAAAGCAGAGTCAGCCTGGGGAGCGTTTTCCGGGGCAACCAGAATGGAAGAGGTGAGGCTGATGGTTTTTGACATTTTGAGGCTTTCCCAAATGATATGATATCCCCATGGTGGAGAGTTTTATTCTAACCAACATTCCATTTCCAAGAAGGACACTGCTGTTCAGTTGGGAAGAAGTATCAATAATCTACATTTAAAGTATTTACAGGGAAGACTGCGGAGAGACCCAGGGGTGGGTGGCTATGCCCTTTATACCTTTAAACTGCAGATAAAAACATATAGTCACTCTTAAGTCATTTCTAATTATAGATATCCAGTAAAATCTATCAGTAAAAAATCCCTAGAGTGCATCTTTTCATTTTTAATGTAACACATTTTAAAGGATAACTAATGCTAGAATGCAAATGCCTAGATTCTATACTTCCTAGTAGCTTTTAATTTATCATTGAAATTGGCAACATAGTGGATACATCATCTGGAATTCTCCCTATTGAAAACTGAAAAAGTAAAAAATGTAATAATTTTAAGAATTAAAGTTAAAAAAAAATCTGCTTCACGTGGGTTTGAAGTGGATTGGTTTAGCAGAATTCAGACATTCCATGAAACAAAACTCTCCGGTTTTACTCATCTCTAATGCTCATGTCCTTTGGTACTGGTAACAGTTATTTAGGAGTCATACACCTGGCAAATAATTAGCAAATCTGTTGGATCAGGGTTTTCCTGGTATGAGCAAGATGTATGGGATGAAAGCATTTTCACACTTTGTTTTATAATACACATAGAGTAAGCTGATAGATACCATCTCAACATGTATGCTCATCTGGCCAACTGATACCCATACAGAGTGTGTTAGGTCAGCCAGGTAAGATTATGTGCATGTCGTTGAGAAAGGGTCCATGTTTCCCGAAACATATCAGATAACATGGGATTTAAAAAAGCCTGTGCAGTATAAACTGCTTCCTTGCTTTATGCACCTCTGATCCAACTACTATTGATTAGATTCAATGATTTGGCTTGGCTAAATACTGCTTGCTGTCAGCAAAAGTCTGTGTGTCCCCCTGGCCTTAGTGTATGGCCATCAAAGGAAAATGTTACTGCTTTTAATTCAATGTGAAAATACAGTTCAGTTTTTATTTTTTAGCCATCCTGTTAGGTGCCACGTATTGACAGATTTGTAAATGTGCCTTGTAATAAAACACAACAGTACTTTACTGGCAGTTTACTAACACTGGATCTTTTTTTAAATAAATTTTAGGTCTTCCAGATTTGGTGCCGGATCCTAGCTACGTCCAAGCTGCTACATATGTTCAACGGGCTCATTTGTACTCTCTGCGATGTGCTGCAGAAGAGCATTGCCTCTCCAGGTCAGAATGCCAATATTTACTTTAAAGTAATATTAGAATGGACTACAATAAGGAAATAGCAGCAGGAACTATTGTTCACCTGCAAGCTTTCTTGAAGTTAAAGGGACACTTAACCATCATATTCATGTACTTACCATCTTTAAAGGGGAACTAATGTTTCCAGATAACATTGCCCCAATAGAAAGAGCACATTCGCAAAGATACAAAAATGCTGTGTCTACCCTCTCCCTTTGCTGTGGATGCTGGGTGGTTTATGAAAATAACCAGTGGGTACCTGAGGTCATCTACAATGATTCACCTTAGCTGGGAACATCCAGCTAAGCATACACAGTACATTTCACAGGAAGCTGCAGCCTTGCTTCCTGGAAGCTGACAGCTAATCATGTTACAGCTCAGAGATCATCCCTCCCTCTGACACACATCAAAGATTCCAGTGCAGTTTTTGTGTAAACACATTACAAATACTCCTGTCCCTAATAATGGTAAATTCCTTTGCTTTTCATACCATAAAAAGTAATAAAAGTAATCTTTGCAGTTTATTTCTTTGTTAGAATTGATGTAAGAAACAGAATATTAACATTTCATTAAAAAAAATAACAGTAAGTATGGGGAATTAACCTTCTCTAATATGTCTTGCTAAAAAAAAAGATTCCTACCTCTATCCCAAAAGAGCTACTAGGTGGGATATCAGTACACATAGAATCTTTATTTTTTGCTAGGAAGATAATAGAAACAAAAAAGTAAGCCTGTGGAACCTGTGACCCAATGGTATGTTTGTTTCCAAACTCAGCATTTTAGATGTACACCACCACTGCACATGTATCTGGTAGAGAAAGTACATTTCAGTAAATGTCAGTAAAATCAGTACACTATTTTGTATTGCTCCAGGAAGGCTGTCAGCAATTGACTGGTTGGTAAATAAAATACAAAGCTGCTATATAAAAAGTTTTTACATAAGTTGAAACTTTATATTTTTCTAGAAATATGATGGAAACAAAAAAAATCAATAAACTCAGACAATAGACTATTTTGTATTGTTTCTTAAAGGGCATGTCCACCCCCCAAAACCAACTTTGGGGGTATGGTAGGTAGGTGCAAAAATAAATAACAAATAGCAAACTTAGAGAATAGACAGAGTTCAGTAACTTACTTGTAAAGAATCTCAGCACCAGTCCTCCTCTCTCCCCCTCTGCCCCTCCCTTCAGCATATTGCTACTTTCTCCCACATTTTGCTTGCTTGCAGTCTAGCTCTGGAAGGGAGGGGTCAACAGGATGTCAGCACTTCATTTAAAGTCCTTTCAACTGAGCATGCCCGGACTTTTCATACAGCCCTTTACTGCTTGAGAGGGACTAGACAGAGAGGGGAGGGGGAATACACAGCTTGGTGTAAACATCTGCCAGTGTGAAGAAACAAAGCCACACAGCAACATGAAAGTAAGGTAGCTTATACTAAGTGATCTGTACATTGTATATAGACAAAGTTTTTTTTCACTATAGTTGCCCTTTAAGTGTGCTTTGTTCAAGATTTTAAATAGCTATCAGTGTAAAGGTATGGTCAAACATTAATGAGCATCTGAAGCCAAGCAGGGATAAGCTATAAAACTATACGTGGTATTTGGCGGTCCGGGTGTGCAGGGAGATTATTCTCTAATTGATAAATACAATGTGGCTGCAGCCACATTGTATTGGACGGTAATGGGCGGGAAAAGCGCATACGCAATGCAGCATGTTACTGTCCATTTGTGCTGCGCTCCTGATAATAGCCCGCAATCGAAACGCATTTGATTTGCAAAAAATGGTCCTAAAATGGAACGCAGTGCACACAATGTGCTCAAACAAATTGGCATACACTTGCATGAGTGTATGTGCGTGAGAAATGTGCTAGTGTGGCCTAGCCCTAAACACAGTAAAATCTTGGCCTACGCGTAAGCTAAAGATAGGAAACCTTTCATGTTTTATACTAAATATGTCTGTGGGACATATTTGTAGACTACTCAAAACTGTCTTTTAATTCCAATAATGGTAGCTATTTAAATTGGTTAGGATAGTGTTGCTTTGGTTAATTAATAAAGTAAGTAAGATTCAAGCTTATTGATACTTTACCCTAACTTTATTTTAATAGCTCTGCATACTCAGCTGACTCCACAGATTATGATGTCAGAGTCCTACTTCGATTCCCACAACGAGTAAAAAATCAGGGAAATGCTGACTTTCTTCCCACACGCCCACGCCAGGCCTGGGAATGGCACAGCTGTCACCAGTAAGTTCTGTTGAGCAATGGCTTACTTGGCATCAGTTAACTAGACCCTATGGTGATTATTTATACAGCCAACACCACATATTTTAGAGAGCTTGTTTCTTTAGTTACATCATTAGCACAAGCATGTTAGATTTATGATCCTCTAATTGCACGTGTCTAGACAAAAAAAAATTGTACAGTACGTTGTGTAAGGTTGGTAAGGCATGACATGGTGCAATGATATTTAACTGTGATTTTTAAGTTGGAAGAGTGATAGTACTAGATTTAAAATGTCTATTAATCTTTTTTAGGCACTATCATAGCATGGATGAATTTAGCCATTATGACTTGCTAGATGCTACCACGGGCAGGAAGGTTGCAGAGGGGCACAAGGCCAGCTTTTGTTTAGAGGACACTACTTGTGACTTTGGTAATTTAAAACGATATGCATGCACTTCACACACTCAGGTAAGTGTATAGTTTTACATATCTATATTTATGTTTGTAAAAATAGTGTGTTTCCTTTCTGTGCTGTAATTAATTTCATGTCTAAAAATAGCCTTGAAAATATCACACATTGTTCAATGAGTTTATCTATGCCAGACCTGGGCAAAGGAAGGCCTAAGGGCCACAAGCAGCCCTCTGGCTGCCCCTGACTGGCCCCTCAATACTAGACCTGTACCCCCTTAATATTTATTGATTGTCTCAGGCTGGATAATTGATTTATTTTTATAAGTTTGTTTAATAAAAAAAAAATAACTTGATTACCGTAATTGAATTTTATGGAATGGATTTAAAATGTTACTATTACTATAATATTGTCTATGCATACCTCTCTGTCAGTGAAATACTATGAAAGCCATACCAATTAAGGTTCAGTTCACTGGTATTGTGTTTAGATTTTCTTGAGATTTTCTTTAGATTTTTCGTCTGGGCATATAGTGGCTGAATGAGATTTCAGGCACCAATCACAAATGTCTATGGGAGGTGATTTTAGAAGATTTATTTTTTTCTATTTGCTTTTTGAATAAAAGTCAAAGAACACAAATTTTATAAAATCTTTTTGTAAACTAAGCCTAAACTTTAATGGATGGACTATTATAAATTGGGAGCCATTAAATTTAAGTGACACAAAAGTAGAAAAACATTTTTTCATTAAACACATACAGTATGTATTATTTTTCTATACATTGGCACGCTGGTAATGAAGTTACTTTTTACACAGGGTCTGAGTCCTGGATGCTATGATACATACAATGCTGATATAGACTGTCAGTGGATTGATATTACAGAAGTGAAACCTGGAAACTATATACTAAAGGTAAAAAGACAGAAGAATATCTATAACCATTACTAGAATCCTAAATCATCTAGCCTTCACCTTGATGTTATACTCTCTCATACAGAATGCATTAAAAATTTGTCATCGTTATAAAAGTAAATACACAGTGAAGTAATATCCTGCATATGGGTTGTTTTCTTTTTAAGATTAATGTATGACTAACCTTTCCTTAGGGGACATGTTCCCTACACAATCTTCACCATTTCAAACCCATATTTTTGCAACATTTAACTTTCTCCCTGGCGCTGCTGGAAGAAGATATTAAGTCCCCTGTCTAGCCGTACTGTTCTGCCACATTACGGCTTTTTGAGCTTGCGCAGTTGTAAAGCAGCTAGCTCCTGAGACAAGGGACTGATGGACTTCACAGTAAATATCTTATTCAAGGAATGTTGGGGAGAAAGGCAAATATTGTGAAGAAGGGGTTTTGGGGGTAAAGATTGTGCAGTTAAAAGGTTTTTTTGTGTGTGTGTGGGAGGGGTACATGCTTTATATCAGTATTAATGACATTTTTCCAGTTTTTATACAATTCATACTTTTGTCTAGGTATCTTGCTTCTTGTTTAATTCTTATTTCTCATAATCTTTAGGTTGTAGTTAATCCCAAGTACAAAGTTTTGGAATCGGACTTCACAAATAATGTTGTACGATGTAATATTCACTATACAGGACGTTATGTGTCTGCTACAAACTGCCGCATTACACAGTGAGGAGTCAACCCTGTATCTATTTCTCCTCCTCCAACCACCACCTTGTCTTTTATTTTCTGCCTGTACTGTTAGAATTCTTATTCTCTCCAATTACTAATTTTATTCCTTCTAACATCTTTAGAAATGTTTATTCTGCATTATTGCTTTTCTTTGATTAAAAAATAGATGTAACACAGCTCACCTTCCCAAGATACTTGGTGCCTTACCAAACAGTCATAAGCGGATGAATTAGGGTGTAGAGGCAATGTTTTTTTTAAACATGCGACAAGCATCTTTTTTTTTTCTTTTTTTCCTTTTTTACTTACCTATCCAGTTGTCAGTATAACTGCACTGTTTCTATACCCTACTCTTTTCATCACGCCTTGCTCTTCACCATTTCAATTAATTGTTTTGTTCTTTTGTTTGTTCCTAAGGTTCTAAACAAGCCTTTTAAGAACACTGTTTCCTTTTGGAGAATTATTTCTTACATCATAAAAATATAGAAATCAGTTTCCTCCTTCCAGTGGGATTTGTATTACTTTTTTGCACAAAAGAAGAAGAAACAAATTCTTAAATTTTAAAAGTAATCATCTTCTAGATTTAATTGACTGATTCTGAACTATCTGTTGAATGTGAAACTGAAGTGTTAACAGAACATTAGAAAAATCTTAAAATAAACACTTTTATTCTGTTTAAAATATATTTGATTTTCTCTTGTCTATGCTTAGGTTTGTGTATTGTCTGTGGAATTTTACTTGTGTAGTTAAGGAAGTGCTTATGGGTTATTCTGTTTGTTAAGTTTAATCATTTGGAAGTTAGGCCTGCTACACACAGGCTTATATTTTGGGCAAAACTATTACCCTGGTCAGCAGGGTGTGCTAGGTATTAGAGTAGTATTTCTCAAAATTTTCAACAATTTTCAGGTTTTAGAAATAACAAATAAAACAACAGATACAGTAGCTCTATAAATATGTCTGTCTTTTAAGGGAATGCCCACCCCCTAAACTAAATTTCGTATATAGGCTTATCACCTCCCCAAACATTGACGTGCATGACAGTAACAGAAGAGGACAATCACTGATGCTACCATAATATATATAATAAACATAATATATTAGTAAACAATGCATCAGAGGTTTATTGTATGGCCCATTAATATATTTGTATAAAGTGATAATTTCCCCTTGCTTCTCCAATGTAAACAGCCCTAACTTGTCTAATCTGCATGCATAGTGAAGCCCCTCTTTCCCTTTATTATTTAAGTTGTCCTTCTCTTAACTGTTTCCATTTCCAAGATGTCCCTTTAGTATATGGGATTCCAAAACTGCACTGCATATTCCAAATAAGGCCTTACCAGTGCCTTGTAAAGAGGGAGAATAATGTTTTTGGCTCTTGAAAATATTCCTCTTTTTATACAAGACAATATCTTGCTAGCTCTAGCCATTGCTACCTGGCATTGTTGCTACAGCTAAGTCTGTTATCTACCAGAACCCCCAAATCTTTTTCCATTAGAGATTCACTAAGTTATTTATGGTGTAGGTGGCACAAGGATTGTTAAACCCCAAATGCGTCACCTTAAATTTATCAACATAAAGATGAATCTGCCATTCATCTGCCCATTTTGATTTTCTATGTCTGCTTGTAGCAATTGCACATCATTTAAAGTTTTCAAAGTTCTGCATAGTTTAGTATCATCAGCAAAGACAGAGACCTTGCTGTCAATGCCCCCTTCTAAGTCATTTATGAACAGATTTAAAAGAAGTGGCCCCGAGGCACCCAAACCTTTAGCCCACATTGATGTAGCTCCATTGACCACCACTCTGTGATCCAATTCACTATCCATGTACAAATGTTTTTTTCTAGGCCAACAGTCCTCAGTTTATACATTAGTCACCTATGTGGCACAAGTATCAAAAGCTTAAGCAAAATCCAAGTATACTACATCCACTGCTATGCCTTAATCTAAATTCTTACTCACTTCTTCATAAAAACCAAGCAAATTTGTCTGGTACGATCTATTTCTCATAAATCCATGCTGAGTACTGTTAATAAGATCAGTTCTGGAGACAAAGTCAAGGATATGATTCCGTAACTAAGGGGCATATTTATAAAAGAGCGAAAAGTAGCGAAATGTTTTCGCATTCGCTTTTCGCATGGGTTTTCGCCAAAAAGACAGTTAACGCTATTTATAAAGGTAGCGTTAACGAATGGTGAAACCGTTTCCGCGAGCTATCGCTAAACCCTTTTCGCCTTACTTTGCAATGGTAATTTTAGCGAAAAGGGAGCGAAAAGGCATAACGCGATTTATAAAAGAGCGAAAGGTGGTTTTTGCGTTAAAAAGAGCAAAAGATTAGCGCGACCCGGAAGGTAGTGAAAAGTCATTGTTTGAGCGAAAAGGCATTCTAATGGGTAATATGCCTTGAAAAAGCGAACGCGCATTAGAAGGGCGATCGCGCATTAGAATGAAATATGCCTTGGAAAAGCGACATTAGAAAGGCGAACGCACATTAGAAAGGGGAACGCACATTAGAAAGGCGACCGCGCATTATAATGGAATATGCCTTGGAAAAGCGATCGCGCATTAGAAAGGCGAATGTGCAGTGCAAAAGAAAATTGTATTCCAATTGAGAAATTCTAAGAAGATTGACTAAATAAGACATGGCTGACTTCTTGGTAAATGTGAGGTGGCCATTTTGAACTTGACATTTTCTAGTGGGCTTTTCTGGTTTTGAATGGTTTTCGCAATGCAGTCTTCTTAGATGCGTTAAGTTTTCGCTGCGATACTTTTCGCTCTTTATCGCGCCCGTTTGCCTTTTTCAGCCGCGAAGTGTTTTTTTCGCTTTTTTATAAATAAGGCGAAATGAAGCCCCAAATGGCGCTATTTTCGCTGCGATGTGCTGCGCTAATTATTTGGCGAAAAAGCCAATCCTTTATAAATATGCCCCTAAGTTTCCAGCACCTTCCCTACCACTGATGTTAAGCTTATAGGTCTATAGTTACCAGGCTGGGAACGACAACCTTTTTTGAATATTGGTATTACATTGGCTTTTTTTCCAATCCAGCAGCACATACCCAGACAAAAGTGAATCTGAAAAGATGAGAAGCAGTGGTCTAAGCTTTTTTAAAATCCAAGGATGTATTTAATCCGGTCCTGAAGACTTTATTGACATTAACTTTTGTCTAATTGTTTCCATACCATATCCTCTGTCAACCAGAGTGAATATTCCTCATTAATGCCCTTCATATTATTACAGTTCCGGCTATAAGAACTAGGATTCTCTATAGTGAATACCGATGAAAACAACGGTTTAGCACATTAGCCTATTTGGCATCCTCTACAACCATCTCAGCCCCAGTATTTAATGGTTCCACATTCTCAGTCCTCATCTTTTTACTATTGATAAACTTAAAAAACATTTTGGGGTTGGACTTGCTTTATTCTGCTATCTGTATTTCATTTTTTTACTTTAGCTAGTTTAATTGCTTTCTTGCACTCTTTATTACAGCTTTTATACTCCCTGTAAGACTGTTTTTTTTTTTCTATTTCCTTTTTACCTGAGCATTGAGCCATGCAGCAGTGGACCTAATTTTTTTACACTTGTTCCCTTAAAGGTAAAAATGTAGAAATGTAATAGTTTATTATCCCTTTAAAAGCAGTCTACTTCTGCTCAATATCTTACAAATCCCCCCCAGTTTATGAGCAGAAGTGATTCCTTTAACAACATAAAATTAGCCTAAAGTTAAAAGTTTGTTAACCCAGTTCACTTTTGTTTTTTTTTTGCAACCTATGTTAAATGACACTATATCATGATCACTATTCCCTATGCTTCCCATTACCTTCAACTCCTTAAGCTCTGGGTTATTAGATATCACCAGATAAAACAACGCATACTGTCTAGTAGGAACTTTTACCATCTGTAAAAGAAATTGCTCATATAGAAAATGTAATAACTTGATACCTTTTTGAGGTGCTGTCAGTTCCTTTACTCCAATCTATGTCAGGGTAATTGAAATCCCCAATAACCAGAACATGCCCCATACCATCAACCTTCGCCAACTGGGTATGGAGATTAATTTCCACCTCCTCAATGGCATTTGGTTGCTTATAACATACACAAACAATTAATTACCCACATCCTTACTTCCTGTACACAGCTCCACCCATATTGTTTCTGCCTTATTGTTTATACCCCCATCTATCTCATCTGTTTGGCTTCAATTTCTGTTTAACATATATACATGTCTCCTTATACTCTATGCTCCTCCATCTCCTCCCTGAATTATCTTTTTTAGCCCCCTGATCCATAACTCCTCTATCTACCACTGCATAGTCCAATGTACCCCCCATACCTAGATTTACATCTCCTCCAACCCCTAGTCATCTTCTAATAATTGTGTCCTCTTCCACTACCACCTGCCTATCCTTCCCAGACCCCAGTTCTCCCTTGTATTAGAGATGGCGGTCCCCTGGGTGCTCAAGAAAATGGCCCACTCCATACATGCTACTTCTAAGGCGTCGTCCTCCACATCTTCACCTAAAATGGCAAATCTGTTGGGATCAACTAACTGGAAAGAAGCAACCCTACCCTTCTGTTCCCTACATCCCTAGGTGACCCTTACAAATCTATCTTCCTTTTCCACCTTATCTGCCCCATTTCCACCCTCCAGTTCCTGCATTTCTCCCAGGATTGCCAAGGCCTGAAAGGCCTCTAACGTTGTTCCTGTTTCCTAGTCTCCATTGTTCCAGTTACCAATCCTGCCTGTTATAGTTAAGCTCTCCATTGTTCCAGTCACAGCTCCTACATTGTTACAGTTCAGCTCTCCATTGTTCCAGTTACCACTCCTGCATTGTTACAGTTCAGCCTTTCCATTGTCCCAGTCACAGCTCCTGCATTGTTACAGTTCAGCTCTCCATTGTTCCAGTTACCACTCCTGCATTGTTACAGTTCAGCCTTTCCATTGTCCCAGTCACAGCTCCTGCATTGTTACAGTTCAGCCTCTCCATTGTTCCAGTCACAGCTCCTGCATTGTTACAGTTCAGCTCTCCATTGTTCCAGTTACCACTCTGCATTGTTACAGTTCAGCCTCTCCTTGTTCCAGTCACAGCTCCTGCATTGCTACAGTTACAGCTTCAGCTTTATTCCTGTGTCCAGCTCCAGCATTGTGTCCGTTCCTGTACAGTCTCCTGGACTCATACTTCCTACTTCGACTAAAATATCTCTCCCAGGTACCTCCCCTCCAGCAGTACTGGGAAACCATTGCACAAATGTGCAACCCACTCACAAGATTCCCATACATTCGGCAGTATGCACATTGCATTGCCCCAACAAAACTGTCCATAATAAACAGCAATACACAACAACAGAAACTGCAATCTTGTTCTTAAACTCTTTTTTTGTTCTAAACGCTTTGGTTTCTTAACGCACCCCTTTAAAACAGAATAACCCATTTAAAAGGAAATCCCTCAAAGCTGGATTGTGTGTGGTTTAAAATCAAATACACTACAGTGCTCAGGCAATTTAAACCAATGAGCTACACCCCATCCAATTAGGGAGGAAAGAAAAAAAAATCCTTTCTATTGTCTCTTACCAGCCCCCACCCTACAGGTAACAATGCAGTTTAGAAAATCAATGCCTTACTATAAGTTTTCCCACCACCTTATTCCAGAAGTAAGCAGTAAAAAAACCAAAAAGTGATATTTACTTACACTCAGGCACACTCCCAGAATAAAATACGCTAGGTTATTACATTCACTCAGACTGCAAACCGCAGTTAATAAACGCTTTTGTTTCTTAACGTACCCCTTAAAAACAGACAAATCCCCTTTAAACAGAATAACCCCTTTAAAAGGAAATCGCTCAGAGCAGAATCACTCTGGCAGCAGGAAGGTTCAAAACCCTCATCAAAGCATGCTCAGGCTCAGTTCAGATCACTAAATTACTCGGTTTCCATGAGACATCCAGAAGCATAGCAGGCATACAGTAATGAATTCAAAAGGACAAAGTAGGATATATCAACATATTTAAAAGAGGTCATTCTTTTTCAAAGATGTTATTATGAGGGTGGAGTTGTCCTTTAAGTAACACATTCTTTGCGTTTTACCCCTATCCTAGGCAGTCATCAGAATACTGAATCTTTGTTTCAAGGGCAAGTCCACCCCTAATAACTAATATGTTATTGACCATTAAAACAAGCCATCCCCCATCAAAATACATTCAGCCAATTTGAAGATACGTACGTTTTTCTAACATGCTTTTTGCAGACCAGGAGCATCTGTGTAATCTGAGGTCACCTTTCCCGTGCCTTTTGCCTCCCTTGACACCACCCCTACTCCCACCATCCGGATCCATCCTCGGTCCCCCTGCATCGTAGCGTGATATAGAGAAATCAAGAAGAAATATATAGGCTGCAACACTCCATGTATAGTATTAAACTACAAGTCCTTTATTCCAGAAGGGATATAGTTAAAAACACATACAGAGTTAACACCTCACTGTCATGGCTTAAGTCACAATATATCAAGACATTAAAGTAAAAGACCTATGTATAGCCAGTAATGAACTGTGATTACATATAGCTACCAGTCTCCTGTCTTATCGGTCAGTGCCGTCCATGTGGTGCCTGATGGGTGAAATCCTGTATGAAAACAAAGCAGGTGGGACCCGTTTCGCTCCTCCTCTCAAAGTACTGGAGCTTTCTCAGCCATGCTGCTCTGTCCACCACTCGACCGTCTATTTATCTAGGCCGCAAACGCCAAATCTCGCGCTACTGGAGTGACGTCACTCCGCATGTTCGTGCTTGATGGAATTATTAACATTTATTCTGAGTGGAAACTATTTTAAATTTGAGGAGTCGTATTTCCAGCAAACATTGGAAACAGCAATGGATATGAATGTTGGGTCATCCTTCGTGAATCTACCTGAAATCCTTTGAGACCTAACACATCTATCTTATGTTTGAGAAAAATCTTCTCATGTACAGATGTTACACTGATGACTGCTTCATTCTGTGGAACGCGTCAAACATTAGATAAACTTGCTGGATTTGAGAATTTCAATTGAACGAAATAAATTTGAGACTAGCTTACACTACACTAATGCGACAGACAAAACTACCGTTCTCTCTGCGGTGAGCTGTCACTTAACTACCAATTCTTACAAGTTATAAATAACTCAAAACATAGGGCAGGCTTCCAACTTTAAAAAATGAAACCAGGGAAATGAGGCAAGATTATACTGTAAGTGACCAGCTTAAAGGGTATGTCCACCCTTAAAAAAAAATTGCAATATCATTCCCCCTGTCCCCCCAGCCCCAACCGCTCTATTTATTTATAGAAATGTCCCCAACTTTACTTACCGCCTCTTTCCTCCGCTGCGCTGCCAGGCCCTCTGCTTGCGAGATAATGCAAGCAGAGGAGCGGGACCGGCAGTCGCGTCTGTGATTGGCTGAGCAGCAGCCAATCATTGACGCAGCTGCCAGGAGTTCAGTGCGGCGGAGGAAAGAGGGCAGGTAAGTAAAGTTTGGGGAACTTTCTAATAAAATAAATAGAGCGGTTGGGGCTGGGGGGACAGGGGGAATGATTTACCTAAAGGATTTACGCTAAGTGTGGGGATGGACCCTAATCGGGAGGGAGGGGGAGAAGGGCTGCAGTACGCATGCCAAACTTCTCCCGGAGGCCAGGTAGGTGGCAGAGTCTATGGAGCTGGTATGTGAGGTAAGGATTAAACTACATTACACAATGGGGCCAGTAGTGGGGGGATTATAGTTTTGGGGGTGGACATGCCCTTTAATAAAGCATTGGAGAGGGTTGCAGTTCACAGAACGAGGATCATATCCCCATCTCCTTACAATACTCCCCGCACAGTAAATTAGTACAGCAGGTGATTAAGCATTACTAGGACATCGTCTCTAGTATCTGATGATACTTTGCCCTTCTCTAAAATTAGACCTATGTTTGCATATAGATGGGAGGGGTAAAAATCTTAGAAATCTTTTAGTAAAAAATGTTTTAAAACTAAGTAACCCTAGACAAGCATCATTGTGGCTAACTTAAAGGGGAACTGTGGTCTCCAAACAAGTTTAGTTTAAATGAAAGGCCAGTTTCCTACCTTTAAAGGGTATGTCCACCCTTAAAAAATGTTTTTGTTATATCAATCCCCCTGTCCCCCCAGCCCCAACCGCTCTCTTTATATCATTAGAAAGTTCCCCAAACTTTACTTACCTCCCCTCTTTCCTCGGACGCGGCTGCCGGTCATTCAGTGCGGCGGAGGAAAGAGGGGAGGTAAGTAAAGTTTTGGAAACTTTCTAATGATATAAAGATAGTGGTTGGGGCTGGGGGGACAGGGGGAATAATTTACCTAATGGGTTTTATGGTAGGGGGAGGGAATCCAAATCGGGAGGGAGGGGGAGAAGGGCTGCAGTACGCATGCCAAACTTCTCCCGGGGGCCAGGTAGGAGGCAGAGTCCTATATGGACTCTGCTATCCTCCTGGTGGGCAGTTTTTGGGACTTTGGGGGGGGACTACAGGAGAACCTTATGGAGCTGGGATGTGAGGTAAGGATTAAACCACTACACAATGGGGCCAGTAGTGGGGGGATTATAGTTTTGGGGGTGGACATGCCCTTTAAAATGAGCCATCAACCACCTCTACGTGCTCCACAGCCCAAGATACACAGAAATGACTGACCAGAAAGTTAATGGGTGGGAGGCTGACATGTGACATTCCTGAGGCTTCTCCTGCACAGTGCCCCCGGCGAGCACAGCCTCAGACTCCCTCAGTGTGTGAGGGAGACAGGAAGTCCCTCCTTCTCTCTGCTGTGTGAAGGACCTGCAGCTGCAGAGAAGGTAAGGGAATCTACAGCCCTTCTCTCTCACAGTGTGAAAACAGCCTTTTCAGGCAGAGTTCTCACTCTGCCTGAAAAGGCTGTTTCTACAGAGATTTCGGGGGGGGGGGGGATATGGGGGTGGGGGGCTTAGGCACCCGCGAGTGGGCGGGGCCACATGGGGCTGTAAGGGAATGGGCCAAGGGGGCCTGCAACTAGAGGGGCCATGGGGTCCATGAGTGGGAGGGACCCGGGGGGCTGCAAAGGGGAGGAGACACATGGCAGATTGACTGACAGGTTTCAGAGCAGGAAGTGCAGGGGAACTGGTGATGCTGCTGCCATATCACACACAAAAATGTAAATATCTTCAAAACTATGCAAAATAAACAATGGAAATAAATTGCAAAAATTCTCAGGAGAGAAATTCCTATCAATTTACCTAAAGTCATTTTTGGACCACAGTTCCTCTTTAAAATAAATCAGGATACTGATGTGGCTGTAGACAGGCTTGTAGACATACAGTATGAACACAGGATCAGATTTCCCACACCCACATAATGGCAAGAGTATAAAAACTGAACATCGGCTATCATGCTTAAGCACACAAGTTATATATATATTTTAACATGTCCGTGTGGGTTGTATTATGTTAGTAAAATGGCTAACACACTTGGAGAAATAATAGCGAACGATTGGCCTTAAGGCAGTCTTTGGCTGGCATCGATAAACCTAACAAATTTGGAGAAGTGTCAATTGCTCGACATTTTAAAGAGGCAAATCACCCTCTATTCAGTTTTAAATGGGCATGGAACATAACCGTGCCCTTCTAAGAAGGGAATCCCGGGGGATTAGGTTCCTAGATACTCTGGGTAGATGCTTTGGGTAGTTTAGCTGTTTATTTTAACCACTTGCTTCCTTCCTCGTGGTAAAATGTAAAAATGTGGACCTCCACAAGTAAAAAAAGATTGTCCTGGTCCCTCATAGCTAGAAGTATGTGATAGCCCTATAATCCCCAATATATCTTGTTATTAAGGGAGTAATGTGGTTCAAGTATTTAATACTATGTACATATATAAGTTGCTTTAAGTTGAAAAATTATATTATTGCAAGATAAGATTGCTAGTACTGTATATTGGATATGTCTGCTTTGAAATTGTATTTCTAATGTGTTTTTAATGACATGTCACATAGGGGAAGGTGGATCGAGGGTAAGTATGTGTGTTGGGGGCAGGATTCTTCCGTTTAGAACTTAATAATGGGGCCTATATAATGAAGACTATGGATATGCTTCAGTACCTTTGAGAAAGCCAGAGGAGTCGGGCAAAACGCGTAAGGTGGACCTACCGTTCCTGGTCACGATAGCAGTCACACTGAGGACAGCAGTATTTATACCCTCTTCCCATGGGATTTATCTTTGATAAGTGCTGAGTTACGCAAAAGGGACAGATAAGTACTATTTATGCATAGTTGATGGCCATGTATGCTCACTATTATAGTGTTCTGTCATTACTATTTGTTTATATGCATTAGCACTTTATATATACACAGCTGCTAGTCCATTATGCTGCTATTTGTATATAGTATGTTTTTTAATTATTTTTTAACTTGATGTATTTGATTATCCCTGACATGTATGTGTTTACATACTAGAATAAAGGATTGTACACATCTTTGTTTGAAACCAGTTGAGTGCTGCAGACTCGTTTTTCTTTATGTATTTTTTATATTTTCCTACTCTGTTCAGCACCTTCCCAGCATTGAGTAAAAGTTGTGTTTGACTAGTGCCATACCATTAACTATTTCTTTACACTAAGTGTTTGGAGGTGTGCCTGTGATGTTTGGAGGCATGGACAGGATGTTTGTGGATGTGAGCATACTTCTGGGATGTGCCTGTGATGTTTGGGGGTGTGGCCATGATGAATGGGGGCAGGCTGTTATGGATTTTTATTGGGGGGGACCACAATACCCATTGGTGTGCTCACAATGTTTGGGGGGCTTGGTCAGTTATCTTTGGGGGCATGGCCTTGATGGTTGGGGTATGAGCATGGCCATGATGTTTGGGGGTGTGGCCGTGACCGCAATGTCTGGGGGCGTGGTCACATTCCAGGGGGCGCTTTAAATTTCTTAGCATGACAATAATTGCAAATAACCACAAATGTGGTTCTTATCACCAATCACAACATAGTTTTTCTAGGGTTTATATTTGAAACCTTCCTGGAGCAAATTGTAATGTGTTACAGACCTTTAGGAAATGTCTGGTTCCCTTTGTTATAGAAGCTGTTGTTCTGTGTGTGCAGCTCTCTGAGATGTGTATCCGTACATTACACTGTTGTTGTGTCACTGAAGTGGACTCTGTGTCTGTGTTGTTGAAGTCGGGCAGCACACAGAGCCCAGGCCCTTCATATGAGTTACTGAATTGGGGAATCACACTCTGCAAGTGATGTGCAGGCTTTTTATTGGTCAAACTGGACTTCATGGGCGTCGACTCTGTCAGAGGGTGTTGCCATTATATGGATGTATTCAGGGGTGTGGCTTGCCCTCCGTATTTGCGCATCCCCTGCCCCCCCCGGACCTCCCAATCACTGAATGACGCAGCACTCGTGCAAATGTGTCCAGCATCCATGCATTATGACAGCCTTCGATTAGTATATAAGCAGGGGTGCCCTTACCATGAAGCAAACTGAAACATTTGCTCAGGACGCGGCCCGTGGAACACTTAAAAGGCGGCAGTTAAAAAATATCCTCCTTTCTGCAATACTGCATTTCATAACCAGTCCACCAGTCAGTGTGAATTCAGTCCTCCAGTTAACCAGTCAGTGTTAGTCAGCCCACCACACCCACCTCCACAAGCCACACCTATGTTCCCTAAGAAAGCCCTGCCTGCTTCACGTAAACACACATGTCAGCCTATAGGCGGCATTTAAAATTTGTTTCAGGTACCAAAAACCCTAGGAACACCCCTGTATATAAGATATATATACATATTGGAACCTGTACTCTTAAACAAATGTATTGCCTTTGCCCCCTTGCTACAGCTCAGTTTCAGGGGTTTGCCAATTTTTTTATAGCCTCTGAGAGTGATAACACCAAATTTAACTGAGACCTTGTAACACTAACAAGTCACATTACACCTAGGAGTTAAAATGGCTATTTGGGCCACATGTTAACCTGTTGCAATTTGAATACTAGCTACACTAAGTAGCACATAATTCTGGGTTCAAATGCTCATAATTCAAGAATAATAGTTAGGCAAATAGCCACATGTATTTGTCGACGGTATAATTAAATATATTGCCGCATCCAATAGTAGATGAACATATTTAGTTAGTAATGCAGCAATATATTTAAGTATTATGGATAATGATCCTTTATCTTATATTAGGTAGGCACGTAGGTGCAGTACCATGTATATATAATATTTTTTGTCTATATTGTGTTTTGTTAGTTATTTTATACACTTTTTCCTCAAGTAGGCTACACCAATCATCTTGGATGGGTGGGGTATTATTACCTTTATAGGGATTTGCACACTTGCAGGGTTATTCAATAAAAGTTCTTATCATTTAAAATGTTGCTAATTTTGCCCCAACCAATCAGATCTTATTTAACATTTGAAAGAGAACATCCGATTGGTTGGGACAAAATTAGCACCATTTGGTTTGTTATGCTTGATAAAGGAGTTCACTGCTCCGAAACATGTTGCACAAATAAAAGTTTTTTCTGCAGCTTGTGGCTCTCCTAAATTTATTTTGTATGCTGCACAAACCCCGACCTTGTGAGGTTTATATATCTGAAAGCTCTCCCCAAATGTACTTATCAGCCTTTATACCCTCGCTGCCTTCTACTTTTGTCATCCATTCCTGTGATTGGCTAAGACATCACGCCTTAGCCAATCACAGGAGCGGATGCCAGTCGACCCCCTTCTGCTTGTCTTCCAAAGTTGTTCCAGAGTTATTGGCCCTCAAAATAACTCTCAGCAATCCAATATGATAAAAGAGACCTCCCCCTTGTGTTCCAAAGCCATTCTTAAGCCTCTTGGCAGGTGTGTAACCTGTTATCCACAAAAGGTGTGGGCTTAACAAGAAGAGTGTTACACACTCCAGGTGTTCTCTCTGACACACCCACAGGGTGGCTATCCCTGCCAAATCCTATATTGGTATGGGGTTAAGCGCCGTAACCTGACAAATAGCAAATCTTGTATGCTTCAATAAAACAAACAAAAATGGGTCTATTGGGCTCCGTATCACAAAGAAAGGGGGTGTTTATGATTTCCGTGAAATGTTTTTTAACCTTCTGTCACTTTTAAAAAGAGTTTACATACTGTTGCTAAGGCCAATTATACTCACCTTCTACCTGATCCATAGCTACATAGTACCTGGGGTGAGGACCTAAATTGCTAAGTCCTCACCTCTGGGTACTTTAACTCCTGTAATACTTACTCAAACTCTCCCTCTGTGCTCCACTTTTCATTCCCCTATAAGTGACAATCCGTGGTGCAGCCAATGGGAAGACACGCCAGAGTGTGTCGTTCAATTGGTTGCATTGCAATCTGTCACTTACAAGAGGAGTAAAGTGGAGTGCTGAGGAAGAGTTTGAGTAAGTATTTCAACAGTTAGGTAAATTACCCAGAGGTGAGGACATAGTGATTTAGCTCCTCACCCTGGGTACTGTGTAGCCATGGATCAGGAAGGTGAGTATAATTGGCCTTTATCATGTCAGGTTTTGCCCCTGGCCCTACCTGACTGGGCATGCAGGTCATATATACATACTAGCAGTGTGTGCTCAGTGACAATAATTTGTGTTTATGTTTGCATACCTCCTAACCCAGAAGAGGACCGGATCTGCTATAGGTAAGAGCCTATTGAGGCTCCATCATTAGAACATGCGTGCCCTGGAACACCCTGACCCTGCCCATGCCCTGCGGGACAAAACAAAACAAAAGTCTACTCAACCCTGCAAAACGGCAGGGTTTTTAGTGTCTTGGGCTTTCCTGTATTAAAGAGAGTGCTGAAGCATTGAGGAAGCATGGCAAAAGCCGTTTTCTTCATACTGGTGCTCCTCACAGAAACAATATAGAATACAGAATTACCAATCCTAAAAAAAAACTTTATATACTTTATAGTTCACCTTTTTCTGTTTAAAGTAAAATTACTCTAATATTGGGCAACTGTATTGACAGTGTTAGATATCTGTGTATGGGTGCTGTGTGTGTCTACCTTTGGCTACATTTATTATGGAACCACTTGTAAAATGCTTAACTAAAGTCTTACTATATTGCTAATTATTTTGCAATGTATGTGAAGGTTCTCATCCATCCAGGTCATGGTATATCTGTTGTATTCAATTAGATCAACTGTACTTTAGTTCTTGAAGACGTTTCGCTAGTCATCCGACTGGCTTTCTCAATTCAGAATGACTTGTACAAGAATCTGTTGGCAATAAATAGCCTGGAAATTATCACAGAAACCTCAATCCACAACAACAAGGTACCACAAAGTGAGGCAGAACAATTTTGTCTCAATGTATATCCAGCCTAAGCCAGTGCTAAACCACTATCATCTAACCTGACCACACAAGTAAGAAGAATTTTAATGGGCATGTCCACCCTCATAACTTTCCAAGCAGCTTAACTTTCCAAGCAGCTTATTTGCACAGTTCAAGCAGAGCTGCAGAGGAGAGAGCAAAGCTGCAGTGAGATATGCTCTTTAAGGGCTTGTTCACACTAGAGCGCAGCGGAACATCGCGGTTGTGTGCACTACATCATAGAGCTTTAATCTGAATGGTGTCATTCATTTTGATGTGCATTGTGTTTTGGTGCGATGTAAAATTCATACGAACGAGCCCTATGTAATGTTAGAAGCATTTTTCGGTAAGTTTAAAATGATTTGTGTTGGGCTGGGGGTTTAGCTACTGGGAAAGTTAATTTATGCTGGTGCACATGTCCATTAACATCCCTCAAGATAGACTCCAGTATCACAATCCTCCCTGCACATAAAGGAAGATAGATGTATTTTCAACACTTCGAACTACCATGCTAAGGTGAGCACAATGCTGGACGATGAAAACTACAAACGAGGCTCTTGCAAGGGACTCAACCAGCCTCTAAGAAAAAGGTAGAAAGCCATTGGTCAAGGAATGCAACTAAGATTCAAAAAGCTCATAATACCTTCAAGGGCATTGCACCCAGCCACTGGTTGAGATACGTTGATGACACCTTTTATACAATTATAGAATAATATTTCATGTTGAATAAAGACATACGTCCATCCAGTCCAGCTTCTCAGCAATACCCACATTTCTTGCCTAACTGTTGATTCAGAGGAATACAAAAAAAACCCCCAGAATTATAAAAGGGGGGGACAAAAATCCTTCCTGACTCCAAGTGGCAATCGCAAATATTACTGGACCAACTCTACTTTATGTATCAATACCAGTAACATGCAACATTCCTTTTTTGCAGAAACTTATCCAGCTTTCTTATGAAACGATCCAATGAACCTGCTATTCCAACTTCCAGTGGAAGACAGTTCCATAGTTTTAGCATTCTCATAGTGAAAAATCCTTTCCAAACTTGAAGACTGTGTGTCCTCTGACATGCCCCAGGTAGTTTATTGTATGGCCCGTTAATGTATTTATACACAGTAATCATATCCTTTTCTAGAGTACATAATTGTAACTTAAGTTGTCCCATTCCCTTTATTATTTTACTTGCCCTTCTCTGAACCCTTTCCATTTCCAAGATGTCCTTCTTGTACACGGGATTTCAAAATTGCACTGCATAAACCTTTTACTAGGTATAGCTTTAAGAGCTTCCTAAGCGATTACCCAGAAGTCTCTGTTCTTTATTTGCATATTCTGAAGGGGAGCTGTAATGCCTTATACTCTCCACATCTTATTTAATTTATTAGTGAATTTATTAGTGGATGGACGGGGTCGCTGTGTGGCCAACTGTGTCCTTGCCACTAAGATCCGACCAAATGAGTAATTGGTATATTTGGGGAAGTTAATTTCCTGTTGGCAAATGATGAATCCCCCTGAAAGAGTAGAAGTGGGTGTTCATGTAATGAAATGAAATTTGGCAACATTAAGGCAGCCTGGAGTGCATCTTTATATGTTCCTTGAATAGCGACTCTCAGTGCATAGCGAATGGGGTTTACCCATTCTGAATCTTTAACACCAGCCATCTGCTGGCATTAAAGATTCTGTCTTAAAGAGCTACAACACAGGTTTTGTGTACCACCACAACCGCTGTTAGTTATGTATTAAAGTCACGTTAACCCTTGGTATATAGGTTAATGTGACATTAAAACAGAAAAAGCTGAAAACGGCTCTCTGTGCATAGCCCTGGCCTAAGAGTTGGTTCAGCCTTTTCTCTGCAATTGCTCTTATGCATTGGTCATCTATGGGGTAATTTCATGGCTGTGTTTCTGGGTGCACCAATACAAGTGGCATACGGTTTGATTCAAGAATTGGGGGAATTATCATTTTTCTTAATTTTGTTTAAGAAAATCTCCTTAAAGCGTGAAAGTCTACAAAGAATTGCATCTGAAATTCTGCACACTTGTGAAAGAATTGCATTGCTATGTAAAGGATATAGTTCTACCATTGCTACATTGATATAGTTCTGCCATCTAGCATTGCTAACTGAAAGTGTGAAGATTCCAATAATGTATAGTTTTTGGTATTGTTTCCCAGGTAAGAGAAAAAAAGCATGAACTTAAAACACAACCCTGATGTTATGCATTGGCTCCCTTAGAGACTATTTGGTTGCCATATCTCTAGGTGCACTGATGAAAGTGTGGCATCATTTCATTTAAAATATGTTTAAGATTTATATTTAGTAGGAACTTTTATTTGTACAGGAGTTTTGGTTTAGATTTCTAAGTTAACATTTCTCCATGTCTGAAATTCTGCATATACGAATAAAAAAATTGCACAGTTACATAGCTGAAGTGTGTAGGTTCTAAAAGAGTGGGTATTTCCAAGTTTTGGGGCTGTTGTCTTTGAAAAAGAGTAGGCTGTTCAAATTACAGAGCACTTTTTTCTTGTAATTGCACTTGTGCATGCATCCAATTTGAGCTAGGTGGAAGCCACATCTCTATGTGCACCGGCACATATGGCATAACGTTTGACATGGGTTTAGGTAGGATTTCAATCTTATTTTTATTTTTTCAAAAAATCTCCTAAAAGTACAGAGTTTATGGATTACTGTGTCTGGAATTCTTCATGTATGTATAAAAGCATGGCGCCGTTACATAGCTGAAGGTGTGTAGATTCCAAAAATATGCATAGGATGTTCAAATTATGAGCTATTTCTCGTAATTGCACTTGTCTCTGTGTGCACTCACGCATATGGCATACCATTTGATTCAGGATATTTGGGAGGTTGATATTTGGTAACTTTTATATTACTTGGTGTTTTGGCATGATTTTTAACTTTTAAACGTATTTTTCCTTAATTTTTTCAGAAAATCTGCTAAAAGTGTGAAATTTCATCAAGATCTGTGCCCACACCATTGATGGTATGAATGAAAATACTGTTGCATAGCTAAAGGTGTGTAGATTCTGAGAATATTGAATTTTGGGGGGTATTTCTGAGTTAGAGGGATGTTTAGTTTAAAAAAATCTGGAAAGTTGATGTTCTTGTGTGAGCATTGACTCACTTCATGGCTAGTCGCTTCCACATCTGTTTGTGTAACCAAGCATATGGCATACGGTTTGATTCAGGACATTTGGGAGATTGATATTTGGTAATTTTTTACTAAATATCAAACTCCCAAATATCCTGAATCAAACATTCCATGGGGTTTTGGCATGATTTCTACCTTTGAAGTTTGTTTTTTGTGTTTTTTTTTTATAGAAAATCTGCTAAAAGTGCGAACTTCTACGAAGAATTGAACTGTGCCTACACAATTGATGGTATGAATGAATGAACTACATCGTTAACTAGGTGTGTAGATTCCAAGAATATATACAGTAGTGTGTGGGGTATTTCTGAGTTATTGGGGTGGGGGGGTTGGTAAAAACTGCAGACTGTTCAAATTCAGATTTGGCTGAATATTTTTGTTGCTGTTTTTGAGCCAACGTGCATTGTCTCACTTCATGGCTAACCATGCATATGGCATACCATTTGATTCAGGACATTTGGGTGATTGATATTTGGTAACTTTATTTTCCATTACAAGGGGTTTTGGTATGATTTCTACCTCTGAATATTTTTTTTGGTTAATTTATTTAGAAAATCTGCTAAAAGTGCAAACTTCTATGAAAAAAGGCACCCACACCATTGATAGCCATGTTGGTAGCCATGTTTCTGAGTACACCCATGAATGTGGCATACCATTTTATTCAGGGGGGATTAGGCTTTTATATTTCAGATGCTTTTGCATATTTTTTTGGAAATTCACATTTGAATTTGTTTACATTTGAGGGAAAAAAGGAAAACATGAGAAAACTTGGATGAAGAGCTGCGACGGGGTATCTGTGATCAAAACTTACCTCACTCATAAAATTCTGCGGGAATGTAGTTTCTAAAAATATCTAATTTTTAAGGATATTTCAGTTAATTTGCTAGATAATCTATGTTAACTGTCAGAAGTGGTTATACATTTCAATTTGGTGTAATATTCTTGAAAGTGCATATTTTACCCAAAAATCCAGTAAAATTTCCTATAAAGTTGCAAAATTCTGTTACGATGTTAGGCTGAGGCCACACTTTAGCGATCACCAGCGCGCCGGAAACTCACAACGATGGCATTGCCGTGGTAACGCAATTATGTGATTGCACAAAAAATGTGAATTGCGTGCGCTCTAATTTACTACCGCACTAGTGTTGCCACATCAATTGGGCCACACTAGTGTCCGCACTAGTGTAGCCAAGCCCTTAAAGTACCATGCGCTAAAAAATATAATATTCCCTATTTACTGCAAGGTTCCCTACTGTAAACTTTGACTGAACCAAATGAGTCTAAAATCCTGAAAATTCTTCTGGCACAGAATGCACACAAAGTGGGTAATTCTGCTGGCAGCGAAAAGGTTAAGAAGTAGCAGCTCAGCTGGAAGCTGCCTCTATAGTTGCCTGTCAGAATCAACATGCTGCTGGCCGAAAAGGGAGGGGTATGTAAGCTGTGTGAAGAAATGCACTGTACCTTTATAACAATCAGCACTGGATGGAAGTATAACCAAAGCATTGGAAGGACTAACTATGCTGTCTGAGAAACTAGCAGAGAACTCTGGAATTGATAATCCATTTCCTGACTCAGGAGCCCGGGCCCCCTGCCAGATTGGATCTTGTCTGCAGAGATTGCGACCAGCTGTTTGAACCAGAAGTTGATGTATGGTCTTTTAAACAGATGATCGCGTGTATGTTTCATTCATACGCGCGATCAGCTGCTTTAAAACGGCTGGTCGCTACAAGGAGTTTGGGCTCGTGGTGGGCCCTATTACCGTCCGGGCCCCCCGCCAGGGTGGTGGGGGTGGTAGTTATGCCACTGCCCTGTATAAAAGACCTTCTCCAGAGACTCATTAATACCACCTTAGCTAAAACTATGTATATCATAACCATTCACCCCTGAACTTGATATTACTGTGTAAAATGTTAAATGACGTTTCATATGAAAATTGCTTGCAAGCTGATATAGAAACAGGTTATATAAGTATTAACAGGAGGGAGATGTTAAAAAAAATTATATAGCTTAAAGGACAACTCCACCCTCATAAGAACATCTTTTAGAAAGAATGGCTTCTTTAAAATATGTTGATTTATCATAGTTTGTCCTATGAATTCATTACTGTATGCCTGCTATGCTTCTGGATGCCTCATGGAAACTGAGCAATTTAGAAACCTGTACTGAGCATTTACTGAGCCTGGGCATGCTCAGAAGAGGCAGACAGGGGATTAACATTCAGTCATTGGCTGTGATGTCCACTGTCAAATGGGAAGAACCAGGAAGCAGAAACAGGGGCAACAGGACATTGTGCTGGATTTCAGGTTAGACTTGTGTATTTCATATTTTAAACTATTACCATTTAGGGTTTTGGGGGGTTATTTACCTGTGTATAAGTTTTCCTTTTAGGTCCGGACTTGCCCTTTATCTTGGCCTTTAATTCTTATGTATATGTAACGTTGTCTTTAAAGGGCAAGTCCAGCCCAAAAATGAAAACTTACATACAGGCAAATCATCCTCCAAAACCCTAAACGGTAATAGTTTGAAATCTGAAATATATAAGTCTAACCTGAAATCCTGCACAATGTCCTGTTGCCCCTGTTTCTGCTTCCTGGTTCTTCCAGTTAGTAACTGTCAGTTATGGATTTGACAGTTGACATCACAGCCAATGACTGAATGTTAATCCCCTGTCTGCCCCTTCTGAACATGCCCAGGCTCAGTACAGGCTCAGTACAAGTTTCTAATTTGCTCAGTTTCCATGAGGCCTCCAGAAGCATAGCAGGCATAAAGTAATGAATTCATAGGACGAAGTATGATATATCAACATATTTTAAAGAGAGAATATAAGATATCTATTTAAATGTCAGCTTACTAGAAAAAGTAAGGTCACAGCTACGTAGGAAGTAAGGAAACTAGGCTGTTATTTCATGTAGTTAGAGAAAAGATGGTCAGACATCTTTCTAGCCAGCCTGCTGTTAGATGATGCTGATTTGCGTGCCTCTTTTTGCAAGAATAAATGAATATCTTTGACCCTGGCAGCCTGGTGATTGATAGATATTTCCTAACAAAAAGCTATAGAAAACAAACTTTCTCTATATATAAAAAATTACTGGCTACCCAGTAATAGTCTGACCAGAAATAACTTTATTAAATATGGATTTGGATACCTATGACCCATCAACCAGAACACTGATTTTCCATGTTGTTCTGCCAGCTAGAACATCTGTCTGTGGTAAATGGAAATCCTAAACCATTCCTACATTGACAGAAATCATAAACAGAGTAACACTGAAGAAAAAGTATGTGGGAATGTTTAGACTAACAAATGGGAACCACAAATTTTTACAAAAAGGAATGTGGAACCATAAGACAATAGCCCAATAAGTAATTAAGAGGTGACAACCACTTTGAATAGGAAATACAACTAGCTAGCAGTTGTCCCCAACTTTGCCCTTATGCACATGTTTGTATAGTATTTCCGGGAATGCCCACTTCATTCCTCGAAATGCCCCAAACTCCACCTCCTCCCATCCACCTTCTCTTAGCATCCACCCTGCCCACTCTCTGCCTCTGCCCTCATCATTTTCCCAGGAAAAGGTTGCTTTGTTAAAGGGCATGTCAAGCATAAAAAAAAAATGTAATAGTCATATAGAGGACCCCTGAACCCCATTTTCACATTATGTATAATTGCCAAAGATACATCTGAAGGGACTTGCCTGACCCAGTCCTTCGCTGCCTGAGCACTGCCCCCTGCTTCTATTTCAAGCAAAAACATGATCAGTGAGGCTCAGTGCTGACAGCCGCTCTAATTCCTAATTCAGGTAATTGGGAGTGATGCCATGTTGTGCCTTAACTGACAGCCGTGAAAATAGGGTTTTTATGCTCTACATGGCCTTTAAGCTAACCTAGTAAAAAAACAAGCAACTATTGAATTCATATGCACAGTTTTTGGTGGATATGAAATGTGCATTACTATTTATATATTAATGGAGGAGCTGTATTAATTAGTTCTGATCCATGTCCACGTATCCATGCAAAATATAAGAGAAGGTCCCTATTTAGTCTCGGTTATGGCTATTGGGCATGACCCTGTGGATACAGGAGAAGGTACCTACATGACAGCTCCCAACTTTAAACCATGTATCTTCACTGTCATTGGGCTGATGCCCCATTATGAACCATATTTATAGCATATTTTTAGCAATACCGTGCCTTTAACAATCATTATGCGAGCGTTAATTTAGAAATGCTAGCGACCTTAAATCTACGACCGCGATTGTAGATTTACATTCGCCCATAGAATACCATTGTAGTAGTTTACTACTGCATGGTACTCTACGAACGTTTATAGATTGAACACTCACCATAAACGTATGATCGCAGCCCTACATTTATGACCGTGGTTGTACAATAATGAAAACCCGTGGTATCATAAACTTGCAATTCCGCATTTTTTCCAATATGGCCCTGTGTAATATGCACTATGCGCTTTGTTTCTAGCCCGAGTTGTTTTTTACTTTAGTTACCTTTTAACAGAACATATCAAATATTAATATTAAATGCTGAACCTGATGAAATGCATTGGTGAGTCTTACCATGATTACAAAACATAGTTTAATGGGAAGATGTGTTTTTTTTATCCTGTCTTCACATCAGCCAGAACAAAAAAAATCCTTAACTGTGAGAGGAAGGGCCAGACTTGCACTATGAGATAGACTTTAAAGCGACCTGCCATGGAGATTGCATGCCCTATTTGCCCCCCCCCCCCATTGTTGGAACTATGGGTGCTATTGTTATGCCACTGAGTGGAAGCTTCTTTACCCTGTACCCTTTAAAAACACACAATGATGATAGAATGTATGGTGCATACATATCATTCATAATGATAATGTTTGTATTTAAAAGAACGGTCCACATAGGCAGGCAGTGCCTGATGTGAATGTATCCATGTAATTGTAAAGTGCTACGGAAGATGTTGGCGGTTTATAAATCCACATTAATAATAACTTATTTACAGAGGGTTAGCATGAGTTTAAGAAAGAAATGCGGTGACTGTGTATATTTTAGAGACGTAACTCATACAGCCACTGTGACTTAATATGGCAATTGCAGCAGATTTGCATTAGAATTTTAGTGTTTAATCATTTTTATTGAATATTTTCAAAAAATAAAATCCAAAATAAAGTTAAAAATACATAACATCAAACATGGCATGTGTGCATTATTTCTCAATATCGTAGACACCATGTTTGAGAAAGGTCCACAAATGTAGAAGGGTTCATAACAGTTAGCAATCACATGTCTTAGGTCTATATAACAAATTATTATTATTCCCCCCCTAGTGTTTACATTAGCAAAGTAACATTGTATGAACTGCTCATCCATAATTCCCAGGTTTTCACAAATAAACACACACTGTTATTATTATAATAGGTGAAAAAAAAATTTATAGATCAATCTGGTGTTAATCCACCTAAGTTCCACACTAGTGCCAAGGTTAGGTTGACACCACTGTGCACCTATATGATTTTTCTTGGAATCTAAAACCCACCTTATATGAGAGGCAAATCCCCCGGTGGGCCCACAGCCCATTCACCCAAGAAAATATAGAAAACTGCTTAATATTAAGAGCCAAAGGGACAGCTGGGTACACACAGTACCAGTCTTTCAAAGATGACAGACAGAATTTGTAGGAAAGATGTGGCTACACACAGTCCCTATACAATATAGGGAGATCGCTTCTGACTGCCATACACATAACAATTGCGGCAAACTCCCTACCGGAAGCAAACTCCCTGGCCGGGGGAGAGGACAATTTTCTGTTCGTAACAACTGTTTTCAATGCTGATGTGGGACATTCTTCGGAAATGGAAATGGTCTTTACAGACGTACACACATTCTCATTAAATAGGCCCTTTATTGGTTATGTGTGTACCCAGCTTAAGGAATTAATTCTAATAAACAAAAGGAGTCAGTAGGAGTAAGATACATACGTAAATGAGAGATAATAGAGATAAGTTGTCCCATAATCTTTTTGCACTGCTGAAAAAAAGTGGCTGTGGCATGTGGAGGTCGGTGGGGCTTGTAGAGGTTGGTGTGGTGGGCTGACTAACACTGGCTGCTGAACTGAAGGGCTGACTTAACCCTGGATTACATTGTTGACTTGTTGACTATACCCACAATGAATGATGTAAGATGGCCAAGGTGACTGGTATATGATGCCCACAGTGACTGATAAAAGATGGCCACAGTGACTGGTATAAGATGCCCACAGTGACTGGTATTTGATTCTCACACTGACCCAATGCCAACTGAATTAAAAAAGAAAATACAATTACGAGCGGTAAACTGGCGGCTGCTGATGTCTTTTCCTATTTCCTTAGGGGCACACCATGAGCAAATGTTTCAGTTTGCTTTATGGTAGTGACGTCCCTATTTAGGTGGGCCCCTAAACTGGTCCCAGTGGGCCCCTGGTCTCAAATTCCTTAAACAGAAAGGGGGGCTGTGGGAGCACTCCTATGGCAACATTATTATAACATATAGTGTTATCTGACCAAAACATTAGACCAACCAAGAAAAGAGATGATCAATGCACATTCCTGGGCCCCATGTACTATCATAATATCTGTGCTAGTGAAAACAGTAAAAAAATTGGGGGGTTTTATGCAATTTTATGCATAAAAGTAAAAAGCCTTCCAACCACGTCAAGGTAACCCCAGTATGGAAGGTCCTTCCTAACAAATTACCTTGGGTCATTTATCTGGGCTTACACTCCCTGCTTGGGTGTATATGGGGCCCAGGAATGTGCATTGATCATCTCTTTTCTCATTTGGTCTCAAATTCCTGGTGGGTCTCAGCAGTCTAGCTTGACACTGCCTCTCCATATAAACCACAAAATCTGCGTTTTGGCTTTGGGGTATATCTTTCCCTCCTCCAGAACACAACTGGCGAATCCAGTATCATGGCAAAAAGGGAAATTGCACCATAACACCTACCAATACCAGTCCAGGGCTGTAATTGAGAATTTGGCAATATTGCAGGAGGAACTTTAGCTGATAAAGCACTCATATATATGTGACATTCAGTAATTGAAAATTGTATTACAGTAAATGCTCGAGAGTAGTCTAACACCTCCCGGACCCTTATTTGTATTAGGAAACCCACCACAATTTACTGACACCTTCCAGGGTATATTATGGCCACCTATGCATTTTTCGCCACCTCATATTTGGTGATTTTGAAAGGCTTAACTTCTGCTAGGTGGGTATAAAATGAGAACTAAAGAGCATGTAAAGTTTTAAAAAAAATTTGTTAAAATGTAAAGTACCTGGGGCAGGGGGAAGGACTAGTAATTCCTGCTTCTCAATATTGGTTCAGTGAGGAGCGCCAGCATGAAGACGATTGCTTCTGCCAGTCTTCCTTAGTGCTTTAGCACATTCTTAAATACAGGTAAGCACAGGACACTAACATGGCAGATAGAAATTGTACATGCTGGTGTTCCTCAAAAATAAAAAATAAAAAGAATAGTTCACTTTCTGAGTGAACTAATCCTTTAACCACATCATACACAAAATATTGTAGGCAACAATATAAAATGGGAATAAGGGGCTTTAAAACAGGTGTAACCAAAGCAAAGTGGGCGTTGCCTTAAAAAGTGTGCATGGTAAAAAAAATTCCACGTGCACAGCATTTTATTCCCTGCATGTCCCTCTTTTGCATTTTAAAATGTTGTGTCGAAGTTGGTGTGTGTTATGGGGGCCCAGAAATTTACCCGATATGGGGCCAAGAAAAGTCTGATGACGGACCTGGCCTGGTTTGATTATTTATGTTCTTGCACTTTACTTGTGATGTCACATTTATATGCTGTTTTTATACATGGGGTAGGAATATGTTACATTTTTGTATGTCACCGGTGGGAGGAGCTTGGGGTGGTTAGGTATTTTAGGAGTTTGTTTGTGATGGCTTTTTGATTCCTGACACTGGCCCTGTGGACAGAAATGCATTGAATCGAAATAAAGGTGTGTTTCTACTGTCTTGCTAAGTCTCTCTGAGTGCTCCTATGTTACAAATTGAATATTATGCGTGTTGGCCTACATTTTGTATGTAATATTATATGTGTTGGCCTGCATCACATATTCAATAATTCTATGTTTTGGCCTACATTAAATATATAATATATTTTTAGTGTTCCGCATGGATGCGCCCCATTCAAATGTTTCAGTTTGCCTCAATACAGAGGGGGCACCTATTTTAGCCACTGCTTTCTCCCAATCCCCCCAATCAGATTTTTATGAAACAGAGGGGGGGATTCAAGGGGGCTAGGGGAGCACTTGAATGCTGACCCCTGATCACCCCTAGCAGTCCAGATTTTTTAGCTAGCACTATAGCAAGCAGACACACAGTGCCTGTTGCTATAGCTTAGTAGTAACTGCGACCGGAACCGATCGCAGTATACTACTACACTAGACCACTAGGCATCATGTGAGGGAACACCAAAGGGAAGCCCCAGATGTCCAATGACGTCATGGGGTTTCCCTTTCCACTGCGGCTCTGCGATCCAGGCAGTGCAGGTAAGGGGGAGGGAATCCCTATACGGCACGCATATTAGGGCCTTTTTACACCCGATCCCCCCATTGGTTTCGGACAAAATCGATGGGGGATCGAGAGGGCTAGGGGGGCACTTGAATGCAGCCCCCAGATTGCCCCTATCACACTCCTTTTTTTTTTAAAGGGGAAGCCACAGAACTTATATTCACGTTCTGTGGCAATTGGGGCTTTTTATCCACATAAAAAGCACTGAAAGGGTTAACCACAGTAGTTTGGTAGTAGTAAGAGAGAGGAGGGTTGGAACATCCTACCTGTTATATCTTTCAAACTATTGGGGTTAGGGGTGACCTACGTATTTGTCATTTTTTTTTAACCCTGATAATCTTGTACCCAATAAAAGGCTTGTCCATTATTCCTTTCAGACAGATTACTGATCGGAAAACACAATTGGTGAACTGTCTGATTGGAACTGCAGTGGTACGGCCAATATTTCATCGTGTTGCCGAAGACTATGAAATCCGGCAACAATTTCTCTCAATTCTGATCCAATTTTTTATCCAACAAAAATTTTGTCAGATATTTTAACCTGTTCAAAATAGTAGCTACTGCGGTAGATTAGTGAAAATATCAGCCCATGTGTAGTCAGTCTAAGTAAATCTCATAAATTAGATTAGAGATCTGTTGGGATGTATTGGTCATTTATCACACATTAAAAACCTATTAGGAGCAACTGAAATTACTGTAGCTCCCTTTAACGTGTTTGTATCCAGAGAGTTCATTTGTGTATCCAATCTCACATAGGTTTTCAGCCTCTCTGTTATATAATGTAGAAAAAAAAAATCTTGTTTGTGAACAAAACCTGTACAAAGTGTCTCTGAGATGCGGCTCGTTTTACCTAGTAAGAAAATAAACACAAATCCCTCTAATCTATATATTAAACACACTTACATCAGTACAGCTTATACAATTACAATAACAACACCATATATCCAGGAGCACTCACAGACCTTGTGCAAATCAAAAGTTTATTAATACATGTGCACAAACGGCAACATTTTGGTTTGGACCTTTACCAAGCCAAGCTTGATATATATATATTTATAAACAAAGAAAAGATGATTGTGTTCCATGAGGAAATTTTTAGCAACAGTGGTTACACAATTGAACACAATGCTACCTCACGGGATCTAATTGGAATAGCTCATTGGTTACAATCTCTGTATGAGGGGGTTAAGCCATACAGCACATATAGTTATGACAGGTCAGTCTCCATATCTTTGCCACTGATCTAGCATACATACGGCACAGAGAGGCTGTATTAAGGTGTGTCACGCCCCTGATCCTGCATTGGGAGATGCTCGGTGTCTATGATTAAGCTCTTTTGTTGAGCACTGGCTGTGAATGTCCAGGCATTCTACCTAATAATACTGTATGTGATATGGGGGGGTGGGGGGCCTGGTTCGTATCTTAACGATATAGCAGATGTATGCATATCCACGGATGGTTCTATCACAGACCATGTGTTTGGCAGACATCGCCATTCATATTGTGTGAATGCCTATGATTTTATCTGCATCCCGGTTGTGCCACCTAATATAGGGATTGAGTCCAGGGAATCATGATTATACTAGGAGAGCACCGAATGCTTAGGGCTCTATTGTTTTTAGGGCTAGTTAGCCTAGTGACACAGCATGTGTCTATTAAATTAATACTAAGGGATATACAGGCTTTCCACTTGTTCTCTTCCTTTCTTTTCTCAGTGGCACACTGTGGCTTTGCTAATTTTAACTTTGTATTTAGGTATTTTAATGTATACATAGTTACCAACATTTCTAAACAAATTCTAGGGACACAAAATTGTGGAATGTGTGTGACTGGGCAGTACATTTAAGGGACAATGTTAAGTTGCTTCCGGTTAGATCTATAATTCACAGGGATGTAAAATAGATTGTTCCCACCTACCAGTGAATGATTGAACTCATCCAATGCAGGGCGTCTGGGCTTGCATGTGGCTTCTGAACAGCTGATCATTAAGCTATCGTGATCTGCTTCCTATCTTTATTATTGACGTGCATGCGCATAAGACGGGAGGCAGGTTGAAATAGAATGCCATCTGCTATTTAGAAGCCATGAGTGTCATGCTGGCAGGTAAGTTTAACCATAAATAAACTATCTTACTTCCCTGTAAATTATAGATCCAGCTGGAAGCAACTTAAAATGTTCCATTTCGTGAGTTTAGTGTCCCTTTAAAGCCCCAAATAATTTTTTCTTCAAGGCCCCACATTCCCGCTTAGCATGACTTTTAATATCCCACAGTAAGTACAATGTCATTGTTTCTGTTTTCTAGACCATCAATAGAAAAACTACTGGTGTTACCCAAACTGACATCACATACAATATGTAAACAATTTAACATATTTAATGACAGGAATATTTCATACAATACAATATCCTACAACATAAACCATACAATAATAACTAATACAAAACAAAATAAAACAATATTAGGGTTCATCAATAATATCATCATCAGCAAACAGAGAAAGGAAGAGAAAAGATTTAACTCACAAGGTGAGGCCAATAAGATGGACAACAGTGACATTGAGATAGATCCATCTTTGCTGCAAACCCTATGTCTTACTATACAGACATGTGCATGCACATAATAGGCCCACATATAGTGCTGGTTGATATAAAAAAGAAGAAAAAGACATGTTATATGTAGGGTTCATTCTGCAATGTGGGATTGGATCTATATTTGCAAATGGTTCTCCACATTCTGCACTTGGATTCTGTTAGACATATATTGCCTATGTAAGGTGATAGTAAAATGGAGTTTACCTAATTGCTCTAGAGACTGTCAGCCCTACCCAAATTCTATGCACAAGACTCTTATTTATCATAAGTAGACCGTCGCATATATTGGAGGCAGGGTGTTGCTGAACTACCACTCTAGCTAGAATGCCAGTGGAATCAGAAACAGCATAAATAGCAATAAGCTTGTTAGTGCCACCCTAGCTCTCAGGTCACTGTAGTGGAATCTTCTACCCTATATCTGGTATTATATCCCTATTCTTGGGGGGTATACCCAGGACTCTAGTATTTAAAAAATCTCCTTGTTGGAGCTCATGCTGCTCACTAGCTATCCTACTCCTATCTATCACTCCTAGAGTGATCTATAATAGAGATCACAATAATTCACACAATAACTGGCCTACCTGTTATCCCAGGCTCTTCCCTTCTCCTCTGGGGAAACTCCAGGAAGTAGAAAGAGGCTGAGCACATGAGTGCTCTCCCTTTTATACTTTAATACAGAGGCTTCTACTGGCCAAATCCTGCCAGAACAAGAATACTAAAGTGTAACAAGTTTTTAGTTCTCTACATTCTCCCCCTGGTGAATTCCTTTCATCCCAGCAAGGAACAACAACAACAAAAAAATTAATTACACATTAAACATCTATTCCTTAGTTGATATCTACCTTAACACACCCTTTTACAGTAACATGGCTGAAGAAGAAAATACACATTAACATATGCAAAGTAGAGATATAATTAATAACACAAAGGCATCATATTAACAAGCCTAGCATGAGCATCAATTAGATTCATCAACGCATAAGGTGGAGCAGAATAACAATACACTGCATAACAGGGCCTCCCCAAACTGTCATAAGTGAAGAAAGGGGGAGGTCTCCAAATAGGTGCAAAACCATCTGCATGCAAAACATAAGGCTTTTGTGCATCAGCATAGGCAAGTACAGGTGCTTCTGTGAGTTTTTGCTTCAATGTTGTAAAAGCTTCCTCACAAGAAGAGGTCCATTTAAAGAGAGTATCTTTTTGTTCTTCAATATTGTCCCCTTTCAACAGTCCATTTAGTGGATAGGCAATTTTAGAGTAACTCTCAATAAACCTTTGATAATAACTACAAAATCCCAAGAAGGATCTCAGCTCATATTACTTCAATGTGTCCCACAAAACGCACAGCTTTGCGAGTAAACTTACACTTCTCAAGGGAGAGTTTCAGGCCTTCCTTTCGAAGACGCTCAAACACACTGAACAATCTTTTATCATGCTCCTCCAAGGGCATCAAGGTCAACTATGCAGTTTGTTGGATTTAAGTCTCCCAGGACCTTTTCCATGAGGTGCTGAAAGGTACCTGGAGCGGCACTTATCTCTGAGGCATTCGGGTACATTTGTAAACCCCGTAGGCAAATAAAAGATGTATTTTGCTCATATTCTGCAGACATAGGAATTGGGTAATATACAGATCTTAAATCCATCACTGAGAACCAAGAACTGCCATGCAAAGCAAGTGCCTCATCAATACGTGGCAGTGTGTACTGATCAGGAATGGTGTGCTAATTTAGTGTTCCATAGTCCACACGTAAGCAAGCACTTCCTTTTTTCTTTCAAACAATAACCATAGGTGAAGCATAAGGACTTTGTGATTCCACAATAATCTTTTGGTCTTTCATTTTTTTGAAAAATAGTCTCTGACATCATCAAGATCTTTGGATGGTATTCGCCGAGAACTTTCTCTAAAAGGAGTCCTGTTTTTTAATCATTTTTACAGTGACCACATCAGTTCTAGGGCATTTGTAACAGTAGTCCTTCCTCTCTGGAACTATCTCCCAGCCATTCTTGAAAGCCTCTTCAGGGTCAGTTTCTAACAGAAAGAAACTTCCACTTAAAACAGGTACAATTTCCACATAGACCTGGAGGATTTGCACTCCCCCTGGGGGAAGCTCTACTGGATGCCAAGAGTTTCCAACACAACCCCCAAGAGATTCAGGAGCAAATGTCTGGCAAATCTCCTGCAGCTCTGGAGCTACTGGCAATAATGTCATGTTCACATTAGAGCAAACAATCATAGGTGTAGACTTTTTTTCACCTGGAGGGGGGCTCACATAAGCAATGACTTTAAGTGGGGGATCATTGTCTCCAACTAACCCAGGTATATGTAGTAGTACTTTCAGGCAACCATCCATGTAGACAGGACCTTTCCCCCGTACCAAAAACTGACACAGGATCCACAGGCTGCAGTGGAATATGACTGAAGAATTGCACTATACATCCCCAGCACACAAAACTAGCCATTTCCAAGTTTACAGGCAGTTTCTGACAAGACAGCAGAGCCAGACCCAGCTTGTGATCTAAAGGGTGGTGGGAGTCAAACACTAAATAGTAATCTGTGTGGGTTGGTTTTCTGTAAACCTCTACTACCAGTTTACCACTTCCTCCAATATAGGGTACATAATTGCCAACAGATTCTTTTACAAGTCATTTGGCATTGAGAAAGCCAGTTGGATGACTAGCAAAACATCTTCAAGAACTAAACTTTAAGTCCAGTTGATCTAACTGAATACAACAGATACACTATGACCTGGACCAATGAGAACCTTCACACGTATAACTTACATTACACTTACAGCCATCCCTTGCCATCACCCCCCCCCGCCAAGCACAGGCACTATTAATTCACTGTCCCCCTTGCTATCTCCCCCCAAACACACGTACAATACCCTCACTGCCCCCCCTTGCCATTTTCCCCCAAGCACAGACTCCATACTCTCACTGCCCCTCCTTGCCATTACACCCCCAAGCACTGGCACCCTATCCTCACTGTCCCTCTTGTGATCTCCTCCCCAAGCATAGGTACCATACCCTCACTGCCCCACCTTGCCATCACACCCCCAAGCACAGGCACCATACAATCACTGACTCTCTTGCTATCTCCTCCCCAAACACAGGCACCATACTCTCACTGCCCCCCCTTGCTATCTCCCCCACAAGCACAGGCACCATACACTCACTGCCCACCCCCTTGCCATCACCACCCCCAAGCACAGGCATCATACCCTCACTGCCCCCCCTTGCTATCTCCCCCAAGCACAGGCCCCATACACGCACTGCCACCCCTCCTTGCCATCACCCCCCCAAGTCATCACCCCCCCAAGTACAGGCATCATACCCTCATTGTCCCCCCTTGCCATCTCTGCCCAAGCACAGGCACCATACCCTCACTGCCCTCCCTTGCCATCTCCCCCCAAGCACAGGCATCACACCCTTACTGCCCCTACTAGACATCACCCCCAAGCTCAGGCACTTTACCTCCCCAGCACACAAAATCAGCCATTTCCAAGTTTACAGACAAGACAGCAGAGCTGAGCTGAGTAGCAAAACAGCTGTCAAAATTTCTCTCAGGTCACGGGGGTGTGCATCTGAAACAAAGTACTTCAAATTCTGTTTTCTTTTATCCTTGCCGCTCCCCCTTAAGTCGCCAGGTCTGTGAGAGCAAGGATTTCTGCAAATCAGGAAGTGGGAGCTAAACTGTGCTCCGTGGATTTATTGCTCAGTGCAGAAGTGAAAAAGGAATGTAAGAGGCTTTTTAATTAGTTTTTTTTAAGATAACCTTTTATTTTTAACCCTTTGCTGGAATAGGCTTTACTACTCCTTTAACCCTTAACCATAACCCTAAAACTAACCCTAAATTCTAACCTTTACCCAAACAAAACCTAACCCTAACCTAATCTCAACCCTAATCATAAATCCTAACCCTAAAGCCTAACCTTACCTTAACCCTAATATAACTCTAACCAAACCCTAAGCCTAAACACTTTCTTAACCCCTATCCTAACATCTGTAACATCTGCAGGGAATTGTAGTTCGTCAACATCTGCAGGGAGTTGTAGTCTACAACATCTAAAGGTAACCCAGAAATAACATGGCAGCACAAGCACATGTGCCACCATTTTGTGGCCTTGGGGATCTTGGAAAAGCTAGTTAACATGTGCTAAAATAATCTTGCAAGTGTAAAAAAGGGGTCTGGAGTCTGGACTGGGCAGTTTTGGTGGGAGTTTTTATTGACCTAATGGCACACCTATGAAACCTATATCTAAATTCTTTTAAATCACAAGTGTTTTCTCAAGAAATTTTTTCCAGCAGGATGGCATGAAAAAGTAGCTGGGTGGACCGCCCGGCTAAAAGACCCTAGGGAGAACACTGCAATGTACTGGATACTCGATATAATGCATATGACCACCACTGCACAGAACAAATATAACATACTTGATGTATATGTGTACATATAAAATATATTTAAACGTAACCCACCATACCCTTATACCCGGGGATATATAACGATACTATGGTGATTGATATGTGCGTGGGATCTCCGCCATTTGCACACTACCTGAATTCCCCTCCTGCCCTCTTATCCCACTTACCAACCCTTATTTCATTTACTATCTTTCCCTTTCAGAACAACTACAGTGTTAATTCATTTGGCTTGAAGAGACAAATTACTTTTCTTTCTATTTCTTCTTCCTCTTCCATTTTTTTGGACTGCATCTCCTTCCACAGTTTTTAAGCTACAGACATGAAATTAGGTACAGATGTGCGGGGCATGTAGCAAAAGTGTGCTTTTACCTAGCTAAGGAACCCGCAGAAGCGTTACGCTGTCCCATAGACAATAATGGTAACAATCCTCAAATGTTGATATTTCAAACCTGTTTTTTTCATAGTCATATACCCCCAACCCCCCACACAAACACAGGTACACCCACCTACTGACCGACCTTTCCATTCCCATGGAAGCCATACTTAAAGGGTAACTATAGTTAAAAAAACTAATTTTGATCAATCATCCATAAAAGTTAGTTATATGGTCATACATGCAAAAAACATATACCCCCACCTCACACTGGTACACACACCCATTGATCTACCCTTTTATTCCTGTGGCAGTGATACTTAAAGGGTAAATAAAGTTTAAAAAAAACTATTTTGAGTTATCCTCAATAAAAGATATTTTTATGGTTGTAAACACAAAAAAAGACAAACCAGGCCCAGGTACACACACATACTGACCTACCCTCCTATTTCTGTGGCAGACATACTTAAAGGGTAACTTTAGCCAAAAAAACAAATTTTGACTAATCATTAAACAAGTTTGTTTTTTTAACCCCCAACCTGACACGCGCTTTGTTGCTCTTCCAGGTTGTTTGAGAGTGTGAACCCAACCTGAAACACCTACTGACTTATTTATCCATTACTGTGGCAGCCATACTTTTTAAAGAAAAACAAATTAATTTTGATCAATAATAAAAAAAGTTTGTTTTTTTTAACTTCCAACCTGATCCAGGTTGACACACCTACTGACCTACTCTTCCATTTTCATGGCAGCAATATTTAAAGGGTAACTATAGTCAAAAAACAATTTTGAATAATCATCAGCAAAGTTTGTTTTTTTAACCCACAACCTGACAGAGGTACACACACCAACTGATCTACTTATCCATTACTGTGACAGCCATACTTAAAGGGTAACTAAAGTCAAAAAAAATAATTTTGATCAATAATCAAAAAAGTTTTTAACCCCCCACGTGACACAGGTACACACACCTACTGACCTACCCCTCCATTACTGTTGCAGCAATACTTAAAGGGTAAGTAAAGTAAAAATAAACAAATTATGACCGATCATCAAAAAGTTTGTTTTTTTTAACCCCCAACCTGACACAGGTACACACACCTGTTGACCTACTTATCCATTACTGTGGCAGACATACTTAAAGGGTAACTATAGTTAAAAATACATTTTTATCAATAATCAACCTGACACACACCAAATGAGCTACCCATTCATTCATGTGGCAACCATATTTTAAGGGTAAGTATAGTAAAAAACATATTTTCACCAATAATCAAAAAAGTATTTTATCCCCCAACCTGACATGAGTACACACACCAACTGACAACCATATAACAACAATGTCCTCATCATTGGCATTGTTGAGTTTTAAAATCTGCGCCACAAATACACACATTCCCTTCCAAAATGCAGCCTTTCAAGCCAAATTCAAAAGTTATACTTAAACTTTCCCTTTCTTGTTTTATTTACTGTATTATATATTATGCATTAGAACTCTTCATTACGCTTTCTTGCAGACTTTCTCTCCCCCTCTATTTCCAGCTGTAACCTTGAAATTTTCACCCTGTTCAGGGACATGTCTCTAACTCTCCTCCTTCCGTCCTTCATGTATTCACCAGCTGTATAAAAGAAACCCTGTGTGCCCTCTGACCGACACACCATGCTGCTCCTTCGTAGACTACCTGCTCTTCCTTCTGGTCCAAGGCTGCTAAGCCATCATTCTGTAATGAGTGAGACAACAGAAATGGCCTCAGCATCACCAAGAGTGACTCCTCTGTCATACAACCAAATGCCAGGGAACTGGAAGAAAGGCTGGCTGGAATTATATCGCTTCTGGAAAAAGGATGGATTTCACAATATTCACCATCACATGTTGGAAAACTTCCAGCGCTTTGGCCCAATTTACAGGTAATGAAATTACATTATTATAGAGATGGGTTTATGTTTTTAAAAACATGAGAACGAAAGCTTACATATCCAATTTTCTAAAGTCCATGTAATAGAAGCTATGGAACTCTACAACCAGAGGGGAGTTGCTCTGCATTGGAAAGAAAATTGGATAAGCAGAATGGGGTAAGGCAGAAGCCTATGACTAGGGGAACTTTATGGAGCCACAGGGTCCTTTTTTAACTCAGTACTTGAAAATCCCAAATGCTTGTTTATGGAGGAAGACTCTCAACACTGCCCCTTATAGGGCCCCTATCTGTGCTTCATCCACAGTGATTTTTTGGGAGGAAGCTATATCTGTCATAGGAAAAATAATAAGATGGGCCCCCTTGACTCCCGCACCCCCCTGCGGTTGCTCCCCCTGCTGCCTTGGTAGTTATACCCTTGATTTTTTGTTTCAATTGCACCCAGTGGCGTAGGGATCACTATAGCAACCAAAGTAGTTGCTATGGGGCCCGGAGCCTGCTAAGAGGCTCGTCCAGGTCTTTGCAGGCAAGTCCTCCCTCTTAGAAAAACTTTACTTTGTGTAGTTCAACCCCACAAACCTTTTTGTTTTACTTAAACCTTCCAAAGATCCTCCTCACTGCAGTTTGACCAGGTTAGATTGAACTGCATCAAACCTTTTTTTATGTGGGTGGCCCCATCTAAAATCTTGCTATAGGCCCTGTAATATCTAGCTATACCCCTGATTGCACCTGTGAATGTGATTGTGTCTGTGTTTACTGTATACACAATTTCATCAATTAATACTATACATAAATTTATGGGATCCCTTAATTACATTATTTCTTGAATGTCCAGCCTTCTGCCCTCATGATGTTTGAAAACCACAACTCCCAGCATTACTTGATTTCTGAATGCAACCAAGAAATTCTGGGAGTTGTAGTTATTAAAATATCTTGAGGGCTGCAGGATGGACATCCATAGTGTATTCTCACTGAAAATCACAGCTTTATGGTATAGCAAACTGCAAATAAGAGCTATAGAGATAATGTCATAACACTCATTTAGACATTTAAATTTGTGTTAAACTCTGTCGCCTAACCATATGATTTTAATGTATTGGTAAATGGTGTATTAGATGAGTGTGAAATAAAAAATCACACAAGATATTAAAGGAAAACAGTTTTGGTTTAAAGGGTATATTTACTCTAAAAAAAAAAAAAAAAGAACGGGGAGGGAGTTGTGTAAGCAGAGCCGTGTCCATAGTGAGATAGTGCAGAACATATAAGTGTCGCAGACACTACAAGGAGGCAGTGAGTAAGGGAGGTGGGGGACATTTAGGAGCACTCGCTAAACATTAATAATTTTATTCCAAAGATAGAACAGATAAATATGTGAGAACCACCATTTTACTTTTCTAAAATTGTAATTTCTGAAAAGTTGTTTAAGTGAGTATTGTGACCCTTTAATATTAGTCTTGCAGAAGAAAACAGCAATGATAAAGGGCATGTTCACCATTATTGTCTCTATATTGACTGAGTAAGCTGGCCTCTCCTTACATGCAGTCAATCAAGGCTGTAACAAATGACATTGTAGCTAATGGCTCACTGCTGTTTCACCTGCTGCCTTCTCTGCACATGCTCAAGCTTATAAAAAGCTCATTAAGCAGAGGGAAGAGGCAGATACTTTTCCCAGAAAGGAATAGAACTTGTCATTTAATATCTGTCACTCACCATCCCTTATTACCATTAAAAGTAACCTGAAAACCCACCTGTTCAGGCAAACATATAACCTTTCCTAGGCATTACCCATCTCACTGACATAACCTGATCCAAACCGCCTCTCAAACTCCACTGCCAATCTATTTACAGCCTACCAATTCCCGTCACCTTATGTCTCACACCCATTTCCTCTAGTCTGTAAGCTCTTTGGGCAGGGTCCTCTTTGCTATTGTATCACGGTATTGCTGTAAACAACTCATCACCTATGTATGTGGCATGTATGACTTTGTATGTATTAATACAAACATAGAAAAGATAATCAATGCACATTCCTAGGCCCCATACAATATCATATTAACTGCACACTGGCATACTTTATAAACAAAGGGGTTTTAGTATACATTACTGTGATCACATGAATGAAAAGCCTTCCAACCACGTCAAGGTAGCCCCAGTCTGGAAGGTCCTAACTTCTAACCTTTTTACATTTCTTTTACTTCAATTACGATTAGCAAACTTTGCATTTCCCATTCTAATAGCACCCCCAACACGCCCCTTTTATGGGAGGTCCTATGCCTTTAATATAAAGCACTGGATGGCCTCTTTCCTCATTTTAAAAAGCCAAAGGGCTGGGGGGAAGTGAAAGAGCCTGTTATATGGATCCAGTGTGTTAGAATGAGAAATGCAAAGTTTGCTAATTGTAATTGAAGTAAAAGAAATGTAAAAAGGTTAGACGTTAGGACCTTCCAGACTGGGGTTACCGTGACGTGGTTGGAAGGCTTTTCATTCATGTGATCACAGTAATGTATACTAAAACCCCTTTGTTTATAAAGTATGCCAGTGTGCAGATAGTATGATATTGTATGGGGCCTAGGAATGTGCATTGATTATCTTTTCTATGTTTGTATAAATGTTTGACCAGATCAGTAGCACTTCCGTTAAAAGTAGTTGTAAATTAGCCTAATTGGAGCGCTTCCACAATCCTTGTATTCTTTGTATGTATTACCCTGTATGTAATGTATGACTATGTAGTTGTAAAGCGCGTCAGAAGATGTTGACGCTATATAATCCATAATAATAATAATCTGTTAAAAATGCGTTTGATAAATCTGCGGGCAAATAACTGAATAGTCACCAAATTTTGTTATAAGGGTGGACATACCCTGTACTTATCAGCCCTTACAATGAATGGATTATACAAGATACTGAGGGCCAAGTAGGTTATCTAAGTATCTGACACCCTGACTAGTACTGTCATCTGCAGACATCTATTATATACCCCTATGAAATCATTATTGAATTTTCCAGAATAAGGTTGAACTAGCTAAGCGGGAGGCAGTGCTGTTGGAATTTAGACAATTAAGCAGTTTGAAACACTTTTGTTGTAGCAACATGGACTGGGTCTATTCTATGTACACATTTGGATAATAATTACCATATGAATGCAGAAGGTACTGTGCACTATTACTGCAGGTGCACTGGAATATATATGTTTTAGATACTGGATGTGACATATAAGTAAAATACATAATTATTCCTCCATTATCTAAAAATTATCTCCCCAGAACATCAATGTATGTAAGTTAAATAGCATTATTGTACACCCTTATATTCATTTCTTAGCTGAAGGAGTAGCTAGAAAGCAGTAAGTTACTGCATATGTATAAATCTCCTTTTGATTGCTGTATCACATTGTTCTCAATCATTTTTATTTTATGTGATGGGCACTTTATTCATTTCTAACCCTTCCTCACCCCCAAAGCCACTGGCTCAGGCATGCTCAGTGTGCTCCGTGCTAAAAGGAGAGGTGATTTTATAAGTAGTTATACGAGGGTTATAGATCGGTATTTACAAGTAATTTACAGCAACACACAACAATGGCTAAGTAAAGACCTTGCTGTATTATACTGGACTTTTTGTTTCAAGATTCCAAATATAGAGGGTTCCAAGCATTGATATAGTGCAAATTAAGTAAGTTAATACCTCCATCAAGAGTAAAAAGAAAGGCAACGTTTCAGGCCCACACTCACACCCCGAGTGGTTGCCTTTCTTTTTACTCTTGATGGAGGAATAAACTTACTTAATTTGCACTATATCTACGCTTGGACCCCTCTACATTTCGAATCTTGCTATCATAGACTTATTTGGGTAAGGCAGTGTAACCCATATCAGAGGGTGCCAGAAAAGTTAACGGGAGGATTCAGTACAATTTCTTTGTTTTGGACTTTTTGTTTCAGGTATGCTAGCTTTGGAAAAGTGCACAGTGATGCAAGAGAAAATAATATTGGGTGCTATCCTCAAATGAGTAAAAAACCCATGCTACCGGATGTAAGAGCTCAACTTTTTACATTGCCCCCTTGTCTTCTTTGCACATTTGCTTAGCAATTTTAGAATCAAGTGCCCATATATTGCAGCTTACCTGTCGATGTTCCTGCAAAGTTTTGGGCCCTTTAAGACCAACGATACAGGCATAACAATTAAAAAGCCGGCAGATAAGAACCACTGTGGCAGTTGATGTTACAGTCATTTTACCATTCATTGTATCGAACCTTGGCTGTATCACCTAACTAGCCTAGCCTACATTGTATCGCCTGCCGGCAGCGAGAAGGGTTTTAGAGCAGCGTGTTACATTGTATCGTGGATACTGTAGTCTGCCTGCAGTGATAAGGGTTTTAGAGCGAAGTGTTACATTGTATTGTTGATACTGTAGTCTGCCTGCAGTGGTAGGGGTTTTAAAGTGAAGTGTTACATTGTATTGTGGAGACTGTAGTCTGCCTGCAGTGATAAGGGTTTTAGAGTGAAGTGTTACATTGAATTGTGGAGACTGTAGTCTGCCTTCAGTTATAAGTGTTTTGGAGTGAAGTGTTGTACTGTATTGGGGATACTGTAGTCTGCCTGCAGTGATAGAGGTTTTAGAGTGAAGTGTTACATTGTATTGTGGATACTGTAGTCTGCCTTAAGTGATAAGAGTTTTAGAGTGAAGTGTTACATTGTGTTGTGGATACTGTAGTCTGCCGGCAGTGATGAGGGTTTTAGAGCGAAGTGTTACATTGTTTTGTGGATACTGTAGTCTGCCTGCAGTGATAAGGGTTTTAGAGTGAAGTTTTATATTGTATTGTGGATACTGTAGTCTGCTAGCAGTGATAAGTGTTTTAGAGTGAAGTTTTATATTGTATTGCGGACACTGTAGTCTGCCAGCAGTGATAAGGGTTTTAGAGTGAAGTGTCACATTGTATTGTGGATACTGTAGTCTGCCGGCAGTGATAAGGGTTTTAGAGTGAAGTGTTACATTGTGTTGTGGAGACTGTAGTCTGCCTGCAGTGATAAGGGTTTTAGAGTGAAGTTTTATATTGTATTGCGGATACTGTAGTCTGCCAGCAGTAATGACTGTTTTAGAGTAAAGTTTTATATTGTATTGTGGATCTGTAGTCCTGCCAGCGATAAGGGTTTTAGAGTGAAGTGTTACATTGTATTGTGGATACTGTAGTCTGCCAGCAGTGATAAGGGTTTTAGAGTGAAGTGTTACATTATATTGTGGATACTGTAGTCTACACTGCAGTTAAAAGGGTTTTAGAGTGAAGTTTTATATTGTTTTGTGGATACGTAGTCTACCTGCAGTTAAAAGGGTTTTAGAGTGAATTGTACATTGTATTGTGGATACTGTAGTCTGCCGGCAGTGATAAGGGTTTTAGAGAGATGTTACATTGTGTGTGGGATACTGTAGCCTACCTGCAGTTTAAAAGGGTTTAGAGTGAAGTTTTATAGATTGTGGATACTGTAGTCACCTGCAGTTAAAAGGGTTTTAGAGTGAAGTGTTACATGTATTGTGGATCTGTTCTGCCGCAGTGATAAGGGTTTTAGGTGAAGTGTTACATTGTTTTGTGGATACTGTAGTCTAACTGCAGTTAAAAGGGTTTAGAGGGAGTTTTATATTGTATTGTGGATACTGTAGTCTACCTCAGTTAAAGTGTTTTAGAGTGAGTGTTAGGCTGGGTACAAGGGGGCTATTTTTTGTCCCGACCGAGCGTTTGTTGCAAGCCAGTGCTCGGCGGTGTGCGAGACTGATTGTGTGCGTCCCATAGGGACCCGATCACTCGTTTGTCCGCCCCACACCACCAGATATTTCCGGCAGACCAACCAATCCATCGGTCTGTCAGTTGAAAATATCTGCTGGTGTGTACCAGCCTTACATAGTATCGTGGATACTGTAGTCTGCCTGCAGTGATAAGGGGGAACAGAAAGTGCAGAATCTGAATGATGCAGTAATCTGTTGCAGACTGCATGATTTGGCTGCTCTAGTGTCCTTGTTATATGTGGAGACTTCATCATACGATTTATAGTGTAACCTTGGAGTGGGAGAGAAGTTTGAATTTGTTTTCCATTGCTTTTAATAAGGTAACTAGTATTTACATAGGGTTCTTCCTAACAAAATGGAGATTTTACTTTGGCTCTCAATGCCTTGTATAGATCCTTCCTGTCCCATTGTGCTTTTACAAGGGGAATAAGATTGATATATCACTGTGTAATACAGACAGAGCAAGGCAATGTTTTTCATACACTATGCTTACCGTCCATATTTCCATGTTTCACTGTATGTCAGTAATACATTGTAGTTTGTACTAAAGTCCTGCATCAGCTCAGGTAATTACAGGTTATTCACGATTTGTGGGTCAGGTAAACCGCAGTGAGTCTGTTAAATGTAAGGTGCAGGTTGGGTTGTAGTTCTGCCAAGTTGTGGGTCGGGTGCATGTAGAACCCATGAAGGAGTGCGGGTAGCAGTTTCGGGGGGTGGGTCTAGATGGAAGCTAAGCATTTATTTGCAGTCGCCTCCCCTGTGCTTTCATTTATTTTTCATGGAGTTTTGTTCTTAAAATCAGTGTCGGCTGGCCCACAGGGTTACAGGGAAATTGCTAAAATACAGCCAAAGGGAGAGTAAAGGTGCCCATACACTATAAGATTTTACTTCCCTGACCGAGCGCTCACCCGATGTTCCTTCGATCCTGCCGGAACCGCTTTCTCCCGAACTTACATCGACGCATGCGATCCAAAATGAATGGGATTTTGCGATCGCATGTCGGCCGAATGTAAGATCGGGAGAAGCGGTTCCGGCAGCATCGATGAACATCGGGTGAGCACTCGGTCGGGTAAGTAAAATCCTTTAGATGTATGGGTACTTAAGAAATGCATTTTATTAACCAATAGGGGCCAATAGAGTAAAGATCAGAGCAGGGTTATCCATTAAGACAAAGGACAAAGAATCCATTAGGCAACCTGGGTAGGTGCCTAGGGCCCGATAAACACCAGGGGGCCTACCACAGTTCTACAGCCAAACAAGAGAAGAACAAGGACCCTAAATGTCGCCCAGCCAGGGGCCAATTTGATCTTTATCCATTTCTGAGTAAGATAGATATGTCACTTAATAATTATAGAGATATGAATTATTAGGGGCCCTCTAAACGGGGCCTGGTGGGCCCCTGGTCTCAGATTTCCTGGTGGGCCCCAACATTCCAATACAACACTGCATTTGGTTGCATTGGGTGTGCCTTGCTGTTTTGTAAATAAAGACACTGTATAATCAGTGCAAAACCCTCAAATATCCAATATTCATAAAGTAGCATGGATTTAATGCTAATTTTGGTTAAAACACCCGGTATTGCATTTTCCCCTAAAGATCCTAAAAAATCCTTTAGATTCTATCTTCATGACTTAATATATAACACATGCAGGGTCGGACTGGCCTTCCGGGATGCCTTAGTGGGCCCTTTCTCTACATCCCACACAACTAAATTTGGCCCCCAGGAACTAGAATATAATATGACTGAGAATCTGCCTGCCACAGCCTGTAGCCCCTCCCACCTCTCACCCACCCATGAGGGCTGCTGGCATGCCGCAAAAAGTATGTTCCAGACCCTTTACATCATGACACCGGCATACGCAGATGCAGCAGGGAGGACTGAAAGTGCAATTAAAAACGCACAAAAAAAGTTATTGTTTTTTTAAATAGGAGGCGGATGTGATTTACATCTTAAATAAACAGAAATCCTGTTATTTTTTACCACGTCAAGTATCTCACAAGGAAGAATGCAGCATGCAGGTCTCGCGGATGTTTTTTCGATAATTATCGGATCGGTAACCCCAAATGTAGCGTTCAATTTCAGTAACCCCCAATGTATCTTTCGATTTGGTAACCCTCAATATAGCCTTTCCATTTCTTAACCCTTGGATGTAGCCTTCGATTTCTGTAACCCTTGAATGTATGTTCAGTAACCCTCGGATGTAGTGTTCAATTACGGTAGCCCTCCAATGTAGCCTTTGATTTCGGCAACCCTTTAATGTATCATTTGGTAACCCTTGAATGTATCGTTTGGCAACCCTTTATGTATCATTTGGTAACCCTCGAATATATCGTTTGGTAACCTCCAAAAGTGTCCAAGTGCACACCGCCTGTGTGGGTGCAGACTATCCATAGCTTCTTACTTCAAACGAAGCCTGGCATACCCTTAGGAAGTAAATGCTGGTAGTCACACTCCAAATAATGGTGAATTTATTCCAAACCACACATAAATACCGGTATTTCGCACATCTCTATGGGTACAAGGAGTCAGCCCCCAAAGCTTGGTGACTCCCAGCTAAGTGTACGCAGTACACTTCACATGCTCTGTACTGCTCAACAGATCAAAACAAGGAAGCTGCAGATTGTTTTCAAAATGCTGACAGACAATATAACAGCACAGTGGTGCTCCCTCTTCCTGCAGACAGGGATTTCAATGCAGCTTTTGTGTAAACATATTTAAATGCTCCTTTTCCTAACAATGATATTTTCCTTTGCTTTTCACACAAAATGTAATCTTTGCAGCTTATTTCTTAGCTATCATGGTGTACGAAATGAATGTTAAAGGGTCACACTCACTTAAAGGGTATGTACACTGTAAATACAACAAGTATTACTAGACTTTAATGTAAAGTAAAGGTTTTGCCATTCATAGAGCCGCCTGACGTTACTGCATGGCCAATGTACATTGATGCGTGCACAACATCAGTGCGCATGCGCAGCTGCGCATGTTGCCACGAGGGTACGTGCACTGAAGCCATCACGCCGCAACCAAGCTTGCCATTGCATGCGCGGTTGTGGTGACTCGCGTGCAAGTATAAATTATACAATACAATTTTCGAAAATTGGATTTTTTAGAGTACAGATTCTCTTTTACATTTCAGTAAAAATTAAAAGTAAGTCTGGGGATTTGAACCCACACAAGTTTAGACTGGTGAACCACTGCATAACAAAGTAAACAGGTATATTTAGAAGCTCTAATTTTTGCTAGGAATAAAAGAAAAAAATGTTAGTAAAATCAGCTGACTATTTTGTATTGCCCCAGGAAAGTTGTATGCAAATTACTCTGGTTGTTAAAAAGAAAAGCAAAGTAACAGCAGCTTTCAAAGTGTTATCAGGGAAATAAAAATGCCCAGTGGGTCTCAAATATCCAGTCTGACACATAACACAATCCCACATTTACAGAGAGACCACATATCGCTGGCCGGCAATTTAAATAGCATTTGCGGCTCTGGTAAATAGCAGATGGCAGCCAACTTTTCCGTGACCCCCTAACTAACTTAGCTATCAGCTGGTGTCAGAAATATATATAACACATAAGGCTCTGGCATTTGAATGGGATTTCCAGTGGCGAGAATCTATTTTTAGTCACTCTGTGATGTCACTGAGCGACTTACTGTATTCCACTGCCCCTCCCCATTTCTCTCTCCCTTCCTGTATTAGTAATGTAGATAACAAGCCCGTTTTTGTACATACAAATATTAACTGCTTTTCTATCTCAACTAAAAGAAGACAATAAACATCATCTCTCTACTGACTGAATATTAAGCTGATAAGGAGGAGCGCATTCCTGTGAGTTATAATTGATGCTCCCTCATCTTATCAGCACATTAATTCAGTCGTCAGTGTAGGAACCAGAACGGCACTGGGTTAGAGACAATATTTATTGTCTTCTTTTAGTTTGAGAAAGAAACGGCAGTAACTTTTGTATGCACAAAAACGGGCTTGTTAAAGGATAACTATTGCCTCAATGCATTTTTTTTAAAAAAAACTGCTTTCAAAAGAGTAAAGGTATGCAGCCCTCCCCATATGTTTTTTTTCCCTGATTTCGAGCTTCTCTCTGCCTTCAATTAGCCACACTGTGAAGAGGAGTAACAATGCTGTCTGCCTGTAACTGTCCACTCAAAACTAGCAGTGAGAAAACACTCCTCCACCCAGCGCTTGATCAGCTTGATTATGTAGGCTGTGTCCTAACAACCGAACAGTTCAAGTTTGTTTGACTGGCAGAGGAGGAGGAGAGGGTTGTAACAGACATTCCCACCAGCCAATGACAAGTGATATGTTAATCATGGCCCTGGGCAGTCTAGGAGGGGGGCTTTAGCACTCATCTTTGCTGTGTGATATCTAAGGGAAGGCAGCACGGTTAAATGAGAGTAAGCGATTTCAGCTGCTGGAAGTGTGGACATGTAATGGGGGAGATGTTGTTTTTTTTTGGGTATTGTTGTCCTTTAAGTTGTATCTACTTATTTATACAGGGAGGAGGAAAGAGGGAGGGGGAGACAGAGTGTCTGTTCTGGATTTTTCTACTTATAGTGTAATATACGGATATTACTTCACCTCGGAGTTCTCTGACCTCTAAAAAGCACTTGGCCTGACGGCCTTGTGTTTTTATATGGTCAGGGAACTCCTCAGTGGCGTAATATCCTTATATTACACTGTAAGTGCGTATTATCCTTATATATTATTTAAATAGGTTGGCTAGCTGCGATACCCGCAGCCGGTGAAACAAAGGAATTAAATCATGCTAACCATTAATGAATAGTTAGCGTGACTTTAACTCCTAAACTTTGTGTAGTGCCACCCTTAATAGAGCCTGAATATATTTTCCTAGGCCTTGTGTATATTCACAATATATATTTGTTTTACAGGTTAGAATGTTGTGTTTTTGCCATCTATTATAATTTTTTATATTAGTATCTTACATTATTTTAAATTTCCCACCTTAAATCCTATATTTTCCAATACAGTTTTTATTATTCCCTATATCTATTAGAGTCCCTGTATATACTATAGAGACAGGAATTTTACACAGACTGTGGAAGGGTCTGATATTTCTTGTATTGTATGTGTATTCTTTTTACAGGGAGACTTTGGGAATATATGACGTGTTTTATCCAGCTTCTGAAGATGCAGCAACCTTATTCCACGTGGAAGGTCCTTATCCTGAGAGGCTAGGTCCTCCATGGTATGAATATAGGACTATCGCAATAGAATATATGGAGTGCTGCTCAAGTAGTTTATTCCTTTCAGATTTATGCTAAATATTACCAGAAAGGATTGGACACAAGTATATGAACTTGAATGTGTTACTGTAAGCAGTTCATTTTATTTGCCTTGTGTCAGGTGTCTGCCTTTTTTTAAGCTGTAGAATTCTGGATATTGAAAGTACCTCAACTGCAATATTTGCATTAAAATGCAATAATAGACAGTACAGGTTCACCCCTCAAATAAAAAATTGTTTTACTCAAACCCCAAAACTACAATAGTAGGAAATCTAGAGATGAAAGTCTAACCTGAAATGCTGCCTGATGTTACCTCTCTTTCTGCTTCCTGTTCTTCCAGTTAACAGCTGTCAGTCATGGATGTAACAGTGACATCACAGCCAATTACGAATGCTGAATAGCTGCCTCCTCTGAGCTTGTAAAAAGATGTTAAAAAGCAGGATAGCTTCAAGAGGAGCGGAAACCTTTTGAGAGGCAGAGGAAGGGGGAGAACATTATTTTGCTGTATAACAGATACCTCTATGTCTGTCAGCTTTCACTATTGTAGTTTTGGGATTTAGAGGTGATTTACCGACTTTTAATTTGAGGGTAAACATGCCCTTTAAGGCTGGATCAAGACCCGCCTCCTTCTAGTCTTACATTTTTTACACCTGACCATTTGGTTACGGCTCTAAGAAGTAAGCAACATGGTTGCAACATACAAAGAAAGGCAAACAAAAGCAGTTGTGGATGTTGCTTCTAGAAAACGTTATCCGCCAAATCCTTTTTGCACATACTTCATGTATTTTTAGCGGTTGATGTCATCATTTGCAAAGGACCAAAGAACAGCAGGAGAGGAAGCATAAAATTGATTAAGGCATGATATTGTACCGTATGTCACGATACTGTGCCTTTAAAACAGTTGTAAAATACTGCTGTATTTCACAATTATGTCTTTTTTACTACAATGCAATCACCCATACAACACCCTCATGATCATTAAAGGGCGTGTCCACCCCCAATTTAACCCCATACTGGCCTCACTGTGTAGTGTTAAAAAATCCTTACATCTCTTACATCTCTGCTCCTTATGGCTCTCCTGCAAAGCTTTCAAAGTCCAGGAAACAGAAGATTAGGAACTGTCTGTGCTTCTTCCTTGTCCTCCCTTTCACCCCCTCCCTCTGATCCCTCTTTGCTGCCTGGCCCTATGTCTAAAAATTTAAAATATATTGTAGGGCACCCATGCTCATCCCCAACTGCCAGCTTCGTTTGTTTCGAAAACAAGCAGAACTCTAACTACATTACTTCTTTCCTCTGGCTCTCTGCATTGCCGGCAGCCGTGTCAGTGATTGGATGCCTCTCAGCCTCTCACTGACGCAGCTGCTGGTCTGGCCCCTGCGTAGCTTCCGCAAGCAAAGGGCGGGGGTAACAAAGTATGTAAGTAGAGTTCTGCTTTTTTACAATGAACCTGGCAGTTGGGGATAGGATATGCCCTACATTATATTAAAAGGTTTTCGTCAGGCAGACATGGACTTTATCGACCAGGGGGGTGTTATACAGGAATTTTAGACTTTACCATTGCGCCATAAATAATGACTGATCTGTACCTTGCCATTACCATATACATGGTATATGAATGTGACTGTGGGCTCCTAGGCAACAACTATTATTGAAATGGGGAGTGCACACTATTTTGGACAGTTCTATATTTCCAGGTCTGTGGGCACATCTTATATTTAATAGTTCTGTGTGGGAATTTTACAAGTCATTTACAAGTCTGTCCACACATCTTATGGGCACATCTTATGTTTAAAATTCTACAGTATGTAGGCATCTTATATTTACAAGACTGTGGGCTCATTTCATATTAAATTCTGTGTGGGTATCTTATATTACAAGTCTGTGCACATTTCATATTAACAATTCTGTGTGGGTATCTTATATTTACAAGTCTGTGCGAAGATATTATATTTAAAAGTCTTTACAAGTCTTTCACTAGACAGTGTTAAGCCAGTACTCCAGTTCCCCGGCCAGTGTTTAGTCAGCCCTCAACTCAGTTTTACGTCAGCCTCCAGTTTACAATTCATATAAAGTCAGCATTGCAGTTCACCAGTGTTAAGTCAGCCCTCCAATTCATCAGATAGTTTTGTCATCCCTCCAGTTCACAAATTAGTGTTGTCACCCCTCCAGTTTACCAGTTAATGTTAGTCATCCCTCCTTTTCACCGTTGTTAAGTCAGCCCAGTTCATCAGTTAGTGTTGTCAGCCCTCCAGTTCACCAGTTAGTGTTAAGTCAGCACTCTAGTTCACAGTTATTGTTAAATCAGCCCTCCAGTTCACCAGTTAATGTTAAGTCAGCCCTCCAGTTCACCAGTCAGTGTTAAGTCAGCCTTCCATTTCACAAGTCAATGTTATATCAGCCCTCCAGTTCACCTGTCACTGTTAAGTCACCCTCCTGTCCACCTGCTATTGTTAAAACAGCCTTCCAGTTCACCATTCAGTGTTAAGGCCTCCCTCCATGGCTTAGAAATGCCCTGAATATATCATAACCAGTCTTGCTTGGTGCAAATCAACAGCCCAGGCAATTGTTTTGTAAATTCAGTGTCAGTTGTGTCATATGCGCAGCAGCTCCACCCGCTTTCAACCAAAGTGGGGGTGCAGCACTGCTTATAGGGTTGGGGATATTCAGAAAGCTGGTCATACATCTGCACTCTTTATCATCACCCGAATTACCAATCCCCAGTGAGTGTGCATGGAAAAACTCTTTTATAAAAAAGTAATAAAGAATAAGGTTATGATTGTTTGTTTGTTGCCTTATACTGCTATGATTTTTTTGTTTTTTTACCTGCGTCATTCTCTTTTTAATACAGTTTATTTATGACTGGAAGATACGGTAGTTGTGTCAGTTCAGTGTGTCAATTTTGTGTTATAAGGGCTATGGCCATATTTATAAATGCTTTAATGAATGTTACCATCATTAAATAGTTGATTTATGATCACTATTGTAATATCGTTGCGGTATTTTACTACCACTTGGTATTCAATGAATGTTCAGCTTATACATACGACGGTCATGGTCGTACATTTATGGCCACGGTCGTACATTAACATAAACTGCAGTATTGGAAACTTGTGATACCACAGGTTTTTAAATGGTCTTAAATATGGGTTCAGTCCCTATGCATTAAGGGCTATGCATGACCTAGTCTATAAAGTCGGGTCCAATAGTTTGATTGCTTACTCTAGAATGTGACTCTTGGACACTTTATTTCTATAAACCTCATTTTTGAAACTTCAGAAATCTATTATTTGTTTCCAGGAGTGGAAGATTGGCGGTCCCATCGTCTTACTCTGAATCGGGAGGTCTTGTCTGTGTCTGCAAGAGTCGGATTTTGCCTCTGTTGGACAGTGTTGGCAAAGATTTTATCTACAGAGCTCACACTCAAGTGGAAAGGACTGGACGAGAAAATGGACACACAGATCTGACCAATGAGCTCTTCCGCTTTGCACTGGAATGTAAGTCCAAACCAGAGTTAGAATGTATGTAGTACGTGAATACCTTTTACAAAATTGACAATGTGTCCTGTGACATTTAACACAAATATTAAGAAATATAAATCATTGCAGAATGTCTATTGCGAAAGTTTACCCGCATATTTTACACCATTCAATGTAAGAATAACTCCAAAACACATTTCCTTGACTTACAACCCGAAACTGTTTCTTAAAAGAATGGATCAGTTTTCTTTCTGGGTAACGACCCTAAGGTATACACTAAAATCTTTCAGTATCAAAACTCCCTTAGCTTCTGTTTCTGTCATATTGAAAAACTGGCCTTATTTCCATTTTCATATTAGAATGACTGATATTTTCAATTAGAGATATTTGGGAATCCAGTGCTTTAGTAAACTTGATTTAGATCTCTCATATTTGAATAGTTTAATGCTATGATCCCCCAGATCCACCATATCCTTTCTGGCAACCTGGAATCATAAAATACTGATTGTAATTGTGTCTTTAAGTTTGCTGGCTTATTGGAAATCATTATGTCATGGAATGAATGCTTTTGGCTAGTAGTAAATCTGGACATTCCTAGACACTCCCACCTCATGTATAGCCCAGAGAAGGGGGGTAGTTCATCAAATGGTTTAAAAATCCTTGTAGCCCCTATAACTTTGTTAATACTGAGGGACATGCTAAAAACGTGTGTATGGACCCAATGTTTCTTCCTGCTCAGGGATACAGGACTAGTGAGTATGGTCTGTGAAATTTTTATCCTCTTATTTTATATAACTGTTGTACCTATTGTAGGTCATTTATTATAACACCATTTTATTTTTGTATTATGTGCACTGTCCACCTTTTGGAATATTAAAATCTAAATTTATAGTTTTGTCTTTGTACTCTAAAAGAACTCAGTTAGCCTCTGATAAGTTTATATGTGGTTGAATGGAATGGAAATGGAATGTTTTGCAGTGTAAATGCTAATTAGCTCTGTGACTGCTTGTGAAGGACTGATGCAATTAACCAGTTAGTTGCTGGAGTGAATGGTGTAGTGTTAACTATTTAGCTGCCAGGACAGGGGTGTGCATAGTCAGTGAGAGTCAAGAGTGTTTTTGGGGCGTCTTTAAGGCTGTAACTTAAAGTGGTGGCAGCGAGTACCAATTGATTGGTCAGATCACGGTGCCCAGCGAACTGGCTCTGACACATAGTAAAGAGGATGGCAGTGTCACTTAAAAGAGCCCCATCAACGGTGCAATTGATGTCACCCAGCATCCCTCCACACCCCCCCAAGCCATGTACCTGCTGATTGAACCAGCTGCAATGAGAGATGGTCTGTGCTAGCAGCAGGGAAGTAAAGCAGTGGCTGGGTGATGCAAGCACCTGATCATTTTCTGCCTTATCTTGTGTAAATGTTTTATACTTGGCTCATAATCTTCCTTTATGGTGCGTGATATAGTTAAATTATTATTAGGATATTGGTACTCCGAAAGCCACCTCCTAGATATATGCCCAAAAATAAGACGAGGCCAACTGTTGTTCAATTGGAGCACCCCCACTTTAATTAAACCCAGTTGGTCTCATCTTTTTCGTTGTCAGAATATAAGTTCAATTACGTTAGCCGTATTAATAATTAATTACCTAGTAATTAGTATTTGCCATTTAAAGGACAACTATACTTTAAAATGTAATTTTAAAATGAAAAGTACCTGATTCAGGAGGTAGGATTATTCCTACCTCCAATATTTTTTCGTTGAGGAGCTACAGCACAACAGTTTCATCTGCTAGGTTAGTGCCTGGGACTTCCTGTATTAAAGATAGTGCTGAGCACTCAGAAAGACTGTCAAAAAACATTTTCTTCATGCTACTACTCCTCATAAATTATATCAGTAGGTAGTACCATGTACCAAAGTACCAATCCCACCTCCCTGCCCCGGTACTTTCCTTTTAAAGGGTATCGCCACTGGAAATAAATATTTTAGTTTTATTGAGAGAAGTAAGCTACTTATCCGGCCGATCGGTCCTCCACCATGTAGTGGTGGCTCCTTTACCCGACGGACCTGTAAGACACAGCTCCTTTATCCCCATTCTTCAATAAAGCTAAATGGAAAATAATTTTTTCCAGTGGATATCCTTTAACTGTCTTTGAAAAAGCTTTATACTCACTGTCACACCCCCCAGTCCCTTCTGTCCATCAACTTATCAGTTATCGGAAAACGCACTCCAAATAACCGAAAAGTCAAACAAACCAGTACAGAGGAAGAGGGATAGTGAACATAAATACACACTAACCTATATTATATTTTATGATAGGCTGCCACCATAATTCGAGACAGCGTAATGACCTGCAAAATATATCTATGAGGTTATACACACCCCTAAATTATAACAACCTACAGAGCTGCGTACCCAATTTATAAATACAATTATACAACATATATACAGAAAAAGGTTATACACACCTATTACCCTATACACAGTTATATATATTAGAGTAACTTCAAAGACACAATTCGTTTTGGGATATACTCAGAATAGGACAATTAACCTTTCAATTATTTTGCATCATTTATTAAAAGGTAAAAAATATGGCATAAAAAGGTACAGACAATGCTAGGGTAAATGCTACACACAGTTTAGGTAAAGAGGATACAGAAGAGATAAGGTAAATGGCATCTATTAACTCCATGAGCAGAGTCCAGGAATTATTGGCAATCCAATAGGGGAAATAAATGACAATTCCCAATGATACTCGAAGATGGAAGCAATATATGGTCCATCCAATTGGCTGTGATGTTCCTTGAGTTGACAAACTGTTGGGCTATGAGTCCATACTCCAATTTATGCCCTTTTCTGAATTTGGGAGGATTTAAGTCCCAAGAGGGTAGGCTTGGTTCCGCCCTGAAAGGTGTAACCTGTTTTTTGGAAGGACACTTTTAAACTCTCTTCCCCCTCTGGTCCATACTCCAAGTACCGTACATCTCATATATAAAATATTAACGGTTTTGTGATTCACTTATTTTATACATCCAAAGATACCAAACATGATAGCGTTATGAGTTATTACGAGAAGTAAAATCTTAAATTTTTTTATAATATAATGCTTTAGAAGGTATGGGTATTACAGTTTAGTTCCAGTATCAGCTGAAATTATTTTGAAAGTTTCTATATTCTTTTACCCTGAATTATTATGAAATATGAAATAACTTTGAACTGGCATCTGTTCCTTTAGCTTTGTTTTAAAGCTGGGACTCCTGCTGTTGTGCCCAAATGTTTGTAGCCATACTGGTTACTTGTGGATATTTACCACCTATTGCCTTTGAACAGACACCCTTCTGGTTGAAACAACTCAGTCTTATACAAATGGTCAGGCAGAGGTTTGATTAACCCTTTGACTACCAGACAATTGGGTCATGTTGAGTTGCCATACTGCTTGACACTGCTATTGAAGTGGATAAATTGAAATTATTGCTGTAATCATAAACCAATGGGAGTTAACATGGCATTCACGTTCGTGACACTCACTATAGTTCTCCTCTAACGATATGTCTTTTTCACAGCGGTGTGTTATGTACTGTATGGACAGCGTCTGGGACTCTTGCAGGATATATTGACCCAAATCCGAAGTTTTATATTGTATTGTGGATACTGTAGTCTACCTGCAGTTAAAAGTGTTTTAGAGTGAAGTGTTAGGCTGGGTACACATGGGGCTATTTTTTGTCCCGACCGAGCGTTTGTTGCAAGCCAGTGCTCGGCGGTGTGCGAGACTGATTGTGCGGTCCCATAGGGACCCGATCACTCGTTTGTCCGCCCCACACCACCAGATATTTCCGGCAGACCAACCAATCCATCGGTCTGTCAGTTGAAAATATCTGCTGGTGTGTACCCAGCCTTACATAGTATCGTGGATACTGTAGTCTGCCTGCAGTGATAAGGGGGAACAGAAAGTGCAGAATTCTGAATGATGCAGTAATCTGTTGCAGACTGCATGATTTGGCTGCTCTAGTGTCCTTGTATATGTGGAGACTTCATCATACGATTTATAGTGTTAACCTTGGAGTGGGGAGAGAAGTTTGAAATTGTTTTCCATTGCTTTTTTAATAAGGTAACTAGTATATTACATAGGGTATTCTTCCTAACAATAAAATGGAGATTTTACTTTGGCTCTCAATGCCTTGTATAAGATCCTTCCTGTCCCATTGTGCTTTTACAAGGGGAATAAGATTGATATATCACTGTGTAATACAGACAGAGCAATGCAATGTTTTTCATACACTATGCTTACCGTCCATATTTCCATGTTTCACTGTATGTCAGTAATACATTGTAGTTTGTACTAAAGTCCTGCATCAGCTCAGGTAATTACAGGTTATTCACGATTTGTGGGTCAGGTAAACCGCAGTGAGTCTGTTAAATGTAAGGTGCAGGTTGGGTTGTAGTTCTGCCAAGTTGTGGGTCGGGTGCAGTTATAGAACCCATGAAAGAGAGTGCGGGTAGCAGTTTCGGGGGGGTGGGTCTAGATGGAAGCTAAGCATTTTATTGCAGTCGCCTCCCCTGTGCTTTCATTTATTTTTCATGGAGTTTTGTTCTTAAAATCAGTGTCGGACTGGCCCACAGGGTTACAGGGAAATTGCTAAAATACAGAGCCAAAGGGAGAGTAAAGGTGCCCATACATCTATAAGATTTTACTTACCTGACCGAGCGCTCACCCGATGTTCCTTCGATCCTGCCGGAACCGCTTCTCCCGAACTTACATTCGACCGACATGCGATCGCAAAATGAATGGGATTTTGCGATCGCATGTCGGCCGAATGTAAGATCGGGAGAAGCGGTTCCGGCAGCATCGATGAACATCGGGTGAGCACTCGGTCGGGTAAGTAAAATCCTTTAGATGTATGGGTACTTAAGAAATGCATTTTATTAACCAATAGGGGCCAATAGGAGTAAGATCAGAGCAGGGTTATCCATTAAGACAAAGGACAAAGAATCCATTAGGCAACCTGGGTAGGTGCCTAGGGCCCAGTAAACACCAGGGGGCCTACCACAGTTCTACAGCCAAACAAGAGAAGAACAAGGGGACCCTAAATGTCAGCCCAGCCAGGGGCCAATTTGATCTTTATCCATTTCTGAGTAAGATAGATATGTCACTTAATAATTATAGAGATATGAATTATTAGGGGGCCCTCTAAACTGGGCCTGGTGGGCCCCTGGTCTCAGATTTCCTGGTGGGCCCCAACATTCCAATACAACACTGCATTTGGTTGCATTGGGTGTGCCTTGCTGTTTTGTAAATAAAGACACTGTATAATCAGTGCAAAACCCTCAAATATCCAATATTACATAAAGTAGCATGGATTTAATGCTAATTTTGGTTAAAACACCCGGTATTGCATTTTCCCCTAAAGATCCTAAAAAATCCTTTAGATTCTATCTTCATGACTTAATATATAACACATGCAGGGTCGGACTGGCCTTCCGGGATGCCTTAGTGGGCCCTTTCTCTACATCCCCACACAACTAAATTTGGCCCCCAGGAACTAGAATATAATATGACTGAGAATCTGCCTGCCACAGCCTGTAGCCCCTCCCACCTCTCACACACCCATGAGGGCTGCTGGCATGCCGCAAAAAGTATGTTCCAGACCCTTGTGACATCATGACACCGGCATACGCAGATGCAGCAGGGAGGACTGAAAGTGCAATTAATAAAAACGCACAAAAAAAGTTATTGTTTTTTTAAATAGGGAGCGGATGTGATTTACATCTGTAAATAAACAGAAATCCTGTTTTTTATTTTTTACCACGTCAAGTATCTCACAAGGAAGAATGCAGCATGCAGGTCTCGCGGATGTTTTTTCGATAATTATCGGATCGGTAACCCTCAAATGTAGCGTTCAATTTCAGTAACCCCCAAATGTATCTTTCGATTTTGGTAACCCTCAAATGTAGCCTTTCCATTTCGGTAACCCTTGGATGTAGCCTTCGATTTCTGTAACCCTTGAATGTATTGTTCAGTAACCCTCGGATGTAGTGTTCAATTACGGTAGCCCTCCAATGTAGCCTTTGATTTCGGCAACCCTTTAATGTATCATTTGGTAACCCTTGAATGTATCGTTTGGCAACCCTTTAATGTATCATTTGGTAACCCTCGAATATATCGTTTGGTAACCTCCAAAAGTGTCCAAGTGCACACCGCCTGTGTGGGTGCAGACTATCCATAGCTTCTTACTTCAAACGAAGCCTGGCATACCCTTAGGAAGTAAATGCTGGTAGTCACACTCCAAATAATGGTGAATTTATTCCAAACCACACATAAATACCGGTATTTCGCACATCTCTAGTGGGTACAAGGAGTCAGCCCCCAAAGCTTGGTGACTCCCAGCTAAGTGTACGCAGTACACTTCACATGCTCTGTACTGCTCAACAGATCAAAACAAGGAAGCTGCAGATTTGTTTCCAAAATGCTGACAGACAATATAACAGCACAGTGGTGCTCCCTCTTCCTGACAGAACAGGGATTTCAATGCAGCTTTTGTGTAAACATATTTAAATGCTCCTTTTCCTAACAATGATATTTTCCTTTGCTTTTCACACAAAATGTAATCTTTGCAGCTTATTTCTTAGCTATCATGGATGTACGAAATGAAATGTTAAAGGGTCACTAAACTCACTTAAAGGGTATGTACACTGTAAATACAACAAGTATTACTAGACTTTAAATGTAAAGTAAAGAGTTTTGCCATTCATAGAGCGCGCCTGACGTTACTGCATGGCCAATGTGACATTGATGCGTGCACAACATCAGTGCGCATGCGCAGCTGCGGCGATGTTGCCACGAGGGTACGTGCACTGAAGCCATCACGCCGCAACCAAGCTTGCCATTGCATGCGCGGTTGTGGTGACGTCGCTGCAAGTATATATTATACAATACAATTTTCGAAAATTGGATTTTTTAGAGTACAGATTCTCTTTTACATTTCAGTAAAAATTAAAAGTAAGTCTGGGGATTTGAACCCACACAAGTTTAGACTGGTGAACCACTGCATATACAAAGTAAACAGGTATATTTAGAAGCTCTAATTTTTGCTAGGAATAGAAAGAAAAAAAATGTTAGTAAAATCAGCTGACTATTTTGTATTGCCCCAGGAAAGTTGTATGCAAATTACTCTGGTTGTTAAAAAGAAAAGCAAAGTAACAAGCAGCTTTCAAAGTGTTATCAGGGAAATAAAAATGCCCAGTGGGTCTCAAATATCCAGTCTGACACATAACACAATGGGCCACATTTACAGAGAGACACAATCGCTGGCCTGCCGGCAATTTAATATAGCATTTGCGGCTCTGGGTAAATAGCAGATGGCAGCCAACTTTTCCGTGACCCCCTAACTAACTTAGCTATCAGCTGGTGTCAGAAATATATATAACACATAAGGCTCTGGCATTTGAATGGGGATTTCCAGTGGCGAGAATCTATTTTTAGTCACTCTGTGATGTCACTGAGCGACTTACTGTATTCCACTGCCCCTCCCCATTTCTCTCTCCCTTCCTGTATTAGTAATGTAGATAACAAGCCCGTTTTTGTACATACAAATAGTAACTGCTTTTCTATCTCAAACTAAAAGAAGACAATAAACATCATCTCTCTGACTGACTGAATTATTATGCTGATAAGGAGGAGCGCATTCCTGTGAGTTATAATTGATGCTCCCTCATCTTATCAGCACAGTAATTCAGTCAGTCAGTGTAAGGAACCAGAACGGCACTGGGTTAGAGACAATATTTATTGTCTTCTTTTAGTTTGAGAAAGAAACGGCAGTTAACTATTTGTATGCACAAAAACGGGCTTGTTAAAGGATAACTATTGCCTCAATGCATTTTTTTTAAAAAAAACTGCTTTCAAAAGAGTAAAGGTATGCAGCCCTCCCCATATGTTTTTTTCCCTGATTTCGAGCTTCTCTCTGCCTTCAATTAGCCACACTGTGAAGAGGGAGTAACAATGCTGTCTGCCTGTAACTGTCACTCAAAACTAGCAGTGAGAAAACACTCCTCCACCCATGCTTGATCAGCTTGATTATGTAGGCTGTGTCCTAACAACCGAACAGTTCAAGTTTGTTTGACTGGCAGAGGAGGAGGAGAGAGGTTGTAACAGACATTCCCACCAGCCAATGACAAGTGATATGTTAATCATGGCCCTGGGCAGTCTAGGAGGGGGGCTTTTAGCACTCATCTTTGCTGTGTGATATCTAAGGGAAGGCAGCACGGTTGTAAATGAGAGTAAGCGATTTCAGCTGCTGGAAGTGTGGACATGTAATGGGGGAGATGTTGTTTTTTTTTTGGGTATTGTTGTCCTTTAAGTTGTTATCTACATTATTTATACAGGGAGGAGGAAGAGAGGGAGGGGGGAGACAGAGTGTCTGTTCTGGATTTTTCTACTTATAGTGTAATATACGGATATTACTTCACCTCGGAGTTCTCTGACCTCTAAAAAAGCACTTGGCCTGACGGCCTTGTGTTTTTATATGGTCAGGGAACTCCTCAGTGGCGTAATATCCTTATATTACACTGTAAGTAGCGTATTATCCCTTATATTATATTTTAAATAGGTTGGGCTAGCTGCGATACCCGCAGCCGGTGAAACAAAGGAATTAAATCATGCTAACCATTAATGAATAGTTAGCGTGACTTTAACTCCTAAACTTTGTGTAGTGGCCACCCTTAATAGAGCCTGAATATATTTTCCTAGGCCTTGTGTATATTCACAATATATATTTGTTTTACAGGTTAGAATGTTGTGTTTTTGCCATCTATTATAATTTTTTTATATTAGTATCTTACAGTTATTTTAAATTTCCCACCTTAAAATCCTAATATTTTCCAATACAGTTTTTTATTATTCCCTATATCTATTAGAGTCCCTGTATATACTATAGAGACAGGAATTTTACACAGACTGTGGAAGGGTCTGATATTTCTTGTATTGTATGTGTATTCTTTTTACAGGGAGACTTTGGGAATATATGACAGTGTATTTATCCAGCTTCCTGAAGATGCAGCAACCTTATTCCACGTGGAAGGTCCTTATCCTGAGAGGCTTAGGGTTCCTCCATGGTATGAATATAGAGACTATCGCAATAGAAGATATGGAGTGCTGCTCAAGTAAGTTTATTCCTTTCAGAGTTATGCTAAATATTACCAGAAAGGATTGGACACAAGTTTAATGAACTTGAATGTGTTACTGTAAGCATGTTTCATTTTATTTGCCTTGTGTCAGGTGTCTGCTCTTTTTTTAAGCTGTAGAATTCTGGATATTGAAAGAGTACCTCAACTGCAATATTTGTCATTTAAGAAATGCAAATAATTAGACAGTAACAAGGTTCACCCCTCAAATAAAAAATTGTTTTACTCAAACCCCAAAACTACAATAGTAGGAAATCTGAGAGATGAAAGTCTAACCTGAAATGCTGCCTGATGTTACCTCTCTTTCTGCTTCCTGTTTCTTCCAGTTAACAGCTGTCAGTCATGGATGTAACAGATGACATCACAGCCAATTACTGAATGCTGAATAGCTGCCTCCTCTGAGCTTGTAAAAAGATGTTAAAAAGCAGGATAGCTTCAAGAGGAGGCGGAAACCTTTTGAGAGGCAGAGGGAAGGGGGAGAACATTATTTTGCTGTATAACAGATACCTCTATGTCTGTCAGCTTTCTAACTATTGTAGTTTTGGGATTTAGAGGTGATTTACCGACATATTTTAATTTGAGGGGTAAACATGCCCTTTAAGGCTGGATCAAGACACGCCTCCTTCTAGTCTTACATTTTTTTACCCTGACCATATTGGTTACGGCTCTAAAAGAAGTAAGCAACATGGTTGCAACATACAAAGAAAGGCAAAACAAAAGCAGTTGTGGATGTTGCTTCTAGAAAAACGTTTTAATCCGCCAAATCTCCTTTTTGCACTAGCTTCATGTATTTTTAGCGGTTGATGTCATCATTTGCAAAGGACCAAAGGAAACAGCAGGAGAGGAAGCATAAAATTGATTAAGGCATGATATTGTTACCGTATGTCACGATACTGTGCCTTTAAAACAGTTGTAAAATACTGCTGTATTTCACAATTATGTCTTTTTATACTACAATGCAATCACCCATACAACACCCTCATGATCATTAAAGGGCGTGTCCACCCCCAATTTAACCCCATACTGGCCTCACTGTGTAGTGTTAAAAAATCCTTACATCTCTTACATCTCTGCTCCTTATGGCTCTCCTGCAAAGCTTGTTCAAAGTCCAGGAAACAGAAGATTAGGAACTGTCTGTGCTTCTTCCTTGTCCTCCCTTTCACCCCCTCCCTCTGGATCCCTCTTTGCTGCCTGGTGCCCTATGTCTAAAAATTTAAAATATATTGTAGGGCACCCATGCTCATCCCCAACTGCCAGCTTCGTTTGTTTCGAAAAACAAGCAGAACTCTAACTACATTACTTCTTTCCTCTGGCTCTCTGCATTGCCGGCAGCCGTGTCAGTGATTGGATGCCTCTCAGCCTCTCACTGACGCAGCTGCTGGTCTGGCCCCTGCTTGTAGCTTCCGGCAAGCAAAGGGCGGGGGTAACAAAGTAATGTAAGTAGAGTTCTGCTTTTTTTAACAAATGAACCTGGCAGTTGGGGATAGGATAGGTGCCCTACATTATATTAAAAGGTTTTCTTGCAGGCAGACATGGACTTTATCGACCATGGGGGTGTTATACAGGAATGGTTAGACATTTACCATTGCGCCATAAAATAATGACTGATCTGTACCTTGCCATTACCATATACATGGGTATATGAATGTGACTGGTGGCTCCTAGGCAACAACTATTATTGAAATGGGGAGTGCACACTATTTTGGACAGTTCTATATTTCCAGGTCTGTGGGCACATCTTATATTTATAAGTTCTGTGTGGGAATTTTACAAGTCATTTACAAGTCTGTCCACACATCTTATGGGCACATCTTATGTTTAAAATTCTACAGTATGTAGGCATCTTATATTTACAAGACTGTGGGCTCATTTCATATTAAAATTCTGTGTGGGTATCTTATATTTACAAGTCTGTGGGCACATTTCATATTAACAATTCTGTGTGGGTATCTTATATTTACAAGTCTGTGCGAAGATATTATATTTAAAAGTCTTTACAAGTCTTTCACTAGACAGTGTTAAGCCAGTACTCCAGTTCCCCGGCCAGTGTTTAGTCAGCCCTCAACTCAGTGTTACGTCAGCCCTCCAGTTTACAATTCAGTATAAAGTCAGCATTGCAGTTCACCAGTGTTAAGTCAGCCCTCCAATTCATCAGATAGTGTTGTCATCCCTCCAGTTCACAAATTAGTGTTGTCACCCCTCCAGTTTACCAGTTAATGTTAAGTCATCCCTCCAGTTCACCGGTCAGTGTTAAGTCAGCCCTCCAGTTCATCAGTTAGTGTTGTCAGCCCTCCAGTTCACCAGTTAGTGTTAAGTCAGCACTCTAGTTCACCAGTTATTGTTAAATCAGCCCTCCAGTTCACCAGTTAATGTTAAGTCAGCCCTCCAGTTCACCAGTCAGTGTTAAGTCAGCCTTCCATTTCACAAGTCAATGTTATATCAGCCCTCCAGTTCACCTGTCACTGTTAAGTCAGCCCTCCTGTCCACCTGCTATTGTTAAAACAGCCTTCCAGTTCACCAGTCAGTGTTAAGGCCTCCCTCCATGGCTTAGAAATGCCCCTGAATATATCATAACCAGTCTTGCTTGGTGCAAATCAACAGCACAGGCAATTGTTTTGTAAATTCAGTGTCAGTTGTGTCATATGCGCAAGGCAGCTCCACCCGCTTTCAACCAAAGTGGGGGTGCAGCACTGCTTATAGGGTTGGGGATATTCAGAAAGCTGGTCATACATCTGCACTCTTTATCATCACCCGAATTACCAATCCCCAGTGAGTGTGCATGGAAAAACTCTTTTAATAAAAAAAGTAATAAAGAATAAGGTTATGATTGTTTGTTTGTTGCCTTATACTGCTATGAAGTTTTTTGTTTTTTTTTACCTGCGTCATTCTCTTTTTAATACAGTTTAGTTATGACTGGAAGATACAGGTAAGTTGTGTCAGTTCAGTGTGTCAATTTTGTGTTATAAGGGCTATGGGCCATATTTATAAATGCTTTAATGAATGTTACCATCATTAAATAGTTGATTTATGATCACTATTGTAAATATCGTTGCGGTATTTTACTACCACTTGGTATTCAATGAATGTTCAGCTTATACATACGACGGTCATGGTCGTACATTTATGGCCACGGTCGTACATTAACGATAAACTGCAGTATTGGAAACTTGTGATACCACAGGTTTTTAAATATGGTCTTAAATATGGGTTCAGTCCCTATGCAATTAAGGGCTATGCATGACCTAGATCTATAAAGTCGGGTCCAATAGTTTGATTGCTTACTCTAGAATGTGACTCTTGGACACTTTATTTCTATAAAACCTCATTTTCTGAAACTTCAGAAATCTATTATTTGTTTCCCAGGAGTGGGGAAGATTGGCGGTCCCATCGTCTTACTCTGAATCGGGAGGTCTTGTCTGTGTCTGCAATGAGTCGGATTTTGCCTCTGTTGGACAGTGTTGGCAAAGATTTTATCTACAGAGCTCACACTCAAGTGGAAAGGACTGGACGAGGAAAATGGACAGCAGATCTGACCAATGAGCTCTTCCGCTTTGCACTGGAATGTAAGTCCAAACCAGAGTTAGAAGTAATGTAGTAGCGTGAATACCTTTTACAAAATTGACAATGTGTCCTGTGACATTTAACACAAATATTAAGAAATATAAATCATTGCAGAAATGTCTATTGCGAAAGTCTTACCCTGCATATTTTACACCATTCAATGTTAAAGAATAACTCCAAAACACATTTCCTTGACTTACAACCCAGAAACTGTTTCTTAAAAGAATGGATCAGTTTTCTTTCTGGGTAAAACCGAACCTAAGGTATACACTAAAATCTTTCAGTATCAAAACTCCCTTAGCTTCTGTTTCTGTCATATTGAAAAACTGGCCTTATTTCCATTTTCATATTAGAATGACTGATATTTTCAATTAGAGATATTTGGGAATCCAGTGCTTTAGTAAACTTGATTTAGATCTCTCATATTTGAATAGTTTAATGCTATGATCCCCCAGATCCACCATATCCTTTCTGGCAACCTGGAATCATAAAATACTGATTAGTAATTGTGTCTTTAAGTTTGCTGGCTTATTGGAAATCATTATGTCATGGGAATGAATGCTTTTGGCTAGTAGTAAATCTGGACATTCCTAGACACTCCCACCTCATGTATAGCCCAGAGAAGGGGGGTAGTTCATCAAATGGTTTAAAAATCCTTGTAGCCCCTATAACTTTGTTAATACTGAGGGGACATGCTAAAAACGTGTGTATGGACCCAATGTTTCTTCCTGCTCAGGGATACAGGACTAGTGAGTATGGTCTGTGAATATTTTTATCCTCTTTATTTTATATAACTGTTGTACCTATTGTAGGTCATTTTATTATAACACCATTTTATTTTTGTATTATGTGCACTGTCCACCTTTTGGAATATTAAATCTAAAATTTAATAAGTTTTGTCTTTGATACTCTAAAAGAACTCAGTTAGCCTCTGATAAGTTTATATGTGGTTGAATGGAATGGAAATGGAATGTTTTGCAGTGTAAATGCTAATTAGCTCTGTGACTGCTTGTGAAGGACTGATGCTAATTAACCAGTTAGTTGCTGGAGTGAATGGTGTAGTGTTAACTATTTAGCTGCCAGGACAGGGGTGTGCATAGTCAGTGAGAGTCAAGAGTGTTTTTGGGGCGTCTTTAAGGCTGTAACTTAAAGTGGTGGCAGCGAGTACCAATTGATTGGTCAGATCACGTGCCCAGCGAACTGGCGTTCGTGACACATAGTAAAGAGGATGGCAGTGTCACTTAAAAGAGCCCCATCAACGGTGCAATTGATGTCACCCAGCATCCCCTCCACACCCCCCCAAGCCATGTACCTGCTGATTGAACCAGCTGCAATGAGAGATGGTCTGTGCTAGCAGCAGGGAAGTAAAGCAGTGGCTGGGTGATGCAAGCACCTGATCATTTTCTGCCTTATCTTGTGTAAATGTTTTATACTTGGCTCATAATCTTCCTTTATGGTGCGTGATATAAGTTAAATTATTATTAGGATATTGGTACTCCGAAAGCCACCTCCTAGATATATGCCCAAAAGAATAAGACGGAGGCCAACTGTTGTTCAATTGGAGCACCCCCACTTTAATTAAACACCAGTTGGTCTCATCTTTTTCGTTGTCAGAATATAAGTTCAATTACGTTAGCCGTATTAATAATTAATTACCTAGTTAATTAGTATTTGCCATTTAAAGGACAACTATACTTTAAAAATGTAATTTTAAAATGAAAAGTACCTGATTCAGGGAGGTAGGATTATTCCTACCTCCAAATATTTTTTCGTTGAGGAGCTACAGCACATACAGTTTTCATCTGCTAGGTTAGTGCCCTGGGACTTCCTGTATTAAAGATAGTGCTGAAGCACTCAGAAAGACTGTCAAAAAACATTTTCTTCATGCTACTACTCCTCATATAAATTATATCAGTAGGTAGTACCATGTACCAAAGTACCAATCCCACCTCCCTGCCCCGGTACTTTCCTTTTAAAGGGTATCGCCACTGGAAATAAATATTTTAGTTTTATTGAGAGAAGGTAAGCTACTTATCCGGCCGATCGGTCCTCCACCATGTAGTGGTGGCTCCTTTACCCGACGGACCTGTAAGACACAGCTCCTTTATCTCCCATTCTTCAATAAAGCTAAATGGAAAATAAATTTATTTCCAGTGGATATCCTTTAACTGTCTTTGAAAAAGCTTTATACTCACTGTCACACCCCCCAGTCCCTTCTGTCCATCAACTTATCAGTTATCGGAAAACGCACTCCAAATAACCGAAAAGTCAAACAAACCAGTACAGAGGAAGAGGGATAGTGAACATAAATACACACTAACCTATATTTAATATTTTATGATAGGCTGCCACCATAATTCGAGACAGCGTAATGACCTGCAAAATATATCTATGAGGTTATACACACCCCTAAATTATAACAATCCTACAGAGCTGCGTACCCAATTTATAAATACAATTATACATACATATATACAAGAAAAAGGTTATACACACCTATTACTCTATACACAGTTATATATATTAGAGTAACTTCAAAGACACAAATTCGTTTTGGGATATACTCAGAATAGGACAATTAACCTTTCAATTATTTTGCATCATTTATTAAAAGGTAAAAAATAGTGCATAAAAAGGTACAGACAAATGCTAGGGTAAATGCTAGCACACAGTTTAGGGTAAAGAGGATACAGAAGAGATAAGGTAAATGGCATCTATTAACTCCATGAGCAGAGTCCAGGAATTATTGGCAATCCAATAGGGGAAAATAAATGACAAATTCCCATATGATACTCGAAGATGGAAGCCAATATATGGTCCATCCAATTGGCTGTGATGTTCCTTGAGTTGACAAACTGTTGGGCTATGAGTCCATACTCCCAATTTATGCCCTTTTCTGAATTTGGGAGGATTTAAGTCCCAAGAGGGTAGGCTTGGTTCCGCCCTGAAAGGTGTAACCTGTTTTTTTGGAAGGACACTTTTAAACTCTCTTTTCCCTCTGGTCCATACTCCAAGTACCGTACATCTCATATATAAAATATTAACGGTTTTGTGATTCACTTATTTTATACAGTCCAAAGATACCAAACATGATAGCGTTATGAGTTATTAGCGAGAAGTAAAATATCTTAAATTTTTCTTATAATATAATGCTTTAGAAGGTATGGGTGATTACAGTTTAGTTCCAGTATCAGCTGAAATTATTTTGAAAGTATTCTATAATTCTTTTACCCTGAATTATTATGAAATATGAAATAACTTTGAACTGGCATCTGTTCCTTTAGCTTTGTTTTAAAGCTGGGACTCCTGCTGTTGTGCCCAAATGTTTGTAGCCATACTGGTTACTTGTGTGATATTTACCACCTATTGCCTTTGAACAGACACCCTTCTGGGTTGAAAACAAAACTCAGTCTTATACAAATGGTCAGGCAGAGGTTTGATTAACCCTTTGACTACCAGACAATTGGGTCATGTTGGAGTTGCCATACTGCTTGACACTGCTATTGAAGTGGGATAAATTGAAAATTATTGCTGTAATCATAAACCAATGGGAGTTAACATGGCATTCACGTTCGTGACACTCACTATAGTTCTCCTCTAACGATATGTCTTTTTCACAGCGGTGTGTTATGTACTGTATGGACAGCGTCTGGGACTCTTGCAGGATTATATTGACCCAGAATCCCAGCAGTTTATTGACTCTGTTACGTCGATGTTCCACACCACTGCTCCAATGCTTTATTTGCCTCCCCGACTGCTGCGAAAATTAAACTCATCTGTATGGAAGGACCATGTGAAAGCGTGGGATTCTATCTTTAATCATGGTTAGTTTGCCTGTATACATTATTAATGTAATATACGGTAAGCCTGCCTTATTTCTTATATAGCTCAGTCTGTTTATATGTGTGAGTAACAGCCCTTTCCATTTATATAGCTGACAGCTGTATACAGCATATATGCAGCTCCATAAGAAAACAATCTGATAGCACATACTCTGGGGTTCTATCCAGTCTCCTTCTGCAAGACCAGATGCACTTAGAAGATATTAAAGCCAGTGTGACAGAGTTGATGGCTGGAGGAGTAGACACGGTAGGTAGAAGTCTAGGTTATGTAGCCAGTATGGTTGCTCAATAGCAAAGATGACTTCAAATCCACCCCTATACTGAAAAAGATCACACACCCCATTAAAGGTACACAGGGCGAGGACCTAAATCACCAAATCCACACCCCTGAGTACAGTCTCTATCTCCAGCTATACTTGTCTTCACTTTCCCTTGCCATTCCACTCTTACTTTCCCCCGCAGACTGTCAGTCACAAATCCAATGGAAAGACACGTTATGCAAGAAACATGTCCTCCTATTGGTCAGAATGCGGAACTAGACCAGAGCCAGTGAGGGAAATTTTCAGTAAGTATAACAGAAAATAGAAATTGTACCCAGAGGTGAGGACTTAGTGGTTTAGGTCCTCACCCTCGGCACTTGACTTGGACAGAAGAGGAGGGGAGCAAGGAGGGTAAGTGTAATTGTCCTTTAACTACATCTTCAAGGAGTTTTTATGATTTCCCTGTGATTGTGTGAGTTTCCTTCCACCATCCAAAAGACATAGTGACAATAGTGTATGTTGATAGGGCACATTTTGGGTGACTGCAGTGTAAATTCTTCAGTGCTAAATAATAAATACAAACATATATACAATATAAATTGCAAGACAGACAGGGCTATTTCTTATCATAGGTGGCCACATTTGTTTGTAAGGTTGTTTCAATAGACTCCATCCCTAATCTGAAATCCAGTGTGTGCTACAAAGCAGCAAGCTGGAATTCTGTCCATCCGATAGCAGAGTGGTATAACATTTAAATTAGAATGAGATACATTTAGCTCATATCATTTAGTTTTATTTTAGCTCTATTTATTTTCTTCTATAAGTGCTGAACATAATACATAGGTTTGCCCAATTAGTTTATCGGTTAACATCAGGTACTGCCCTGAAGAGCTTACAATCTAAGCACCCTATTAGTAGGCCTTTGTGATTGTGGGGGAATCAAGAATGCCCAGGGGAAACCCACACAAGCACAGGGAAAACATACAGATTCCTTGCAGATGTAGCTGAGAAAGGTCTGCAAGGCTTAACAAGTAGCCACCATGGATTAGCTAAACCAAAGCGGGACAGGAGTACAAACACAGCCTTTTATCTTGTGGAGATATTTCTCTTTATTAATAGAGAATACAATAACAGTGAAATGTATCATTCTTAAACCAACAGACATCTATGACTCTTCAGTGGGCCATGTATGAACTTGCTCGTGCCCCAAGTGTACAGGAAAAGCTCAGGTCAGAGGTCACTGCTGCCAGGCAGGTCTCTGGCAATGATCTCACTAATTTACTGAAAAGAATACCTCTGGTCAAAGCAGCCTTGAAGGAAACCCTGAGGTAACAATTTTCCACTGATTTTCCACCTCATGGGTACATACACTTCTATATTTAAAACTTATATCATTTAGTTTTTACCTAAACTATGATCTCCAATTCTACTCATCCTCCACCTCTGATATATAAGACCATCATGTGGGGTATTAAGCTCCCTAAGGGCTAGGCCACAGTATTGCATTTTATTCCGATTGCAAGACAAAAAGCAGACGATAGTGTTGGCCGATAGGTCTGGCCACACTAGGTGGGCTGCGTTCAACATACTAGTGTATTTCTCACATGCTTACATTTGTGTTTGTGATCCATTAGCTATTGAGAAATATGGACTTTAATGTAAACCGTGTTTTACACGTGTTACGGTCCATTACAGAGTGGCCACAGCCTAAAATTTTATTTACCATTAAATAACTGTCCTAAGACTAAAAATTCACATTATGTTACTTTCTTCTACTTGAACAAAACTGTACATCAGTGGTTCTCAAACTGTTTCAACCCTTGGCACACTTCTGTGCCCCAGAGAAAATCTATATATATGCTATATATAATGGATTAGTAGTGGTCTTTGTTTGCCAATGATTTTCTGTTTCAGGTTGCACCCTGTAGCCATCACTCTGCAGCGCTATACCCAACGGAACACAGTGATCCGCAATTACATGATACCAAAAGGGGTAAGACATCCTTGCATACAAAGTAAAAAAAATGTTTATTCTACTTTCTTAATTGGTTAACTTTTTTCTACATATGCAGACTCTGGTCCAGGTAGGACTGTATGCAATGGGCCGAAATCCTGAGATATTTGCATCACCTGAGCGATTTTTCCCTGAACGTTGGTTGGGAGGTGGACCTACGCATTTTAGAGGCCTTGGATTTGGCTTTGGGCCAAGGCAATGTATAGGCCGCAGGATTGCAGAGATGGAAATGCAACTCTTCCTTATACATGTATGTTGAATTTATGTAGTGTCCAGTGTGTTTTATCAATTAAAATGTTTTACATTCTAAGCCCTTTTTATAAAGCAGGGGTATCCGTAAAGGGTAACTGTAGTCTGCATACAAGTATCATTTTAAACAAGGCTAGAATGATGTCTCTAACTTCTCTGGATTTTTAATTGTTGGCTTGTAAAGTTACAGTCTGTCCTGACTGTCTCAGTCACATGATGTGCTGTAGAAGAAGTCACCCATCCAAAAATGTGTATCTTTTTTGAAGTTAGTTACAGACCTGCCCTTCTCTGTCCTTTCCTCAGGGCACCTTTTTCCAGGCTTCTGGCTAGCTTTAAAAATTAGTTAATTCAGGACAAGCCTTATAATGCAGCTAATAATGCTCTGTCTTTTCTTTTGGACTGAAAAATCTGCTTGTGTGTGCCTTAAACTTGGAGACAGATCCCAAGTGCTGGTGATATCACAGTTCTAGCAAGAAAAAACACCCTTCATACTGCTATAACTTTGGATAGACTGCAGGTAGAAGAATGATCCTGGAGTCATTTTAAAGGCATGTGTGTGCCCTCTTTAATATACGGCACTTTTATAGAGACCACAGTACCCTTTAAAAAAAACTCTATAGCATTTCTAAAAAATCTATAGTGTTATTTAAGCAGCAGTATTCTTATTTAGAGAATGGTTGGCTGTATTTATAAAGGTGTAGTATTGCTACTTTGATAAGTATTCTTATTTAGGGAGCAGTATTCTTATTTAGGGACAATTATACCCGGCTTTTCCCCTATGCTTTCCTAAACAGTACCCAGTGTGAGGACCTAAAATCAGTCGTCACCTCTGGGTACTTTACAGAAGTCCTGCAATACTAACTTGAAGACTTTAGTGACAGTCCGTGAGGCAGCCAATAGAAAGCCACGCCTCCTTGCAGATCTTGACTTCCTATTGGAACTGTCACTCACAGTGGCAGAAAGGAGAATCAGACCGGATTGGATGAGTATTGCAGGACTTCTGTAAAGCATCCAGATGTGAGGACTTAGCGTTTTAGGTCTTCACACTGGGTACTTTACAGGAATGAAGGAAGAGCAACGAGGGGGAGGTGAGTGTAATTGTCCTTTAAGGAGGGGTATTCTTATTAAAGGACGAATATTTTTATTTATAAAAATAGGAAGCAGTATTTTTATATAAAGATCAGTTTAAATAAGAATCAGCATCATTCCTAGGCCCTATACACTATCATATTATCTGCAAACTTGCATACATTATTTACAAAGGTTTTTTTCAGCTTACATTAGGATGATCACATGAATGAAAAATCCTTTCAACCATGTCAAGGTAACAACAGTCTAAAAGCTCTAAAACTTCTAACCTTTTTACCTTAATTACTTTTATCAAACTTTAGCTAACTGGACTGGATCAAAATAGCAGGCTTTCTTAAATCCCCCCTTTCTGCCTGCTCAGTGCAGTTTGCTGTTCCACTTCTCCTGGTGTCCATAGACTGTTACACAGATTGTTACATTTTTAATTGAGCTGTAAGTGGGAAGCAGCATTGTTTGTTTCAAAAATGTATCCAGTCTGCCCTGTGATTGACAGCAGACTAGAGAACTGTATCAATATTAACCCTGCATCTGCCTAAGGTGATTGCTGATACTGGGTTTGTATCACACAAAGCATGGATGTCTAGGCACACCAAATGGCAATTCGCCAAAGACTTCAATAGTGTAAATCTCCCCAATCCTCTACCATAGGACTATAATCATACAGCTGATTTATATAGTATTGAGAGATGCACACTATATTCAAATGCTTATTGCTTTTATTTGTGAACCACACTAAGAGAGAAAGAGCACTTGTTGTTGCTTGAAACATGAGTATAAACATGTTGCCATTAGCAGTTATACTGTCGGTCGCCCATGTGTTACCTCTATCATGTTTTTATACATCCATGAGTGGATGGATGTATAAATAGAGGTAACCAAACCAGCCATTACCAGTGTTGTGGACCACTCATACTTTCGATATAGGTAGGATGTAAGGCTAGATTTAAACCTGCGAATTGAGTTTTTTTGAGGTATAGAGAGGGGAATAGAATTCCAGAGGATGGGAGCTACAAGAGAAAAAGGTGAGAGAAGCAGTATGATGAGTGGGGGGTCTGTGTAGGAAATGGTTCTGTGATGATTAAAGGGTGCGGGTGGGAACTTATGGGGACGCTAGAGAGGAAATATAAGGAGGTGCAGCAGAGCGAAGAGATAGTTAGAGTCTACCATCTTGTTAATGTTTTCTGGCATTGGGGAGACTGAGGTTTGTGTTGGTGTTCAATTTTAAATCTCTTGGTTTCTAGTCTGATCCCCATATACCCTTTTCTTCATGTGAACAAAGAAACGCCAAATAGCACTACTTTATGGCCTGTTGTGCACCTGATTGGAGCTGAAAGTGCAGCAGGTGTTAAAATAAAACAAAATATTGTTTATATAATTTATTCTAAGGGTTGTATTGATACATACCAATACAACATATATTGTATGAACAAAGTAAATTTACCGTCGAGACCATACTTTTACGATAACCCGTGGTATCGGATCTACCGTTAAGAAATATGGCCCAATGATAGGTATTTTACGACTGCGGTGTTAGTATCTGTGGCAGCATGATAAATTATTGAATGTGGTGATGAAAGAGCATAGTAGTTTTTTTATAAATATGTCCCTACAAGGTCCAATGGTTTTCCGAACTAATTCTTCGATAAGTACACAACACCATACACGGTACAATGGTTTTCCAATCGTATGTTGGATCGGCTGAAATGACCGAAAATGCATAGAGAGTAGTGCCGGCGATCTTCCTTGGATTTTAGCTTGTAGACTATGTAAGATCTGGTTCTGGTAGATGGAAAATTTTCCGTCTTGCCTGATCACATGTTTTTTGATAGACCGATTGATATCGCCAAATACACAGGGAAATGCCCTGGATAATCCGATCAATTTGATTGGAATATCGATGCCATGCATAGGGACCTTAAGTGTTTGTCTGGAGGAATAATCTTTATATTTAACATAGCCATTGAATATTACAGCACCATTTTTTAAAATTCAAGGTATTTCTGAAGCATCCAGGCTAATTAGGCCATTAAATGTGAGTACACACTGTACCGATCTTTAAGAGATGACAAACAGAATCTGTAAAAGATGTGGTTATACATAGTCCTGAAAGGTCTCCCTATATTATGATCATGTGGTACTGCCATGCACCCTGGTAATCGCAGCCAGCATCCTACGCCTGAGAGAAATGAAGATACTAGCTTTCCTGAGGTTGGCATCAACTATTCGTCAGACAAGGAATGCTATTTTTTCCGGGAACACACTCTGTTGATAATAGTAACTGTATATGTAAAGTGTGCCTAAATGACATCCCCATGATAAATATTGTTTATTTAATGTTAGTTTGCAGTAGTGATATAGTGAATAATGCACCCCAAACTGTAAATTATAAGGATATTAGAAGTCACAGAGGAGTTCCGGGACCATATAAAAGCACAGGCCACAGGGCACGGAACTCCAAGGTGACTTCTAATATCCTGGAACTGTAATATTATAAGGCTATAATCTTAAGGTGGCCATACATATAACCGATTTTACGTACCCAACCGAGAGCTTGATTTTGCGATTGCATGTCGATCACATAGAAGAACGGGAGAGGCGGTTCCGGCAGGATCGATTGAACATTGGGGGAGCGCTCGGTCGGGTACGTAAAATTGTTTATACGTATGGCCTCCTTTACAGTTCCTCCTATAGAAATCCACTACAGTTGTAGGTTATATAATGATAATCTCCCCTTACTGAGCTTAAATTGTATGTACACTGTAAAAATCACCTTTACTGGTTGAATCTTGCTGGCTTCCTGCTCCACTACATTCAAGTTTTTGGGACTGCCCCCATTCAATTGTCCAAATGTACATAATTTCCTTTGCCAGGTAACACACAACCGTTTCACTCACGTGTGCGCACGCTGATGATGTCATCGCGCAAAACCAGGTATAAGAAAGACAAATCTCCCGCCTTCCTCCAAAAAAGCATGAGTGGAAGGCATGAGATTTGTCTTTCTTATAGCCGATCAGGGCCGGCCTTAGGATAAATAGCACCCTATGCAAGATCTGTGCAAGTACCCCCAACAAAACACCCCCCTGGACACACATACACTGCTGACCTGCTTCAAATCAAGTTCACCTGCGTTTCTGTCTTTCAGTATTTGCAGTGCGTTCTTGTATATATTGTGTCTACATCAATACGTAACACGTAACGCACTAAATGCACAGACAGAACAGCACAGCATACAGAAATCTTAAGTAAGGTATACATGTGTTGGGGCTTTGTCTGTGGGGTGTCTGTGGGGTGGCGCTGTGACATAAATTTGATCTGCAGGACTGTTACTGGGGGGGCTGTGGCACTGATGCACAACTTTGATCTACAGGACCTTGACCTAACACTCCCTGCTGGCGCCCCCCCCCCTGTTAATGCAACCTGTTCGCCCATATCAAAGACCGGCCCTGTGCGCGATGACATCATAGGCGTGCACACGCAAGTGAATAGGCTGAGTTACCTGGCAAAGGAAATGATGTGCATTTTGACAATCTCATGGGGGCAGTCCCCAAAACTTGATTAAAGTGGAGCAGGAAGCCAGCAAGATTCAAGCAGAAAAAGGGAGGGTATTGGAGGCTATTAGAAAACAGAAAAACCAAAAACTCTTTATATTTAAAGCCACAGCTATACAGTAAGCTACAGCTATTTTTACAGTGTACATACCCTTTAAGACTCTTCAGTGGTTTATGTGACTGGAAGATCCCTTTCTTCACATTTGCTATTCACTAAAACAGCCCTGATCTAAACTTAGATTGGAAGTACTGATTGAACTACATCACCGTGTACTATTTTTCTTAAGCAAATTTCAATTTAAAATCTGCTCGAGATGATGCAGACACTGACGGCATCACCAGAAATTTTCGATACACGAGTGGAGTTTTTTGTCCAATCTGATAGGACCTTTCCAAAAAAAATTGAACCTTGTATACCAGCCTAACGAACTTTATGTCCACTTTAAATGGATCTCTTACTGTAAGAAAACATTTACCAATTTTCAGTAGCTGTTTATTAGATTTCTTTCAGTATAGACTATTTTGTATCACAGCACGAGATATCAGATGTTATATTCAGGGCCGCCATCAGACTTATCTGGGCCCCATACTGGGTATGTTTCTGGGGCCCCCATAACACGCACCAACTCAGACACGCATACCTTAAAACGCAAAAGAGGGACACATGGGGAGAAGAGTTGCAGTGTGCATGGAAAATATTTGCTCACACCCACTTTGTTAAGACAACACCAACTTTGTTTAGGTTACATAGAAAGTAAAGCCACTTACTGACCGATTCATGGGTCCATGCAGCAGACACACGGAGATCCAGGAAGCACACACCCACTTTCTCTTCTCCATCTAGGAACGGAGCTCCTGTGTTGAATGCACTATTGAAGGAATTTTATTTTTCCCCTTTCCCTCACTCTCCTTGCCCCTGGCAAGTCCGGGCCTCATACAGGAGTACCCCCTTTCCCCCCTCCTGATGGCGGCCCTAGTTATATTTGTGTGCTCCCTAAACCATCCTTCTATTGTAATAATATGGTTATGCTGCCTGGCATTTCAGTGACTAATGCTTCAGTCAGACTGTCAGACAAGATGCAAAATTTGGGCATGGGCCCCCCAACACCACCGCAAACACAACTCGGCATCGCAAACCAAATAATCATTTCCATAAAAAAACATCCAAATTCATCATTAACATTTTTTTAAAGGCACTCATTTTAAAACAGACAAACGTACTTTACCCATTCACCTAGCAAAATTATTCAATCAGATTCAAACAGTATTTTTAAACTTAGATCCTCAAACCTTCTAAAATAACTAACCAACTGACACCAGTAAAATGCTTGGCACACAGAAAGTGTTAAAATGCTTTGAATATAAAATAGTTGCCACAAAGACTGGTTAAATGCTTGGCATGTAGACACTGATAAACTGGGTGGGAAACTAGCACTGCACACAGCCAGGCACTGGTTAAATGCTTGGCACACAGACAATGGTAAAAATGCTTTGTACAAAGACCACTGGTAAAACAGTTGGCACACAGACCGCACCAAGGGCCCTGGTGAGGTCGCATCTCCTGCACCCCTGGTAGCTACGCCCCAGAGACTAGGGAATAAACGTTTAGACTCGTCTCTCCTCCCACAAAGGTGCAACCAAATAACCTTAGTTATATACCATGGATTAAATGTAATACAAATTTTAAAATGAGGCGAAAATGTTCATTCATTCCTTAAATGTGCTATAAATTTGAAGACTAAAACTGGCAATTAGCCTAAAAGGGCATGTCCAGTGAAAAAACAACTTTAGCTAGAAATGTAGAGGACCCCCAAACCTAGGTTTAGCATTATTAATAGTTGCCAAAATTTCCCCTTAAGGGAGTTACCTGCCCTTGTCCCTTATCGCATAGGTTCTGCCCCCGCTCGCTTCAAGCTAAAACAGGTGCAGAGGGCTTCTGCGCTGACAGCCGCTCTACTTCCTGGTCGTGGCTGTCAGTAAAGTCGGGACGTCATGCCTAATAGTCTGACAACCGCGACGAGGAAGTAGAGCGGCTGTCAGCGCAGAAGCCCTCTGCACCTGTTTTAGCTGGAAACGAGCCCGAAACTTCCTGGTCGCAATCTGGAGCAGCAGTCAGCTGCAGAGCAAAGGAGGGGTGCCAAGGGACCGGCTCAGGTAAGGAACTTCATGGGAATATTTGACAGCTATTAATAATGCGAAATATAGGTTTGGGGGGTCCTCTACATTTCTAGCTAAAGTAATTTTTTCATTGGACATGCCCTAATGCAACAATGTTAATTTAATCCTTTATAAAGAAGGTTGTTAATTGTATTTTCAGAAAACATTAGAAGAAAGGAAACTATAATCAAAGTTTGCTTACAGTTCAAATTCCTTCATGTGCTTGAAAATGCTTTCATTTACTTATTACATTTTAAATTGTTTTTAAAGCTACAAGACTTATCTAATTGCCAAGGACCTTCTTTTTAAAAGATACAATAAATATACTTGTGTAATATTGCTTAAATATTTAATACAGCAAGTTCTGCCATTATTATTATATAGTATTAATATTTTATTAATATATTCATTTAATATGAATACTTTTATTCTCAATCCCCCTTAGCCCGGAGAGATGAAACGTGTTTATTAAACATCTAGGACGGTTCTAAGTGAATGGAAGTCACTGCTGTGTACTCCATGCTCGGTACACCTATAGACATTTCTAACTAATAGAAATCTATAAAGTTTATAGATTTATAGTATAAACTAATATTTCCATTGCTAATGTAAAGCCATGGTTTTTCTTTATATGAAATTGAAAAATTAAACTAATTTAAGGAAAACGCAGGAGGTACATGAGCAGTTTCTTCCAGTGTTTTAGGTTTTTAGAATTATGGGACGATGTAAATAAAAATTCGGATTCGAGAATTTGATATTTACTCGCGTATTGGTATAATAGACATTTTACTCGCGGATTCGATATTTACTTGCATATTGGTATAATAGACATTTTACTCGCGGATTCGATATTTACTTGCGTATTGGTATAATAGACATTTTCTCGCGGATTCGAGAATTCGATATTTACTCGCGTATTGGTATAATAGACATTTAACTCGCGGCTTCGAGAATTCGATATTTACTCGCGTATTGGTATAATAGACATTTTACTCACAGATTCGAGAATTCAATATTTACTTGCGTATTGGTATAATAGACATTTTACTCGCGGATTCGATATTCGATATTTACTTGCGTATAGATATAATAGACATTTTACTCACAGATTCGATATTTACTCGCGCATAGGTATAATAGACATTTTACTCGCATATTCGCATGCCTCAAACGTTCGAACATTCGATAATTATCGAAAGTCCGGAAAATAGCAAAACTCTGGGTCCGGGATAGTTCGAGAAGTTCGGGTTCGAGTTCTAGTCCATCTCTATATTTAATATTCATTTTTACTACAGGCAAATATTTAGGTAATGACAGATTGGATTCTGACTGATCCCTGTCTTAGGCTACTAAGTGAAGCTTTCTGAAGGTTTCCTGAGCGGTTCCCTGACGGTTGCCGATAAAGAAACTCTATATGTAGCATTTCTCTAACGTCAAATATCTGGAACTGCTCAAGAATAACTCCCGTGTGAAAGTAGAATTACTGCTTCAACTTTAAATCTCAAAATAACTAACTGTTCTATTCTATTTCAGATTTTGGAAAACTTTAAGATTGAGATCAACCGGATGGCTGAAGTAGGAACAACATTTAACCTCATTTTGTTCCCTTCAAAACCCATTCATTTGACTCTGCGCCCCCTCAAATGATCATGTTGGTACAATCCTAATTAGTTATACATCTGTTTATTAATGATGTCTTACTAAATGTTGTTAGCCAATCAAATTTTTGGACCTTCTAAAGAAATACAATTGTTTAAAATATCTATGATACATTATATTGAAAGGGGAAAGAAAGCTAAAATGCCCCCTCCCCGCCCCCATACAGCTGTTAGTTCTGGTAGTTAAACTTAAAGCCGCTGCCCTTGCAGAACATATGCTCCCATTGGTTGAAATGTCTGGCTAGTGAAGATGCAGGGCAGGTGGAGTGGTGAGGGCAGCTAGAAGTTTAATACTACCCCATTTATAAAGAATCTGTAATTACCGCTAGTAATCACCAGTATCAGTACTGTTTTTACCACAGCAGTAATTTTAGACTGCCACAAACATTTTCGCAGCAGTCAAGAAACCCTGATACTGAGCAATACACCACAGCCAGTAAAAGTATTGATATCTGTTTTTACTGATATTTGTCCTTTCTCTATACATCCTCTAGTGTTTTACTAAGAGAGGGGGGTTCATTAGGGCTTTCTTTACCCTTTAAATTTTACATGTCAGTCATAAGATTGTTTTCTTCTCTTGTTTAATACATTGATTTCAATCGTACTTTAAATTACATTCAAAAATAAATATTTCATTTTACATATTTATATGTAATATAATAATTTATCTTTTTTTTTATCGTCCGTAATGCACCATTTCAATTACATACATAATAATTAATTCTGTAAGTCTCGATCTTATAACTTATGGTTTAGGCCAAACAGCGCATTTATTGGTAGCACTCTTCTTCACCATCAGCAGCCGTATATTCTGTCCATATGAATCAAGATACAATACAAAAAAGGTTCCATATAACTACTTTCATATATAAATTATATTAAAGGATCCAGCTTGGCATGCCTTCTGGTTGGTGGATCTTGCTCTGCCTGTTTAAAAGTAAGAAGAAAGTAAGTATGTTATGCAACCAACATTATCATAACAATCTTATTGATTATATTCCTTCCAGTAATAATTTATCAGATCTATTTATTTATTGAATAACAAATACATGCTCTTTTTTTTACACCCTTCCCTAACTAAACTTAATTTCACTGCTCTGGTCCCTCTTCCGTCTTTGCAATGTACCCAATAGCAAGCTGTGCTTCTTACAGGAGTGTCTTTTCATTGATCTGGTCACTAACAGATTCAGAGAGGCGGAAGGAACTGTTGAGGCGAAGGAAAGTTTAGTTAAATATAGAGGAACCCAGGTTTGAGGACCTAGTGGTTTAGGTTCTCACCCTGGGAACTATTCAGGTGTGGAGTTGGGGTGGTTTTGGTAGAGGAGTATAGTTCTCATTTAAACTCAAAATCTTAACTTTTGGAAAGTTTAATGAAGCAATCCAGGGTGCCTGTTGCACATACAGTAGTCTGTTTTCTGTTCAATATATAACCCAACAATATCTGATGTATTCAATTAGATCAACTGGACTTGAAGTTTAGTTCTTGAAAACTAAACTAAACTTCAAGTCCAGTTGATCTAATTGAATACATCAGATATACCATGACCTGGATGAATGAGAACCTTCACAAGCATATAACCCAACAAGTTAGCCAATCAAAATACTGATTGATCTGTTGGTCAGGAATGAAATTGACGATAACTCAAATTGGCCATATAAATGTCATTTGTCATTCCTACAGAAATTAAAATACATATTCAAAAATTAAAACATATTATCAGACCTTTAGTAATTATAGTTAACGAAACATGTAAAAAAACGTACCACAGTAAAGTGGTGCAATATGGTGGCATTAGTATGGCTGAACCCTATTTCCTGCTCAGAAATCCGTGTCAGAAATTGTTGTTTCTCACGGCCCCATCGTCGTGCAGCCTCTTCCAGCTGGAGAATGAGAGATACACAGACATGGGTTACATTCTAAGGTTTTACCTATCAGGACATAATAAAAAAATCACTTGGTCAACAGCTTGTGAAACCACCTTTAGCAGCAATAACTGGGACTAAACTGTATGATGGTACCAGCGGACATTTGCAGACATTCATTTATGTACAGCTCTATTAATGTCCTGCCACTCAAGCTTTAGCTGCTGGACAGGTCGCTTCCATATTGGATTCAACAATACTTTGGTATGCAGAGGAGTTGATGGCCAACTTGTAGCTGTAGAAATATTGCGGTTTAGTCTTTAGCTGTTTGCTGGCATTAAAAAACTTAGGTAAAAGCAATGCAGTTATTCTGATACATCACTTGCAGTGCTGTTTACAGAGGGGTTACTAACAACCCTCTGTATTTTGCTGCAAATGGTCTTTTTTCTGATATGTGGAGTTTGTATTTTAGAAAATGGGGCTTTGTATATGTCATATGGCCAAATCTAAAATCACAAAAATGCACCTGGACGCTCCAAAGCTCTTGTTTATTCACCCATATGTGAGATCTCTCCAGCAACGTTTTGGGTGGATCCCCACCATTTATCAAGCTTGGAGAGAAAGTGATCACAACAACCTTATATCCAGTGTGTCCTCCATTTTGTGGGCAGGACTAATCAATTAACACACAACTAGTGATTAACCATTCAGTTACTGTGTTCACATCAGTTTAAAAATACAGTGATTATAAATAAATAAAAAATGAATATAGCTATATCACTTCTAATTACTTCATATATTATATTAAATATACATGAAAGTGTCATTTATTCTAAACTGCTAGTGTGTTTCAAATAAAGTGTCCAATACATATTATAGTCTCATTTAAAGTGCTATTATATTTACCCTTAAAATATTAAAAAATACTTTCAGGGTTATTCAATAAAAGTTCTTAGCGTTTAAAATGGTGCTAATTTTGCCCCAACTAATCAGATGTTAGCTTTCAAATGTTAAATAAGATCTGATTGGTTGGGGCAAAATCAGCACCATTTTAAACGATAAGAACTTTTATTGAATCTCCCTGTTTATTTCTGTAACTTAAAAACATTGCTTGATAAGGTGTTCTAGTCTATTACACGTTCATGTAATGCACAGCACTTTAATATAATATATGAAGTAATTAGAAGTGATATAGCTATATGAATTATTTATTTATTTATAATCACTGTATTTTTAAACTGATGTGAACACAGTAATTGAATATTTAATCACTAGTTGTGTGTTAATTGATTAGTCCTGCCCACAAAATGGAGGACACACTGGATATAAGTTTGTTGTGATCACTTTCTCTCCAAGCTTGATAAAGGGTGGAGGTCCACCCAAAATGTTGCTGGAGAGATCTCACATATGGGTGAATAAACAAGAATTTTTCAAAAAGCTTTGGAGCGTCCAGGTACATTTTCGTGATTTGATGTATTATAAGACTGAGGAGCAGTACAGTCTGCAGAGTGACGGTCAGGGGAGAACTGACCCAGTAGGCTGAGGGGAAAATGCAACCTGGGCTGGTCTCCAATGAAAAATTTGGGCTGCCACAGAAGTTATTAGTAAGTTATGTGCTTGAAAGTCACAGCGCACACCTCTAGCGTTAACATGGGCAAGGAACAGGAAACTTCTTCACATCGTTTACCAGTCAGCCCTTCAGTTCATTAGCAGTGTTAGTCAGACCCCCAGTTCTTTAGACAGTGTCATCAGCCCTTCAGTTCATTAGCCAGTGTTGTCAGCCCTCCAGTGCATTAGCCAGTGTTGTCAGCCCTCCAGTGCATTAGCCAGTGTTCTCAGCCCTCCAGTGCATTAGCCAGTGTTTTCAGTCCTTCAAATGGTTAGCCAGTGTTAGTCAGCAATCCGGTTCATTAACCAGTGTTTGTCAGCCCTCTAGTTTATTATTCAGTGGTTGTCATCCCTCCAGTTTTCATTAGTTGGTGTTAGACAGCCCTCCAGTTCATTAGGAACAAAGGAAAATTTGGGTAAGTAAAACTTGACTTAGGAAGTGTACCCAGGGGGGAGGATTTAGTAATTCAGGTCCTCACCCTGGGTACTTGTAAGGAGGAAAATTTTAGGACACAAATGTGAATAGTGGTCTTAAAAATGGGCGTATCTTAAACAAAGTTTGTGACTTTAGCAAAGTGGGCCTGGTCAAAAATGTTGCAATCTACTGTGAAAGGGTCACATGGTTGTATTTGACCCCCAGGCCAAAAGGTCCCAGTCCTCCCCTGCTCACGGTCCACAGAGGAGAGTGGGAACCAAAAACCTGTGAGTAATATGACCAAACTTAGGCCTGAAAAATGAAGTTTCCTTTCCCAATTTCTCTAAGCATTGCACGTTGTGTCCTTGGGGTGATTTTGTTACGTCCACTCCTGGGAAGGTAGCCAAGCAACTGTCTGGAATATTTTTCATTTGTGAATAACCTTTCTCACTGTAGAATGATGGACTTCAGATTGCTTGAAAATGGCTTTATAGCCTGATTGATAGAAAGCAACTATTTGCTGAAGGAAGTGACAAGGATGCTAGTTAGAGATTTCCATATCTTTTTAATGATTTTTTTAATGAAATTGCGGGGAAAGTCAAGTGATATTTTGTCGCGTTGTAATTAGTAATGTCTGTGCCATAATAATAAAAAATAATAATTAGCCAAACAAAAAGATAATTTTAACACAATAATTAAAATTCTTAAATATGAAATGTTCTAATTATTCCAAGTAAAGTATTCTGCCACTGGAGCTTACTGGAAGCCACGCAGAGTACATTGGTACATGGATACCCAGTGATCATGGGGCACTGACAATGAACCAGAGTATACATCTTTAATATTATAAATAGCCACAATTCTTGTGTTTTAGAGCATTGTCTATAATGTCTATCAAATTCAGCTTTTTAGCCATATTTATCAAAGAAATGTATCAAATCATATCAAATTTGAATTTCCTTCTTCAATCATAACTGTTTCCCACTGTAAAAAAACAAAACAAAAAAACCTCTGTCTACATTTGCTAATAAAATAACTTTAAATGACACTCAAATGTATTTACCAGATGTTAAAGGGGATTTAAAGAAGGGGAAATGTACCATGTTCTGTAGAGCATCAACAGATCTACAAGCACCATTCTCATTGCCCATACCCTCACCCCAGAGTTCTGCTCTACAGAGCAAGGTAGGAGTGTCAGTTCTTACCTTATTTAACTAGAAGAGGGTTTTTTACCCTACTTATAAATGTACATGCATCTTCTATGTCACCATTAAAAATAGGCCACTTACCTCACACTCCAGACTCTGAACTCTTGCCTGAGATTTCTCTAATTTGCTAAGGAGGTCAAATTTCTCACTGTTTGTAAATGTTTCCTGAAATACATGGAGACGAACCATGATTAGTTGGTCTTGACTTGATGCCTAGCAGTACTTTACTATATTATAGTAATGTCCAATGTTTGCTACATATTGCTTCCTGGAACTTCCTTATTGATACTAATTAAATAATAAAAATCAAATAATTTCTGTTAAGCTAGGTACACACAGTAACGATTTCTGAAAGATGACAGACAGGATCTGCAAGATCCTGTCTGCCATCTTTCAAAGATCTGCATACACACAGTCCCGAGCGTTCTCCCTATAGGGAGAACGCTCGGGACTGTGTGGTTCCATCGGCCGCGCTAGAACTCCCTATAGGAGTCTAGCGCGGCCGCTGGCAAATTTTCGGCCTTTCCCGAACGAGCGTACGGCCGACCCGATCGTTCGCGGCCGCGCGCTCGTTCGGGAAACGAACGTACACACAGTAACAATAAAGCCACGATACCGTCGGATCCGACGGTATCGGGGCTTTATCGTTACTGTGTGTACCCAGCTTTACTCATATGCCAATCACAGTGAAGAGGGCTTTTTTTGATGGAAGCCACAGGGCACAATATTTTATGTCTATGTGTCACACCTGTTTTAAGATACTACAGACAGGGATTTGCTGATTTATAATGTTTTGCAATTTTTTTGAGGACATCTCCACCTTCCCCAAACTTACTTGTACAACACGCCCATTCAAGGTTGCCATATATTATACCCAGTTACCCTGCTTTATAATTAGCAATTTTCATATATTATACCAAGTTACCCAACTTTGCTCTCAACTTCCAAAAATAAAAATTAAGTAAGATAAGAAAATCCCCCCAAACCTAGACTTCACTGGGTTTAAAATCCCCAAATCCTTTCCTCTTCCGCATTGAACAGCAAAAGGGGCCAAACCGTCAGCTTTTGCATGGAAGAGTAGCAGTGATCAGCCGAGAAAGTGAGTGATGATAACAACCTTTAGGAGCCAATTTTGGGAATTTAAACTTAGCATCTAGGGTTGGGGGGATTTCCTTCATCTTATTCATTTTTGTTTTTTCTGAGACATGCCCTTTAAAAACAAATTGTTAAGTTGTCAATTAATTAATTAATACATCTCATGATTTCATGATTCATCTCACATATTTTACCAAAGGCATTCTGATAAAAAAAAAATAATTTGCAAGTAATACACATTATGCATTCATCACACACATAACTGCATAAGGCCATAACTCATCATATCCTGTTAATTCATATCAAATGTATATAACAAAGTGTATAGAACTAGGTGCTTAAGTTGTGTCTCATATAAATTGCTGCTATGACTTCCCATTATTCCATATTGCAAGCAGTACTTGGCAAATATTTTTCATAAAAGGAGCAATTAGTGGGGACATCCTATTTACATATTCCAGTTATCCATGAGAGAGCTGCACATGTAGGTATAAACTTAATTCTGTGCACACATAACTGACAATCCATAACTGACAATTACTAACTGGAAGAACCAGGAAGCAGAAACAGGGGAAACAGGACATTGTGCAGGATTTCAGGTTAGACATATATTTCAGATTTCAAACTATTACCGTTTAGGGTTTTGGGGGTGGGGGTGGGGGTTTAACTGTATGTAAGTTTTCAGTTGATGACTGGACTTGCCCTTTAAATATATAAATAAATATTAATATCCACTGTGATATTAATGCAAAAAGGGACAGGCTAATATATTAAATGCTCACAATGAAAGGTAAATATATTAATGGCATTAATATATTTACCTGTCACTGTGTGCATTATTATAATACATAAGTCTCTTATACTTTCAATGGGGAGGTGCAGTGGCGAGAATCTATATTACAGTCACCCAGGTGCGTCACTGAGTGACTGTAATAAGAATTCTCGCCACTGCACCTCCCTCCTCTATACTCCATTACAAGAGAATTTAATTTCCGGGATATAAAGGGTTAAGATTCCGTTTTGTATTTAAATGTACTGACCAGGTTACACTTGGTTCTGTCTGGTTCCTGTCACTGATTGAACTGCACAGAAGATAAGCAGCAGTGTCCAGCCACTAGCAGAGTCATTTATGATTCATATGACTGAGACAGTGGCGAGAATCAATATTACAGTCACTCAGATGCGTCACAGTCTCTCTCGTTCCCTGTACAAGTCATGTAGATATGAAACCTGTTTTTCTGAATATAAATAGTTAACTGCCGTTTTATGACTCACAGGAATACGCTTGCTCCTCATTAGCATTAGCTTCATTCAGTGAAACAAACCAGAACCTGATAAGGACAGGGTGAGAGCCTATGGTCAGTCTTCTTTTACTTTGAAGTAGAAATGGCAGTTAACTATTTATGTTCAGAAAAACAGGTTTCATATCTTCATGACTTATACAGGGAGGGAGAAAGGGGGAGGGGGGGGACAGTGTGTCTGTGCTTTTTTTTGTTAGGCTGGCCTTATGTATTATATGGAATAATATGCTACCTACAGAATAATTTACGGATATTACTTAACCTAGGATTTGGATGAGTTCCCTGACCATACAGGCCTCGTTCTTCTATATGGTCAGGGAACTCCTCGGTGGTGTAATCTCCTTATATTACACTGTAGGTAACATTTTATCCCTTATATCTGTCACTGTGGGAATCAATATATTTATTTGTCACTGTGGGCATTAAAGGAATAGATCACTGGAAAAGTGAATTTCGAAACCCTCAGATTCAATTTGAAACTGGGTTCTAATCGAACCCACATTACATCTCTATCCTGGAGTCCTATATGTGCAAGCCTCCGCATGCGCATACTCGTTCTCGCGCATGGGTTTAGGAGACAGGAAACCCATGCGCAAGAGAGACAGTGCGTACGCTGTGGCGCACACACATACAAAGGAATCGGACTTGTTAAATGGTGCACACCAGAAAAGAAGGGGTATCCTTAGAGGAAAAAATCTTGCGCCTCTATATTGCCCCCGCCTGTAGGTATGTGCCTTGCGTGCCTAGTTGGAAATCTGGCCCTGTAAATAGCAATTGCTCTTCTAAATGTATATATTTTGATATTTTAGAACAAAAATATGTCATCTATGGTTAAACAATTGATCTTATGTCTGCAGTTGGCATACTAGTCTATCATACTAGTCTATACCAAATATAGCAAATATAACTCTCCTTCTATATATACAAATCCCCTTAACTTATGTTATTATCCCCTACTTTCAATATAGGTTTAGTACTTGGCTAAAATATATTTAGGTAACAATTGGTCTAACTGCAGTCATTTTGTAGTAATTGAATTGAATACAGTTAGGTAACAAATGATCTTCTAACTGCAGACATTTTGTAGCAATTAATCCACTGTGACTATATACTAACAATTGGTCTTCTATCTGCAGTTGTCATACTAATCTGCCATTGGCCAAATATAACATATATCCAAGGGCCATTTCAATCATGAGAAAACAGTCCCAAATTCACAGAACACCTGGATGGGTGCAGACGTCTCAAACCCCCACCTCTAGGGGTACAGGAATATCATAATCGAACAAGATGAGAGTCGCACCCCATATTATTCAAGTTTTCATAGTGAACCACAATCATCACACCCCCAAAACATTGTGATTTTGATGTTTGTGGCTAACTATTAAAGACTTTTAATAATTTGGAGGGTGACGTTCCCATCTTGTTCGTTTATGATATCCAGGGGCCATAGCCTACCAAATATTACAATTCTAAAGGTAGGGTGCAATTGACTTACCAAGTCTAAATTTAGGATGGTAAGGTGTAAAAATATACCTCAAATACATAGTTAATATTATATATACTGTACAATAAACCCCTTTTTCAACTCCGAGTCGTAGTAATTAAGTTCAATATATTTTTCATGTATTAAAATCTACCAGTTTCTATACAGTGCACTCCTCACCTGTCTAGCCAGGTATGTGTAATTAGTATAGTATAGTATTTGAAGGTGAATACAGATACATGTCAATCTAGTTCAATATACTCTGCAATACCCACATTTCCTGCTTAATAGTTGATCCAGAGGAAGGTGGAGAAAAAACCCACCAGAATAAGGGAAAAAAATTCCTTTCCAATCACAAATATCAACTCCAAGTCTATGCATCAATACCAGTAACCTGCAACATTCCTTGTTTCCAGAAATGTATCCAGCTTTGTTTTAAACTATCAAACAAAATTCTCTACCACCACTTTACAAAAAATTATTTTTATTCAGCGGAGTATGTTTAAACATACAAGTGTAACCATTACATTGAAATCAAACCGATTTGTGTGTAACCACACAAACACCTTGACAAGTTTTGTGTCAACTATTGAAACACAATGACCCCCCCTATATAATATGCATTCCATAATACAATACAATATCCTATATAATAAAATGCAAGTGTGCGTCCCTGTGTCTGTGTGTGTGTCCTGCAGTTACCACTTTTTGCCACTTGGTGTGCATTCTATTCCTCAGGCTGCTGCTGTTATTTCCCTCCAGGCAATTACAGAGTGCATTGACACTGCTCTAGCTCCCCCGCCGCAGCCTCTCAGCCCCTTCATTTCCTTTCATGCAGGAAAGTCTTTTACTGTGCGGCATAATTTACATCCATCAGCGTACCTTCATGGGCGGAAGTAACACACGCGCCGGTTGATTATGCGCATGCGCGAGCATTGTCATGGTAACAGTTTAGACGCGCCAGTTGATTATGCGCGAAAGTAGCGTTGTCATAGTAACTGTTTAGACGCACAGGTTGATTATGCGCATGCGCGAAAAGCGTTGTCATGGTAACTGTTTAGACGCTGAAGCGTATGGATGGCTGCACAGTCCCTGCTATTTCCAGGTTAGCAAGTTAAATAGCGCAACAGTTAAAGAGGCAGAAGACCTCTTTAGAGAACAAAGGAAAAGGACAGCTTATGGAGGGCTGAGGGAAAACAGTTCTATCTAAGGTGTATGGACAGGGGCTGAGGGGAAAAGGTCCCTCCAAAGTGTATGGACAGGGGCTGGGGGGAAAAGGTCCCTCCAAAGTGTATGGACAGGGGCTGAGGGGAAAAGGTCCCTCCAAAGTGTATGGACAGGGGCTGAGGGGAAAAAAAGTCTCTTCAAAGTGTATGGACAGGGGCTGAGGGGAAAAAAAGTCCCTTCAAAGTGTATGGACAAGGGCTGAGGGAAAAGGTCCCTCCAAAGTGTATGGACAGGGGCTGAGGGAAAAAAAAGTCCCTTCAAAGTGTATGGACAGGGGCTGAGGGGGAAAAATTCCCTTCAAAGTGTATGGACAGGGGCTGAGGGGAAAAGGTCCCTCCAAAGTGTATGGACAGGGGCTGAGGGAAAAAAAAGTCCTTTCAAAGTGTATGGACAGGGGCTGAGGGAAAACAGTTCTATCTAAAGTGTATGGACAGGGGCTGAGGGGAAAAGGTCCCTCCAAAGTGTATGGACAGGGGCTGGGGGGAAAAGGTCCCTCCAAAGTGTATGAACAGGGGCTGAGGGGAAAAGGTCCCTCCAAAGTGTATGGACAGGGGCTGAGGGGAAAAAAAGTCCCTTCAAAGTGTATGGACAGGGGCTGAGGGGGAAAAAAGTCCCTTCAAAGTGTATGGACAGGGGCTGAGGGGAAAAGGTCCCTCCAAAGTGTATGGACAGGGGCTGAGGGAAAAGGTCCCTCCAAAGTGTATGGACAGGGGCTGAGGGGAAAAAAGTCCCTTCAAAGTGTATGGACAGAAAAATAAATGTTTGTGCACAAAATGGTCCACGTCTCTTGCTCTGGAAAAATAAATGTTTCTACACATGTATTCTAGCGCCCGTTTATGTAACGGGCTTAATGTCTAGTAATAATATAAATTTCAGTGAATCATGCCATAGCAAGTACAGATTATAAAGATATAATTTACAGGATTAATGGCATTTGTGTATTATATAAGGGATAATGCGCATCTTACAGTATAATTTAAGGATATAAAGTCACAGTACCCATACCATATAAAAGCACAAGGCCGGGCAGTTTGTTATAGAACTATGACAATAACGAATCTTTCTAAATATGTCCCAATGCAACTGTAATGCCACTTGTAAAGTATCCATGGTGGGGTTTTCCCTTGAACATTGGGGGAATGTCAGAATGTAGGCACGCCTTAATGTCTCTTCCTAGGGATAAAATTAACAAGATACACCAAAAATAGAAATGAGGGTCGCACTCCAAAATAAACTATTGGGGTTATTCAATAAAATTCTAATCGTTTAAAATAGTGCTAAATTTGCCCCAACCAATCAGATCTTATTTAACATTTGAAAGCTAACATCTGATTGGTTGGGGCAAATTTAGCACCATTTTAAACGATAAGAACTTTTATTAAATAACCCCACACATGTCTTCAATAAATTAAATTTCTTTTGGTGTGCGACCCTCAGTTCCATTTTTGTCTTAAGAAAAGAAAGGGCCAAAAAAAGGTATATAAACACGGGCAATAATGGCATTATTGGTATTACCAGTTTCTACTAATTAACACTTACCGGGATATGTTGTTGCAGTGTTATGGTTGGAACACGTAGTCTGTCAAGTTCCTCTCTTAATCGAGAATTCTCTGCCAGTAAGGCAGCATGAATGTCTCCTTGCAAAATATCAATCCTTACCCCTGAGGAGGATTAAAAGAATACACAGTGAGAGGGACAGGCCACATGTTTCTAATTAAGAATACAAAAAAAGTCAAACACAAGTAGCTACGTAGCTTTTTTCTTTAAAAAGTACACATCCCATACCCTGGTTTGTCAGTATGGGACCATGGGAAATTCCAGGTAAACGTAAAAAAAGTAATTTGTAAAATGTGAACCCCACAGGGCTTGGTGGATGTAGGGTTTGCTTAGCTGCCTATTGGTCGCTACAAATCAGTATCTTGTTACCAGGGACATGCTATCTGGGGACGTTAAGGTGAGAAGGATTGCTGGGTGGCGTCGTTTTTTGAACACGGCATGCTTATCCAGGATAAAAGCTTTTAAAATGTATGATTTTATTTCTCTTATTTAGTTCTTCCAGATTTTGATTTGGTGTTTTTAACTTATGATACAGACAGGGCCAGATTTCAAACTAGGCATATTAGGCCAGTGCCTACAGTCGGGGGGAATATAGAGAAGATTTCCCTCTCAGGATAGCCCTTTTTTTCTGGTGCTCATCACAGTGATTCTCCTGTCTCTCTTGCACACAGGTTTCCTGTCTCCTAAACCCATGCACAAGAGAGACAGTGCATAGGCTGCGGCTTGCACATACAGGACTCCAGGACAACTTGTTTAATGGTGCACACAGAAGAGAAGAGAAATCCTGTCCTTTCCCTGCATCATGCCAGAACATCTTTTGGATTCCTGGTTTACTTCAGGGGGGACTAGTACATCCTTTTTGTGCTCTTCATGGGGGAAGAAGATACAGTTAGTTATATTTGCCAATTAATTTACATTTGTCTAATATATTTATTGTCTGTGTGGGCATTTATATATTTACCTGTCACTGTGGGCATTCAATTAATGCCCACAGTCACAGATACATTTATTAAAGGAATAGTTTACTGGAAATGTGAACTATTTATTTAATGCATTGATTAAAGCCCAGAAGGTTAAGGACCTATGCCTTACCTCCTGTTCTTAAATCAATTTCTCAGGACCCTGGAACGAAGGTGAGTATATTTACTTTTCGCCAGATCGGTGCGGCAGCGGAGGATCACGCAAAGGGTGAATATCTCATACCTTGGTTCCTGGCTCCTGAGAAATTGATTGAAGAATGGGAGGTAAGGCGTAGCTCCTTAACCTGCTGGTACCTGCGGTATCAGAGGTTTCCGATACCAGGAGTTAATAAATATGCCCCTAAACTTCAAGTCTAGTTGATCTAACCGAATACCACAGATATAAACCTGTAATCGATACTCACAAACAAGTTCTCCTCTAGATTACTGAAATGTAATGGTGTTCCCCATACAAGTGCCCTTTATTAAAAAATTCACACTCCTAACTTTAAAATGACTCCAGGATCATGGTTCTAGCTGCAGTCTATCCAAAGTTACAGCAGCAGTAAAGGGTGTTATTTTCTTGCTAGTACTGTGAGCTGTAACATCACCAGTACCACTTCTTCGGTTTGAGCATGCCATGCTGCATCATAAGCCAATCCCCTAAACTTAGTATGTAAAGCTAGCCATAAACCTGAAAGGAAAAATATTTCTCCCACTAAGCTTGTGAAGATTCTCATTCATCCAGCTCATGGTATATCTGTTGTATTCAATTAGATCAACTGGACTTGAAGTTTAGTTCTTGAAGACGTTTCGCTAGTCATCCGACTGGCTTTCTCAATTCAGAATGACTTGTACAACAATCTGTGGAAATTATGTACCCTGGAAAATCCCAATTAGCATATCACAGCCAGGTATTAAGGGCGTGATTGCATAGTGGCTAGCAGGTGTTATAGGAACGCCCAGAGTAAGGTGTCAAAACAGCATTGTACATGGCAGACAGTTGGTGTCGACCCCCCCCACCTCTATTTAGGCTTGGTTTCTTTATTTTCACATAAATAGCCTCCTTAACACCTCTTTTGAAATAGTCACGTTCCTTTGCCAATATGTTAACATTACAATTTTTAAAGTTTTGTCCTTTATCCTTAAGATGCAGGTACACGGCTGAGTCCTGACCCGAGGAAATGGCTCTTCTGTGCTGGGCCATACGTTGATGCAGTTGCTGTTTGGTCTCCCCCACATACAAATCAGAGCATTCTTCACTGCACTGCGTATATGATGTCGCTTATCTTGTGTTTCGGTATTGGGTCTTTCGGATGTACCAATTGCTACCTCAGTGTGTTGTTTGGTTTAAAGCAGACAGGGAATCTTCTTAATTTCTTGGAAAACCCCTGCTACATATGGGATGACCATGTTAACATATTGGCAAAGGAACGTGACTGGTTCAAGAGAGGTGTCATGGAGGCTATTTATGTGAAAATAAAGAAACCAAGCCTAAATAGAGGTGGGGGGGTTCGACACCAACTGTCTGCCATGTACAATGCTGTTTTGATACCTTACCCTGGGCATTCCTATAGCACCTCTTAGCCACTATGCAATCACGCCCTTAACACCTGGCTGTGTTATGCTAATTGGGATTTTCCAGGGTACATAATTGCCACAGATTCTTGTACAAGTCATTCTGAATTGAGAAAGCCAGTCGGATGACTAGTGAAACGTCTTCAAGAACTAAACTTCATGTCCAGTTGATCTAATTGAATAAAACAGATTCTCTCACTAAGGTTTCCATAGGAGGGAGTGGTTGCAGGTCTGTAACTAGATAAAAAAAACATTTTTTGGGGTGGGACTTTGCACTCTGTACTGTGGACATTGCAGGAGGCGGACAGGTGAGCAGCTTTCCCCTATTCATTCTAATACAAGGAGCTAAAGCAGATAATCTTTCCTTACTGCTGGCTGTGCTGGGAATGTAACCAAGTGCCTGCAACAATGTATCAGATCATGAGCTTTTCTCCCTTGGCTGCTGTGCTCAGGTTTGCAACAATGTATCAGATCGTGAACTTTACTCTATTGGCTGCTGTGCTGTGCTCGTGTTTGCAACAATGAATCAAGATACAGGGACACTGCCTGTTTGGGTTTTTGATGCTGAAAATCCAGACAGGGGTTTATGGGAAATTCAGTCTGGACCTCGGATTTGCCATTAGAAAAAAAGGACAAATCTTTTCCTGACATCTGTACTATCCAAGTACTAGACCAGTACATATACTATATTCTATAGTTCCCTCCCATTTCATTTTCTCTCTTTGTCTTTCTAGTTGAATGTACTTTTTTTTTTTACCCAAAAAAATACTCTATCTCTCAGCTGCTTTCAACATCTTCCTTGTAAGTTTTCTCTCCCCACTTCCCAAACTCTGACTTTATACTTTTCTAAACCTCTCTCAATTTTCACCAACACCTTCTAAACCTTCACTTGCTCTCTTTCTGTTTCTGCTTATATCCATATACGTATAATCCACGTGACACACATCTCTTCACAGCTGATTCCCACTCTCTATTGGAAGTCTGTGCGATCAGAAGAATTTTACCTCTTTCTCCTCCTTCCATTTTTTTCCTTTTTTCATCACTGAGTTTACGATCTAGAAGTTTCTCCATCTTCTCTATCACCTGCACAGGAAATAGCCAAAACGTTAGCATCTTATGTTCCTCTTTTTTCCTCTAAAGTTCTTAATTATGAGTCATCAACATACTTTCTCCTGCTTGCGAACAGTGTCATGCAATGTCTTGGATCTAGTCAGCCGCTGGTGGTACTGGTTTAACACAGCTTGCTGCTGCTGGTGCGCTCTTTGTAGGAGAATAAGTTCCTTCTCACGGTCATTTCTCTGCAGGTAAAATACAGGACCTTCTATTTAGTCTTTGCGCACTTTCATGCTATTTCCATAGCTATTGCCTACACTGCCCTTTCTTGGAGTACATGTTGGGTAACTAAAAAGGGGGTAAGCAGAGCAGTCTATTGTCTGCCTGTATAGGTCACCATTTGACCACTGCCTGAATGGGCACATTCTTATTGATGGAATGTTTGTTACAAATAATACCAGATATCAGTGTAATTTGTGGTCAGAAATTTTTCTATTTAATAATCAATCATCTGGTTCCATTATGGCTCCTGTAATTAATAAGAACACAAAATGATTAAAGTCGAGGCATTGGGTTGCAGGACTTTTCACTCAATAAATTCAAAAAACTAAATCAAATGTATTCTGAAGTAATTCTCTCCCAAGCTTTTTCCAGGATATGCCAATTAAGCCAAAGCCTCTTGTTCACTCATTCTTGAAACAACTGGCAAAAATGTCCTAAGGCATTCCACAGAATAATTTAATAAAACAACATTCCTCTAGAGGTTCAATTGGCAGGTTCAATATGAGCTCTGTAGTTCTAGTTGAACCTGAAGGGGAACAGAATTTTCCAAAATTTTATATGATCTGGGACAAATCCAGGACAGTTTAGAAGAAATGAAAGTAAATTTATGGTGGAGGCATGGTTGGGCCTTTTTGATTATAATTTAGAGCCTAATGAGCCCAGTTGCTGAAGGTGACAGAAAGGAAAAATGGCCCAAGAATCTGGACATATAACTTCAAACCTTTTGGGAGATCATGGTGGTCAGTGAACTAGCTATACTGCTTGTAAAGCATTGGCAACTATTAAACAACTTACTCGGACCAGTTCATTCTGCAGCTGCTGGACTCTGTCCTTCATTCCTCGTAATTCTGATGTTTCACTTGCTAATTTGTATTTTAATGTCACTGTAAGAGAAACAATATAAACAGAATTCCTGAAATTGTGAAAAGGACATTTGTAGAGGTATCATCTCTGTTTAAAAATGTTCCTTTTGTTTGTGTTTTACTACGTTTTCTGTCTGGCCACTAGGTGGCAATATTCTTAATGTTGTTCAAGTTTAATGGTAAGTAAAAAAAACAGTTTGTAGGGGGACAGCTTTAGGGGAGGAAGAGGAAGGGGTAGTGCCAGGTGTGTGGGAGGAGCTGGAAGACTTCTGGAGCTGCAATGGCCTAGCTGCTGATTAGAACAGATATTAAAGGAGAAGGACTAAAGGATCTATAAGTATCAGTAAGGGATCAGATACTATACTATACTAAGTGAGAGACTAGTCCCGTGTGATATCTTTGAATTACAATTTGTCTGTCTGTGATTTTTTGGAGTGTAATGCCACAGCTAATTATTCAAAATTGGTTCTGTTGTTTCCTCATCTGTCATAACTTCATGTTCACATATTCAGCCTGGTTCCAAAAAAATAAAGTTATTGCTACAGTAATAAGACTTGAGTTATTAAATAGTACCTGTGACACATCTAGTAGCGATCTACAAAACTCTTACCCATTCTGTCTGCAATTTCAGCTTTGGTCATAACATCAATATCTGTGTCATTTAGAAGGCTTTGGCCAATATCCTGATGCAGGCTTCGCTCACTTCGAAGAGTGCTGTTTTCTGCCTCCAATGCAGCCATCTGACGACGGAGAGCAATGATGTCATCAGCCATTCGCTGCATAGCCAAGCGGTAATTTGACACTTCCTGAAACACAAAGCAAAATACTAAATACACACAGTACATGTACACCTTAGGTGAAAAAGTTCATTATTTTTATTTATTATATTAAAAATGTAATGTAGTGTGACTGTTTATGAACCAATCAAATGCTTTGCTTGTGAAGGTTCTCATTCATCCAGGCCATGGTATATCTGTTGTATTCAATTAGATCAACTGGACTTGAAGTTTAGTTCTTGATGACGTTTCGCTAATCATCCGACTGGCTTTCTCAATTCAGAATGACTTGTACAACAATCTGTGACAATTATGTACCCTGGAAAATCCCAATTAGCATATCACAGCCAGGTGCTGTCAAAACAGCATTGTACATGGCAGACAGTTTATGTGAAAATAAAGAAACCAAGCCTAAATAGAGAGTGTGTGTGTGGGGGGGGGGGGGGGGGTTTCGACACAACTGTCTGCCATGTACAATGCTGTTTTGACACCTTAGATCAATGTTACTCATTTTCCTTATGCACACAAACCTGGGTGGGTGCTGACCTCCTGAATACTCCCCACTTCCAAGGGAGGTAAATATCAAGCAGTTCTGGATTTTTGGAGTCGCACACCTTAGGTGAATTTAAAGTGTTTTATTGAAAGACACACATCAAAATACAACGTGCCCCCTTCTTCAGGTGATGCAATTGCAACAAACAGTGGTGGTAAAATACACTAGCTTCTAAGTGAGTCCACTCCCCTTGATGTGTGGCTTTCAATAAAACACTTTAAATTCACCTAAGGTGTGCGACTCCAAAAATCCAGAACTGTTTGGACACCTTACCCTGGACGTTCCTATAACACCTCTGCAATCACACCCTTAACACCTGGCTGTGATATGCTAATTGGGATTTTCCAGGGTACATAATTGCGACAGATGTACAAGTCATTCTGAATTGAGAAAGCCAGTCGGATGACTAGCGAAACGTCTTCAAGAACTAAACTTCAAGTCCAGTTGATCTAATTGAATACAACAGATAAATCAAATGCTTTATTTCTAACTTTATGGGACCATTTAAAGCAAACTGTTTTTGAACATGTGATCCTTTCACTCCCGTAACTGTATAACGCATAGTATATTTTATTCCTATTTTAATGGGTGCTCTCTTTGTGTACTAGTAGCAACTACAATTTTGTTGATCATGCTGGGAGGGAAGGCTAGAACAACCTGGAGAAAATTAAACGAGTTTAGACTAAAGAAAACACTAGACTGGTGTAGGCACGCTCAGTCTGCTTTACTCAAGTAGAGAGAGGAAGATGAGCTTGCCAATTACCTACTTTGCACTCTCATATGCAAGAAAGGTGTGTGTGTGTGTTTACTGGCTTCAAAGACCTCTATCTTGTACATACAAAGCATCTGGAAGGGCAAGTGGTATTACATTTTTTATTTGTAACCAGCAGAGGGAGACAGAGTCCATACCATGCACAAACTCATTTTTCAGTTCAAATTGGCATCGGAAGTGGTTGTGGTGCAGATAAAATTTCCCTTGGTTGGGTGTGTAACAGTCCAGAACAATATCCCTATACTTTATATAAGTAGACCTTTTGGGACTGAGTGTAGCCACATCTTTGACAGTCCCATTATTACTGGATGAACATTATTACATAGTTATTGCACAGTTGCCCAAGAGTTAGGCAAGAAATGTGAGTATTGCTAAATAGGTTGGACTGGATAGACATATGTCTTTATTTAACTTCAAATACTATACTATACTAATATTTATGTATTATTATAATGTGATATATATAATATGGGGGATTAGATCTGATAATAGTGTAATTTAAGACCATGTGTTATATAAGAGATAATGTGCCCCTTACCACTATAAGAATATAACACAGTGGCGTAACTACCAGGGGAGCACACCCTGCAGGGAGGCCCCATCGTCTTATTTTCTATGACAGATATAGCCTCCTCCCAGAAAACCACTGTATATGAGGCAGGGATAGGGGCCCCATCATAGTTTTGCTGGGGGGTCCAGCAATTCCTAGTTAAGCTACTGATATATAACATAACCTCGGAGTTCCCTACCCTGTATAATATGGTCAGGGAACTCCTTGGTGAATTTATATACTTATATTAAACTGTAAGGGGCACATTATCACTTATATAACAACTGGTCTTACACCAGTATGACATCTTGCCCATATTATATCATACCAGTGAACCCCCGATTCTTAAAAGAATTGCAAATCCAAGAATGGCAATCACTTGAACATGCCACCACTACCTGAAGTTTGCATGTCAACTGTTTGGCAGTGCCGTTCTAAGCGGCGGAGGCATGCGCACTTTGCACATTACCACTATTTTCCATGTCAACACGACTATTGTATTGTGGTGGCATTGTGGGTGGTGGTTGTGTTGTGCACACGCAGGCTTTGGGTGCAGTTCGTCCATGCATAATTACATCCTGCATATGTTATATAGGATATATCATATTATAATAACATAAATATTGTGCAATAACTATATAACTATGTCCATCCAGTAATGATGTTACTTACCATAAAATTGATAACTAGGACATTTATTAATTACCTTTTAATGTACATATTAAGGTGAAATATTTTTAGTCAATTATTTTAATAAGAGGTGCAAAAATGTTTTTTTTTTTGCAAAAAATGTTAATTTGCAATTGTAACAGCCAATCAGATGATACGTGCACATGTAGCTGCACACCCTAATGGCTACATGTAGCGTTCCTCTGGCGGCAAACATCTAGAACCACTCAGTTTCTTCGCTCGTGTGGAAGTTGCGTTATAGACACAGGGCAGGTATCAAAATAAAACACTTGCCATATTCTAATAAATTAATTTTTAGCATAGATGATCAATTTTGCAGTCACACAGATCCTTCCATGCTTTATGTTGTCTATACACTGACCCGGCCCAATCACGTTGCAATTAGTATTATGTTTCATTATTGATACTGATCACAGTAGTCTGGGATGGGGAATGTCAGCCAGTGAAACTGTAGGACTGTTTGATATTTTATAAAAGTTAAGACAATCTCTAGACCTCTATGAAATATTGGGCTAGTGTATGGCCAGCATTAATACTTCCAAACAACTGCACAGTTCATGAACAATTAGTTCACTGGGAGCCAAAATATATACCAATATACTCGAGTATAAGCCGAGGTTTTTAGGTTTAAAAATTAACCTAAAAACCTTGACTCGGCTTATACTCGAGTCAGAAGAAACTTACCTTGAATCCAGAGGCAGCCGCGAGTCCGCGGCAGTTCCCAGTAGTTCCTCGCGTTGCGCGATGACGTCATCCGCACGCGCTGGCGGGATGACGTCATCGCGCCGCGCGAAGCAGTATAGGAACTGCCGCCGGACTCGCGGCTGCCTCTGGATTGCAGAGAGAGGAAGACTGAAGACCAGGTACAGGTAAGTGAGCTGGGGGGGGACTGGGGGAGGGCTGGGGGTACTGGGGAGGGCTGGAGGGACATTATCCATGCAGACACCCACATTATCTTTTTACTATAGGTGGTTGGAACTACAACTCCCAGCAACCAAGCGCTGGGAGTGTAGTTTCCAACATCTACAGTGGAAAGGTATTAGGGTGGGGGAACGTATGCCATACAGTAACCCCCAATACCTTTCTACTATTGGTTGGAAACTACACTCCCGCAACCAAGCATCTGGGAGTTGTAGTTCCAAACATCACAGTGGAAAGGTATTAGGGTTACTGTATACCCTCGGCTTATACTCGGGTCAATCATCTTTTCTATTTTTGAGGCAAAAATGGGTGCCTCGGCTTATACTCGAGTCGGCTTATACTCGAGTATATACGGTATACAATATTTCCAGTTTTCTATACCAGGTATTACATAACCCACCCCACTCACCTGTTCCTGATGTGCAACCACAGATCTCAGGTAGCTCCAAATCATTGCTGCAGGAGGACAGTGGGTAAAGCAGAGTTAATACTAATGGGTAAATAACACAAAGAACTTCTTAGGTTAGTAGCAGTTTGAGAGACTGTAGTTACGTCTTAGAGGAGATCTGTTTTCTGATTTTTACAGAGGTAGAAACTCCAGCACTACATATTGTTTGCCTGGGGAAAGTTTATCCGTATAGTATTAGGGAGAAAGACTAGTCCTTGGGCCTGATTACCCAGGCATGCTGTGCTAAAAATGGGAATTAAACTCGTGCTAACCAATACTAAATAGGTTAGGTTAGTGGAAGTTTACTCCATCATTGCACTGGCTGCACCAGTTTCACAAAAGACACCTGTGCAACCCACCAACTATTTAAAAAAGGATTGCACCACTAATGGCTGGTCTTAAAGTGGGAGCTGGGGTAAAATCCCATTTGGGAAATACCACCAGGTGCAAATCCGCATTAAATACCAGAAGCCACATTTACCTGTAGCAATTTGCACCTCTGGGTAAATGAGGCCCCTTGTGTTCAGATAAAATATTGGTAAGGAATGTCACCTTTGTTTTTCATTGTAAGAGACTGTCTTGTTTTGCTTTAGGTTGTTGGATTGATCCGGAGGGTCTCCTTTTGTTGACTGGATCCATGGGTTGGGGAGGATTTCAGCCAGAGCATTGTGGGAAGGTAGGGAGGGCCCATCTTTCAATAACTGAGAACAGAAGATGTATAATAAAATTATGTTATGCATGCATGGAATAATATTGTATACTATGCTAATCACAGTTAGGTTCAGGCTAAATCACGGAACCACACGGCCACTGGTTAACCTCTGTTAGGGAGATATACCCAGAGCAGCTGAGGCCTGGTGAAATCTCCCTAATAGTGTCAGACTGGGTTGTTGGGGACCATCAAATATAAGACCATGGGTCCACCTTGAATCAATAAGACCCACTCAACATTTAATCTGTCCTCATTCATGAACATATGTATCTGTCTATTAACTTGCCATTTCTCATTCTTTCCATCCCACTGTATCTAAATTTAATAGAAAAAATAAATGAAGATGAATATTAAGGGTACCCCTGGGCGTTCCTTGGTATCCCGTTGGGCCAATCTGTCCTTGATAAACAAAAGCATTCTCTCTTCCATGAGATTTTCCATTTGAAAGTGATTGCTGGTAACCCTAAGCAACTGTTCTACCATTTTCAAAATAATTTGGCATCTAGGGACACAATGTTAGTATAACCGGTGGATGAGTACATTTGTTTTGAAAAGTAGCATGGTGACAAGTTCACACTTATAAACCTTATATATATTTATATTTAATTAATTTAAAAAAAGGTCCTGGCCTTCTACTGTAGGACTACTGTAACAGTACATCAAGTATCTGGATCACTTAACCAGTTAAGAAACGAAATTCAAATATTCTTGAACTCGTATGCTTGTAATACTTTTAATTTCCTTTCAAGAAATGCAGTGTGTTAGAACCAGAGTTTTTGATCTTGGGCAAGACACAAGTACGCTGGGAAAACTTTACATAAAATACTTACAGAGGACGAATATGGTCTGTAAAACTATCCATCAAGGAAAACCAACTTGCTCCCAAACTTGCAGATTATCCGTGTAATGAATGAAGCTTTCAGTAAATCTGTCTCCCAATGTAGATCTGTAAATTCCAGAGCTAAATCCCCCTACTGATGGCCTTAGTATAGGAATCTGTGGAGAGTGGTGTTCTCTGTGCTATATGTGTTTAGTATTATAACTACAACTAATAATAATATCAATTAGGATTCACCAAGACCTTTCTATTATCCCGTATAGAGCCCCAGTAGGGAAAGAATGGCTTGGTGACATGATGGCTACATTCATTTGAAGAGAGGAAACCCAATTCTAAAATCCATTGACAGCGGTAGAAAGCTGTACCCTTAAGCAAGGGAATTTATCCCTACTGTCAAGCAAATACAGTGTAATTATTAGAAACAGTCCTTCAGGCCCTAGACTATAACTATTGAGGAAGTCTACTTCCAGCCCTATAGGCTATGACAAGCATTCCTTCCAGTCCTATACTGGGGAGCACCCACCCATACACTTTTCTAATTACAATAAATCCCAGGTCTATTATACTGTGGATGGAGTCCTTCCTACATAGTAATTGCATCCTAGATAAAGATAGCTGTTGCACAGTTACCCAAACACACACGCCCATGTGCCTCTCCTTTATTTATTTAGAATCCACAGCCATACCTCATCCATAGTACTCACCTTTGGATGATCAGTAAGCGTATGCATAATGACAGTGTACATCGCAAGAGGCAGGACTGGTGTTAAAACTCTATATAATGTACTTCCCCTTTCTATACTTGATTATTTTGCTGCTTCCCTGCTCTACCTTGTCCTTCCCCTGTTATTCTTTTTCCTTTAGTTTCCGACCATTTCATTTCTTTCCTCTTTCCTGACTACATTTCCTTGCCTGTCTTTCTCATTTTCACCTGCCACCCCCAACCTCCCTTACACTATGTATTTTTGCCCATTTTACCCTGTTTGTAACTTTCCCTTCTATTTGTATGCTATGTTCCAGCCTTTATCCTATATCTTTATTTTTCTCTCTACTTCCCGCGTTTCCACAACATTAAATCTCCTTGGAAACTGTAACCACGGGGTGGAGGCTCAGCCCTACAGTCTGGTAGCATTAAATCTCCACTACTTTTACTCCCACGCCTCCTATGTGTTTGTACTGAATGTAGGATTGCATTGGGAGAAATGGGGGGGTGCTGTATAGAAATCTTGGAATTATGGAAAAGCTTGGTAGATGGTAAGAAATTCTAGTGACATGTGTAATAAGAGAACAAAGTTTTTTGTTTGTTTTTTTTAAAAGAAATCATGCATACATTGCTTGTCATGGTGTTAGAGGAAGAGGAGGCCTGAGTTTGTATAACCTGTATTTGTATAACCTACCCCTGTAGTGGATTTCTATTGGAGGAACTGTAAGATTATAGCCTTATAATCTTGCAGTTCCAGGAGGAGAAGGAAACAGAAGCTACAAAGGGTAGGTTATAATAAATAATGCACCCTGAACTGTAAATTAAAGGGATATTAGAAGTCCCCTTGGAGTTCCGTGCCCTGTGTAATGGTACTCGGCCTGCGGCCTTGTGCTTTTATATGGTCACGGACTGCTAATATCCTTATAATTTACAGTTCATAGTGAATTATCCACTATATTATATTTAATTCCTTATAAAAACATATTATGCAGTTTATTCATTCATATTGGTCCTGCCCTGAACAATTTAACGATTCCTAGTTACAACCTTTATCATTGAACCAGGAGTAAACCCTCACAAGAACAGGTGCAACATAACTTCCCTCTTGCAAGGGTGGCTTTGAACCCAGGATTCAGCTCTGCAAGGCTGAGGCCTGTGGTTTAAGTCCCTAAATTAAAACACCCCTGGCTGATTCACATGTTTACCCTAGGATATGTAAATATATAAAGTGGATGCTAAAGTCACTACCTGTAATCAACACCTATTTTATAAAGCCACAACATTACATAAACCTTAGAAAATGTAAAACACATATGAACTACCCGGTTTTATAAAACGATAAAAATGGTAGCTGGGCACACCATCTTAAGTGCAAACAAATTTTATTTGTGACTTTCGGACCTGGGTGGTTCCTCCCTCAAAAACTTGGAAGGAACCACACCAGGTTCCGAAACGTCAAATAAAATTTGTTTGCACTTATGACTGTGTGCCCAGCTACCATTTTTTTCGATTTATGCTGTGGCTACAGCGACTGGAGCACCTAGCACTTTATTGGATTTTTCATTGCATTGGTTAAGGTGTGCAGGGTTCTAACCTTCCAAATTTTAGACGGTTTTATAAAAATACAGCCTAACTGATAGGCAATAAGGTAGTTACTCTCTATTCTGTTTCCATTCTGTGTTTACTTATCTCTATTCTGTTTCCATTCTGTATTTACTTATCTCTATTCTGTCTCTATTCTGTCTCCGTTCTGTGTTTACTTCTCTGTATTCTGTTCCCATTCTGTATTTACTTTTCTCTTTCCTGTCTCTATTCTGTCTCCATTCTGTATTTACTTCTCTCATTCTGTTTCCATTCTGTATTTACTTATCTCTATCCTGTCTCTATTCTGTCTCCATTCTGTATTTACTTCTCTCTATTCTGTTTCCATTCGGTATTTACTTATCTCTATCCTGTCTCTATTCTGTCTCCATTCTGTGTTTACTTCTCTTTATGTTTCCTGGCTTCTCTTTCTGCCCAGTGCTAAAAATCTCTAGCTCATTATTCCTAGAATGAGTTTTTAAACCAGATTGTCCCCTAGGGAAACATAGCCTTGTGAATATTTACTCACACAGCCAACAGCTATATATAATTATGGGCTCCAAGGGCAGGGATCTCCTGCCATATGTCAAAATATATTTGTTGCAGAATACAAATTCCCAGCCTGGGCTAGAGTAGCCAACATATTGTCAAGGGCAGAATACTGCAAGTAGGCAATGTGCACCAAATAATAAAAAACTTTGTAGACATGGATTTACCTTTAATGAACAGAAACACTTAATGACATCCTTTCAATTAGATAAAAAGCATTTTAGGGCCTCTCCCTGCAGGCCTGTAAAGGCTCTAAACCATCTTAGACTGTCTCAAGCATTTTAAGCTTTCTGTACATTTTTAACAGACATGGGGGGGAAAGTTTTGTGCATTGGTCTACAGAAAATACAAATATAAAAGGTAAACCTTATCATGTGATAAGATCATGTGATGCTTTTAGGGATTTTAGATGTTCACATTGTGTAATTCTGTTTGCACTAGCTTGACGATATATTATATTGCCTGATGTTTCTGGAATACATGCAAAAGTTAGTTTTGTTGGGATAAAATTGGCTCTGTAATTCTGAAGATTGCTGGTTTTATTAATTGCTGACGATTGCTGTGTTTTAATTAATTATCTAGTCCTTCTTGCTTATGCTGTTAAATTTCTACTGGCTTATTGCCCTTTTACAACGGCAGAAAACTTATTAGTAATAACAAAAGTGGAAAAATCTTTTTTGGATCATTTATTTTAGTTCTCCTTAGAGTTTGTGTTTGTAGACAGAATGTGACAACACTGGCAAAAAACACCAAAAAAAATAGTTTACATAACTTACCCTTAAGGTGGACATACATTAGGCCGGTTTTATGTAAAATTTCCCAATCTTTTATGCAACATTAGATTGTATATCAATCATAATTATGATTGGGAAAGCCGTTTTTTTAAAGTCCATTGGTTAATGATCGTAGTGTTTTCTGAAGTTCCGATTAAATATAAATGTAACCTCACAAAAGACAACATTAGAAATTAATCACCAAGATTGAGTGTCGAACATATGTATGTTACATCTACGTACAATTAACATTGTACATCTGTCTATCAAAGATCGTAATTTCCTTTTGTAGTGTATGGCCACCTTACTATTGAATGACGTTTTTACTGAATACAATCTGACAGTGACAACTGCTTACTTCTATATGTGCAGACATAACATTATAATAGAAACTGATTCTAATTTTGTACTAGGTGGGTACATTTAATAATGCAACACAGGGAAGCAACTATTTGATGTTGGATATGGCAGAATTTCAGAAATTCTTTGGAAGTATGCATTTTAAGCATTAATATTGTGTGATTTTTACAGCATTGGTATAATATATATATATTATTGCCCACCCCTGGTCTTACTGATCATGACTTGTAAGCAACTTTCAAAAGGATCACCTTAATCACTCTGGATAAAAGAAAATACTACTTACCTACAATACTGATATTAGCAAATATGAAAGCAAAATCAGGCCTGGATTTACCATCAGACACAGTAGGCATGCGCCTAGGGGCACCTGCTGTTAGAGGGGTGGTTAGCAATCTCCCCCCACCCTACACCCTTTATAGTCCATTTTCTTCCAAGAAAAAGAGGAAATGGGTGTGGTATGTTGGGCTAAAGCTAGGTACACCACTTAGCGATTTTTCCTCCTGATCGACTGTTCGATACTTTCGACCGTCGGCCAGAGGAAGGACTGTTAGTCGCGGCAAAAAGCAGTCCGATAGTTACCGCGACCGATCGTGCGGTCCATAGAGGAACTGTGTACAGGAAGCAAGAAGGTAGGTAAATAATTGTTGGAGTATGTTATAGCTGCCAAATGCTGGGGAGGAGGTGGAAATTAATCTCCATATGCAGTTGGCGAAGGCTGCTGGTATGGGGCATGTTCTAGTCATGGGGATTTTAACTACCCTGACATAGATTGGAGTAAGGGACTGCCAGCCCTCAAATGGTATAAAGTTCTTAATTTTCCTATATGAGCATTTTCTTTCACAGATGGTAGAAGTTCTTACTAGACAGAATGCGTTGTTGGATCTGGTATATCTAATAACCCTGAGCTCATTTTGGAGATGAGGGTAATGGGAAGCTTAGGGAATAGTGACCATGATAAAGTGTCATTTAATATAGGTTGCAAAAAACTAAAGTGCACTGGGCTTAACAAAACCTTTTAACTTTGAAAGCTATTTTATGCTGTTAAAGGAATCACTCCTGCTCATAGACTGGGGGAACTGTTTCTAGGTAAAATACTGAGCAGATGTGGACCACTTTTAAAGGGATATTAAACTATTACATTTCTAAATCGGGGTCAATCATCTTTTCTATTTTTTGAGGCAAAAATGGGTGCCTCGGCTTATACTCGAGTCGGCTTATACTCGAGTATATACGGTATACAATATTTCCAGTTTTCTATACCAGGTATTAACATAATCCCCACCCCACTCACCTGTTCCTGATGTGCAACCACAGGATCTGCAGGTAGCTCCAAATCATTGCTGCAGGAGGACAGTGGGTAAAGCAGAGTTAATACTAATGGGTAAATAACACAAAGAACTTCTTAGGTTAGTAGCAGTTTGAGAGACTGTAGTTACGTCTTAGAGGAGATCTGTTTTCTGATTTTTACAGAGGTAGAAACTCCAGCACTACATATTGTTTGCCTGGGGAAAGTTTATCCGTATAGTATTAGGGAGAAAGACTAGTCCTTGGGCCTGATTTACCCAGGCATGCTGTGCTAAAAATGGGAATTAAACTCGTGCTAACCAATACTAAATAGGTTAGGTTAGTGGAAGTTTAACTCCATCATTGCACTGGCTGCACCAGTTTCACAAAAGACACCTGTGCAACCCACGCAATCTATTTAAAAAAGGATCTGCACCACTAATGGCTGGTCTTAAAGTGGAGCTGGGGTAAAATCCCATTTGGGAAATACCACCAGGTGCAAATCCAGCATTAAATACCAGAAGCCACATTTACCTGTAGCAATTTGCACCTCTGGGTAAATGAGGCCCCTTGTGTTCAGATAAAATATTGGTAAGGAATGTCACCTTTGTTTTTCATTGTAAGAGACTGTCTTGTTTTGCTTTAGGTTGTTGGATTGATCCGGAGGGTCTCCTTTTGTTGACTGGATCCATGGGTTGGGGAGGATTTCAGCCAGAGCATTGTGGGAAGGTAGGGAGGGCCCATCTTTCAATAACTGAGAACAGAAATGTATAAATAAAATTATGTTATGCATGCATGGAATAATATTGTATACTATGCTAATCACAGTTAGGTTCAGGCTAAATCACGGAACCACACGGCCACTGGTTAACCTCTGTTAGGGAGATATACCCAGAGCAGCTGAGGCTCTGGTGAAATCTCCCTAATAGTGTCAGACTGGGTTGTTGGGGACCATCAAATATAAGACCATGGGTCCACCTTGAATCAATAAAGACCCACTCAACATTTAATCTGTCCTCATTCATGAACATATGTATCTGTCTATTAACTTGCCATTTCTCATTCTTTCCATCCCACTGTATCTAAATTTAATAGAAAAAAATAATGAAGATGAATATTAAAGGGTACCCCTGGGCGTTTCCTTGGTATCCCGTTGGGCCAATCTGTCCTTGATAAAACAAAAGCATTCTCTCTTCCATGAGATTTTCCATTTGAAAGTGATTGCTTGGTAACCCTAAGCAACTGTTCTACCATTTTCAAAAATAATTTGGCATCTAGGGATCACAATGTTAGTATAACCGGTGGATGAGATACAATTTGTTTTGAAAAGTAGCATGGTGACAAGTTCACACTTATAGAACCTTATATATATTTAATTATTTAATTAATTTAAAAAAAGGTCCTGGCCTTCTACTGTAGGACTACTGTAACAGTACATCAAGTATCTGGATACACTTAACCAGTTAAGAAACGAAATTCAAATATTCTTGAACTCTGTATGCTTGTAATACTTTTTAATTTCCTTTCAAGAAATGCAGTGTGTTAGAACCAGAGTTTTTGATCTTGGGCAAGACACAAAGTACGCTGGGAAAACTTTACATAAAATACTTACAGAGGACGAATATGGTCTGTAAAAACTATCCATCAAGGAAAACCAACTGTGCTCCCAAACTTGCAGATTATCCGTGTAATGAATGAAGCTTTCAGTAAAATCTGTCTCCCAATGTAGATCTGTAAATTCCAGAGCTAAATCCCCCTACTGATGGCCTTAGTATAGGAATCTGTGGAGAGTGGTGTTCTCTGTGCTATATGTTGTTAGTATTATAACTAGCAACTAATAATAATATCAATTAGGATTCACCAAGACCTTTCTATTATCTCCGTATAGAGCCCCAGTAAGGGAAAAGAATGGCTTGGTGACATGATGGCTACATTCATTTGAAGAGAGGAAACCCAATTCTAAAATCCATTGACAGCGGTAGAAAGCTGTACCCTTATAGCAAGGGAATTTATCCCTACTGTCAAGCAAATACAGTGTAATTATTAGAAACAGTCCTTCAGGCCCTAGACTTATACTATTGAGGAAGTCTACTTCCAGCCCTATAGGCTATGACAAGCATTCCTTCCAGTCCTATACTGGGGAGCACCCACCCATACACTTTTCTAATTACAATAAATCCCAGGTCTATTATACTGTGGATGGAGTCCTTCCTACATAGTAAATTGCATCCTAGATAAAGATAGCTGTTGCACAGTTACCCAAACACACACGCCCATGTGCCTCTCCTTTATTTAATTTAGAATCCACAGCCATACCTCATCCATAGTACTCACCTTTGGATGATCAGTAAGCGTATGCATAATGACAGTGTACATCGCAAGAGGCAGGAACTGGTGTATAAAACTCTATATAATGTACTTCCCCTTTCTATACTTGATTATTTTGCTGCTTCCCTGCTCTACCTTGTCCTTCCCCTGTTATTCTTTTTCCTTTAGTTTCCGACCATTTCATTTCTTTCCTCTTTCCTGACTACATTTCCTTGCCTGTCTTTCTCATTTTCACCTGCCACCCCCAACCTCCCTTAGCACTATGTATTTTTGCCCATTTTACCCTGTTTGTAACTTTCCCTTCTATTTGTATGCTATGTTCCAGCCTTTATCCTATATCTTTATTTTTCTCTCTAACTTCCCGGCAAGTTTCCACAACATTAAATCTCCTTGGAAACTGTAACCACGGGGTGGAGGCTCAGCCCTACAGTCTGGTAGCATTAAATCTCCACTACTTTTTACTCCCACGCCTCCTATTGTTTGTACTGAATGTAGGATTGCATTGGGAGAAATGGAGGGGGTGCTGTATAGAAATCTTGGAATTATGGAAAAGCTTGGTAGATGGTAAGAAATTCTAGTGACATGGTAATAAGAGAACAAAAGTTTTTTGTTTGTTTTTTTAAAAGAAATCATGCATACATTGCTTGTCATGGTGTTAGAGGAGAGGAGGCCTGGATTTGTATAACCTGTATTTGTATAACCTACCCCTGTAGTGGATTTCTATTGGAGGAACTGTAAGATTATAGCCTTATAATCTTGCAGTTCCAGGAGGAGAAGGAAACAGAAGCTACAAAGGGGTAGGTTATAATAAATAATGCACCCTGAACTGTAAATTAAAGGGATATTAGAAGTCACCTTGGAGTTCCGTGCCCTGTGTAAATGGTACTCGGCCTGCGGCCTTGTGCTTTTATATGGTCACGGACTGCTAATATCCTTATAATTTACAGTTCATAGTGAATTATCCACTATATTATATTTAATTCCTTATAAAAACATATTATGCAGTTTATTCATTCATATTTGGTCCTGCCCTGAACAATTTACGATTCCTAGTTACAACCTTTATCATTGAACCAGGAGTAAACCCTCACAAGAACAGGTGCAACATAACTTCCCCTTGCAAGGGTGGCTTTGAACCCAGGATTCAGCTCTGCAAGGCTGAGGCCTGTGGTTTAAGTCCCTAAATTAAAACACCCCTGGCTGATTCACATGTTTACCCTAGGATATGTAAATATATAAAGTGGATGCTAAAGTCACTACCTGTAATCAACACCTATTTTATAAAGCCACAACATTACATAAACCTTAGAAAATGTAAAACACATATGAACTACCCGGTTTTATAAAACGATAAAAATGGTAGCTGGGCACCAGTCTTAGTGCAAACAAATTTTATTTGTGACGTTTCGGAACCTGTGTGGTTCCTTCCTCAGAAAACATGAA